>JASDDO010000008.1:82419964-83062332 GCA_030015575.1 Agapanthus africanus | reverse complement strand
GGGCTCCCGCCTCTGACTTGAAGCAACTCGATCGTCAAGTTTGCTAAAAGAGATGACCAAGAATGATGTAGAGAATGAGTAGATGACTTTGTCTCACTTCGTCCAAATCCGTGGACGATCGGTTAATGAAGTTGCCGAGGGAATTGGGTGATGGAATGAAATGAACTGTAAAGTTCCATGCACCCCAAATACTATCATAATCTTTTCTCTCTAAAATGAAATCAACAAGTGAAGTGAGGAGGAGAGAGAGGGCCGACCACTTTATAGAAGGAGGGAGGTGACCGTAGGAGCTATCATGGAGGTGACCATAAACAACCATCCTTATCATAACAAAAGATCAAGAAAATATCTTAAGGAAAACAAGAATGTTTAGAAATCAAAGCATGAGTCACATGACACCTCTCCATTTCTAGAACCTTCTAGAAGCTTCTAGAAGCATGACTCACTCTCATCCAAGAAAAGATAAATCCGTCTTTAACCGAATGTTAAAAGACGGCTGATAGAAAACTGGAAACTGGCAACTTCCAAAAGTGATCCTGAAACGACTTTCAGGATAACCTCGAAACTGTATAAATATACCCGCATTTGTATTACGACCGAATACAAATGCAACTGAGACAAAGATATTATACCTACTCAATATAATACTCGGATCCGGCTTAAACCAAAGCCGACCAGTATTATCTGCCCGAAAAATAACACGTGCGTAAACGCACGTGCATTTTCCGAACCCTGCCATAAAACCATACGGCCTCTACAACGTTTCGCCCGAACTTGGGAAACTGTCTGTGGGGGACTCTAATGACTCGTCAGTACCCTGGCAGTGGGTTTAACCACAAACCGTCAGCGGCACTAGCAATGCGTAACGGCTGCCCATGGACTGACCTCAAGGGATGCCGATGAGCGCACTCATCCGGAAAACCCTACTGAGCCTAACAGTGACAATGTATATACAGTCCGGTCCGTTCGTCTATGAGTATCGCATATCTGCCTAGGGGGCTAGTAACGTCAGACCCCCAATAGCAATATAAGTCGTGTCGGAGTGAAGCCCAATAACACCCTGAGATACTACTGGAGTACCTACCAGTAAATCTCCTGCCATGACCATGGACTTTGTGTAATGGCTCTCCTAGACACAGCACGACCTCGCCCCCAATACCGGGAGAGACGAATCCCCTGCCGATCCGCTCACGTGCCTCCATATGGCTCGGGACTGTACCCAAAAACTACCAGTTTGCACGACTCCTTTGAGCCGTAGTAGGGTAGAAATCAAAGCACAGTGGGAACTCACACGAGACAAATGACGACCTCAGGCCGATGAACTAACCTGTACACATGTCACCAGGGAACTGCTATCTGACGGTAGATATAATACTAACTAGCAGATTCCCGGCGAGTCATGTCCGGTGTACTCATAACCCAATGAGCACCTGTATACATCTTAGGTGATCCAACAGACACCAGTGGCTTGTGAGACCGGCCACCGCCCCTCGTCGGGGTCTCGACTGTATACACTAGTCTACTCCGGAGTATCGATGCCCTGTCTCGAAACTCCCACGACTAGGGACCAAAATCAAGGATATGCATATAAACCACCCAACTCTCACGTATATGATCGCCATCATACTGTTGGTGGTAAAGCAAGATCCTAAGGGCTCTATCAAAGTGTAGCAGTGATCAGTCACCTGAACCTGTACACTACTGATAAAGGCAAACCAGATAGCATACTATCATCTTGAGTAAGACTGTCATACCGGCATAGGTCCTCCGCAATCATTGCAATCACGTACATGCGATCCAATAATTGACTATGAGGGCACTATCTCCAACACTCTCAACTCACTCCTCCTTACACACTGTTTACCCCAATCAGAGCAAAACTCTGTTCAAATTCCGAGGCGGGAGATGAAGCGACGCTTCATCTTACCCCAATCAGAGCAAAGCTCTGCTTGGAAAAGTTAAACTTTAATAAATGAAGCAACGCTTCAGATTCTTTGCGCTGTGCGCAACGCTCCACGTGTCAGGCGCAGATGTATCAGCACAGCGCCCAAGAGGGCGTGCCCAATCAGAGCAAAGCTCTGTTTAAAGGAAGCAACGCTTCGGTTGCGCATGCACTGCGCTGCGCGACGCGTGTCAGCGCAGATGCGCTTGCGCTGTTGCGCTGCGCTCTGCGCTACGCGACACGTGTCAGCGCAGATGCGCTAGCGCAGTCGCGCTGCGCTGTGCGCTGCGCGACACGTGTCACGCGCTGAAGCATCCGCGCCAAACAGAATTAAATTTCTAAGAAATCTTTTCTGTTCTTGTTAAAACAAGAAGATTTTCTTTTGCAAAGCAGAAGCCCTTGGATCAAAGATCCAACGGTGGGGAAAATTCCCCAAATCATTCAGAGAAAGATCTCTTTAACAAATCTAACTAATTTATGGGCACTATAAAAAGGACCCTAGGCCTCAATTCAAAGGCATCAACATCCTTCTAAAAAAAAAGAGAGAGAGAGAAAGAAGAAAGCTCTTGAAAACTCCTCAAGAACAACAGAAGGTAAAAACCTTTAGAAAAAAAGAGAAAATTCTCTTATGGATAGATTATTGATCTAAGAACAAGATCAATAATTTTAAATAAGAAATATATATATATATATATATATATATATATATATATATATAAATAAGTAATAATAGTGCTTTGCACTTTTTTATGAACCTCTGGTTCTTGAAACAAAAGAGAAAAATTTATTTTTCTTTGATCTAAATGTAGATCAAGAAATTAAATAGTGCTTTGCACTTCTGATTCTTGGTGCTCTGCACTTCCAAACTGCGCTGTTGCGCTCTTGAGAGAGCGCCACGTGTCAGCTACTTGCGCTATGCGCTCTTAAAATAGAGCTTTGTTCTCTGGAATTGGCGCAACTCACCGAGCACGCCACGTGTCAGCAGCGCAGCGTACTGCGCTATTGCGCTTGCGCTCACCAGAGCGCGCCACGTGTCAGCAGCGCAACAGCATAGCGCACTAGCGCAGCGCATTGTGCTGTTGCGCTTGCGCTTACTAGAGCATGACACGTGTCCTAACCATAAGCGCTTGCGCTCAGTAATTGGCGCAAACCGCCTGATAAATGCAATGCATTTCTCAAAGGGCCAGGCCCAAGCCAAAAGACCAAGCAGGCCTCATTAAATTGATGCTCTGCATCATTTATAAATGGGCAGAGCCCAAACAAAATAATATAAACGCCATGCATTTTAAAAGGGGCAGAGCCCAAACAAAGCAGATGCCTTGCAGAGCCCAGAATAAATTGATGCTCTGCATCAATCATGAGCAAAGCCCAAACAAAAAATAAATTGATGCAATGCATTATTTAAAAATGGGCCAAGCCCTAGCACAGGTCTAACAGACCAGAAACAAATAAAAGGCATTGAATATTTTTCAACTGGACTTAGCCCAATTTTGGCCGTAAGTCCTCAAATTAAATTGACTGAGCATGATTGCTCTCTTAAATCAATTTACTACTGGTTCGAGGGTACATCTCCGAACTCCTCTGACACACGTCGTTGTAATCATTCAACGTCGCCAGAGAGGTGACGGGTTCCAACGACCATACACGTACAATGGACTGCGGGGTCCTTAAACTCGTGGACCGAAACGTCCTTAAACTAATATTGGACCGAAACGTCCTTAAACTTATATCGGACCGAAACGTCCTTAAACTAATAATGGACCACCACGTCTTTAAACTGGAATATGGACCACTACGTCCCTAAACTGGAACATGGACCACCATGTCCCTAAACTGGAATACGGACCACCACGTCCTTAAACTGGAATATGAACCACCACGTCCCTAAACTGGAGCATGGACCGCAACGTCCCTAAACTACCTATAGACCACTATGTCTCTAAACTGGAACAATAGAGCCTCCAAATGCTCTTTTGCCGGATCTAAACGATCCCGTTTAAGTTGATCTTAGCACCCAAACACGGCTAACGTATCCTTAAACATTCAAAAGGACTATAAAACTCCAAATCAACCCGGGTTCTAGGGTACATCTCTGAACTCCTCTGACATTTGCCGTTGTAATCCTTCAACGACGTTAGAGAGGTGACGAGTCCCGATGGCCAGATATTAAATCGATCATCACGTCAAGTTGATCTTATTCCAAAACAGGACTAAAGTATCCTTGACGAACGTTTAAGTTGATCTTAGCCGCAACGCGACTAATGCATCCTTAATCTAAAAACACCAAACCCAAATCTAAGTAAATACGGATTTGGACTAATCCACGTCCTACGGGCGACGGCATTATTCAGTCTCCGTATACAATCCACGGGCAACCATAAACAAAACAAACACACACGACATGAAGTGAAATTCTGGAGAAGGAGAAAGTTGTTACCGCAATGCGGTAGCGTAATTAACTGCAGGGGCTTGCGCCTGCAGGGAAGAGCGTCCCCACAATCAAAAGCCCCTCAAGCGAGGGGGAATCTGACGAAGTCTGCTACATCGGCCGCATCCGTCTAAACCTCCGATACAAGGTGCCATTAATCAACTTGGCATTTTCGGAGAGGTAGATGGATAAAACCAAATAGCATCTGCCCCGAATCTCAGGCGAGACGCAAAGTCTCGGCCGCAATTCGGAGGGGAACAGATTCTGGCACGCCCGTTGGGACCTTTTCTTCTTTCCACTCCACACTTCGTGTGTTGTCTTCGCGAACCAATCGCGGTTTGTTAAATGGTTGCCTTCGGATTTCAAGTTACTAAGATTTGGTCTTTTGTCTGGCACAGAACTCAAGATTCAATGGCCTTCAACTGCACCAACTGCTCGAAATGCCACTGCAACGAACGCTACACCTCACCGGGAGGTGTAGCATATGGGCCCCAAGCGGCTTCCTTCCTCGCTCTGCCGGTAGACCAGGTGACCCAAGCCACCACTGGATTATTCTTCGGGACCATGATTCCACCGACAAGCTTCTCTATGCCGATACCTGCACCGGAGGTGAACAAGAAGTCGGTCTTCGACCGACTCACTGCTACCACGACCCCTGTCAAAGGGTCGCCCACCACCAAGCCAACAACCTCCGTCTTTGCGAGGCTGGATCAAAACTCTGAAGGGCCCGCCAAGAGTCCCAGGAACTCTAAAATGACTGTCCCAAGGAGGGCAACGGCCGCTTGTCCAGAAGACGTTAAGGTGGCTTCTCCCGTCAAGGAGTCAGTCTTTTCAAGACTGACGATTCCCATTCCTGCCCCTACACGAAGATCTGTCTTTGACAGATTGGATATTACCCCGCAAGGAACGACCTCAATTTTTAAAAGGTTAACACCGACGGCGCCTCATTCAGACGGGGGGCAAAAGGAAGCTATCTCAATCTCCGAGCCAGTCCCAACGCAGTCCCAACGGCTCGTCGTGCTCGACGTCGCCATTGGCAACGAGTGAGGAAGGCAGGGGGCAACTCCCCCTCAGGGCTAACTCCACCTGCTCCAATGGCGGAGGTCAACGCTGCTGTTCCAACTGGGAATAGCTTCGAACTGCTGAGGAGGGTACCTAAGAATTCTTCAACCGCTACATTGAAAAGATCTCCTCCGCCTGTGGAGAGAGCTTCTGAAACAAAACAAGAACAGCCCCCTCAACGGCTGTCTTCAAGGATTTATAAAGTTTAGCGAAGGGTTCAAGACTCTGTGATTGACCCAGGTCACTTTCGTCGCCAGAAAAAGGTGAAGGTGGAAAAAGACAAGGATTGTCCCGTTAAACTGCAGGGGACAACAGCTGCTTGGGTGCCCCCTTCAATGGCCCCTTCCACCTCAACGGCCCATAAAAGAAGGAGGCCGGAGAAGACTCCCGTGTCAGCGGCAAAAGTTAAAAATGTTGAAACTAAACGCCCCAAGTCAGGGGGCATAACAGTTCTTACGGTTTACATGACATCGGGAAAAGAAGACAGCCGTATGTCCACGGGCCATAGACCACTTATACGGTCAGTGACCAAGGCTCAGGAGCAGCAACAGAAGCTCCAGTAGATGATGAGCGCTATGGATGCACTTACATGGCCAAACGAAAGCCCTGGAACCTCTTCAGAAGAGCGTCAAGAACAAGAAACGGACGCCGAATTCCTTCGGTGCGTACTAGAGAAGAAAGATAAAGAAGCTGCGGAGCAGGCAGCCAACATAAAGAAAATGGCCCTCCTGTTCCAGGATATGGTGGGTAAGATGATTCAACAAGATCCCCCGACTGAAGAGCCCCCGATCGTCCTTGGAGACGATAGGGGGGAGACATCAAATCCTCCACCGGCTCTATCCGCAGCTAAAGAGGATACCATATCAAAAGCTGATTTGGATGAATACATCGCCCAGCAAATACGGGTGCATCAGGCGACTGAAGCAGCCGGTCAGGTCGTAAAGACAGGACGGCCATATCCGGGTTGGTACGATCAAATTAAGTACCCGACAGGCTATACAATCCCTAAGTTCCATGTCTACAAGGGGACGGGCAATCCTCATCAACATGTCGCCCAGTTCAGAGCGCTCTGCGGCAACACCGGCGGCGATGACAAGTTGTTGCTTCGCCAATTTGTTGGAAGCTTGTCAGATACGGCGTTCGAATGGTATTCTGAGCTCCCCAATGACTCTATTAAAACCTTTGCGGAGATGGAGCTGCTGTTTACCCAATGTTTTGCAAGTGCCAGTGAACGTACCCTGATGACGGCACTGATTAACGCCAGGGTAAAACCCGGCGAGACATGGGTTCAGTACGCTATACGGTGGCGTAATCTATGGTCGAAGTGCGAGCAGCGCATAGAAGAAGCTCCTACGGTGGGAATGTTTGTTGGAACCCTTGATCCACAAGCAACCATCTCACAGTTCATGATGTTCTTCAAGCCGACTACCTTCCAGGCTTTGATCGACAAACTAGCGTAGATGGACCAGATGGGCCATAAACCCCCTCTCCCAAAGCCGGACTCCCGAAACGACAAAGGAAAGGGAAAAGCGATCGTCGTCGCGAATGCTCAGCAACAACCGAGCGACTTGAAGCCGGTTGCTCGTCCAAACAATACGCGCCCGTACGTACCCCTTGAGGATAGGATGGGACGTCCCTACTCCTTCCCCCGCGATAAAACGAGGAGGCTATTCGAGCTCGCGTTGCGCAACAGACTCATAAATCTGCCAGATCCAAAACGTCCGTTGCAACCGAACGACGTCAACGAGCCCAATTACTGCCCTTACCATCGAGTGCTAGGCCATCCCATCGAGGATTGCTACGTTTTCAAAAATTGGCTTGAGAACCAATACCGTCAGGGCAAATTTGCGCTATCTGACAAATGGAAGGTGAATCCCCCGCAACCCCACACCTCTAAGGAGACGAATACGCCGGGGGCAACATGCTCCGTCATTGAAGAAGCTCCTTGGGAGGTCGTATTATCAGCCAAGACAAAGAGGATGCTAAACGATCTTCAGACATGTCCAGCGGTCAAGTGGAAGAACCCCTTGGAACCGCAGGTCATTGAGGGGATGTTAAAGCCACGTCCGACTCCAAAGACCAATGGTGGTGGTTCAAGCGTTCATAGCCAGCCGTCCAAATCTTCGAAAAAGAAGAGGAAGAAATCAAAGAAGCACGTGGAGCCTAGCGACAAGCGCACGGACTTACAAAAGCAAATTGACGCGCTGGATGAATACAACCAAAAGGCGCGGACTCCCATTACGCTCCAAGAGTTTCTTGATCACGTCTTTCAAAAAGAAGATGAGGGAGAAAGTTCATCGGATGAATCCGAGGAATATGTGGCGAGCTGTCATATGATCTCCCATTCGATCACGAACGACGAAGAGACTTCTGGCACTAAAACGCTGGGGGCAAATGCCGAATCAAGAGCTCCGGGGTTATCAGTCGAAATGATTGGCGTGTTTCTTAATGAAGCTCGATTGAAAAGTAAAGCTGATCGAGAACGCGAGATGGCTATATTTGAAAGGGCCAAACGCCAGCGACTTGAGGAAAGAGCTGAAATGGTCCCGCTGGAGCAAAATGCCTCCACCGCTGACAAAAGCCAATTCAAGATAAAAAAGAGGTTTGCTAAGACCATATCAATGGGCATGGAGCTACCATCCTCTAAAGGAAAAATTACTGGTGTAATAGAAATGCATCCCTCCTATTGCTTATATCATCAGAAGGTCTCGCATCCCACTCAAGAGTGCAAAGCTTTCGATAGATGGTGGCAAGGATACGTCGCTGATCGACAACGCTTTAAGAGGGAAAAACGTAAAATTCGTCGGGAGCAAAGAAATAGGACCGAAGAGCTTGAAAGAAATGCCGGCAATTGTCACATGGTTAAAATTGGCGGGTCACAAGTGCCTACATTTGGGAGCGACTCTGATGAGGAGCTAGAACTTGCCCCTCTCTTTAAAGAGTCAACTTCGGGAAAAGAAGAAGAGCCAATAGTCTGCGAAAATATCCGGCTGCGGAATCGGACGCTACCTGAGAAGAATCTCGGACCTCTAAACAAGAAAGACAAAGGGAAAGAGAAAATCTCCGAAGATATCGCCTTGGATGACCGAGTCGCGGAGGAGTTAAACGCCGAAAACCCGCCGAAGAGAAATAAGGTGGATTACAACGTTCTGGCGCATCTGAGAAAACTACCCTCTCAACTCAGCATCCTTGATGCCTTATTACTATCAAAAGAGGCGAGAGATTCTTTGATTAAGGCGCTACAAGACCCGGACCAGTTCCAAGCTTTCCTAGCCGAAGAAAAGATGAAGGACGAATTAGAGGAAGTGCACACAGCCGACGTTGCTTTTGGTGATGAAGACCTTCTCCTCGGGACACGCAACCACAATCGTCCCCTTTATGTCTCAGGATACTGCCATGACATAAAGATAAGTAAAATCTTGGTCGATAACGGATCGTCTGTTAATTTGCTCAATGTGCGGGTGTTAAAGGAAATTTGCATGAGTGTCCAACACCTCGCCCGAGACAAAATCACCATCTCCGGATTCGACTCCCAATCATCAAAAACTCTGGGATCTGTGATATTGACACTACGCTTCGGGTTGCTCGTCACAGACATTAAATTCCATGTTATAGACGCCAAGACATGCTACAATGCTCTGCTCGGCCGACCATGGCTACACGAGTACAATATCATCCCTTCTACACAGCATCAGTGCATGAAGTATTGTAGGGATGGCCTCGAGTACACTGTGGCCGGAGAATTGAATCCGTTTTCCGTGAATGAAGTTCGCAAGTATGAAGATGCCAAATACTTCTTTCCGAGTTTCGAAGACACGGAGAGGTGTCACAGGCCGGAGAACAAAACTAACGCAACCATCCCTGTCTTCGGCAGTGATACCGGGGAAGAAGAGGATATAATTTATTCGGGTCCGTCCCAATACACCGAGCCGGGACCATCCGCCCCTTCACTGATCTTTGGTAGTGATTCAGAGGACGAAGTCCATGCTGTATTCCCTACTCGGCTCTCAATACGAGCTTCTGCTGATGAAGAGCGAAGTCTACAGATAGCCATGGTGCCGCTCGAACATTATAAAGAACTAGATGCGCTCGCCAACGATAGTGTGAAAGAATTGCGGACATTTTATATCCCTCCCGGACGAAAAGGAGATAGGGCAATCCTATTTTACCGTTCCGAAGAAAACAAGGTGGAAAAAGAACTTTGGCACGGTGCGGATCCAACGCTGGACAGACTTCAGCCCATCCGTCTACCCCGATATTATACGGAAGGCTTGAGGAGACTGCTGGAACGCCTGGGGATACCTTTCGAACAAACCGTTAGGAAGGCCAAATTCTATGACAGGGTTTGGAACGTCCCCGGAACTCAGCACAAGCTTCCTAATGGGAGGCTGGAGACGATCGGGCTCGGATACATTCGCTCCAGGAAACGAGAGCTGCTCCGCGACTGTTACGTCGTGCATAATTCTGATGAAGAAGCAGATGCTCAAGAGAAAAACGCTAATCCTGAACCAGCAAAAGTTCCTGATACAAAACCGCCCAGTCCATCATTTGAAGACCAGATGGGCAAACTTATAAGGGAAGCAGGTCAAAAAGCCCGAGATGATCACAATCGTGAAATGGCGATCTATGAGAAAGCCAAAACACAACGCCTCCTTCAACAGGCAGTAAAAGACGAAGATGCTGCCCCATGTCAACCTGATACAAAAAGGGCTCGACGCGGAGGCAGAAACGAGTCGAAAAGCCGAAGAGGCGCTCAACAACAACAAAGCAGGGCTAAGAAGCCACGCAAATGAGAATCGAGCGTTATTGACCAATCCCTCATGAAGAAAATGGGTCGAGCTTACTCGTTTCCTCGAGACAAGACGAAGAAGATACTTGATCTTGCTCTAAAACATCAAATGCTTACATTGCCGGAGTCCAAGCACCCCGAACAAGCTGGTGAAGTCTCTGACCCAAACTATTGCTCTTACCACCGAGTGATAGGGCATCCTCTTGAAGATTGCTTCACCTTTAAGAATTGGGTCGAAGATCAGTACCAGCTCGGCAAGTTAGTTCTGTCTGACAACTGGAGGGTAACGCCACCACAAAAGCATGAGCCCAAGGCCACGAAAGAGGAACCAGTTCCACATTGGGATTGGAAGCGAATTCGTACCTGTGACATGATAACACTACTAAAAGGAGAACCCGAGAAAATGGACAGCCTCCCTTGGTGCCTCGAAAACAGTAATGATGAAGTAATCTCAGAATTTCCCCCAGCTCCGAAAGAACTGGAGGATGGAATACATACCACTGCAGATAACCTCAAGAAAGTCGAGTTGGGGACGGTAAATGATCCGCGACCGACATTCGTCAGCGAGCTGCTGTCTGAAGAGAGGGTGGCTGCGTTAAAAGACGTCCTTGTGCAGCATAAAGATTGCTTCGCATGGAACTATTCCGAGATGCCAGGACTAGATCCAGAAGTCGCTGTACATAGACTGGCGATATCCCCGAGTGTCAAGCCAGTTAAACAAGCGCCGAGAAGAATGCGCCTCGAGCTCGAAATGAGTATCAACGCTGAAGTCAAAAAGTTAATCGACTCTGGCTTCATCCAGGAAATTCAATACCCTGAATGGATAGCCAACATCGTCCCAGTGATGAAGAAAAATGGAACAGTGCGCATATGCGTAGAATTTCGGGATCTTAATAAAGCATGCCCGAAGGATGATTTCCCAGTGCCAGTCACTGAACTGATGATAGACAATACATCCACTCATGAGGTTTTCTCCTTCATGGACGGCTCATCGGGGTATAACCAGATAAAGATGCATCCTGAAGACCAGAAACATACCGCCTTCAGGACCCCTCTAGGTATATTCTGTTACAAAGTGATGCCCTTCGGTTTAAAGAATGCCGGTGCTACTTATCAAAGGGCCATGACAAGGATCTTCGACGACCTTATACACGAAATCGTCGAATGCTATATCGACGATCTCGTGGTTAAAAGCAAGTCATACGAAGAGCATCTCAAGCATCTGAAGACCGTATTTCAACGCCTTCGGCAATACAATTTGAAGATGAATCCTCTAAAATGTGCGTTCGGGGTTTCCTCGGGCAAATTCCTAGGATTCATCGTCCGACACCGAGGTATTGAGATAGATCCGTCTAAAATCAAGGCGATCATGGAAATGCCTCCGCCAAGAACTCTTAAACAGTTGCGATCTCTCCAAGGAAAGCTTGCATACATTCGGCGGTTTATCGCTAATCTTTCACGAAAGTGCCGTCCTTACAGTCACCTGATGAAGAAGGGAACCCCATTCATTTGGGATCACAAATGCCAAGGCTCACTGGATGAGATCAAGCAGTATCTGCAAAACCCTCCAGTGTTGGCTGCTCCAGTCAAGGGAAAGCCTCTCATTCTTTACACGGCCGCCCTTGAAGGTTCTTTAGGCGCATTATGGGCACAAGAGAATGACCAGGGGAAAGAAAGAGCACTCTACTACTTAAGTCGGGTTCTGCTGGGGGCAGAAAGCAATTACTCCCCCATTGAAAAACACTGTCTGGCGTTGATCTTCGCAATAACAAAGCTTAGACATTACGCATTAGCGCATGAAGTCCATCTCATTTCAAAGGTGGACCCTCTCAAATATCTAATGTCAAAGGCCATATTGACAGGACGACTCGCTAAATGGGCTCTGCTCTTAATGGAGTTCTCGATAACGTATCAACCTCTCAAGGCAGTGAAAGGCCAGGCCATCACCGACTTTCTTGCTGAGCATCCGATACCGGCTGATTCTCCCCTGAATTGCGATTTGCCAGACAAGCATGCGTTTGACGCAATCGATGGTGGTGATACCCGTTGGGAGCTTTATTTCGATGGAGCATCTTCCATGAAGAAGCACAAACAAAGTACGTCAATGATCAAATCGGGAGTAGGCCTTATCTTCGTGACCCTTCAAGGAGGAGTAATGCGCTTCGCCTTCTCCTTAACAGAGCCGAGAATGAATAATGAAGCTGAGTATGAAGCTTTGATAGCAGGCCTCGAGATCTCCATCAACATGGGAACTGAAAATCTCCTCATATACGGGGATTCTCAACTGGTCGTTAGTCAAGTAAACGGTGACTACCAAACGTGTAAACCGGAATTGGTGAAATACGGTGAAAAGGTGCAACAACTGTTGACCCAAATTCCCTCTTATACTTTGGAGGACATACCGCGTGCGGAAAATAGCAAAGCAAATGCTTTGACCAAACTTGCTAAAGAACTGGCTGACGAGAACATCGACGATGTTAGGATCATGGTACAAAGCCGTCGAGTGCCTGCCCCGGCAGAAATATCTCCGGAATCATCTGAAGAAAAAGGAGCGAACGAGCAGACAACCCTGCAAGTAAAAGATTGGGAAAATGCCGAGGATTGGAGAGAAATCTTCATAGATTACTTCAAGACCCACCAAATGCCTGAAGAAGCGTCCACAAGACATCAGCTCGCTAAACGAGCCCTGTCTTTCGCCTTCGTCAACGATACCCTGTACAAGAGGTCATTTGATTCTTTATGGCTGAGATGCTTAGGACCTGACGAAGCGAAAAGAGTCATCCAGGAAGTTCACGACGGACTCTGCGGTTCTCATCAAGCAGGCCCTAAGATGAAGTTGAAGATAAAACGGATGGGCTACTACTGGCCCACGATGATTCATGACTGCATCGAATATGCGAAGCAATGCCACTCATGCCAAATTCATGGGGACTTCATCCACCAGCATCCAAATCCGCTACACCCGACAGTGGCTAGCTGGCCATTCGAAATATGGGGAACTGATATAGTCGGCCCCATCGAACCAGCATCGTCTGGGGGACATCGTTTCATCCTAGCGACGACTGACTACTTCTCTAAGTGGGCAGAAGCGATACCGCTAAGGGAAGTGAAGACGGAAAATATCCTCCACTTCTTCAAGACGCACGTTATATATCGGTTTGGAACTCCGCGACGGATCATCTCCGATAATGGGCCAGCCTACAGAAGCCACAAGATCAGTCGCTTTGCGCAACAGCATAATATAGACTGGAGATATTCCTCAGTTTATAATCCGCAAGCTAACGGTCTAGCTGAGGCCTTCAATAAAACCTTAACGAAGATCATGAAGAAAACGGTATCCCGAAACAAGAAAGACTGGCACGAAAGACTGCAAGAGGATCTTTGGGTGTATCGAACTACATTTAAGACGACCACAAACACAACGCCGTACGCGTTGGTATTTGGGACGGAAGCAGTACTCCCCCTCGAGATAGAGTTACCCTCTCTACGAGTGGCAGTCCACTATGAGCTGACGGACGAAGAAAATGCTCACCTTCGGCTTGAAGAGCTTGACGCCCTTGATGAAACCCGGCTCATAGCGCAGCAAAATCTAGAAGCTTATAAAGCAAAGATGACGCGCTCATATGAAAGATTGACCCGACCGAGGACATTCCGCCAAGGCGAACTCGTGCTAGTGGTCAAAAGGCCTATGATCCCCAATCGCGCCAAGCGAGGAAAATTCGAGCCAAACTATGAAGGCCCGTACATAATAGATAAAGTTTACCAGGGTGGGGCCTATCTACTCATGGACATGCACGGCGAAAGGCCTTTCAGGCCAATAAACGGTCGCTTCCTAAAGAAATATTATGCTTAATGAGCTACAGCCTAGGTCAATGATAGATGACGGCGACTATGTCCGCTCGCTATCTTCCTAAGCTCGAGCTTTATAAAAAGTAGACGACCTTCTCCATGACGGACCGAAATGTTCTTAAACTAACGACGGACCGAAATGTCCTTAAACTAATAGTAGACCGAAACGTCTTTAAACTACTACCGCAGCATCTTTAGGCTGATGAGATAAAAAAAAACATATAAAAATAAAATAAAAAAAACGGTATGTCCATAAGCAAAAAGGGCACGGATGAAAACCCGAAAGGGCTCCGTGAGTAAAAACAGCAGGGCTACCGGCGAGTGATCGTGAAAACCCAAAAGGGCGCGGCCTCGTAAAAAATATATATAAAAATAAAAAGAATAAAAAAAAAAGAAAACGGTATGTCCATAAGCAAAATGGGCGCGGATGAAAACCCGAAAGGGCTCCGTGAGTAAAAACAGCAGGGCTACCGGCGAGTGTTTGTGAAAACCTAAAAGGGCGCAACCTCGTTAAAGGACACTTACAAGATCCTCTCGACCTTGTAAGGAGAAACCACCTGCCTGAGATCCTTACGACTCACAAAGGAGCAACACACTTAGGGATCCCCACGATTCTTAAGGAAAAAATACACTTGCGAGATCCTCACGACTCGTAAGGAGAACTCTCTTATGGGACCCTCACGGCCCATAAGATTTGAAAGTCTTAAGTTACAGAGACCTAAACCTGTGCTTAAGCAAACCCCCACAAACTTCCAATATTGCCCTACAGGGGGTTCAATATTGACCCTTGTATACAATCCACGGGCGCGAATAAACATTTCCCTAGCCAAGTCTCATCCGTGACTGGGGATATGTTCACATGGTAAACAACCCTTGTAAATCCTCTCGATTTATGAAGAGAAAACCCTCATGTAAGATCCTTACGACTTACAGAGGAAACAAACACTTAGGGATCCTCACGAGTCCAAAGGAGAAAATACACCCACAAGATCCTCACGACTTGCAGGGAGAAATACCTTTGCGAGACCCTTACGGCTCATGAAGTCAAAAGCCTTAGTCGACAGGACCTTAACCCTAGTCACTAAGCCTCCTTTGTTCGACAACGACAGAGGCAAATGATGATCCGCTCCTGGTAATATCCCAGTTGCAGCGGTGCTGATGCCGAAATCGGTGTCCAATTTCAGGTTTACAGCGAAAAGCCAGTAGGCCGCTCATGCATACGAAATAGCCGAAATGATGGGGCAACTTGCAATAAAAAGCAGCAAGTAAAATGTATGCATGCAAAATAGCCGAAATGATTGGGCAACTCGTAATAAAAAGCAACGAGTAAAAACAAAATAAATAGCCGAAATGATTGGGCACCGCGAAAAATAGCCGAAATGATTGGGCAATCGCGACCTTCGCGATATAAAAGCTGAAATGATAGAGCATCGCGGAAATAAAATAAAATAAAAAGAAGAAATGATAAAACTTTGGCTCTACAGTTAAGATTACATCGATCCCTGTATACAATCTAAGGGCGTAAACAAAGAAGGAACCATACTTTCCCAGCGGATTCCGTCAAACGACGAAGCCAAACCTCAACGGTTCATTTCAACCGGAGAAGCCAGTGACTTCAGCAAAATTCCTCGACTCACGGATACAAACACTCCTTGACGAGAGCCTTCTGATCCGCGTCGACCCGCAGAGCCACCAATGCCTCCGCAGGAATCCTCGACTCATTTCAAACCCCAAGGAAACAAATAATCCTTGGCGCTTGGGAAACAAATAATCCCTAGCAAAATTCCTCGACTCACGGATACAAACACTCCTTGACGAGAGCCTCCTGATCCGCGTCGACCCGCAGAGCCACCAGTGCCTCCGTAGGAATCCTCGACTCGTTTCAAACCCCAAGGAAACAAATAATCCTTGGCGCTTGGGAAACAAATAATCCCTAGCAAAATTCCTCGACTCACGGATACAAACACTCCTTGACGAGAGCCTTCTGATCCGCGTCGACCCGCAGAGCCACCAGTGCCTCCGTAGGAATCCTCGACTCGTTTCAAACCCCCAGGAAACAAATAATCCTTGGCGCCTGGGAAACAAATAATCCCTAGCAAAATTCCTCGACTCACGGATACAAACACTCCTTGACGAGAGCCTCCTGATCCGCGTCGACCCGCAGAGCCACCAGTGCCTCCGTAGGAATCCTCGACTCGTTTCAAACCCCAAGGAAACAAATAATCCTTGGCGCTTGGGAAACAAATAATCCCTAGCAAAATTCCTCGACTCACGGATACAAACACTCCTTGACGAGAGCCTCCTGATCCGGGTCGACCCGCAGAGCCACCAGTGCCTCCGTAGGAATCCTCGACTCGTTTCAAACCCCAAGAAAACAAATAATCCTTGACGCTTGGGAAACAAATAATCCCTAGCAAAATTCCTCGACTCACGGATACAAACACTCCTTGACGAGAGCCTTCTGATCCTCGTCGACCCGCAGAGCCACCAGTGCCTCCATAGGAATCCTCGACTCGTTTCAAACCCCAAGGAAACAAATAATCCTTGGCGCCTGGGAAACAAATAATCCCTAGCAAAATTCCTCGACTCACGGATACAAACACTCCTTGACGAGAGCCTTCTCATCCGCGTCGACCCGCAGAGCCACCAGTGCCTCCGCAGGAATCCTCGACTCGTTTCAAACCCCAAGGAAACAAATAATCCTTGGCGCTTGGGAAACAAATAATCCCTAGCAAAATTCCTCGACTCACGGATACAAACACTCCTTGACGAGAGCCTTCTGATCCGCGTCGACCCGCAGAGCCACCAATGCCTCCGCAGGAATCCTCGACTCGTTTCAAACCCCAAGGAAACAAATAATCCTTGGCGCTTGGGAAACAAATAATCCCTAGCAAACTCCTCGATTCATGGATACAAACACTCCGTGACGAGGGCCTCCCAACCCGCGTCAACTCGCAGAGCCACCACTGTCTCCGTGAGAGAATTCCCGGTTCGTCCCACCTTGCAAGATAAAGTCTCGGGCAGCAAGGATTAAAAAGCTTGCTTCCTGAACAATGGGGCCCTGCAAGTCAATCCAAAATGGTTTCTTGCATACTATCCACGGGTCTCACTCTCCAAAATCGAGTTTCGACAAAGAGGGAAACAACCGCTTACGAATCCTCTCGACTCGTAAGAGGGAAAAATTCTCTTATAGGATCCTTACGACTTATAAGAGAAAACCACACTTAGGAATCCTCACGATTCCTAAGGAGACAATCCACCTATGGAATCCTCTCGACCCATAGGAAGAAAAGCCTCTATGGGACCCTCACGGCTCATAGAGTTGAAAAGTCTTAGGCAGTAGACCTGAACCTGCGGCCTAAGCCATCGCTATTTCTCAAGGAAGTCAGAATACTCGTTTTAGATATCCATCAACCATGGTTATTAAGACAGCCTGCTGACAATAAAAAAAAAAGAAGGTGACAGAAAGAATATCCAGTCTACATTTGATCTGGCGTGCGTGACGCACTTATTTATGCATGGGCAAAAGACTCAGGACAAAAGATACATAATAAAGACAGGCTAAAAAAAAATTTCATTATTGTTACCCAAAATTCTTACAATCATAAAAAGCGATGGAAGAAAAATATTGTTACAATAGAATAACCTCAGATCCGGGGCACGGATTGAGGAATTCAAAAGTAAGGCCACCCAGAGTTTTTCTGGCCTTTCTAATTATTCTTATGCGCAGCCTCTCACGCTCCTCTGTGTCGATATCGTCGGCAAGCCCTTCCGGCCTTCGATAAGCAGCAACTATCGTCGTCTGCTGGAAGATTTGGTGTAGGATGTCAATGAGACTGTCCCGCCGTTTCTTCGAGATCAGCCCCGTCAGGTACACTGAATGCACCTTGTCCTCGGCATCATCCAGCGCATTCAGTGGTAAGGCCTCGTGAAGACCCGGAAGTGCTCTCCATATTTCTCCCAGTACGACTTTCAAAAGAGCCGAACGACGGGGTAGCAGCCAACCACCGCTTGCGTTCAGACGACCCATGACCTCTGCACATTGAGTGTCTGTAACTCCTGGTTTTGTTGACGACCCTGTGCGCGAATATCGTCATAGGTGATGAACTCGTGCAAACTGTATAGGTGCACCGCCATTATGCCTGAAGGAAATACCACAGGAAAATTAGCGATAGAAGAAAAATAATGTACATAGAGGGCTAAATTCCTAGAGAGTAAAGCTCAGTTCAGGGATTAAAACCCATGAACAAAAACTCAATGAAACCCCAACGAGGATCTCTTTAGATCAAAAGATCTGTGAGAGCAAAGCTCTTTGACTGAGATTAATTTAAATTAATTTGATTTATACCTAAAATTTCTAACTTTGAAAATGAGCAAAGCTCTGCTAGTGAAACCCCAATGGGGATCTCTTTAGATTAAAAGATCTATGAGAGCAAAGCTCTGTTGGTTAAAATTAATTAAAATTAATTTAATCTAAGAATCAATTTTACCTAAAGTTTTTTCTAAAAAACTTTGGAAAGAAGAGCAAAACTCTAGAGTTCTTGAAGGCAAGAGCAAAGCTCTGAAGTTTTTGAAAATAAAAATCTGTAAGATGACAAGCATCTGTGAGGGACCAAAGGTCCTATTTATAGGCCTCAAGTGCCTCTTCGACTTCCAAAAGTTGTCACGGCGGTTGGAATTCCGCCACCGTTGCGCTCACGTTTGGGGCCACGTGAGCGCAACAGTGGGGGGGCATTTGTTTACCCCAATCAGAGCAAAACTCTGTTCAAATTCCGAGACGGGAGATGAAGCGACGCTTCATCTTACCCCAATCAGAGCAAAGCTCTGCTTGGAAAAGTTAAACTTTAATAAATGAAACAACGCTTCAGATTCTTTGCGCTGTGCGCAACGCGCCACGTGTCAGGCGCAGATGTATCAGCACAGCGCCCAAGAGGGCGCGCCCAATCAGAGCAAAGCTCTGTTTAAAGGAAGCAACGCTTCGGTTGCGCATGCACTGCGCTGCGCGACGCGTGTCAGCGCAGATGCGCTTGCGCTGCGCTCTGCGCAGCGCGACACGTGTCAGCGTAGATGCGCTAGCGCAGTTGCGCTGCGCTGTGCGCTGCGCGACACGTGTCACGCGCTGAAGCATCCGCGCCAAACAGAATTAAATTTCTAAGAAATCTTTTCTGTTCTTGTTAAAACAAGAAGATTTTCTTTTCCAAAGCAGAAGCCCTTGGATCGAAGATCCAACGGTGAGGAAAATTCCCCAAATCATTCAGAGAAAGATCTCTTTAACAAATCTAACTACTTTATGGGCACTATAAAAAGAACCCTAGGCCTCAATTCAAAGGCATCAACATCCTTCTAAAAAAAAAGAGAGAGAGAGAAAGAAGAAAGCTCTTGAAAACTCCTCAAGAACAACAGAAGGTAAAAACCTTTAGAAAAAAAGAGAAAATTCTCTTATGAATAGATTATTGATCTAACAACAAGATCAATAATTTTAAATAAGAAATATATATATATATATATATATATATATATATATATATATATATAAATAAGTAATAATAGTGCTTTGCACTTTTTTATGAACCTCTGGTTCTTGAAACAAAAGAGAAAAATTTATTTTTCTTTGATCTAAATGTAGATCAAGAAATTAAATAGTGCTTTGCACTTCTGATTCTTGGTGCTCTGCACTTCCAAACTGCGCTGTTGCGCTCTTGAGAGAGCGCCACGTGTCAGCTACTTGCGCTATGCGCTCTTAAAATAGAGCTTTGTTCTCTGGAATTGGCGCAACTCACCGAGCACGCCACGTGTCAGCAGCGCAGCAGCACAGCGTACTGCGCTATTGCGCTTGCGCTCACCAGAGCGCGCCACGTGTCAGCAGCGCAACAGCATAGCGCACTAGCGCAGCGCATTGCGCTGTTGCGCTTGCGCTTACTAGGGCATGACACGTGTCCTAACCATAAGTGCTTGCGCTCAGTAATTGGCGCAAACCGCCTGATAAATGCAATGCATTTCTCAAAGGGCCAGGGCCAAGCCAAAAGACCAAGCAGGCCTCATTAAATTGATGCTCTGCATCATTTATAAATGGGCAGAGCCCAAACAAAATAATATAAACGCCATGCATTTTAAAAGGGGCAGAGCCCAAACAAAGCAGATGCCTTGCAGAGCCCAGAATAAATTGATGCTCTGCATCAATCATGAGCAAAGCCCAAACAAAAAATAAATTGATGCAATGCATTATTTAAAAATGGGCCAAGCCTTAGCACAGGTCTAACAGACCAGAAACAAATAAAAGGCATTGAATATTTTTCAACTGGACTTAGCCCAATTTTGGCCGTAAGTCCTCAAATTAAATTGACTGAGCAAGATTGCTCTCTTAAATCAATTTACTACTGGTTCGAGGGTACATCTCCGAACTCCTCTGACACACGTCGTTGTAATCATTCAACGTCACCAGAGAGGTGACGGGTCCCAACGACCATACACGTACAATGGACTGCGGGGTCCTTAAACTCGTGGACCGAAACGTCCTTAAACTAATATTGGACCGAAACGTCCTTAAACTTATATCGGACCGAAACGTCCTTAAACTAATAACGGACCACCACGTCTTTAAACTGGAATATGGACCACTACGTCCCTAAACTGGAACATGGACCACCATATCCCTAAACTGGAATACGGACCACCACGTCCTTAAACTGGAATATGGACCACCACGTCCCTAAACTGGAGCATGGACCGCAACGTCCCTAAACTACCTATAGACCACTATGTCTCTAAACTGGAACAATAGAGCCTCCAAATGCTCTTTTGCCGGATCTAAACGATCCCGTTTAAGTTGATCTTAGCACCCAAACACGGCTAACGTATCCTTAAACATTCAAACGGACTATAAAACTGCAAATCAACCCGGGTTCTAGGGTACATCTCTGAACTCCTCTGACATCTGCCGTTGTAATCCTTCAACGACGTTAGAGAGGTGACGAGTCCCGATGGCCAGATATTAAATCGATCATCACGTCAAGTTGATCTTAGTCCAAAACAGGACTAAAGTATCCTTGACGAACGTTTAAGTTGATCTTAGCCGCAACGCGACTAATGCATCCTTAAACTAAAAACACCAAACCCAAATCTAAGTAAATACGGATTTGGACTAATCCACGTCCTACGGGCGATGGCATTATTCAGTCTCCGTATACAATCCACGGGCAACCATAAATAAAACAAACACACACGACATGAAGTGAAATTCTGGAGAAGGAGAAAGTTGTTACCGCAATGCGGTAGCGTAATTAACTGCAGGGGCTTGCGCCTGCAGGGAAGAGCGTCCCCACAATCAAAAACCCCTCAAGCGAGGGGGAATTTGACGAAGTCTGCTACATCGGCCGCATCCGTCTAAACCTCCGATACAAGGTGCCATTAATCAACTTGGCATTTTCGGAGAGGTAGATGGATAAAACCAAATAGCATCTGCCCCGAATCTCAGGCGAGACGCAAAGTCTCGGCCGCCATTCGGAGGGGAACAGATTCTGGCACGCCCGGTGGGACCTTTTCTTCTTTCCACTCCACACTTCGTGTGTTGTCTTCGCGAACCAATCGCGTTTTGTTAAATGGTTGCCTTCGGATTTCAAGTTACTAAGATTTGGTCTTTTGTCTGGCATAGAACTCAAGATTCAATGGCCTTCAACTGCACCAACTGCTCGAAATGCCACTGCAACGAACGCTACACCTCACCGGGAGGTGTAGCATATGGGCCCCAAGCGGCTTCCTTCCTCGCTCTGCCGGTAGACCAGGTGACCCAAGCCACCACTGGATTATTCTTCGGGACCATGATTCCACCGACAAGCTTCTCTATGCCGATACCTGCACCGGAGGTGAACAAGAAGTCGGTCTTCGACCGACTCACTGCTACCACGACCCCTGTCAAAGGGTCGCCCACCACCAAGCCAACAACCTCCGTCTTTGCGAGGCTGGATCAAAACTCTGAAGGGCCCGCCAAGAGTCCCAGGAACTCTAAAATGACTGTCCCAAGGAGGGCAACGGCCGCTGCTCCGGAAGACGTTAAGGTGGCTTCTCCCGTCAAGGAGTCAGTCTTTTCAAGACTGACGATTCCCATTCCTGCCCCTACACGAAGATCTGTCTTTGACAGATTGGATATTACCCCACAAGGAACGACCTCAGTTTTTAAAAGGTTAACACCGACGGCGCCTCATTCAGACGGGGGGCAAAAGGAAGCTATCTCAATCTCCGAGCCAGTCCCAGCGCAGTCCGAGCGGCTCGTCGTGCTCGACGTCGCCATTGGCAACGAGTGAGGAAGGCAGGGGGCAACTCCCCCTCAGGGCTATCTCCACCTGCTCCAATGGTGGAGGTCAATGCTGCTGTTCCAACTGGGAACAGCTTCGAACTGCTGAGGAGGGTACGTAAGAATTCTTCAACCGCTACATTGAAAAGATCTCCTCCGCCTGTGGAGAGAGCTTCTGAAACAAAACAAGAACAGCCCCCTCAACGGCTGTCTTCAAGGATTTATAAAGTTTAGGGAAGGTTCAAGACTCTGTGATTGACCCAGGTCACTTTCGTCGCCAGAAAAAGGTGAAGGTGGAAAAAGACAAGGATTGTCCCGTTAAACTGCAGGGGACAGCAGCTGCTTGGGTGCCCCCTTCAATGGCCCCTTCCACCTCAACGGCCCACAAAAGAAGGAGGCCGGAGAAGACTCCCGTGTCAGCGGAAAAAGTTAAAAATGTTGAAACTAAACGCCCCAAGTCAGGGAGCATAACAGTTCTTACGGTTTACATGACATCGGGAAAAGAAGACAGCCGTATGTCCACGGGCCATAGACCACTTACACGGTCAGTGACCAAGGCTCAGGAGCAGCAACAGAAGCTCCAGGAGATGATGAGCGCTATGGCTGCACTTACAGGGCCAAACGAAAGCCCTGGAACCTCTTCAGAAGAGCGTCAAGAACAAGAAACGGACGCCGAATTCCTTCGACGCGTACTAGAGAAGAAAGATAAAGAAGCTGCGGAGCAGGCAGCCAACATAAAGAAAATGGCCCTCCTGTTCCAAGATATGGTGGGTATGATGATTCAACAAGATCCCCCGACTGAAGAGCCCCCGATCGTCCTTGGAGACGATAGGGGGGAGACATCAAATCCTTCACCGGCTCTATCCGCAGCTAAAGAGGATACCATATCAAAAGCTGATTTGGATGAATACATCGCCCAGCAAATACGGGTGCATCAGGCGACTGAAGCAGCCGGTCAGGTCGTAAAGATAGGACGGTCATATCCGGGTTGGTACGATCAAATTAAGTACCCGATAGGCTATACAATCCCTAAGTTCCATGTCTACAAGGGGACGGGCAATCCTCATCAACATGTCGCCCAGTTCAGAGCGCTCTGCGGCAACACCGGCGGCGATGACAAGTTGTTGCTTCGCCAATTTGTTGGATGCTTGTCAGATACGGCGTTCGAATGGTATTCTGAGCTCCCCAATGACTCTATTAAAACCTTTGCGGAGATGGAGCTGCTGTTTACCCAACGTTTTGCAAGTGCCAGTGAACGTACCCCGATGACGGCACTGATTAACGCCAGGGTAAAACCCGGCGAGACATGGGTTCAGTACGCTATACGGTGGCGTAATCTATGGTCGAAGTGCGAACAGCGCATAGAAGAAGCTCCTACGGTGGGAATGTTTGTTGGAACCCTTGATCCACAAGCAACCATCTCACAGTTCATGATGTTCTTCAAGCCGACTACCTTCCAGGCTTTGATCGAGAAACTAGCGTAGATGGACCAGATGGGCCATAAACCTTCTCTCCTAAAGCCGGACTCCCGAAACGACAAAGGAAAGGGAAAAGCGATCGTCGTCGCGAATGCTCAGCAACAACCGAGCGACTTGAATCCGGTTGCTCGTCCAAACAATACGCGCCCGTACGTACCCCTTGAGGATAGGATGGGACGTCCCTACTCCTTCCCCCGCGATAAAACGAGGAGGCTATTCGAGCTCGCGTTGCGCAACAGACTCATAAATCTGCCAGATCCAAAACGTCCGTTGCAACCGAACGACGTCAACGAGACCAATTACTGCCCTTACCATCGAGTGCTAGGCCATCCCATCGAGGATTGCTACGTTTTCAAAAATTGGCTTGAGAACCAATACCGTCAGGGCAAATTTGCGCTATCTGACAAATGGAAGGTGAATCCCCCGCAACCCCACACCTCTAAGGGGACGAATACGCCGGGGGCAACATGCTCCTTCATTGAAGAAGCTCCTTGGGAGGTCGTATTATCAGCCAAGACAAAGAGGATGCTAAACGATCTTCAGACATGTCCAGCGGTCAAGTGGAAGAACCCCTTGGAACCGCAGGTCATTGAGGGGATGTTAAAGCCACGTCCGACTCCAAAGACCGATGGTGGTGGTTCAAGCGTTCATAGCCAGCCGTCCAAATCTTCAAAAAAGAAGAGGAAGAAATCAAAGAAGCCCGTGGAGCCTAGCGACAAGCGCACGGACTTACAAAAGCAAATTGACGCGCTGGATGAATACAACCAAAAGGCGCGGACTCCCATTACGCTCCAAGAGTTCCTTGATCACGTCTTTCAAAAAGAAGATGAGGGAGAAAGTTCATCGGATGAATCCGAGGAATATGTGGCGAGCTGTCATATGATCTCCCATTCGATCACGAACGACGAAGAGACTTCTGGCACTAAAACGCTGGGGGCAAATGCCGAATCAAGAGCTCCGGGGTTATCAGTCGAAATGATTGGCGTGTTTCTTAATGAAGCTCGATTGAAAAGTAAAGCTGATCGAGAACGCGAGATGGCTATATTTGAAAGGGCCAAACGCCAGCGACTTGAGGAAAGAGCTGAAATGGTCCCGCTGGAGCAAAATGCCTCCACCACTGACAAAAGCCAATTCAAGATAAAAAAGAGGTTTGCTAAGACCATATCAATGGGCATGGAGCTACCATCCTCTAAAGGAAAAATTACTGGTGTAATAGAAATGCATCCCTCCTATTGCTTATATCATCAGAAGGTCTCGCATCCCACTCAAGAGTGCAAAGCTTTCGATAGATGGTGGCAAGGATACGTCGCTGATCGACAATGCTTTAAGCGGGAAAAACGTAAAATTCGTCGGGAGCAAAGAAATACGACCGAAGAGCTTGAAAGAACTGCCGGCAATTGTCACATGGTTAAAATTGGCGGGTCACAAGTGCCTACATTTGGGAGCGACTCTGATGAGGAGCTAGAACTTGCCCCTCTCTTTAAAGAGTCAACTTCGGGAAAAGAAGAAGAGCCAATAGTCTGCGAAAATATCCGGCTGCGGAATCGGACGCTACCTGAGAAGAATCTCGGACCTCTAAACAAGAAAGACAAAGGGAAAGAGAAAATCTCCGAAGATATCGCCTTGGATGACCGAGTCGCGGAGGAGTTAAACGCCGAAAACCCGCCGAAGAGAAATAAGGTGGATTACAACGTTCTGACGCATCTGAGAAAACTACCCTCTCAACTCAGCATCCTTGATGCCTTATTACTATCAAAAGAGGCGAGAGATTCTTTGATTATGGCGCTACAAGACCCGGACCAGTTCCAAGCCTTCCTAGCCGAAGAAAAGATGAAGGACGAATTAGAGGAAGTGCACACAGCCGACGTTGCTTTTGGTGATGAAGACCTTCTCCTCGGGACATGCGACCACAATCGTCCCCTTTATGTCTCAGGATACTGCCATGACATAAAGATAAGTAAAATCTTGGTCGATAACGGATCGTCTGTTAATTTGCTCAATGTGCGGGTGTTAAAGGAAATTTGCATGAGTGTCCAACACCTCGCCCGAGACAAAATCACCATCTCCGGATTCGACTCCCAATCATCAAAAACTCTGGGATCTGTGATATTGACACTACGCTTCGGGTTGCTCGTCACAGACATTAAATTCCATGTTATAGACGCCAAGACATGCTACAATGCTCTGCTCGGCCGACCATGGCTACACGAGTACAATATCATCCCTTCTACACAGCATCTGTGTATGAAGTATTGTAGGGATGGCCTCGAGTACACTGTGGCCGGAGAATTGAATCCGTTTTCCGTGAATGAAGTTCGCAAGTATGAAGATGCCAAATACTTCTTGCCGAGTTTCGAAGACACGGAGAGGTGTCACAGGCCGGAGAACAAAACTAACGCAACCATCCCTGTCTTCGGCAGTGATACCGGGGAAGAAGAGGATATAATTTATTCGGGTCCGTCCCAATACACCGAGCCGGGACCTCCCGCCCCTTCACTGATCTTTGGTAGTGATTCAGAGGACGAAGTCCATGCTGTATTCCCTACTCGGCTCTCAATACGAGCTTCTGCTGATGAAGAGCGAAGTCTACAGATAGCCATGGTGCCGCTCGAACATTATAAAGAACTAGATGCGCTCGCAAACGATAGTGTGGAAGAATTGCGGACATTTTATATCCCTCCCGGACGAAAAAGCGATAGGGCAATCCTATTTTACCGTTCCGAAGAAAACAAGGTGGAAAAAGAACTTTGGCACGGTGCGGATCCAACGCTGGACAGACTTCAGCCCATCCGTCTACCCCGATATTATACGGAAGGCTTGAGGAGACTGCTGGAACGCCAGGGGAAACCTTTCGAACAAACCGTTAGGAAGGCCAAATTCTATGACAGGGTTTGGAACGTCCCCGGAACTCAGCACAAGCTACCTAATGGGAGGCTGGAGACGATCGGGCTCGGATACATTCGCTCCAGGAAACGAGAGCTGCTCCGCGACTGTTACGTCGTGCATAATTCTGATGAAGAAGCAGATGCTCAAGAGAAGAACGCTAATCCTGAACCAGCAAAAGTTCCTGATACAAAACCGCCCAGTCCATCATTTGAAGACCAGATAGGCAAACTTATAAGGGCAGCAGGTCAAAAAGCCCGAGATGATCACAATCGTGAAATGGCGATCTATGAGAAAGCCAAAACACAACGCCTCCTTCAACAGGCAGTAAAAGACGAAGATGCTGCCCCATGTCAACCTGATACAAAAAGGGCTCGACGCGGAGGCAGAAACGAGTCGAAAAGCCGAAGTGGCGCTCAACAGCAACAAAGCAGGGCTAAGAAGCCACGCAAACGAGAATCAAGCGTTATTGACCAATCCCTCATGAAGAAAATGGGTCGAGCTTACTCGTTTCCTCGAGACAAGACGAAGAAGATACTTGATCTTGCTCTAAAACATCAAATGCTTACATTGCCGGAGTCCAAGCACCCCGAACAAGCTGGTGAAGTCTCTGACCCAAACTATTGCTCTTACCACCGAGTGATAGGGCATCCTCTTGAAGATTGCTTCACCTTTAAGAATTGGGTCGAAGATCAGTACCAGCTCGGCAAGTTAGTTCTGTCTGACAACTGGAGGGTAACACCACCACAAAAGCATGAGCCCAAGGCCACGAAAGAGGAACCAGTTCCACATTGGGATTGGAAGCGAATTCGTACCTGTCACATGATAACACTACTAAAAGGAGAACCCGAGAAAATGGACAGCCTCCCTTGGTGCCTCGAAAACAGTAATGATGAAGTAATCTCAGAATTTCCCCCAGCTCCGAAAGAACTGGAGGATGGAATACATACCACTGCAGATAACCTCAAGAAAATCGAGTTGGGGACGGTAAATGATCCGCGACCGACATTCGTCAGCGAGCTGCTGTCTGAAGAGAGGGTGGCTGCGTTAAAAGACGTCCTTGTGCAGCATAAAGATTGCTTCGCATGGAACTATTCCGAGATGCCAGGACTAGATCCAGAAGTCGCTGTACATAGATTGGCGATATCCCCGAGTGTCAAGCCAGTTAAACAAGCGCCGAGAAGAATGCGCCTCGAGCTCGAAATGAGTATCAACGCTGAAGTCAAAAAGTTAATCGACTCTGGCTTCATCCAGGAAATTCAATACCCTGAATGGATCGCCAACATCGTCCCAGTGATGAAGAAAAATGGAACAGTGCGCATATGCGTAGACTTTCGGGATCTTAATAAAGCTTGCCCGAAGGATGATTTCCCAGTGCCAGTCACTGAACTGATGATAGACAATACATCCACTCATGAGGTTTTCTCCTTCATGGACGGCTCATCGGGGTATAACCAGATAAAGATGCATCCTGAAGACCAGAAACATACTGCCTTCAGGACCCCTCTAGGTATATTCTGTTACAACGTGATGCCCTTCGGTTTAAAGAATACCGGTGCTGCTTATCAAAGGGCCATGACAAGGATCTTCGACGACCTTATACACGAAATCGTCGAATGCTATATCGACGATCTCGTGGTTAAAAGCAAGTCATGCGAAGAGCATCTCGAGCATCTGAAGACCGTATTTCAACTCCTTCGGCAATACAATTTGAAGATGAATCCTCTAAAATGTGCGTTCGGGGTTTCCTCGGGCAAATTCCTAGGATTCATCGTCCGACACCGTGGTATTGAGATAGATCCTTCTAAAATCAAGGCGATCATGGAAATGCCTCCGCCAAGAACTCTTAAACAGTTGCGATCTCTCCAAGGAAAGCTTGCATACATTCGGCGGTTTATCGCTAATCTTTCAGGAAAGTGCCGTCCTTACAGTCACCTGATGAAGAAGGGAACCCCATTCATTTGGGATCACAAATGCCAAGGCGCACTGGATGAGATCAAGCAGTATCTGCAAAACCCTCCAGTGTTGGCTGCTCCAGTCAAGGGAAAGCCTCTCATTCTTTACACGGCCGCCCTTGAAGGTTCTTTAGGCGCATTATGGGCACAAGAGAATGACCAGGGGAAAGAAAGAGCACTCTACTACTTAAGTCGGGTTCTGCTGGGGGCAGAAAGCAATTACTCCCCCATTGAAAAACACTGTCTGGCGTTGATCTTCGCAATAACAAAGCTTAGACATTACGCATTAGCGCATGAAGTGCATCTCATTTCAAAGGTGGACCCTCTCAAATATCTAATGTCAAAGGCCATATTGACAGGACGACTCGCTAAATGGGCTCTGCTCTTAATGGAGTTCTCGATAACGTATCAACCTCTCAAGGCAGTGAAAGGCCAGGCCATCACCGACTTTCTTGCTGAGCATCCGATACCGGCTGATTCTCCCCTGAATTGCGATTTGCCAGACAAGCATGCGTTTGACGCAATCGATGGTGGTGATACCCGTTGGGAGCTTTATTTCGATGGAGCATCTTCCATGAAGAAGCACAAACAAAGTACGTCAATGATCAAATCGGGAGTAGGCCTTATCTTCGTGACCCCTCAAGGAGGAGTAATGCGCTTCGCCTTCTCCTTAACAGAGCCGAGAATGAATAATGAAGCTGAGTATGAAGCTTTGATAGCAGGCCTCGAGATCGCCATCGACATGGGAATTGAAAATCTCCTCATATACGGGGATTCTCAACTGGTCGTTAGTCAAGTAAACGGTGACTACCAAACGTGTAAACCGGAATTGGTGAAATACGGTGAAAAGGTGCAACAACTGTTGACCCAAATTCCCTCTTATACTTTGGAGGACATACCGCGTGCGGAAAATAGCAAAGCAGACGCTTTGGCCAAACTTGCTAAAGAACTGGCTGACGAGAACATCGACGACGTTAGGATCATGGTACAAAGCCGTCGAGTGCCTGCCCCGGCAGAAATATCTCCGGAATCATCTGAAGAAAAAGGAGTGAACAAGCAGACAACCCTGCAAGTAAAAGATTGGGAAAATGCCGAGGATTGGAGAGAAATCTTCATAGATTACTTCAAGACCCACCAAATGCCTGAAGAAGCATCCACAAGACATCAGCTCGCGAAACGAGCCCTGTCTTTCGCCTTCGTCAACGATACCCTGTACAAGAGGTCATTTGATTCTTTGTGGCTGAGATGCTTAGGACCTGACGAAGCGAAAAGAGTCGTCCAGGAAGTTCACGACGGACTCTGCGGTTCTCATCAAGCAGGCCTTAAGATGAAGTTGAAGATAAAACGGATGGGCTACTACTGGCCCACGATGATTCATGACTGCATCGAATATGCGAAGCAATGCCACTCATGCCAAATTCATGGGGACTTCATCCACCAGCATCCAAATCCGCTACATCCGACAGTGGCTAGCTGGCCATTCGAAATATGGGGAACTGATATAGTCGGCCCCATCGAACCAGCATCGTCTGGGGGACATCGTTTCATCCTAGCGACGACTGACTACTTCTCTAAGTGGGAAGAAGCGATACCGCTAAGAGAAGTGAAGACGGAAAATATCCTCCACTTCTTCAAGACGCACGTTATATATCGGTTTGGAACTCCGCGACGGATCATCTCCGATAACGGGCCAGCCTACAGAAGCCACAAGATCAGTCGCTTTGCGTAACATCATAATATAGACTGGAGATATTCCTCAGTTTATAATCCGCGAGCTAACGGTCTAGCTGAGGCCTTCAATAAAACCTTAACGAAGATCATGAAGAAAACGGTATCCCGAAACAAGAAAGACTGGAACGAAAGACTGCAAGAGGATCTTTGGGCATATCGAACTACATTTAAGACGGCCACAAACACAACGCCGTACGCGTTGGTATTTGGGACGGAAGCAGTACTCCCCCTCGAGATAGAGTTACCCTCTCTACGAGTGGCAGTCCACTATGAGCTGACGGACGAAGAAAATGCTCACCTTCGGCTTGAAGAGCTTGACGCCCTTGATGAAACCCGCTCATAGCGCAGCAAAATCTAGAAGCTTATAAAGCAAAGATGACGCGCTCATATGAAAGATTGACCCGACCGAGGACATTCCGCCAAGACGAACTCGTGCTAGTGGTCAAAAGGCCTATGATCCCCAATCGCGCCAAGCGGGGAAAATTCGAGCCAAACTATGAAGGCCCGTACATCATAGATAAAGTTTACCAGGGTGGGGCCTATCTACTCATGGACATGCACGGCGAAAGGCCTTTCAGGCCAATAAACGGTCGCTTCCTAAAGAAATATTATGCTTAATGAGCTACAGCCTAGGTCAATGATAGATGACGACGACTATGTCCGCTCGCTATCTTCCTAAGCTCGAGCTTTATAAAAAGTAGCCGACCTTCTCCATGACGGACCGAAATGTTCTTAAACTAACGACGGACCGAAATGTCCTTAAACTAATAGTAGACCGAAACGTCTTTAAACTACTACCGCAGCATCTTTAGGCTGATGAGATAAAAAAAAACATATAAAAATAAAATAAAAAAAAACGGTATTTCCATAAGCAAAAAGGGCACGGATGAAAACCCGAAAGGGCTCCGTGAGTAAAAACAGCAGGGCTACCGGCGAGTGATCGTGAAAACCCAAAAGGGCGCGGCCTCGTAAAAAATATATATAAAAATAAAAAGAATAATAAAAAAAAAGAAAACGGTATGTCCATAAGCAAAATGGGCGCGGATGAAAACCCGAAAGGGCTCCGTGAGTAAAAACAGCAGGGCTACCGGCGAGTGTTTGTGAAAACCTAAAAGGGCGCGACCTCGTTAAAGGACACTTACAAGATCCTCTCGACCTTGTAAGGAGAAACCACCTGCGTGAGATCCTTACGACTCACAAAGGAGCAACACACTTAGGGATCCCCACGATTCCTAAGGAAAAAATACACTTGCGAGATCCTCACGACTCGTAAGGAGAACTCTCTTATGGGACCCTCACGGCCCATAAGATTTGAAAGTCTTTAAGTTACAGAGACCTAAACCTGTGCTTAAGCAAACCCCCACAAACATCCAATATTGCCCTACAGGGGGTTCAATATTGACCCGTGTATACAATCCACGGGCGCAAATAAACATTTCCCTAGCCAAGTCTCATCCGTGACTGGGGATATGTTCGCATGGTAAACAACCCTTGTAAATCCTCTCGATTTATGAAGAGAAAACCCTCATGTAAGATCCTTACGACTTACAGAGGAAACAAACACTTAGGGATCCTCACGAGTCCTAAGGAGAAAATACACCCACAAGATCCTCACGACTTGTAGGGAGAAATACCTTTGTGAGACCCTTACGGCTCATGAAGTCAAAAGCCTTAGTCGACAGGACCTTAACCCTAGTCACTAAGCCTCCTTTGTTCGACAACGACAGAGGCAAATGATGATCCGCTCCTGGTAATATCCCAGTTGCAGCGGCGCTGATGCCGAAATCGGTGTCCAATTTCAGGTTTACAGTGAAAAGCCAGTAGGCCGCTCATGCATACGAAATAGCCGAAATGATGGGGCAACTTGCAATAAAAAGCAGCAAGTAAAATGTATGCATGCAAAATAGCCGAAATGATTGGGCAACTCGTAATAAAAAGCAACGAGTAAAAACAAAATAAATAGCCGAAATGATTGGGCACCGCGAAAAATAGCCGAAATGATTGGGCAATCGCGACCTTCGCGATATAAAAGCTGAAATGATAGAGAATCGCGGAAATAAAATAAAATAAAAAGAAGAAATGATAAAACTTTGGCCCTACAGTTAAGATCACATCGATCCCTGTATACAATCCAAGGGCGTAAACAAAGAAGGAACCATACTTTCCCAGCGGATTCCGTCAAACGACGAAGCCAAACCTCAACGGTTCATTTCAACCGGAGAAGCCAGTGACTTCAGCAAAATTCCTCGACTCACGGATACAAACACTCCTTGACGAGAGCCTTCTGATCCGCGTCGACCCGCAGAGCCACCAATGCCTCCGCAGGAATCCTCGACTCGTTTCAAACCCCAAGGAAACAAATAATCCTTGGCGCTTGGGAAACAAATAATCCCTAGCAAAATTCCTCGACTCACGGATACAAACACTCCTTGACGAGAGCCTCCTGATCCGCGTCGACCCGCAGAGCCACCAGTGCCTCCGTAGGAATCCTCGACTCGTTTCAAACCCCAAGGAAACAAATAATCCTTGGCGCTTGGGAAACAAATAATCCCTAGCAAAATTCCTCGACTCACGGATACAAACACTCCTTGACGAGAGCCTTCTGATCCGCGTCGACCCGCAGAGCCACCAGTGCCTCCGTAGGAATCCTCGACTCGTTTCAAACCCCAAGGAAACAAATAATCCTTGGTGCCTGGGAAACAAATAATCCCTAGCAAAATTCCTCGACTCACGGATACAAACACTCCTTGACGAGAGCCTCCTGATCCGCGTCGACCCGCAGAGCCACCAGTGCCTCCGTAGGAATCCTCGACTCGTTTCAAACCCCAAGGAAACAAATAATCCCTAGCAAAATTCCTCGACTCACGGATACAAACACTCCTTGACGAGAGCCTCCTGATCCGCGTCGACCCGCAGAGCCACCAGTGCCTCCGTAGGAATCCTCGACTCGTTTCAAACCCCAAGGAAACAAATAATCCTTGACGCTTGGGAAACAAATAATCCCTAGCAAAATTTCTCGACTCACGGATACAAACACTCCTTGACGAGAGCCTTCTGATCCGCGTCGACCCGCAGAGCCACCAGTGCCTCCATAGGAATCCTCGACTCGTTTCAAACTCCAAGGAAAAAAATAATCCTTGGCGCCTGGGAAACAAATAATCCCTAGCAAAATTCCTCGACTCATGGATACAAACACTCCTTGACGAGAGCCTTCTGATCCGCGTCGACCCGCAGAGACACCAGTGCCTCCGCAGGAATCCTCGACTCGTTTCAAACCCCAAGGAAACAAATAATCCTTGGCGCTTGGGAAACAAATAATCCTTGGCGCTTGGGAAACAAATAATCCCTAGCAAAATTCCTCGACTCACGGATACAAACACTCCTTGATGAGAGCCTTCTGATCCGCGTCGACCCGCAGAGCCACCAATGCCTCCGCAGGAATCCTCGACTCGTTTCAAACCCCAAGGAAACAAATAATCCTTGGCGCTTGGGAAACAAATAATCCCTAGCAAACTCCTCGATTCATGGATACAAACACTCCGTGACGAGAGCCTCCCAACCCGTGTCAACTCGCAGAGCCACCACTGTCTCCGTGAGAGAATTCCCGGTTCGTCCCACCTTGCAAGATAAAGTCTCGGGCAGCAAGGATTAAAAAGCTTGCTTCCTGAACAATGGGGCCCTGCAAGTCAATCCAAAATGGTCTCTTGCATACTATCCACGGGTCTCACTCTCCAAAGTCGAGTTTCGACAAAGAGGGAAACAACCGCTTACGAATCCTCTCGACTCGTAAGAGGGAAAAATTCTCTTATAGGATCCTTACGACTTATAAGAGAAAACCACACTTAGGAATCCTCACGATTCCTAAGGAGACAATCCACCTATGGAATCCTCTCGACCCATAGGAAGAAAAGCCTCTATGGGACCCTCACGGCTCATAGAGTTGAAAAGTCTTAGGCAGTAGACCTGAACCTGCGGCCTAAGCCATCGCTATTTCTCAAGGAAGTCAGAATACTCGTTTTAGATATCCATCAACCATGGTTATTAAGACAGCCTGCTGACAATAAAAAAAAAAAGAAGGTGACAGAAAGAATATCCGGTCTACATTTGATCTGGCGTGCGTGACGCACTTATTTATGTATGGGCAAAAGACTCAGGACAAAAGATACATAATAAAGACAGGCTAAAAAAAAAATTTCATTAATGTTACCCAAAATTCTTACAATCATAAAAAGCGATGGAAGAAAAATATTGTTACAATGGAATAACCTCAGATCCGGGGCACGGATTGAGGAATTCAAAAGTAAGGCCATCCAGAGTTCTTCTGGCCTTTCTAATTATTCTTATGCGCAGCCTCTCACGCTCCTCTGTGTCGATATCGTCGGCAAGCCCTTCCGGCCTTCGATAAGCAGCAACTATCGTCGTCTGCCGGAAGATTTGGTGTAGGATGTCAATGAGACTGTCCCGCCGTTTCTTCTAGATCAGCCCCGTCAGGTACACTGAATGCACCTTGTCCTCGGCATCATCCAGCGCATTCAGTGGTAAGGCCTCGTGAAGACCCGGAAGTGCTCTCCATATTGCTCCGAGTACGACTTTCAAAAGAGCCGAACGACGGGGTAGCAGCCAACCACCGCTTGCGTTCAGACGACCCATGACCTCTGCACATTGAGCGTCTGTAAACTCCTGGTTTTGTTGACGACCCTGTGCGCGAATATCGTCATAGGTGATGAACTCGTGCAAACTGTATAGGTGCACCGCCATTATGCCTGAAGGAAATACCACAGGAAAATTAGCGATAGAAGAAAAATAATGTACATAGAGGGCTAAATTCCTAGAGAGTAAAGCTCAGTTCAGGGATTAAAACCCATGAACAAAAACTCAATGAAACCCCAACGAGGATCTCTTTAGATCAAAAGATCTGTGAGAGCAAAGCTCTTTGACTGAGATTAATTTAAATTAATTTGATTTATACCTAAAGTTTCTAACTTTGAAAATGAGCAAAGCTCTGCTAGTGAAACCCCAATGGGGATCTCTTTAGATTAAAAGATCTATGAGAGCAAAGCTCTGTTGGTTAAAATTAATTAAAATTAATTTAATCTAAGAATCAATTTTACCTAAAGTTTTTTCTAAAAAACTTTGGAAAGAAGAGCAAAACTCTAGAGTTCTTGAAGGCAAGAGCAAAGCACTGAAGTTTTTGAAAATAAAAATCTGAAAGATGACAAGCATCTGTGAGGGACCAAAGGTCCTATTTATAGGCCTCAAGTGCCTCTTCGACTTCCAAAAGTTGTCACGGCGGTTGGAATTCCGCCACCGTTGCGCTCACGTTTGGGGCCACGTGAGCGCAACAGTGGGGGGGGCATTTGTTTACCCTAATCAGAGCAAAACTCTGTTCAAATTCCGAGGCGGGAGATGAAGCGACGCTTCATCTTACCCCAATCAGAGCAAAGCTCTGCTTGGAAAAGTTAAACTTTAATAAATGAAGCAACGCTTCAGATTCTTTGCGCTGTGCGCAACGCGCCACGTGTCAGGCGCAGATGTATCAGCACAGCGCCCAAGAGGGCGCGCCCAATCAGAGCAAAGCTCTGTTTAAAGGAAGCAACGCTTCGGTTGCGCATGCACTGTGCTGCGCGACGCGTGTCAGCGCAGATGCGCTTGCGCTGCGCTCTGCGCAGCGCGACACGTGTCAGCGCAGATGCGCTAGCGCAGTTGCGCTGCGCGACACGTGTCAGCATAGATGCGCTAGCGCAGTTGCGCTGCGCTGTGCGCTGCGCGACACGTGTCACGCGCTGAAGCATCCGCGCCAAACAGAATTAAATTTCTAAGAAATCTTTTCTGTTCTTGTTAAAACAAGAAGATTTTCTTTTGCAAAGCAGAAGCTCTTGGATCAAAGATCCAACGGTGGGGAAAATTCCCCAAATCATTCAGAGAAAGATCTCTTTAACAAATCTAACTAATTTATGGGCACTATAAAGAGGACCCTAGGCCTCAATTCAAAGGTATCAACATCCTTCTAAAAAAAAAGAGAGAGAGAGAAAGAAGAAAGCTCTTGAAAACTCCTCAAGAACAACAGAAGGTAAAAACCGTTAGAAAAAAAGAGAAAATTCTCTTATGAATAGATTATTGATCTAAGAACAAGATCAATAATTTTAAATAAGAAATATATATATATATATATATATTTATATATAAATAAGTAATAATAGTGCTTTGCACTTTTTTATGAACCTCTGGTTCTTGAAACAATAGAGAAAAATTTATTTTTCTTTGATCTAAATGTAGATCAAGAAATTAAATAGTGCTTTGCACTTCTGATTCTTGGTGCTCTGCACTTCCAAACTGCGCTGTTGCGCTCTTGAGAGAGCGCCACGTGTCAGCTACTTGCGCTATGCGCTCTTAAAATAGAGCTTTGTTCTCTGGAATTGGCGCAACTCACCGAGCACGCCACGTGTCAGCAGCGCAGCAGCGCTATTGCGCTTGCGCTCACCAGAGCGCGCCACGTGTCAGCAGCGCAACAGTATAGCGCACTAGCGCAGCGCATTGCGCTGTTGCGCTTGCGCTTACTAGAGCATGACACGTGTCCTAACCATAAGCGCTTGCGCTCAGTAATTGGCGCAAACCGCCTGATAAATGCAATGCATTTCTCAAAGGGCCAGGCCCAAGCCAAAAGACCAAGCAGGCCTCATTAAATTGATGCTCTGCATCATTTATAAATGGGCAGAGCCCAAACAAAATAATATAAACGCCATGCATTTTAAAAGGGGCAGAGCCCAAACAAAGCAGATGCCTTGCAGAGCCCAGAATAAATTGATGCTCTGCATCAATCATGAGCAAAGCCCAAACAAAAAATAAATTGATGCAATGCATTATTTAAAAATGGGCCAAGCCCTAGCACAGGTCTAACAGACCAGAAACAAATAAAAGGCATTGAATATTTTTCAACTGGACTTAGCCCAATTTTGGCCGTAAGTCCTCAAATTAAATTGACTGAGCAAGATTGCTCTCTTAAATCAATTTACTACTGGTTCGAGGGTACATCTCCGAACTCCTCTGACACACGTCGTTGTAATCATTCAACGTCGCCAGAGAGGTGACGGGTCCCAACGACCATACACGTACAATAGACTGCGGGGTCCTTAAACTCGTGGACCGAAACGTCCTTAAACTAATATTGGACCGAAACGTCCTTAAACTTATATCGGACCGAAACGTCCTTAAACTAATAACGGACCACCACGTCTTTAAACTGGAATATGGACCACTACATCCCTAAACTGGAACATGGACCACCATGTCCCTAAACTGGAATACGGACCACCACGTCCTTAAACTGGAATATGGACCACCACGTCCCTAAACTGGAGCATGGACCGCAACGTCCCTAAACTACCTATAGACCACTATGTCCCTAAACTGGAACAATAGAGCCTCCAAATGCTCTTTTGCCGGATCTAAACGATCCCGTTTAAGTTGATCTTAGCACCCAAACACGGCTAACGTATCCTTAAACATTCAAACGGACTATAAAACTCCAAATCAACCCGGGTTCTAGGGTACATCTCTGAACTCCTCTGACATCTGCCGTTGTAATCCTTCAACGACGTTAGAGAGGTGACGAGTCCCGATGGCCAGATATTAAATCGATCATCACGTCAAGTTGATCTTAGTCCAAAACAGGACTAAAGTATCCTTGACGAACGTTTAAGTTGATCTTAGCCGCAACGCGACTAATGCATCCTTAAACTAAAAACACCAAACCCAAATCTAAGTAAATACGGATTTGGACTAATCCACGTCCTACGGGCGACGACATTATTCAGTCTCCGTATACAATCCACGGGAAACCATAAACAAAACAAACACACACGACATGAAGTGAAATTCTGGAGAAGGAGAAAGTTGTTACCGCAATGCGGTAGCGTAATTAACTGCAGGGGCTTGCGCCTGCAGGGAAGAGCGTCCCCACAATCAAAAACCCCTCAAGCGAGGGGGAATTTGACGAAGTCTGCTACATCGGCCGCATCCGTCTAAACCTCCGATACAAGGTGCCATTAATCAACTTGGCATTTTCGGAGAGGTAGATGGATAAAACCAAATAGCATCTGCCCCGAATCTCAGGCGAGACGCAAAGTCTCGGCCGCCATTCGGAGAGGAACACACACCACAACACAACGGTGTGTCTGAACGACGGAATATGACCCTATTAGATATGGTCTGATCTATGATGAGTGATGCTGAGTTGCCTGTCTCATTTTGGGGGCATGCACTGGAGACTGCAGCGTTTCTTTTGAACAGGGTTCCAACCAAAACCGTGTCTACCACGCCATATGAGATTTGGTATGGGAAGAGACCATCTCTTAAGAGAATTAAGATTTGGGGTTGCCCGGCCTATGTTAAAAAGCAGAATCCGGACAAACTCGAGACACGGTTGGTCATGTGTAACTTTGTGGGATATCCAAAGAACTCCTATGGATATCTATTCTACCACAAGGAGGAACAAAATGTGTTTGTTTCTCAGTATGCCACATTCTTAGAAAAAGAGTATTTTACAGATAAAGATGATGGCAAAGTGGTGGATCTAGAAGAGGTTCTAGAGACACAAACTACAAATGACGACTTGGTTGAACCGACTGTTGCAATAGAAACCGAGGAACCTCGGCCACTCCGTAGGTCTGGTAGGACTTCTCGCCCACCGGAGAGGTACTACGGTTTCCTCATTGATGGTGACAGAGAAGACTGCATCATAGAGGATGATGATCATACCAGTTTTCAGCAAGCTATCATGAGTGGTGACTCTGTGAAGTGGCTGGATGCCATGAGATCCGAAATGGAGTCTATGTACACCAACAAAGTTTGGACTTTGGACGTTGTACCCCCTGGGGTAAAACCCGTGGGATGCAAATGGATCTTTAAAAGAAAGATTGGTGTAGATGGGCAGGTAGAGACCTACAAGGCAAGACTTGTGGCGAAGGATTTTCGTCAAAGACCAGGTTTGGACTATGACGAGACTTTTTCGCCCGTAGCCATGCTTAAATCCATTCGGATCCTACTTGCTATTGCTGCTCACTACGACTATGAAATCTGGCAGATGGACGTTAAAACGACATTTCTAAATGGAGATTTAGAAGAATGCGTTTATATGGATCAGCCGGAGGGTTTCATTGACAGTGGGAGCAGCGGGAAAGCATGTAGATTGCTTAAATCCATATATGGGTTAAAGCAGGCATCACGGAGTTGGAACATCTGTTTCGATGATGTTATCAAAGAGTTTGATTTCATCAAAAATCCAGATGAACCTTGTGTTTATAAGAAGGCTGTAGGAAGAGCTGTCACATTCCTCGTATTATACGTGGATGACATTCTTCTGATAGGAAATGATATTCCTATGCTACAGTCGGTCAAATCATTCTTATCACTAAGGTTCTCCATGAAGGACCTGGGTGATGCCACATACATCCTGGGCATTAGGATCTATAGGGATAGATCCAAGAGGTTATTGGGATTGTCCCAAACCAAGTACATCAACACCATCCTAAAAAGGTTTAGTATGGAAGACTCCAAGCGGGGTACCTTACCCGCTTGCCATGGGGTCACTCTCTCCAAGGACTCTTGCCCAAAGACCGATGAAGAGAGAGCTCGCATGAGCATTATACCCTATGCTTCGGCAGTAGGATCTATAATGTATGCGATGTTATGTACGCGCCCAGATATAGCTTATGCACTTAGTGTTGTAAGCAGGTATCAATCCAACCCAGGGGAGAATCACTGGATAGCTGTGAAGAACATTCTTAAGTACTTGCGAAGGACTAAAGAATTGTTCTTGGTGTATGGTAATGGAGATCTCTAAATGGAGGCCTTTACCGATTCGAGCTTCCAGAGTGATAAGGATGATAGCAAATCTATCTCAGGGTTTGTATTTACCCTCAATGGAGGGGCGGTAAGTTGGAAGAGTTCCAAACAGGATACCGTTGCAGACTCTACGATGGAGGCTGAGTACATTGCTGCAAATGATGCCGCCAAGGAAGCCGTCTGGATGAGGAAGTTCGTCTCGGAGCTAGGAATAGTTCCAACCATTATTGATCCAATACCATTGTATTGTGATAATAATGGGGCTATGGCATTAGCCAAGGAGCCCAGGTCCCATCAGCGGTCCAGACACATCCTGAGACGCTTTCATTTGATCCGGAAGATTGTAGATCGTCGCGAGATCGAGATTAAGAGAGTAGACACAAAGAATAATGCCGCGGATCCATTCACCAAGGCCCTCCCTCAGGCGCAGTATGAGCGACTTTTTGAGATGTTGGGTATGAGATACGCCAATAACTGACCTTAGTGCAAGTGGGAGATTGTTGGATATATGTATGCCCTAGAGGCCATTATGTGATAGTGGATGTATTTATACATGTATATATATATATTCAGTGTACATTCTTCCTCGACATGATAGTATGCTATCTGGTTATTCTTTATCTGACATGTTGTTTTGACCATGCTTTTATTCATTCAAACATGTTGATAAAGCCCTGAGGATATTGACTTGACTACTGTGATTATGATAGAGATCATACAAATGGGACATCTGTAGTTGATAAGCATATCCTGAAATGTCCATAGTCGTAGGTGTATCGAGACGGGGCATCGATATACCAAAGTAGACTAGCGTATATGATACTAGACACATATGATGGGCGATGGATGTTCCCACATTCATCGATGTTTGACATAAGATCGTATACGGGTGCTCAGTGGTGACTGGGTACACTGGACGGACTCGCCGAGAACTCCTATATGGAATTATATCTATCGTCGGATAGCAGTTCTCAAGTGACACTGGTGCAGGTTAGTCTGTAGACCCGAGATCGTCATACAGTCTTGTGTGTTCTCCCACTGTACTTTGATTACCACCCTACCACGGCTCTACTGAGTCATGCAAACAGGTGGCCGTTGGGTACAGTCCCGAGACACACGAAGGCGATAAGCGATAGGAGGGGTTTCGTCTCTCCCGGAATTGGGAGTTGATGCTGTGCTGTGCTCGACTGGCTATATCAGTAAGTCCCTGGCCAGGGTTGTTGGGATTTGCTGATAAGTGTTATCAGTAGTTTCTCGATCTGTTATAGACCATTCATCGGTACGACTTATTGAGTTATTGGGGTCGACATTACCATCCCTAGACTTGATATACAACATATCTGACGAAGAGACCGGACTGTACGGTAGTGTTGCCGGTTGGCTCGACAGGGAGTTGTAGCAGGTTCGCTTGTTTTCTTCTGATCGCTCAATACCCGGGTGGCCGTTACGTTTAGATGACCGCTTGCGGCTTGGGGGTGCTTGATATGATCATCACCCACTGCCGGCGTATTGACGAGTCTTAGAGTCCCACAAAGGAGTTACCTAGTCCAGGCAAAACGTTGTGGTGCGCATATGCGATATGTGCGTGGGCCCGGTTAAAATGCGCGTATGAGATACCGTATATTAATCGGGCGGCTTGCTTTTGGTCGGGTCGTATGTGATATGACCGGGTTGATAAATCAAGTGTTGATTTATCATTTAACCATTAGTTTCTCACTTGAAATCCTTTCTTGTCTTTATGCATGCATGTATGCACTCATTCTCATTCATGCACATAGGATGTGCATGCACACATACATGCATACATAAAGGTTATCATGGTTGTATATATAAAAGATGGTGGCAATATAAGACTCACACCTTATAATTATATATATGGATATATATTGTATTTGTTTTAAAACAAAAGAAAAGAAAAAGATTAATACATGATTATCTTCTACACTCTTCTTTGAACTAACCATGTTCACCTACTTTTTAACCATGTGTTAATCTTCCTTTTGTGTTTTAACTCAAGTGCAATAATATCCATATAATGTAACTATGGTTTGAGATGAAGAGTAGAAAATATATATACTTATATTTTCTATTTTTCATAAAACCATTATCATTCTCTTGATATTTCAAAAGCCATCATCTTCTTCCTCCTTGCTCTTTTGCTCTCTAGATTTCTCAAGTGAGCAAAATACTCATCAAGTTAGGATTTTGAAGTGAGAAAACCAACCACAACACCATTCTACACTAGTCTTGCCCACTTGTGAAGAGTGTTAGCTTCCATTTTCTTATCTTGATCTTGCGAAGTTACAAGCTTGGATAAAGAGGACTCCGGGTGAATCATCGTGGACTTAGAGGTTCTCAAGCGGACGTTTTCCAACCCTTAAGTAGCCGAGGAGTCTAGCGTAGGGAGCTACAAAGGTTGTACTCTCAAAACCCTAGCTTTATCTACTTGTGATGATGTGAATATTTAAGAAACCCTAAAATTCTAGTGATGATTCTTTGCATGTTCACTTAGCACCTTAAAAATTTAATTTTGAGACATGTGATGCTTGCAAACCCTTCATGAGGTGCTAGGTAAACCTTACATACTTAACCTCCTGCCGGGTCTCATAGCCTGGAACAACCGTAGTGTCAAGTATGGGTAAACAAGAACCACCCTGTCACCGTCCTTGAGGGTACCGGAGTACCTCTCGGGTGTCTGAGGTTACCCACCATGTCTGCGGAGTGGCTATTGGAATGTCAAACCTGATTGAATATATAAGTCCTATTAAATTTTCCGTAATCGTTTGCAGTTCTGGAATCACTTCCTATTCTACCATACTCCCACTACTGTTTTCTGAAAAAATCCATTTTACTAAAACTGTGGCGAGTCAAGAACAATATCACTATTGATCTTCCAATTGGTAGAAAATCAACCCTTGTCAAAGCCAGGGTCAACCCACAAACTGCTATTACAGAAACGTGCATTGAGTTATCCAGTGTCTGGTTTTAAGCATAAGCTGGACAATTCCCCGTATCTTAACATCGTTAAGATATGAACCATTCTATATACAATATAGAAATAGAGGCACTAATTTAATTGGAACCAGATTCAAATCATGCAGCTGTCTCCAGTGCATATCAACTTAATGGAGAGAGGGTTATCAGCATTACTCAACTTAGGAATCCATCCAATTATGAGTAACCTGAAAAAGAAACAAGTTTCTCAAAACCGTTACTATCAACTAAATACCAATCACAAGAATCTACATCTTCGATCTCTTTGAAGAATCTCGATACTTGCGATACCTGGTTCTCTACTTTATTCTTATACCCACAACTTCTCAAAACTTAGACATTGTATTTCTACGAAACACTTGTCTGAAAACTAGAGAAGTCACAAGTAAACAAAACATAGTACGAGGACCTACCCCTTTGTCCTGACGGACACTGGACAACATACAATACTCTGTATAAGTCCGCTGAGTTGAATAACTCAAAAGCTGTGCGTCGTAGGTTGAAAACTGTACCCAGGCGATTTCCTCAAATATCACCAATTATAACGAATTCCGATATAATGAGGATAATCACCTAATTGCCAATAACTTACTCCTACTCATCATCTATAAAACCATACAGATGTGAGAATCATACCTGGTAAATACATACCCTGGAGTAAGTATCTAATCGGGAAATCAGTTTTCCTTTAACAATGCACTGAAACATGAAAATGTTTCATAGGGGTATCCTGGTATTCCTAGTAATGCCTCTTCCATAATCCAATTCATGATTATAACCGTATATTTTTTTGCCACCTCTCTAAATCCCTTTATTTGTCTTTATTCATTTCCTTCTGTACACCCCTTTAGGCTAAGTGGTTTTCTTCCTTCCCTACCGTTCGGTACCAGCCTATGGTATGGAAGAAGACTATCCAGTAAGCATAATAGGTGTACCCTCCTAAACCAAGGAGTACTCGCAACTTGAGAGAAGGTGATGATAAAAGACAACTGAATAATACCTTATTCTATTTCTCCCGAATTGGGGGAAAAAAGCAAAGGTGAAATAGGAGTGGCGATGAAATACGAGATTTGGTCGTGAATTATAGCAGTCGCAATTTACTTTGCCTTCTTTCTAATCCCTTTATTTTGTCTTTAGTTATTATCTTCTGTACACTCTACTCAGGCTAATTGGTTTTCTTCATTCCCTACCTTTCGGCACCTGCCTATGGTTTGGAATAAGACTATCCAATAAGCGTAATAGGTGTACCCTCCTAAACCAAGGAGCCCTCGCAACCTGAGAGAAGGTGATAATAAAAGACAACTGAATAATAACTTATTCTATTTCTCCTGAACCTGGATCCATCCTCGAAGAAGTCCTTCGGGTTCGTATATAACCATACGATGGATCTATCCAATGGAAGTGGATGTCCGTAGTAATACGGGGTGTTCTGAGAAATGCAAAGGGTAAAAGAAGGAGTGGCAATGACTTATGCAACTCAGACAATCCATAAGCCAGTATTTTAAGAAGGTTCGGTCAAAATTGGTCACTGAGTCATAGTCTAGGGTCGGTCAAAGGTCGCTGCCAAAGAGAGAGAGAAAAGAAACACTCTGCGTGCATTCTAACCTAGATCAGAATGGTTATCAATTTATCTAATCAGGAAACCTCCCACTGTACCGTCAAATTCTCCTCCAAACCTAAAAGAAGAATCAATCGGGATCACCCGAAGAGTAAACCAACTCATCAGTAAGAATCGGGATCCAACTCTCATCGCATGATAATGTGACGGAATCCACTCATGTTATCACACTCCAGAAGGTATGCGCATACTTGACAATTTTCATTTTCTTTAGAAACTCCCGATATGATTTTTACCCCATGCTCTTATGACCTTGACGAAAGCCAACAAATCATAAGTCACATGTCAAGTTCTGCCCGTCATTATCCAGGTCCATTTGAACCCACCCGTACATACCCTTGACGAAAGCCAACAAGGTAATACGACTGTCCCAAACCAACACATCTATCTATGCTACAAATGAATACCCCAGCAGCTACCAAACACTATGCCTTGACGAAAGCCAACAAACATAGCTTGAATACTACTGACCATCCATAAGATACGACGGAGGGCTACGACTGGTTTTTGGCGAAAAACCTTTAACGTAATGAACTTGATCTCGTTGAAGGAACGTGATAGCTTTTTATAAAAATATAGTGGCGAAAACTTTTGCTAAAGAGGTCACTCCCGGTGAAGGGATCTCGGCTCTTTCCTCGTGGAATGAGGTGCAGGATATTCCAACTGAATACCATGATGCAAAGCAACTTGTAATCGACTATATTGAAGTTATACCCTGACGTAAACTTCTGCCCAAGGGGTCACTCCCGGTGAAGGGATATCGGCCCTTGCCTCGTCGAATGAGGTGCAGGATATTCCAACCGAATACCGCTATGCATAACAAAAGTAGACTTCTTTGTAATAACACTTTTTAAAACTGTTCCAACAACATCAAATATAATCATAGGTTTACGTGATTCGTCGGAAAAGGGAATGATAGTTACTTTTTTTTTTATCTATAACAGGATTATTAGTTACTCGTTGGATTTCTTCGAGACATTTTTTAGGTTTTTTTTATCCTTGCATTGATAAAAATCAATGCATTCCCATCAATTAATCACACTAGAAAAGAACGAAAATAAAATATACGTATATGCCATCCGCATTCGCCACTGGGTCCCGTCATCACCCGTTAGGTTACTTAACTAACGACAGAGCGGGGACTGGACTAGCGCGGGTGTAAAACATATACAACATCTAATAGTATATATACCAATATACAATAATCGCTTCAGGCGTGATAATATGCAACATTACAGAAAAGTAATAAGCATCACAGAACAATACAGATATTCTGGGATCCCCGGGTTTCACAGAGCCGCTATTGAAACCCGACGTTCCCCTGGTCGTATGGATAGCCTGTGCAATGAAACCTAGGCCCCTACGGGTGCGGCAAGTTACCCGCCAAAACATGAAGCGAGGCAGCCCCCTACAGCAAAGTGAATGGACCACCCAGCACTTCACGGAATCCGGTAACTTGAGCACCCCTCCTTGGGTCAACCTGTACCCCTACGAGTGCGGCGAATAGTCTGCCAATTCTAGAGTGAGGTCCCTCTGCCTCTCAAAGCCATGAGATACGGACCCTTTTCCCTCCAGAACCCGGCTATCCGTGCACTCCGTCGCGGGGTAAACCTAGTATAGAAATAAAAATATGTACAACGGGTACATCGACCTCAGCCCGGTCGTGCCCCAAAAAGAATATTATACAAACAGGCAGTGACGGCAATCCACATGTTGGACGCTCGCCCTGCAATATCAAATGTACAAATAAATTCAAATAGCACTACCATTGCACACTGCTATCCACCACGACAAATCCGCAATATCACAGCACAACACAGAACATCAACGCGAATGCCACGTTCGCAAATCCGTCTAAAAGGACTATAGCAATTAGACGCAATTTACCGCTCGAATGACATTCCCGGTCGGAGATATAATATAAGTACTGCATACTAACAAGTTTAAAATTTCGATCGACAAAACTTTCCGAAGTGGGCCCCACGTACATCTGGTGTACAATAATAAAATCTGGGCCCAAAAGAAATATACTAGAAACCACAATTTCCTGTTAATAAGCCACTGTACAAATTTGGACAACTGGTCCTATATACTGGCCGCGGATCCGCGGTCAAATGGTTTGACCGCGGATCCGCGGCCAGTATATAGGACCAGTTGTCCAAATTTGTACAGTTTGCTTAAAAAACCCTGCTCAATTTTCTGGGATGCTCAAAATAATTTTTAGGCTAGATTTAAAATCGACAGAAACATTGAACAGAAAAAATTGCAGTGTTTGAAATTCCGTTCGAACGATATTTTAAACGCGTTAGCACAACTTAGTAAAGCTTAATGGTGAGGCTCTGATACCACTGTAAGTACACGGTAGCGCCCCGGCCGCCTAACAGACGCCAAATGCAGAACAGAAACTTTTTAACTGGCGCTATCGTATACTATCACCCGGATCTGCCATTAAAGCTAAACTAACAAACTACAAAGTGGGTAGAAATGTTATACCGAACGATCTGAGTCCTTCGGTCTTCAACCATCATCCCACGCTTTGTTGCGGCTGCTCCGATCTCCTGAATCTCCAGTCTTCTCGTCCAGGTGGCACCACGTCGACGGATCTTTAAACGGGCTCCCGCCTCTGAACCGAGGCAACTCGATCATCAAGTTTGCTAAAAGAAGATGACCAAGATTGATGTAGGGAATGAGTAGAACACTTTGTCTCGTTTCGTCCAAAGCCATGGACGAACGGTTAATGAAGTTGCCTTTTGGAATCGGGTAAATGAGAAATGAGCATACAAATTTTCATGAACCAAAATCTATCATCTTTTTTTAACCAAGTGAGAGTGTGAGAACAGGAGGGGAGGGGCCGGCCACATATAGAGGAGGGGGTGAGTGTAGGAGCAAGGGTTGGTGACCATAAAGGAAAAGATCAAGAGAAAAAATCCAAGGCAAAACAAAACGACATTAATACAAATGGTGACTCAATTAACCTAGTCATCCATTCATTAATGCATACAATGAATCAAAACCTAGTCACCAAAACTAGAACCTTCCACACTCATGACTCACCTCATGACTCACCCAAATGAAGAAAAGATAAATCCGTATTAAACCGAATGTTTAATACGGCTGATAGAAAACTGGAAACTGGCAACTTCCAAAAGCGATCCTGAAACGAATTTCAGGATAACCCCGTAATGGTATAAACATACCCGCATTTGTATTACGACCGAATACAAATGCAACTGAGACAAAGATATTATATCTATACAGTATAATACTCGGTTTCGGCTTAAATCAAAGCCCACCGGTATTATATGCCCGAAATATGACACGTGCGTAAACGCACGTGCATTTTCCGAACCCTGCCATAAAACCATACGGCCTCTACAACGTTTCGCCCGAACTTGGGAAACTGTCTGTGGGGGATTCTAATGACTCATCAACACACTGGCACTGGGTATAACCACTAGCACGTCAGAGGTACAAGCAGTACGTAACGGTTGCCTATGTATTGATTGGAAGGGAAGCTGATGAGCGAACTCATCCAGAAACCCTACTGAGCCTGACAGTGACAATATACATACAGTCCGGTCCGTTCGTCTATGAGTATCGCATATCGGCCTAGGGGGCTGGTAACGTCAGACCCCCAATAGCGGTATAAGTCGTGTCAGAGAGTAGCCCAGAACACCCTGAGATACTACTGGAGTACCTACCAGTAAATCTCCTGCCTCGGCCGAGGGCTTTGTGTAATGGCTCTCCTAGACACAGCGCAATCTCACCCCCAATACCGGGAGAGACGAATCCCCTGCCGATCCGCTCACTTGCCTCTATGTGGCTCGGGACTGTTCCCAAAAATGACCTGTTTGCACGACTCCTTTGAGCCGTGGTAGGGTAGAAATCAAAGCACAGTGGGAACTCGCACGAGATAAATGACGACCTCAGGTCGATGAACTAATCTGTACACATGTCATCAGGGAACTGCTATCTGACACTAGGTATAATACCAACTACCAGGTTCCCGGCGAGTACAGTCCGGTGTACTCATATCCCAATGAGCACCTGTATACATCTTAGGTGAATTAACTGACACCAATGGCTTGTGAGACCGGCCACCGCCCCTCGTCGGGGTCTCGACTGTATACACTGGTCTACTCTGGAGTATCGATACCCTGTCTCGAAACTCCCACGACTATGGACATTTTAAGGATGTGCTTATAGACCCCAGCTCCCACTTATATGATCGCTATCAGACTGCTGGCAGTCAAGCAAGAATCCTATGGGCTCTTTCAACATGTAATAGTGAACTAAAGCATGTATATGATGATAAAGACAAACCAGATAACATACTATCATCTCGAGCAAGACTGTCATATCGGTATAGGTCCTGTCTCAATCATTGCAATCACGTACTTGCGATCCAATAATTGACTTTGAGGGCACTATATCCAACAACAACACAATTTCCAACCTGGGCTTGTTTGACGATATAACTAAACGATGCTCGAACAAATTCTTATACCCATTTAAACAACAGAACGAGCATTAACAACCTCAAACACACCTTGGCATGAGGTTAATTTATATTATATGTGACGCACTACAACTTTATATGGTTTGATGTTAAGAAGGAAAAGTTCCATCAGTTGGGTGGACAAATTATTGGTTTGATCACCATAGCCACCAAGCAAAAGGAGGAAAAAAGAAAAAGAGGGTGTTATTTTACCGTTGCAAGGAGAAAGACATCATTATTTTTGTTTTTTTTTTCTTTTTGACCCAAATTGCTTCATGCATTTAAAGATTTTCCATATTATCCTGCAATGAGATCCTTGTGCAGATTTTGGGCTTAGCTAGGTTTTGTTAAGATATGAATAAATCTTTCATATATCTTTTATATTATGTATTCGGTTTTCATCTTATGGGCTATATAGGGAGAGATACATTGTATATTATATTTTGATCAATCATTAATAATATTCTTTTCCTCTCTCAAATTCAATGATTCTTAACATGGTATCAGAGTTTACCCTACAATTGATTGTAGCTGTCATCGTTGATTGATCCTCTCCATCACCTCGTCTCCTAGTATTCTCGTCTCATCGATCGCCATATCTCCCCTCCCCACCATTGAATAACTCTCCATCGGCGATTTTGAAATCCTCTTACGAATATCAAGACATCTCTCCTCACTGTCGAAGTCACCTTCCCCACCACCGTTCTTGTTGAAGCCCTCATCTTCATCACTGATCTTAAGATTTACTCTTCATCAGCGATTTTTATATTCTCGGCGATTTTTTCACCTTCTCCCCTAAAAGAGAAAAAGAAAAAATCCGGAAAAAAATTGAAAAAAGAAAAGAAAAATTAAAGGATTTTATTTGATTTGGTTCTTGATGCCGAGTCATTTTTGAGCCAATTACAATTTTCATTAAGCTATGGATAAACGTGGACTCTATTCTTTTTCCTCAATCGACACTCTTCTCATCAAGTCCGTGGACCTCTTTAAAAACCTTTGATAAATGAACATTCATAATAGGTAGAATTTAAACAAAACAAATATTTGTATTTAAAATTGACCAGAAGGTTCTGGAGTTCGAGACTTCCGATAGTGTAAGCACATATCGTTAATTATACCTTATTGAGTTAGGCAAAACCTAGACAGTAAGGCAAAATCTAGACAGGATACCATGCTAACCTACGTTAAATCACATTATTTAAATGGAAGTTTGAAAACATGTAAATATCAAACATTTGCAAGCAGAGAATGTTATAAAAGAATAAGATTTTATTCATATTATTCATGTTTGTATACATTTGAATGTAATTATATCAAATTTACAAAAGAAAGTAATACATAGAAGCTTTAATTTTAAAGCTCAAAATTATGCTTGGGGTATTTTAGCGTCAATTTAGACACATATGAATGGGCACTGTCCTATGTAAGGGCCACATTACAGTCAAAGTGATTAAAATGGGGCCACCCTAAGTGTGGACCACTATTTATATGAAACATATATATTTCATGCATGTTGTGCATGAAAAATGAGACCTCTCGACCAGTGGATGGGGTCCCAATGGTAAATTTGGGCTTCTTATGGCTTTGTTTTGACAAAAAAAATGAAGTTTCTTTATAAAACTTTATCATATATGGAAATTCACATATTGAATTTCATGCACAACATAAAATAATGTATTTTTATAATTTTTACAATTTGGTGTACAATATGAACATATATTTTTGTGTTTAAGGCATAACATGAAGAAAGTATGTTCTAAGAAAGAATACAATATGTTTAAGTATATTGGATTCCTTTAAAGAGAGATAATTTTCATATCTCCATAAGGAGAAAATGATTTTTCTATTCATTTATATATATTCATTAGAAATTCATGGAGATTTCAATCTATAATTTTTGTTTTCATGAACAGAAATGAATTTATTCTCATTTCTCATAAATATGCGGGAGAAATAGGATGGCCTATTTATCTTTATACAGGACATGAGACGACTCATGTCCTAAATTCTGTCCAAATTTGTCAAGAACATGTAGATCCATGCTCTAAAAGTCCTTTATTTTCATCGTCTTCATCAGAGAAGATCAAAAAGCCATGAACATGGCTGTCTTCTCCTTTAGAGAGGAAACTGATAAAGTTTCCATGGATCTTTCATAGATCCTTGATCAGAATCATAAAGAGATGAAGAGAAAAAGAAAAGAATATGAAATAGGAAGAGGAATGAGACTCCATTTCTCTGATTCTTAGCTTTGTTCTTCTTCTTTCTCTCTTAAATGCAAAGAACACTTAATTGTTCTATCCAAATCGTCTCTCATGAATGAATTCCTCAGTTTTTAATTCTATCAATTGAGAAGTATTTATACTTCTCAAGAAGTGGGAATGGTTAAACACCACCCTCCACATTTTTAGAGCGAGTGAGGGTGAAATAACTCCCTACTTTTCCTTAAAAATAAGCCTTAGTGTCTATTTTGAGGGGGCCCCGACACCATTTATTTAAAAGTTGGCCGGGACCCTTAAAAACGGGTGCCTCCCGATAGCGGGAGGGGGTTCCTACGTCGGAACAATTCTTTTGAATTGTTTATGGGTTTTTGCCCTATATATGGGGTCCCACATATATATAACAAGTTTTTACTTGTTGATGATACTATATGCATCAATTTTGGGTCTGTATTGATCAAGTTATTGATCATTGACTTGTTAATTGGGTTTAAATACTATATAAGTATTTATCATTAAATACTATATAAGTATTTATCTTTTGGGAGTTAATTTTTTAATTCCAACAAATGTCCCCCGATAAGAAGTGTATATAAGTTATCGAGTTGTATATTTTTGCATTCTTTCATTTGAGTTACGGACATAAGTTGAGAAGTTTTAGTTTACAGTCATTTCAGACATATGTAAACTTTTGTTGGTATTTGAGCATAAGGTAGAAGTGAAGAATAAGTAGCGGACCTATGTCGTCATCTGTTACTTATTACTAACAAACGCTCAAAATATCAATAGAAATCCAGACAATGGAAGCTTACTGCCAACACTGTGAATGTTGAAACTTTCATATATTTATTTGCCGAATCACTTTCTAAGGTTTATGAGTTTGAAGAGAGAAATACGAAAGTCGTGCATTTGTGTCATTGAATTTGATTATGTTTTCATCTTAGGGATTTCTTTCACAATCGGAAAAACCTTTCCTTCCTTTAGGGACCATGGGGTGATAACCTATGCCCAAACCTATAATGGCAAGATATATGACATATGCCAGGCTTGACAAGAAGTTCCTATTGCTGAGAGTCCTTTATCGACGGGGTTGGATTTGATGGATTTTTCATTTAGGAAGAGTTCCCTTTACAATTGGAGAAAGGCTAACGATCGAACCTCTCATGGCAAGATATATGGCATATGCCGGGTGTTCATACCATAATATTGCATTATTATATTCCCCATTCTTATGCATTTTACAAATAAACAGGTGCTTTGACCCATGTCTGCTACATAGTTGCAGGTTACAGGTTCTCGGAATAAAAACGGTGAAATTGATGAAAAAGATGACACAAAGTGAGACTACGAATGATAAATGGTGAAATCTTGATCGTGCCTACATTTTGAGGGACAATGAAGAACAATGAACAACAGTTCACAAAGCACAAAGGCAGCAACACGAAGAAGCGGCAAAAGTCTACTACAATGTTCACTGGAAAGATCTGGAAGAGAACTAAAAGATATTATGAAGAAAAAAGTACCCAAATACAGCAGAAGAAACCCCCAGAAAAATGAAGCATTAAGCTCCCAACTTGGCCGCGGAACCGCGGCCAAAGCATGCTATTGGCCGCGGAACCGCGACCGGGTTGTGCCCGTGTCGGTGCAAAACGTGTTGGTGCGCTGGCGGGTGTTGACTAGGTCTTTTTATTAGGGGGTATTTTTGTAAAAGTAGATATGACGCGATTGTAACCTAGGGTTTCTATGAATCTATAAATAGAACCCTAAAAACCTTTTCTAGATTATGCCTCTTTTCATTTCATAAATTTAGATCTGTAATTCCTGTGTTGATGTTTGGAAAGAGCCATTAATAAAATTAGTAAGTTTTCTATTTCATTGCCTTAGTTTACTTTTAATTTAGAATGTCATTCAATTTCCTAATGAGCGAGTAGTCTCCTCGCTTGTTAGGGTTATCTTTAGGGAAAGGCTTGAGAGATGAACTCTCTCACCCTTTTCTTGCCCCATCACACATAATAATTAGGACTCCATGCATACATACACACACCGTTCCCTGCGGCACATTACCCCTCGAGGTAACGGTGATACCGTAGTATAAAGGACCGGTTGTGTATGTTTTCCATGGAGGTTAGGGTAATAATTGAGAAAGGAAGGACAAGAACTTAGAGGAAGAAATATCGTTTCTTCCCGATGGTACTAATCCCCTTTATTAATTATTACCATAACACCTAATAAATCTAAAATAGGGCATTGAAAGCGGTGAGGAAACATTCAATCTCCCAACTTACCCTAAACCTAATCCTAGCAAGATTTAGATCTAGATAAATTTAGTTTTTAGATTTAATCAATCCGTTCACACCGTTCGGAATTAACTCGTAAGAACAATTAGGAAATTCACAAAATCCCTGTGGACCGACCCGTACTCACCGGCTAGCTACCAAGCGACGCCGTTTTTGATTGCGGTTAATAAATATATTTGATCTTAAAATTCCATACGAATCAAATGGCGCCGTTGCCGGGGATGGCGTAGTATTTTCTTTTTGCAATTTCGGATTAATATAAATTAAAAAATCATAAAAAAAGAAAAAAAGAAAAAAAATATAAAATTTTTATCACTTATTGTTTGAAGGGTATTTTTGTTTGAATTTTGCAGGATCTACAATCGAGTTCGGATCTGGAAAAATCCAGTGATCAAAACAGAAAAAGTCAGATCTGAACAGCAGAGGATTTTACCAACAGAACAACATAAAAAATCTCGAGAAACGAACCGTCAACACGACCGCGTTTACGCCGCCCGAACCTACTTCCCGCCGCGCATCCGCGGTCTGCTGACGTCATCAGCAGACCAGAAAAATTCTCGGGAACCGAGCCGACGCCTCCACCGCGGAACCGCCGCTCATTGCCTATTCCGACCGCGGAAACGCGGCTATCTGGTGACTTCAGCTGGTGGAAAAAGCACTGTTTGTTTCTTTCTCTCTCCTTTGCAAATCCCGATATATCTTTTGTCGAATCTCCTGCAGGATTCTTTGCGCTAAAAAAATCTCTCCCCTTCCAATAATTGATCTTGTGCAGGATTTTTTGCGCCGCGCTTAAAAAAATAAAAATTGATTGCAAGTGATTGTTACTGCTTTGCATATTTTTAATCGGACTTTAAGGGGCTTGAGACCCAATCCAGATTTGGTGGGGATTTCATCACCCTTCTCAGGACCCCAGAAATCAGATAAGGCATATGCATTGACCATTTTTAGTTAAAAGAATACTAGACTCAGCCCTAAGGATATCGCGCTCAATAGGACATAGGACTAGTTGTAGGCATCGACCGTTGATCCTAACCTGACTTTGTGGTGTCTAGGAAAGTGTGTCTAAGGCGAGTGGTTACATAATTAGGGCCACTACTTGTAGTGGAGAGCCTCCCACTCACCTGGCACTTACCTGGCCGCAATTGGCGGTGAAGAAGCGGTTTGAGGTCCTATTTCTAGCCTTTTGGAATAGTTAGGAGCTGTCTAGTTGACCTATGTGACCCTAGATCTAGGTCTGATTATGCATCTGTGGTTGATTGCATTTGTGTCTAAGCCCTTTATCGAATTTTTTTCTTTGCAAAAAGTTCCAAATAAAGAGAAAAAGAAAAAAGGAATTTTTTTTTAAAAAAAAACTTGCAACTTGTCGCTTAAAATCCGTGCACCCTACCACCACCCACTTTCTTCTCATTGACATTTTCTTACCCCCATATTCTGTTTTTCACCTTTTTGACTACACTACCTATTTAGTGTATGTCCATTTGGACTAGGGACACTAGCGCCCGATTAGTCCGTGTTTCGTTGGTACCGACCGACGAAGCTTTCGACTCCGAAGTCGAAATTCCTTCCACTTCCTTACCTCCACCTTCAAATTCTTCTTCCGAAGGTATGTCGGGATATAATCCCAACAACACCTTACCCACGGGACTGATTCCACCTCCGTTAGGTGCGAATAACCCGAATCACCCGCCTGTTGAAGCACCCCAACAAATCGCGCTCCAGGATCTCTTCTACCCTGTCCGCACCGCCTTACCTACCTGTCTTTCACTCCCACCGGCAAGTGGCGACAATTTTGAGATAAAACCCCACTTCATCAATTTGCTGCCAAAATTTCACGGACTGGAATCTGAAGCTGCCTATATCTTCATAAACAAATTCCAAAACGTTTGCGCCATAATGAAAACAACCCAATTATCAGATGATGCTATAAGGCTAAGGGTCATTGCTTTCACCTTATGTGACTTAGCCGAGAAGTGGTTATACAGCACAGCATCGCATTCAGTTAGAAATTGGGACGAGTTTTTAAAGCTTTTCTTAAAAAGTTTTATCCTCATCACAAGACCGCGAGAATTCGCAATGAGATTATACAATTTTCCCAGCTTCCTTCTGAACCATTTTGGAAGTGTTTTGAAAGATTCAAAGACCTACTTGTTCAATGCCTTCACCATGGGATCGAAAATTGGCAACTTTGCCAAACATTATACAAGGGATTGAACCCAGCAACGAAGCAGTTGCTAGAAACCATTTGTCAAGGTCACTTTCTAACCAAATCTAGTGAGGAAGCGTGGTAGTTTCTCGAGGATCTTGCTGAACAAACACTTTAGTGGGAAAGCACCAAGACCACCTCATCTTCTTCTATTGGTCAATCTAGGGCAGGCATACATCAATTAGATATGTCGATTTCTATGAAGGCCGAGATGGCCGCACTTACGAAAAAGCTAGAAGCTATTGAGACCAAAATCTCATCGCCTTCTCCTGCCCCTGCTTTACCCCTACGAACTGTTTGTGCTTGTTGTTCGGATCCATCACACCTTATTGAAGAGTGTCCTTACAATCCACCTGTTCAAGGAAAAGATCAAGTCAATGCTGCCTTTCAACAACGACAAAGAAATGATCCTTACTCTTCGACCTATAATCCGGGTTGGAGGAGTCACCCAAATTTTGCTTGGAATCAAAATCAACAATTCCAAGGAAACAACAACTTTCAAAGGCCTCCTCCTCCACAACAACAAGCACCCCAACAAACTCAATACCAGCAACCTTTCCAACCACAACCTTATCCAAATCAAACGAAAATTTTTGTGCCTAACAAGTTTTACCCTCAAAACAATTTTGTTCAACTAAATGATGATAAGGTTATCTCGCTAGAAAAAAGTTTAGATGCGTTTCTCAAACAATCTACACAATCCGCAGCAAGGTTGGAGACTTCCATCCAGTCTTTGGTGCACAATAATGCTTCACACGATCAAAGCATCAAATCTATTGAGGCACAAATTGCACAACTAACTGTTGCGTTGAGCGAGAGAGAAAAGGGAAAGCTTCCATATCAACCATTGCCAAATTCCGGTCATACACACAACGCACATGTCGCATATGAATATCAAAATTATAATGCAAATGCGGTGACCACGTTGAGATCTGGAAAAGTGTTGCAAAATAACGTGGGTATTAGTGATGAAACCCCCGCCGGTTCTTCTTCTTCTTCTTCTCCATCCTTTTCTTCTTCACCTTCATCTTCTTCACTAGAGCCTATTCTTCATTCTTCAAAAGGCTCTTCTTCTTCTAATCCGAACGGACCCACTTCTTACTTTACGAACACACCCACACTGGGATCCATTCCAACTCCACATTCTACTCCACAGATATTGGACTCAACAGATTTTCAAAATGCTCCATTTCCAAACAGGTTGAGTCCCAATAAACCAACTCCACAAATGGAGAAGATTGTGGAGTTTTTTAAACATGTTAGCATAAATATACCTCTCTTGGATGCATTCCAACAAGTCCCTTCGTACGCGAAAATCTTAAAGGGCTTATGCTCCTCGAAGAGAAAGTCTTAAATACCCAAGAAAGTGCTAGTGGCTAGTGCAGTGAGCAATGCTATTAACCAACTTCAACCCTTACCCCAAAAACGAAAGGACCCTGGCTGTCCTACAATTTCAATAACAATTGGGGATAAGAACATCAATCGAGCACTTTTAGATCTTGGGTCTAGTGTTAACCTGCTTCCCTACTCCATGTACGAGCAATTAGGGGTTGGTGAGTTGAAACCCACTCGTTGTACTCTCCAAATGGCTGATCGATCAATCACCCATCCTAGGGGTGAGTTAGAGGATGTGTTGATCAAAGTAGGGGATTTCATATTCCCCGTTGATTTTATTGTTATGGACACATAACCTGTTGCTAACCCACGGAACCAAATTCCGGTGATCCTCGGTCGACCATTTTTGGCCACTTCCAACGCCGTAATAAATTGTCGCAATGGCTCCATGACTCTATCCTTCGGGAAGACGTCTAGTGAGTTCAATATTTACAAGATAGGAAGTCTGCCCCCCGTGCCTAAAACTAGTACACGAGAAGTTTGCTTTATTCACGAAATCACGCAGGAGGACTGCGAGCTTGAGATATTTCTGTTTGATGACAACAGTTTTGACGCCACTAGTGCGTCCCTCCTTAAATCTAGCGCAGTTGGCACAACCGATATTGATTATGAATGTTTCACTTTTTCGGATGATTTTGACGATTCACCGCCCGAATATGAGTCTTTTGAATTTTTGGATGAGTTAGTTGAACCATCCGAATCAGTTGTTTGCAGTGATTTCGAACCAGTGTTGGAGTCCTTTGAGTTCGAGGTAGATTCCCCAATTTTGCCTTTGATTGTTTCGCCTCCGAAACTCAAACTAAAGCCCTTGCCGTCTCACCTTAAATATGCTTACCTAGGTGAGAATGGGACCTTTCCCGTTATCATATCGGCCTCTCTAGCCCTCGAGCAAGAGAAATCCCTTTTAATAGTCTTACAAGATAAACGGAAAGCTTTCGGCTGGACTTTGGCGGACATCGAGGAGATTAGTTCTCTCATAATTGAATATCATATGCATATGATGGATGATGCCAAGTCGATAAAGGATCCACAGAAACTTCTTGGGGATAGTGTGGATAGTCAACCTCCTCCTTTAGAAGTTGAACCACCCCCTTTTCTTTTAATAAGCTACGAGAATGCCAATATTCCACTGATTGCTGATCATTCACATTCTCGTTTTGATTCATCATCACCTCCTATCTATTCACTTCCACACTTTCCATACCACCACTTCTATCTTTCCCAATTCTTTTTGGATCGGTACAACATGTTCTTCCACCAACCGATACTCTATACAGATAAATTTTTCGACTGATTGGTGTTGATGTTTGGTCTCTGCAAAGTTTGGTAATGACGCTTAACATTGTTTCAATGAAGTTTGGGGGGGGCTTTCTGTGTGTGTGTGTGTATATATATATATATATTTCTTTTAACAATAATTTTTTTATAAATAAATAAACAGGGGAGTGCCGACATTCTCAACCCTCTTGGTGTAGCATGACAGTGAGGACACTGTCAAAGTTAAGTTTGGGGGTATGCTCGGTAAGCCTTCTTCCTTCGCATTCATGTGTATATTTTTGCATTTGCATACTTGTTTTAAAACCCATAAAAAATTGAAAATTTTAAAAATGAAAGTATTCAATTTTGGCCCTAATTGACTTGAGTTTGACAAAAAGGTTAACTAGTTATGAACAACTAGATTTTAGACTTAGTAAATTAAAAAACCCTAAAAATAACCTCTATTAAAATTTAACAGTAGAAAGTATATGTCTTTGTACTTTATTTAGAAATAAGCAAATTTCGAGTTGACTTCTTGGGCAAGGTTAAAACAAGGGAAGAGTATTGATATTTTTATTAAAGTATAAGTTTGAAAAATAATTCCTAAGCTTAAATCTAAATTCTGAAAATATATACCCTACAAATTGCACAAACATGTACCTTGAAACTTGGAATAGTAGAGGAGACCTTGAAATGCTCTTGTCTAAAGCCCTTAGTACAAAGAAAATGAAATAAAAATTCACGTGTGAATAAAGAGATAATAAAAAAATGAACACTGGTTTTTGTGATTACTTAAGGCTGCAAAAATAGAAAAAATATTTAGCGAGGGTACTTCATCACCTAGTGCCTTAGACCAACTGGTTTGGGAGTCACTGCTAAAGCCTTAGGTGTTACAAGACTAGGAATTACGCTTTATTGTGCATACACATTTTGTAATCGGTTGTTGGTACCTCAAGAAGTATTAACGATCGCATGAAGGATGTGTGAGCAAAATTCATCTAAAAATTCACCAATTAGGAAGTGCTTTGGACAATGGACAAGAGTATGATTGCTTGATTTGAATTTCCAAGTGTAGGGGTGATTTATACACACACGTAGGGGTATGTGATTGGGGTTTAGATAAGAGATAGGAATGCAGATTATGACTTATATCTTAAATAGAGATGATAAAAATTCCTAAGTTGAGATGGAACCTTAGAAGGAAAACTTAAGAGATGCCAAAAGCTAAGTACATTCACAAGAATATATATAATTTTAAGTTAAATAATAAGGAAGCGTGAAAAATACGGGTGGATGATTTATGAGTCAAAGATAATAGAATTCCTTGTTGGAAAACCTAATTGGAGAATAAAAGTCAATGGGCCTAATTGATAGGATTTTGTGGGTAGTATCCGCTGAAAACCCTCAGGAGACAACACTCCTCCTACTAGGGACACATAGAGGTTTAACGGCTTGTTGCACGAGCTCAGTGCAATCGCGTTTCCCTGCGAAAGTGAGGCTAGGTCTTTTTCGAGAATAAAACTAGGTTTGCTCGAGGACGAGCAAAAGATAAGTTTGGGAGTATTTGTTCATGCCATAATATTGCATTATTATATTCCCCATTCTTATGCATTTTACAAATAATCAGGTGCTTTTGACCCATGTCTGCTACATACTTGCAGGTTACAGGTTCTCGGAATAAAAACGGTGAAATTGATGAAAAAGATGATACAAAGTGAGACTACGAAAGATAAATGGTGAAATCTTGATCGTGCCTACATTTTGAGGGACAATGAAGAACAATGAATAACAGTTCACAAAGCACAAAGGCAGCAACACGAAGAAGCGGCAAAATTCCACTACAATGTTCACTGGAAAGATCTGGAAGAGAACTAGAAGATATTCTGAAGAAACCTGAAGAAACAAGTACCCAAATACAACAGAAGAAACCCCCAGAAAAATGAAGCATTAAGCTCCCAACTTGGCCGCGGAACCGCGGCCAAAGCATGCTATTGGCCGCGGAACCACGGCCGAGTTGTGCCCGTGTCGGTGCAAAACGTGTCGGTGCACTGGTGGGTGTTGACTAGGTCTTTTTCTTAGGTGGTATTTTTGTAAAAGTAGATATGACGCGATTGTAACCTAGGGTTTCTATGAATCTATAAATAGAACCCTAAAAACCTATTCTAGGTTATGCCTCTTTTCATTTCATAAATTCAGATCTGTAATTCCTGTGTTGATGTTTGGAGAGAGCCATTAATAAAATTAGTAAGTTTTCTATTTCATTGCCTTAGTTTACTTTTAATTTAGAATGTCATTCAATTTCCTAATGAGCGAGTAGTCTCCTCGCTTGTTAGGGTTATCTTTAGGGAAAGGCTTGAGAGATGAACTCTCTCACCCCTTTCTTGCCCCATCACACATAATAATTAGGACTCCATGCATACATACACACACCGTTCCCTGCGGCACATTACCCCTCGAGGTAACGGTGATACAGCAGTATAAAGGACCGGTTGTGTATGTTTTCCATGGAGGTTAGGGTAATAATTGAGAAAGGAAGGAAAAGAACCTAGAGGAAGAAACATCGTTTCTTCCCGATGGTACTAATCCCCTTTATTAATTATTACCATAACAACTAATAGATCTAAAATAGGGCATTGAAAGCGGTGATGAAACATTCAATCTCCCAACTTACCTTAAACCTAACCCTAGCAAGATTTAGATCTAGATAAATTTAGTTTTTAGATTTAATCAATCTGTTCACACCGTTCGGAATTAACTCGTAAGAACAATTAGGAAATTCACAAAATCCCTGTGGACCGACCCGTACTCACCGGCTAGCTACCAAGCGACGTCGTTCTTGATTGCGGTTAACAAATATTTTTGATCTTAAAATTCCATACGAATCACCGGGCTCGCAAGGAGTCTCCAAAGTTTTTCAAGACCTTCATAGACAAAGAGAGTATATATTTTGAAATTGGTGATCTCCAATGACACTAGGATTGACTCTCTATTTTTTCTTTTTTTCATAAACGGTAAAAGGTAATTTGGATAATGAAGATATGTAAAGTTTTGATTCTGATGAAAAGAAATAGTTTAAAGTCATCATAGACGTAAATGAATGTTAGTTTAAAGTCATTCCAGACGCATAATGAGATAAATTTTGAATGAGTATCCTTTCAAGGTATACTCAGTTTATCATTTTCAAAGATGTTAGTTTAGAATAATCTCGGACTTAGTCGCGGGACCTATGAGATAAATTCTTTCTAGCATAAGTCTTCTTTTTTAGAGTATACCCGAGTTACCTCAGGTGTTGCATTTTGGGGCTTATCCGTGATATTTTATATAAATACATGACCTTATAATAATCTTTACAATAAATATCCTTTTTTAGGTTCATCAAACATATATTTAGGTATTGTTGTTTAGGCATACCCATTGAGTAGATAACATTGGAGGACCATTGAGGTAAAGTTTTAATGAGTTTTCTTTTGGGATGAATCTCAGCCTTATCTCGGTACTGCCTTTAGTCGGCTTTTACGTAATGGGGATATTTTACCGTGGGACCTGTGGGATCGGACTTTTTTGCGAGTTTCCTTTTGAGATCAATCTTAGTCATATCTTAGGTCTTGCTTATTTTGTAAGCGTATCTATAGGGACTAGTGATAAATCAAAATGAGTCACCTCTTTAGAGCGCGCTCAATTTATCACAAGTCAGATCCAAAATCCAAAAGTAGCCAAATGTCGTTGTTTGTCCGCCCTTCGATCGATATGTGTGTGTGTGTGTGTGCGCGCGCGCGCGCACGTGCATGCGTGCGTGCGTGTGTATGTATGTATGTATGTATGAACCTGAGCCTCGGTTTTATATATCAAGACGCTGGTTATGTTTGAGAATATTTTTTTGGCCTAAGCACTATCAAACTGGGACACAAAAAAAAGATGAACGGTAGTAATGTTGAGGCGCTCAATTTGACATGCGGTAGTGATTACTCTCGCTATTTCTCTTTAAACCACAACAATATTATCGATTGTGATTTTAGGTGTAATATTTCTTTAGATGTCTACTGTTGATAGGAGGCATCAGTCTATTCCTATAGATATCAATGAGTTGATAGGAGCCACCCCCATAAACAATCTCTATATATTGGGGCTTTCCCAATTTAGCTCGAACTTTCCTCCAGTCTTGTAATTCATAATCTTTTGATATCGCAGTACCAAGAATAGTTCACCTTAGATAAAAGCCCTTTCTCTGGCCAACTTGTTATAGGAGCGTATCATTCTAGCTTGATAGAGTTCTAGATTCTGTTGAGTTTTAAGCCGTATATCATTTAGTGTTTCAAGTTATTCAGGTCTTAACGTTGCGTTTTCTTCAGTCGTTAATCCTTTATGAATCGCGACTCTTAAAGATGCTATTTAGATTTCAAGATAAAAGACAGCTTCCGTTCCAAACACCAACTAATATGGTGTAGACTTTGTAGGGGTCTTATATGTGGTTTGATATGCCCATTATTCTTCTGTGAGCTTATTATGCCAATCTCTTTTATTTTTAAGGGCTATCTTTTTTAGCAACTTGATTAGGGTCTTGTTAAAAGACTCCGTCAAACCATTTGCTCTAGGATTATATATAGAAGAGTATCGCCAGTCAATTTGATGATCTGCGGCAAACTTCACAACTTTGCTGCTTTTATAGATAGGGCCATTATCCGATAAGATAAGTCTTGAAATGCCAAACCTATAGAGCACATCGTTTCTAAAGAAATTGATGACGGTGCTAGCCGCGATTCTTTGAAACTCGCGGCTTCGGTCCATCGAGAGAAGTAATCAGTAACGGCCAAAATAAACCTGTGTTCATTGGATGATGGAGGTTCAATTGGACCAACTATATCGGTTCCCCACATCTCAAAAAGCCATGACACCACAGTGGGATGTTGCGGATTTGGATTCATATGAATGAAATTATCACGCATCTCGCAAATATGACACTTATTCACATATTGCATCCAATCTTGTGTCATATTTGGCCAATAATAACCCATTATTTTGATTTTTATTTTCATTTTGGGTCCAGCTTGTAGGCCTCGCATACCCCTGAATGATTTTCTTCCATTACTTCTTTCGCCTCATCAGAAGATAGACATCGTAACAGAAGTTCAGCAAAGGTGCGACGATATAGCATGCCATCAAAGTACACCTATTGTAATGCTTGTTTCCTTAGATCAAATTTGGCGGATTTGTTGTCGCATAGTATATCATTACAGAAGAAGTCTAAGAATGGTTGTTGCCAATCAGTCTTCTTTATGATTTCTTCACCATCTTGAATATGTAGAGCTTGTTCAAGTGATTTTTCATCATCGAGAGGCACATGACACACACTAAGGCGATTTCACACTATAATCTGAATTTCAATTAGGCTAGGATCAGCTAACTCTTTGGCGAGCTTTGCTAGTGCGTCAGCTTTCTCGTTTTACGACCTAGGTAAGTTTTCCAAAAGGTATTTATAAGAGTAACCTTCTAGCTTGCTTGCAGTATTTAAATAATGTAGGTTTGTATTTCTGAAGGTTCCCAGCACTTGTCTAACAATTAACTGGGAATCTCCGTAGATATACAGTTTTTGTATTTTTTTAAATAAGGGCTTTGTATTCAGCCTCATTGTTTGTTTTAGGCTCGGTCATCGCAAAGGCCTGTATAATGATGCCTTTGGAGGGGGTAATGAACACTAGACCAAGTTTAACTTTGACTTTGGGAATTCCATCTTGCACTCCAGCTTCAACTGACGATGCACTATCAAAGTATAATTCCCAATAGGGTTCGTCCTCTTCCACAAGAAGAATGTCTTTCTCAAGTAATTCACATATCAGAGGTGAATTGTCTGGTATTGGGTGTGCAGCTAAAAAGTCAGCTAGAGCTTAGCCTTTAATAGCTTTCTGAGGTACATATTGAATGTCCAATTAGAGTAATATTAACACCCATTTGGCGAGTCATCCAGCTAACACTGGTAACCTCATTAAATATTTTATAGGATCGGTTTTTGATATTAACCGAATTTCATTTGATAATAAGTAGTGTCTAAGCCGAGTCACAGCAAAAACTAAAGATAGACAATGCTTTTCAATAGGGGAATAATTTACTTCATCCCCTATAAGCACTATACTTAGATAATACAGCGTGTTTTCTTGTTTAGCATCATTTTCCTGAGCAAGTATCGCATCTATGGAGCCCTCTAATGCCGCAGTATATAGTATTAAGGTTTTCCACTGAATTGGTGCAGCCATGACTGGTAGGTGTACAAGATAAGCTTTAATTTCTTTGAAAGCTTCTTGACACTCATTATCCCAGACAAATTTTGCTTTCTTTTTAACTAATTTTGAGAAGGGCCTACATTTCCTTGAGAAATTAATAATGAATCTTCGAATATAAGCCAACTTCCCTAAAAAGAGCATAATTCTTTAAGAGTTCGTAGGGGAGGCATGTCCATAATCGTCTTATTTTTGGCTGGATCGATCTCTAATCCCCTATATCTAATAATGAAACCCAAGAACTTTCCAGATGAAATACCAAAAGCACATTTAGTTGGATTCATTTTTAATTTAAATTTGCGAATGCAATAAAAAACAATAGATAAATACTTTAAATGATCACTTTTATTAGAACTTTTTACAAAGAGATCATCTACATAACATTAATAAACATCATATAAAATTTCATAAAAAATTCTAGTCATCGCCTTCTGATATGTGGCTCCAGCGTTCTTGAGGCCAAAAGGCATGACTTTATAGCAGTAGATTCCCTTTGGAGTCTTGAAGGTTGTGTGATTTTCATCATCTAGGTGCATTTTTATTTTATTATAACTGGAGTAGACATCCATGAACGAAAATATCTCATATGTTGAGTTATTGGCGATTGACAACTCCATTGCAGGTAGGGGGAAGTCATCCTTGGGACAAAATTTATTGGCGTCCGTGAAGTCAATACAGACTCGAATATCTCCATTCTTCTTCTTGACTGGGACTATTGAAGAGATCCAGTCAGGGTATTGTTCTTCATAGATGAAACCAGCATCTATCAGCTTCTTGACTTCTTTTATGACAACCTTTTCAACTTCAATTCTTATATTACATTGAAGTTGTTTCATCGGCTTCTTGCTTGGTTCAATCGCGAGTTTGTGCACTACGATCTCCAGGTCCAAATCTGGAATTTCAGAATAAGTCCAGGCTATCATGCACCGCTTCCCAAAAATAATAGGGTTGACAAAAATATTAAAATATTAGGATTGCGAGAACGTGACGAGGACCGCGAAGTATCTATATAAGGAAGCATACATTTCCAATATAGATACGCTAAGTGTATGTACATGCAGTAGTTGTATCACAAGAATTTATAATAATATTTATTAAACAAGGTAATCAAGGTTCACAATAAACTAATAAGTTTCAAGCGATACAAAATAAAGAGCCTTCAAACACAAGACATACACAAGATACGTACATATCGTAAAGCGATAACAAAAGAAGAGACTAATACTCCGGAAATGGCTGGAATTATGAAAGGTCTTGAGTTGATACATCCTCCTCACTGAGCACTGCTTCGTTTCTCTTTAAAGTCGAATCTGATGGATATTTCAAGAAAAAGAGAAAACATACGAAATGCCCATCAACGAATTAACACTCGGTAAATCTTCAAAAAATTCAATAAAGATAATAAAAATATGATATTAATAAAACAAAATCAACTTAGTGAATAGTAAAGAAAAATAATGTAAGCTCATGTAAAAAGATATTGACTATATATTTTAAAACCATATTTTATCTTGTATGAGCCAAAACAAGAAAAGGGAATGCAACATGTGAAAATTCCGTTCGTCATGTCGGGACATCATATGGGGATTCTAGAGGTGGCCCTCACCCTCATGGCGTGACATTTTGTTTCACGTGGTACTTAGTTCCGAATACAATAGTATTTATCACCTTCTCGGTATATATGACTCTATTCCTTTCCCAACTCCCGCATTACCCCATGTAAAAAACGGTTTACTATATCAACCATAAATTTTATATGAACAAGAGTAAACATTAACATGAATCAAGTATCAATCACATATAAAGTATTAATTATGTATCAAATATCTCATGCGAAAAGTAAAACGATATAACTTGTAAAATCTCATAAGACATGAATAAATACTTGGGAAAACTATATGTTGAAAACATGCAATAGTCACATAATTTTAGTAGGAAAATATGATAAGAGCTTTCGAAAAATATAAATATGTGGATAAGGAAAACTTACAGAAGTGTGCAAATCGATATAACAATCAATTTTTCGGAGTCCTAATTTATAAACCGAGACCCCGATCGACTTGAAATTCCTACAGTGCCTCAAGAAAGATCTTTTGTTGTGACAAAAAATTATAAAAGAGGAAGAGGGAAAAAGGGCTAGGATTAAGAAAGATTAGATCTAATGGTTTAAAAAGAGCTTTTCATAAAATATGTTTGTTTTAAACAAATATCTTTAATTAAGATGAAATCCAATTAATCTCTTAAAAATACTTAATAAATATTATTATCTTTTCTTTTCTTTTAAAAATAAAAAAAATGATTTTAGAAATTATTTTCTCTAACAAAAGATATTTTAAATTAAGTATAAACAAAATCTTTTCCTTTAAAATACTAATAAATATTTTTTTATATTGAAAATCCTTTTCTAAACATTCTCTTTTTAAAAATCCCCTTTATCAAAATCAAATAAAATTTAAAATCATGATTCTTTAAAAAAAAAAGAAACCCTTCTTTTCTCTTTTAAAATACTAACTAATAAATTTTATCTTATTAAAAATTCTCTTTTATTATTTAAGAAATAGAAATAATAAGATTAAATTCAAAAAAAAATTTAGTTATTTCAAAACGGGTACAGTTGTTACAATCTACTCTCCTTAAAAAAATCGTCCTCGAAATTCCTATAAGAAGTATGTTATAATGCAAGGAAAAATTAGGATAACGCTCATAATAGGTGTAACTTATTGCATAATTTTATGTCCCTATTTACCTTATTTGATATGTTTAATGCTGCTCGATGTGTCTTTTGTTCATAAATACCGATTATATGGTCTCAAATGCAAAAGGACCGAAAATACGAAATTACGTGCATTCGACGTAATCAAATCAATAAAGAAACTATTGGAAATCGTGCTAGGGTCGCAACACTTACGGACCGTGGCGGAAAACTAGAACTAAAAAATTCAAGGCATGGCATCAATTGTAACCCAAAATCAATCATTTACAAGCATTTGCAACTATACAAGTGAACAAGCAAGAATTCAAGAAGGCTACAACTTTTGTAGTGTGTCCACTCGCCTAGTGAAATACCCTAGCTTAGCTCCATCACCTCTGGATCGAACTTGGTGGCCGACCACTTCGCCGAAGATGATCCACGGTGAAGCAACAACTCAAGCTCCAACTTCAATCTAGATCACTTGTAAGATGAAGTAACTAGCTCTAGCACTTTACTAGTGTGTAGATGTAGTACTGATGTGGAGGAAAAACTCTCTTTTCTAACTTTGCTTTTCTTTTCTTCATTTCCAAAATTTGAAGAGAGGAAGAAGAAGATGAAGCAGGAAGAAGAATAAGAAAAATGAAGCTCTCTCTCTTTAATTTTCTTTTTATCTTTTATTAATATGATAAGAGTTCAATTTCCTCTTCATACTCTTTCTCTCCCCTTTTACACGTCACAAAAAGACAAGGGTGGGCCCCACTCTTCACATGCTAAACACACACACACACACACACACACATATATATATATATATATCAAGAGAGAGAATAAATGCATCATATACATGAACATATTATGTATTGTATACATAATAATACATTAGTATCATGTACTAATGAGAGTGAGAGAGAGAGTGTGTGTGTCTGTATCAATATACACTATACTAGTAACCATATCACATATATGGATATCAAGTCAACACTTGACTTAATAATCCAGTTTATAAATAAACCGGCTAGTATAAAAAAACGTTCGATTAAATCATGTGTATCTTATACATGAGTTTAATCGGACTCCCGCATGTATCCCCATATGTACGCCACATCATCATTTCACCTGCGCAGGTACTTTCGTTGTGAGACTCTAAAGACCTGAAAATACGCTGGCAGTCGGTTAAACGAGATCATATCCAATTGAATCTGAAATACTTTCAGATCAATCCCTTTTCGGGATAACCTACAAGCTCGTCAGCGGTACTAGCTGCACGTAACGGCTACCCAGGTATTGATCAAGAGGTACTGTCACGCCCCACTTCCCAGTAGACGGATACGGTGACGTGGAAGGCCGCAACGTATTTACTAAGAAATAAATACGTTAAGCGTAATTAAGCAATATATAAAATGTACAAGAATGACACGAATATAAAATAAACAGTAACTTTTATTAACATTCATCTTTACAATACAACTGCTTTGAAAAGTAAAGATACAATGATATAAAGCAATGCCTAAACAGTGGCATACAAACTGAAAGTAAGTACAAGAGAGCTAGAAGTCCTGTTGCGCGGTGGGCTGGTCCACGTCCTCCTAGTTAGGCTCGATCTCCTGAGATCCCGGTCCTCCTGACCAACATTCCAAAGAAAGAAATAGACATGAATGTCATCAATGAACTAGCGCTCGGTAAGTCCCAAAAGAAAAAAACGAAATATAACAAGTAATGAGAATTGATCTGGTAAGTTGTATAGTTATATAGTTGTTATACTAACGTAGTTGTTTGTAGTTTGGTACAGAAGGTATTTGTGTATACGAGAGGAGTCTATCTTACCCCGTGGACTATGGTAATATGTAGTACAAGGACCCGTCAAAACCCACGGGACAACGGCACGAGAGTTCATGTAGGTGTCTTTTAAGTGACCATCTCGTACCACGCTATACATTCCGTACCAATCTATCCCGTTATCCCCGCGTGACGTATTGTATAGGTTATATTAACAAGTCTTACTGAAACCATGGATACAAGTTTTTCAAGTAGCCAGGTTAAGGATTTAATCATGTATTCAAGAAGTCATGTCAAGTTATAAACATAGTTCGGTCAAGTCAAGTCAAGTATTCATGTTTGGTATTTGTCACGACCCGAATTAGCACGTGACTGGCACTTGAATCATATGAAGTCTATAGGACCCCATCTAATTCAAGTAAACCAAAAGCCCAGAAATCTAAACCATCTTAAAGAAGAAGTGAAGAAAACTTGTTTAAAAGCAAGTGATTTTAATAAATAAGTGGCACTAAACATTTAAAAGTAACGTCATATTTTCTGAAAATTTCGGCAGAGTCTCCTTTGTAAATACTGGCCCCAAACGGGTACAAACATGAAATATATATATAAGAATCCCCAAGCGGGAGCTAGCTCTTCGCCAATTAGCGGTCACAACCACGCAAGCAATATAATATACAACGCCGAAGGGCGAGGATCAAAACTCAGAAGAAAATCAGAGGAAAACCAAAATAATACAAGCGCGAATCTAAGGTCGAAACAATATACACTGGTTGTAAATCCCCGTTTCCATCTTAATAAAAGTTCCCATTTTCTAAAATTCCAGTGATTTCCTTTCTTTTTCCCTTCGTATTTTAATTGGTTGTTAAGCTTAATATTTAAACCTTATTTTTCCAACTCTTTTGAAATCATAGTCCAAACCCTAAGCCCACTCACCATTTTTCTAAATAAAATCCTTATAAAAAAAACCCAACCCGTTTCTTTTTCCTCAGCCCACTTAGGATTTTTTTTAAATAAATCCCCGGCCCGTTCTCCCCTCAGCCCACTAAATATTTATTTTAAAGGAAATTTTTATCCTCTGCCGGCCCACTTCCTTGGCCTGCTTCTTCAAAACCCGACATGGCCGCTCCTGTGCATCTTCCCCAACGGTAACCTCCCCCTTTCCCGCGCACGATCCCCTTTCTCCGCCGCGCCTCACGCCCACGCCCACGCCCCCGTTCTCGCAACGTTCACCCACGACTGCAACCCTCGTTTTCTTCCTCACACCCTCATCTCTCTCTTCTCTGCATTTCAAATTTTTCCTCATCTCTCTCCACTCACGAAAACTCATCGAGCCCCATTGTCCCTCACCCCACCGCCGGCGATCACCCATCTCTTCGACAACCCCTCGGCAACCCTCGCTCACTCCTCCTCCACCAACCTTCTCCCTCTACGACTCCACCCTTCATCTACCCGAGCCCCCTGCCGAGCACCCCTGCACACCAACCCTGCACCCGAGCTCGGCCACCTTGCACCCTCGACGCCGGCGAACTCCACACCACATCGCCGACCACCCTACGACCTCCACGTCATCAGCATCAACACCCACACACCCCCTAACCCTACACAACTGAGCACTATCTCTCTCTCTATCTTTCTCTCAAAACCTATAACGCACCCACGCCCACTGTTGCTCTTCGCCGGAACACCGTCGTCGACCGCCGGCAATCCCAGCACTACTCAGGAGATCCACAGAGCCTACTTCACCCTTCCAGCGAGCACAAGAAGTCTCCGGGCAATTCCGACACAATTCCGCATCTCGAGCCAAGCTCGCGCGAATCTGTTTCACGGCGTACATCACGTGTTCGTGACGCCGTTGCTGCCGTGCGACCCCGAGACGTTTCCAGGCAAGTGTTTACTTGCTACATGCTAATATAGTTATGGTACAAACCTAAATCATATAGTTATAAATTTACCGATTACCGATATATTATGTGACCTATGTGTTCGATGCCAGTCCCCAATGAAAATAATTGTTTAGTTTGACGGAAATAAATGTTTTCTGTTGGCCCTCATAATGATAAGTATCGTGTATGAATCTCACTGGAAAATACGATTGTTAGAGACTAAAATTGATACCCCCAATTACGCCGATAAAACTAGAATCTTTCCCGTATCTGAAAACGATTAAAATCACCGTAAATTATATACATACTGGAATGATGCGTTCGAGGGCTTAAATCGAAGCCGACTCGACGAAATTTAACCCTATGTAAACTTCTAATGATTTCTGTTCTGTAACTGCGATGATATTTAGATCGGAGTGCGACTCTGGACTGCAGTCCAGAGCAACTCTGATTATTGTGTACTGTCCCAAGACGTGTGTCACTGTGTTTCCTGAAGTCGTATGTTACGGAACTCTACAGTAGATTAAATATAATTCTGTTAGATAAACAAAACAAGTGGTTCCATTCCGTTTCATTGCCGTTTGCTATTTTAAACTGTAAATAAAAGGGCAGAACGTATAACTGTCCAGAACAGATTCAGAAGTGATATACTGATGTTAAATTGTATGTAACTTTCAACGTACAGACGCGATTGAGGATCCGTCTATTGCGTTGAATACTCTATTTGAAACCCTAGATTTCATTCAACTGTAGCATTGTTAAAATCTGAACCCAACTGGGTGCAATTCGTGTCGCGAAACGGATGTTCAGTTCTGAAGCTGAATTTCCAGCCGCGAGCACTTAAAATGAAACAGCTGTATCTTGAAGACCGAAATTCCGATTGAACTGAAACTAATTTTGATGAATTACTGACTGAGCGTTCTATTTATCTTACTTGTATCATTTTGCTGAATTCTTAACATATTAATTTATGCAATTTATGTAAGTTAATGACATGCACGTTGATTCATAACATACATAGCTTATTGATAGCATACATACATATATCATACCCCATTTGCCATATGCTTAGTGTTAGTGCGTGTTATAGTCAGTGGAAATTACATTATCGTGCGTGGTTGATGTCGATTTAGGAGTGACAAGTACACCAATGGAAAGTGAATATTCGTAACAGTGATTGATACAGTGAGCAGTGATAAAATCGTGCCATTGGTATACTTGTACACGACTGAATCAAGATCACAAATAGTGAAAACCTGGGGATAAAGGGGAAATCGAAGTGGAAAGAGAATCATATTTAGCGGGACCGTGTTTTAGAGGATGATCATTCGAGCAGTGATATATATATTAGGTAGGATTTAGCGATCCGGCTGACAGGGTTATGTCCCGAGCATGTGTGCCGTTGTCTCGGGTATATACGAGACTCCTGTTAAACATGATCCTCCTTCCACTAAACGATTTCAAACATGACCTAGAGACCGATAGGGACACAGAACATATTCTGCATCATATAGTGACATAGTGATTACTTGCATTGTTCTTACAATAGTACTACCTCATTTACCTGTTTCATCTTATTATAATAATATTGTTATTGTGTCGCTCTGACGACCTGAGTATGCATGCTCAGATTCCGCGGGAGGACCAGCACAGGAGACGGATCTACCCTTCGAGTTCACGGAGATATAGTTTGGTGTACTTTCTTCATTTACTGCTTTCCATAAAAGTGATCGTGAGATTGAACCTGGTTAGTAATTATTCTTGTTATCTGTAATTTGTGAACAATGGATTATTAATGTAATAAATTAGTGATGTGATTCCTTTACTACTGTGCTTTATCTACTGATTACCATGTAATGCTAGAAGCCGAAATGTGACTACGGCGGGATGTTTCCCTGACCGTAGGAGCATGGCTGGCCTAGTCATCCCTCGTTTTCCGTATTTTGGGAAGCGGGGCGTGACACTGGTCTTCTAAGTCTATAAAATATACAAGTATGGTTGATGGAGTTTTTTAGATACAACTGAATAAATAAAATATAAGGGTGGTCACGATGCAAGTGAACCCACTTACCAACGCAATCATCCGGAAAGAAGCAGTGTGCCAGCAATGCCACCAAGAAAACCTGTACGGCAAAACCTGCAAGAACTATGGTACAACGGGGGTGAGTTGCCAACTCGTGAGTAGAAAACATCACAGAGCAGAAATCGCATGTATGACTCAATCCTAGGTCATACGATCAGTAATATCCTCAAATAATATGGCCTGAAGCATGATAAAATGGCTAGGTAAACATCTATACAAAGTGTAGTACCAAGTGCTCGTATCAGTGCCTCCGGTAGCAACATATCATAAGTATGATGTATGAATGCATGAAAACAAAATGCTTCTAAATGTGAAAACCGTTTTCTTATCTCAGTGAGGTTTCTGTATAAAATCGAGTATCATTAAGGAAATCAACAGAAAATCAATGTCAAGCAACGACACAAAATATAAATCTCAATATCTCGATATCTCAGGCTCCGGCTATCCGGACTGGCCTATATCATCAAATATCAATATCTAGGGCTCCGGCTATCCGGACTGGCCCAAATCCTCAAATCTCAATATCTAGGGCTCCGGCTATCCAGACTGGACCAAATCATCAAATATCAATATCTAAGGCTCCGGCTATTCGAACTGGCCCAAATACTCAAATCTCAAGACCACGTCGGTATCCTCCGGATATCCGGCGCGTCACAATAAAATCACCGGTCAATAGTGCTCCCCTATTTCAGGCTCAATGCTATCTACTGCGACCATCTTGCCCAGGGGTACCGCACCGGGTCCACCATGCACCCACAGACGGTTCCTCCTCCTCCTCGAATCGGGTATATGATATCGCTCAAGAGCCGAGAAAACACATGGTGGACATATCTCATATCATATCATGAGAAAACCACAACTTTCATTTTAAAATGATGATCAGTTAATAAAATCCTTGCAGTTTTTCCAAATTCAGAAATCTCATGGAAATTCGAAATCCAAAACTGAAGAGTCAATAATAATGAATACTGGGCTCCGGCAATCCGGACTGGCCCTTATAATATTGCATGACAAATGAATATATAAATATGCAAGAAATATCACAATAATGAATGCAATAATGAACCAGCATATGAAACAATAAAATATTGGAACTATTAGCTAGCAAACGATAAATAAGATAATATTCTCTAAAGTGTACGTGACATGGCAATTACCGATGATGATGTGTGTGAGCCAAAAAGTAAGTGTTCGTAGACATACGCATCATCGGTAATGGTGCTGGTGTCCTGATCACATGGGTTTAATATAACAATACACAAATAAACATGCAATGTGATGCGAATAATAAGAATATGCGGAAAATGAATGGTAAACGCAACAATAAAGAATATACATTTATATGATCGAGTCATACTGTCCTGCCATTTGGAATAACACGAATTGTGGTGTTTAGAAAATAAGGGCTACGGTGTTTTTAAGAAAAGGTACGTCCTTTGAAATATCTATAGAATCCCTTGGCCTGTCTTTAAAATACCCATGATTCGTTAGTTTTGAAATAGATATGACTCGAGTCTAGTCTAACATTTACAAGTAAATTACATGACTAAACTAACAGGCTAATCGAAAAGCTAAGGAAACCACCTAAATCTGAGTCGATATATATAAATATAATAGTCGGTGATCCCGCCTCAATAGTATCACATATGATACAATATATAATATGACATCCTCGAGTCAAAAGTGCGGATCTATCATCAATATTTAGCTCGTACGGTAAATCCATCGGACGGTATCCCAATTTGGGTACGGGTCGAATATCATATTTATCTCATCATTTATCTGGTATCCTTATCATCATATTATGAACTGGGGTACTGATCTAAAGTCTAGTACCTACTGATACCATCTATATATATATATATATGCGTGAGTATGAAAACACATCGCCTAAGGACCCTCTATAATAATCATGTTGTATCTCATAATACGAACCATGTCATATCACCGATCTCATGGCATCGCGTCTAATCACATCGACTCATCTCCAAATATCATATACTATCCTCATATCCAAGTATATGTGAATATGTGTGTGTGTATACACACACACACACATATTCACATACCTATATGTATATGTATATATATATGTATATCCCCATATACGCACAAGTAAAATAAAATGTAAGCGTGTGCGTGTGTGCGTATAGTTAAACCTTATTCTAGGATTCGCGACTAGGAAATTAACTAACGACACTATCATCCAAAGTCCCCTAAAGCAATTCTAGCTAAGTATACACATCTTATAATACTATATAAGTATATATCAATACATATTATAACGCATTCGCGTTCTATACTACGAAACTGCGGGGGTGCTATACGCCATCCACCCGACTTCCCCCGTAGATATATATCTACTCACCTTGTCCTTATCTGCCGAAGTCGATGCTGCCATCCTCTTTTTCCGAAGTCCACGTGAGAGGTACCTATATGCAAACATATATAATATCGTAAACCGAAATCATGGGCAAAAACCAAAACGGCACACGAAACGCGCATAGGTTAAAACCTATGACCCGCTCATGCAAAAGGACTAAATAACCCTCGACATCGGCATACAAACGCCGATTGATCGAGAAAAACCCAAACGTGCCAATCGTGGTTTCACAACTCACTAATTATTATATGAAATAAGTTTTAACTCATCAAAACCTCAAAATAAATCAAATCGATTTATTCCCGAAAACCTAGAAGGCATCCATTTACCGTTTTACTTCAAAACTTAATGTTTTAACAAAACTAGTGGCCACAATATTCACTAATTATCATAACTAGGTCATACAAACCATTACTATAATTTTATCACACCAATTTATATTAATCGTTAAAATTTAGTTTGCAAATTTAACCAATTTTAACAATTTTAAAGTAACGATACACAAATCAACAACTAGACTAGGTTTGTATGACCTAAGGTGTTAAACTATAATTTATAATTTTAATAATGTGATGAACTAGATTTTAAATCTCAAATATTTTCATAATATCCAAAACCTAGTTTGCATAAACATATGATTTAGACAAATTCTCAAGTAACAATTTCAAATTTAGCAACAAGATTACATTTTGCATGTCTTGAGAGGTGAGACTACACATCATAACCATAAACAATATATCAAAACCTTAACTTCCAAATTCAACCATTCTCTTTAAAATTCTAACATCAATTAAACCATATTTAAACACCTATATAAATTAGATTACAACAAATTTTAACAAGGTAGCAAATTAGAGTAAGATTATAGCTCACAAATTTGAGATCTAGCATGTAACTCATAACCTCCAAAACTTCAACTTTTCTCCAAGATCCATACTAGATAGGCTAAGGAATAATGGGTAGAGCTTGGATTTGGAGTTTGTGGGATTTTATATGGATTTTTGATGCAAGTTTGATGGATTTTGGAGGTGAAATGGGGTGGAAATTTGGGGGGGGGGGGCTGCTGCTGATTCAAGAGGGGGGCTCGGCCAAATTGGAAGGGGGGAGAGAGAGGGAGAGGTGTGGGTAAAGTCAAGGAGAGCCATACCTCAAGTCAACACCCAAACATCCTTTTCTTTATTGATTTTCTTTTCCATTTTCTTTTGTTTCAAAACCTTTTCAAGTGGGGAAAATTGGGAAGGGGCAGCCAAGGGGCTCGGCCAGCACTTGGTGTGGGTGAGTGTGTGTGTGGGTGTGGGAATTTCAAGTAAACAAAGCCCAAAACTCAAACAACAAGCCCATGTTTCTTATTTCTTATTATTTCCTTTAAATTTTCCTTTTCCATTTAACCTTTTCCTTTAAATTTTTAGAACCATCTTGGCAATTTCTTTTCATTTCAAAAACAATATGTTACTTGTTGGTTTAATGTGTCATGATGCACAAAACTTGTATTAACCCATTCCAATTTGTAATTATCACTAATTAAATGTATTAGTGAAATCTTAAAATAATATTAAAAATAATTAATTTCGGAAAATTTTTAAGTAAACCAGAAATTTACAAGTGGCCAATTAAAAATCAAATACTAGCAATTTCATAGTTAGAATAGGTATATTTAAGTTTATGTGGAAAAATAATTATATTTGGGTTTTTACGGAAAACACCAGTTATTTTACCGATTCTCCGAAATTTCACCTAAACGATTTTTCAGAACGTTACAATCTTCCACCCTTAAAGAAATTCGGTCCCCGAATTTAAATTTAAACCCCTCAAATACTAAAACATTTCAGTAAAAAGATCAAGTCGCCGGGGCTCCGAAATCTTAAATACATAAAACACATCGTAGCGCAATGCATGCGCATGAAAACGAGTATATAATTCATAAATCAAAACTCCGTCAAGCATCCCGCAATTATCGGAGTTATGGTGAAGACACCAATGTCAAAATCCTATACGAAAACCAACATGATATACATCAAAACTATAACATGTACATAGTACGCATCATCGTGAACTCGTCAAAACAACTGAAGAAATGCATGCCAAACCTTTTTCAAATTGCTGCGCGATGCGCGTATCACAGCACAAGTAGCAGACGTTTATTGTAAGAAAATAATTCTATATACCTATATATATCTTTTGTTTAACATACGTCCCGCCGTTTGGGAAAAATAATTTAGAAGGGCTTCCTTTGAAAATGTTTCGTGTCGTCTCGGACACGTAGGTAAATACAGAGACTATACCTCTCCTTTGGAAATCCCCTCGATGACTATCGATGCATGAAAAAACATAATCAGGTACTATCCTCGGACTGGCCCTGCTCAGCTAATATACCAAATAGTAAATATCATAAAACATCTGCTCCAAAAGAATCAATCCTATAATATGTATAAAAAAAAGCCACGTGCATCTGGTGCGCACGGAAATCGAAATCAATGAATGTGCCATACATGTGCACAGAAACAAAATCTAAGTTCAACGGGTGTGCACGAAAACACCTGTCAAGGGCAACGGGTGTGCCTGACAGCAATATCAGGTGCATCTGATATGCATGAAGAATCTCGATTTTATGCATCTGGCGTGCACCAAAATCACATCAAGCACCCAAGTATGCGCAAGAATCCAAATCAAATGCATAGGGTGCAAGAAATCAATATCAATATCATAATCGAAATCGACGGTACACAATAAACCTCAATCCAAATCAGGTATACCGCTGTATATAATCTCATAACCATGTGCATCAGCGTGCACAAACTCGAATCAAAATACTAAAGGTGCATGAAAATTATGCCGAAAACACCAGTCAAACCACATGCATACAAATGGTGACTAAAAATCACCAAAATACAGAATAAATTCTATATTAAAAGATTTCCCAATCTTATTAAAAACAAGAAGATTACCTTCTGTAAATCAGAAGCTCTTGGATCAAAGATCCAACGGGAGAAACATCCCCAAATCAATTGGAGAAAAGATCTCCTTAATCGATCGAACAAATCAGCCTTCACTATATAAAGGCCCCAAGACTTCAAGTTTAAAATAGAGGAACCCCCTATAAATTTTGAGAAATCTCAGAAAAAAGAGCAAGCTCTCGGTAGAAGAAGAACTTTTCTTCAAGGTAAAAAAAACAGAGATAAGAAAAATCTCATTAAAAAAGAAGAACATAATTCTTCTAACAGATCATAGATCTATAAGACTAAGGTCTTTTTACAAAAAAGAGATCATGAACATCTCATTATAAAAAGGGGGAGAATAATTCGGTTCTCTTAGGATCACAGATCCATAAAGGCAAATCCTTTCACCAAAATAAGAGATTTAAACATCTCCTATAAAATAAGAACTTTGTTCTTAGAACCTTGAGACAAAGTCTCTTATAAACGAGAATTTATTTCTTGGATCATAAAACTGATCAGAAGCGCTTTTGCGCTCTTGGACTGGCGCACAGCGCCAAGCGCACTATGTGCTCCTCACGTGTGTGCCACTGAACAAATAGCGCTTTCCGCTCATAAACTGGTGCTTTGCGCTCATAGACTGGCGCCAGCGCCAAGCGCGCCACGTTCTCCTCACGTGTGCGCTATATCACAGAAGCGCTTTGCGCTCATTAACTGGCGCTAGCGCCAAGCACGCCACGTGTTCCTCACGTGTGCGCTGATAGAACATAAATTGTTCTTTAAATAAAGCCCTAGAGCTATGATGAATGCTCAGCATTCAATAAAAGACAGAAAGGCTGTCAGAACCTAAATCAATGCTTAGCATTGCTAAATGTCTAACATTTTAACTGAATGGTCTAAGCCCAAAATGGCCACAGAACCCTCATTTAATTGAGCCCATATGCTCATAAATCTTTGATCTTAGTCCCAAATTGGGCTCCAGATCTCCCAACCAATATTGGTTCAAGGGTACATCTCTTTACTCCTTTGATATTTGTCGTTGTAATCCTTCAACGTCTTCAGAGAGGCGATGGGTCCCGACAACCAGACATTCCATGGACTGTGGGGTCCTTAAACTCATGGACTATGATGTCCTTAACCTTGGACTATGGGGTCCTTAAAACCATGGACTATGATTTCCTTAACCTTGGATCGTAATGTTCTTAAACTAATGGACCGCAAAGTCCCTAAACTAAACAATAGAGCCCAATTGCTCTCTTGTTGGATCTAAATGATTCTGTTAAGTTGATCTTAGTCTAAAATTAGACTAACGTATCCTTAACAAACGTTTAAGTTGATCTTAGTCTCAAATGAGACTAATGCATCCTTAAACCCAACCTCAAACCCAAATTTAAGAAAATACGGATTTGGACTAATCCACGCCCTACGGGCAACAACATAAATTAGTCTCCGTATACAATCCACGGGCAACCAAAAACAAAACAAACACCCATGACACGAAGTGACCATCTGGAGAAGGAGAAAATGGTTACCGCGATACGGTAGCGTAATTAACTGCAAGGGCTTGCGTCTGCAGGGAAGAGCGTCCCCACAATCAAAACCCCCTCAACGAGGGGGAATCTGACGAAGTCTGCTACATCGGCCGCATCCGTTTAAACCTTCGATACACGGTGCCATAAATCAACTTTGCATCTTCGGAGAGGTGGACAGATAGCACCAAATAGTATCTTCCCTCAAAATTCAGGCCGGACGTCCCAACATCCCGGTCGCGTCTTTTCGGCGGAGAACAGATTCTGGCACGCCCTGTGGGACCTTTTCCTGTTTCCACTCCACAATTCATGTGTCGTGTTCGCGAACGAATCGCGGTTTGATATGTTTGCCCTTGGGTTCGAGGTACTAAGATTTGGTTTTGCTCCCGTGCAGAAAAGAGAACATCAATGGCCTTTAACTGCTCCAGCTGTAACTCCCGTTCAGCCTCATCTGGAGGAGTAACCCATGGGCCCCAAGTGGCCTCCCTTTTCACAATACCGGTGGAACAAGTGACCCAAGCCACTATTGGGCTGTTCTTCGGGACCATGATCCCGCCAACAAGCTTCAGCGCTCCTGTACCATCGCAAGAAGCTTCGAAGAAGTCTGTCTTTGATCGGCTTGCAACTACTGCGGCCACTTTCAACGGGTCGTCCAAGTCCACTGCCTCAGTTTTTAACAGACTGGGCCGAAGCTCAGATAGGCCCATGAAGAAGCCCACAATTCCTGAAGAGGTTATCCCGAAGCGGATAGCCATTCCTGTCCCTGAAGTCATTAGAGCAGCTTCCCCTGCTAAGGAGTCAGTCTTTGCAAGACTGACCATTCCAACTCCCACTGTGAAGTCATGAAGGTTGTTTCCCCTGTTCGAAAGTCGGCCTTCGCAAGACTGACTATCCCTTCTCAACGGACGTCAGTCTTCGACAGGCTAGCACCAATAGCAGCCTCTCCTCAGAGTAAGGGGCAAGAAGATGCTCATCCAACAGCGGAGGTGATCCCGGCCGCACGACATGCTCGACGTCGCCACTGGCGCTGAGTGAGGAAAGCTGCGGGAAATTCCCCTTTTGGATTGACTCCGCCAGCTCCAATGGTAGAAGTCGATGATGCTATTCCAATTGGGAATAGCTTTGAACCACTAAGGAGGGTCCGCAAGAACTCTCCGACTGCTGTGCTAAAAAGGTCTCCTTCTCCTGTGGAGAATGCTACAAAGGAGAAGCTCAAACAGCCCCCTCAGCGGCCGTCCTCCAAAATTTATAAAGTCTGGCGTCAAGTCCAAGACTCGGTGATTGATCAAGACTACCCCCGCCGACAGGAAAAGATGAAAGCACGGCGAGAAGAGGACTATCCTGTCAAGCTACAGAAGGTGTTATCTGTTTGGGTACCCGCTGCAACGGCTCCCTCAACTTCGACCGCCTACAAGAGGAGAAGGCCGGAGAAAATTCCCGTATCTACGACAAATGTCAAGGGCACCGAGCCTAAACGCCCTAAGTCTGGGGGCATGGTGGTGCATACCATCTATATGGCATCCGGAAAAGAGGATATCCGTATCTCCATAGGTCATCGACCGCTTACGCGATCAGTGACCAAGGCTCAGGAGCAACAACAACAAAAGCTACAAGAAATGCTAACAGCCATGGCAGCACTCACGGGACCAAAAGCAAGCCCAGAAACGTCCTCAGAGCAGCGTCATGAGTAGGAAACTGATGCTGAATTCCTTCGGAGAATGTTTGAGAAGAAGGACAAAGAGGCTGCGGAACAAGCGGCTAACATAAAACGAATGGCCCTTCTATTCCAAGATATGGTGGGCATGGTGATCCTGCCAGACCCTCCAGCTGAAGACCCTCCGATTATCCTCGAAGACGACCGAGGGGAGACATCGAACCATCTTCCGGCTTGTTCAGCAGCCAAGGAAGAGACCATTTCTAAATCCGCCTTGGATGACTATATCACATAACAGCTACGAGCTCATCAGGCGAGCGAAGCGGCCGGGCAGATTGTTAAGACTGGACGATCCTATCCGGGTTGGTATGACCAAATAAAGTACCCGCCAGGATACACAATTCCTAAATTCCATGTGTACAAGGGGACATGCAATCCCCATCAACATGTCGCTCAGTTCAGGGCTCTCTGTGGCAATACTGGTGGGGATGATAAGTTACTGCTTCGCCAGTTCATCGGCAGCTTGGCAGAAACGGCGTTCGAATGGTACTCAGAGCTTCCCAACGGCTCCGTCAAAACTTTTACAGAGATGGAATTGCTATTCACCCAGCGTTTCGCAAGTGCTAGCGAACGCACCCCAATCATCGCATTAATTAATGCCAGAGTAAAGCCAGACGAAACATGGGTGCAATACGCGATATGGTAGCAGAATCTATGGTCGAAGTGCGAGCAGCACATCGAAGAAGCGCCTGCGGTAGGCATGTTCGTAGGTACTCTTGATCCGCAGGCGACCATATCCCAGTTTATGATGTTCTTCAAGCCAACTACTTTCCAGGCCTTGATTGACAAGCTGGCCCAAATGGATCAGATGGGTCATAGACCATCTCCTTCGAAGTTAGAATCTCGAAATGAAAAAGGGAAAGGGAAAGCGACCTTCGTCGCCAATGCTCAACAGCAGCCCAGTGGTCCAAAACCAACTGATCGCCAAGATGAAAGACGACGATTCTTCAATGAGAAACTGAAGCGCCCTTATTCGTTTCCTCGGGATAAAACGAGGAGACTGTTCGAGCCGGTGGTGCGCAACAGGCTCATCAACTTGTCGGATCCAAAACGCCCATTGCAACCCGGTGAGGCTAATAATCCCAATTATTTCCCCTATCACCAAGCGATAGGCCATCCAATCGAAGATTGCTTCGTCTTCAAAGGGTGGATTGAGAACCAATACCAACAGGGCAAATTCGTACTGTCCGAGAATTGGAAAGTAAACCCGCCCCAGCCGCACGCTCTCAAAAAGGCGGACACACCGGGGGCATCATGCTCTTTTGTAGAAGAAGCTCTATGGGAGGTCGTTCTTTCAGCCAAAACGAAAAGAATGCCGAAAGATCTCCAAACATTCCCAGCGATCAAATGGAAAAGTCCGCTGGAACTCGAAGTCATCAAAGGAATGCTGAAGCCGCGCCCGACACCAAAAATTGGTGGGGATGGTCAAAACGCCCATACCCAGCCGTCAAAGTCTTCGAAGAAGAAGAAGAAGACTGGAAAGCCCGTGAAGCTTGGTGACAAGTGCACGGACCTGCAGAAACATATTGACGCGCTGTAAGAATATAACCAGAAAGCGCGGACCCCAGTCACACTCCAAGAGTTTCTCAACCACATCCTTGAGGACGGAAATGATGAAGGAGAAGACTCGTCGGATGAACTTAAGGATTATGTGGAAAGTTGTCATGTTATCTCTCACTCATCGATAGACGGTAAAGAAGCTCCTGACACAGAGAAACTGGGGGCAGATCCCGAATCGGAGCTCCTAGGACCGTCAGACGAGATGATTGATGCATTCCTGAACGAAGCTCTTCTGAAAAGCAAGGATGATCGAGAGTGCGAAACGGTCATATTTGGAAAAGCCAAACGCCGGCCACTGAATGGAAAGATTGAAGCACCCCAATCAGATAGGAGCACTTCGGCCGCCAGCAAAAGCAGGTTCAAGACAAGGAAAAGGTTCGCTAAATCCATATCGATGGGAATGAAGCTGCCACCCTCCGAAGGAAACACTTCTGATGAGATACACCTTAATAAAGAGGATGTGCATCCTAATTACTGTTTATATCATCGAAGGATTGTGCATCCCATCGAAGAGTGCAACGCCTTTAAAAATTGGTGTCAAGGGTATGTCTCTCACAGGCAACACTTCAAGAGGATGAAGCGTGAAGCTCGTCGACAGCGGAAAAATGCGACAGACGAACGAGTAAGAGCTGCCGGCAACTGTCACATGGTTGATAACAGGGGATCGCAAGTTCTCACCTTCGAGAGCGATTCTGAAGAAGAAATGACTCTCGGCCCTCTCTTCAAAGAATCCACCCCAGGAAAAGAGGAAGAACCGAAGAGCTGCGAGAACATTCAGCTGCGCAATCGCACGCTACCTGAAAAGAATCTCGGACTCACAAACAAGAGATCAAACAAAAAGGATAAGGGGAAAGAAAAGGTCCCTGAGGATATCGCCTTTGATGATCGAGTCGTCGAAGAGCTGGCAGCTAAGGACCCGCCCAAGAAAAACAAGGTGGATTACAACGTTCTGGCACACCTGAGAAAGATACCCTCACAGCTAAGCATTCTCAATGCCCTTCTGCTATCTAAAGAGGCGATAGATTCTCCGATCAAGGCATTACAAGAACCTGAGCAGTTTCAAGCTTTCCTCGCCGAAGAAAAGATGAAAGACGAGCTAGAAGAAATTCACACAGCTGACGTCACTTTCGGCAACGAAGACCTCCTCCCCGGGACACGCGAGCATAACCGTCCTTTGTACGTCTCCGGATACTGTCATGATATCAAGATAGGCAAAATCCTGGTTGACAATGGGTCCTCCGTCAACCTCCTCAATATAAGAGTATTGAAGGAAATCTGCATGAGCGTTCAACACCTCGCTCGGGATAAAATCACTATCTCCGGTTTCGACTCTTAGTCATCACGGACGCTCGGGTCTGTGATACCGACGTTACGCTTTGGGCTGCTTGTCATGGACATCAAGTTTCACGTCATTGACGCCAAGACTTGCTACAACGCTATGCTCGGTAGGCCTTGGTTGCACGAGTACAAGATCATCCCTTCTATACAGCATCAGTGTATGAAGTATTTCAAGGATGGTCTCGAGTATACTGTGACAGGGGAGCTGAACCCATTCTCTGTGAATGAAGTCCGAAAGTACGAAGATGCAAAATACTTCTTGCCAAATTTCGAAGACACGGAAATATGCCATAAGCCAAAGAATAAGCAAAAGGCTATCACCACTATTCCGGTCTTCGGAAGTGATACTGAGGAGGAAGAAGAAATAATTTAATCAGGGCCGCCCCAATACAACAAGCCGTGATCGTCCACCCCTATGCTGGTCTTCGGCAGCGATTCGGAAGAAGAGGTCAATGCAGTGTTCTCGGTCCGACCATTAATGCAAGCCTTCATTGGAGATGAACGGAGTTTATAAATCGCTATGGTTCCGCAAGAGCACTACAAAGAGCTCGACACACTTGATACCTACAGTGTGCGAGAACTGCAGACGTTCTACATCCCTCCCAGGTGAAATGATGAAAAGACGATCCTCTTTTATCGATCCGCAGAAACCAAAGTGGAGAAAGAAATCTGGCATGGCGCCGATTCTCTGCTTGATAGGCTCCGACCCATCCGTCTGCCTAGATACTACACAGAAGGATTAAAAAGGCTGTTGAGGCGCCAAGGCGTACCCTTCAAACAGATTGCTCGAAAAGCTAAGTTCTATGACAGGATCCGGAACGTCCCCGGAACTCATTGAAAATTGCCCAACGGGAGAATGGAAACGACCGGGCTTGAATATGTTCAATCCAAGAAACGAGAGCGATTCCATGGCTGCTATGTCATACATGATTTTGATGAAGAAGGAGATGCTCTAGTAGAAGACGCTAACCCTGAACCAAGACGAGGTCCCGCCGTGAAAATGCCAAGTCCGTCGTTCGAAGAACAGATGGACAAGCTAATAAGGGAAGCGGGTCAAAAGGTCCGGGATGATCATAGCCGCGAAATGGCCATCTACGAGAAAGCCAGGACGCAACGCCTTCTTCAGTAGGCTACGGAGAATGACAATGATCCTCGTTGTCAACTCGTCATACAAAAGACCCGACGCAGAGGTAGAAACAAGTTAAAGAACGGAAAAAATGTTCGACAGCGGCAAAGCGGGTCCAAGAAGCCACGCGATCGAGAATTGGGCAGCCTGGATCCGTCTCTTATAAAGAACGCCGGCGCTACCTATCAGAGGGCCATGACGAAGATTTTCGATGTCCTCATACATAAAATCGTCGAATGCTATATCGACGACCTTGTGGTGAAAAGCATATCACACGAGGAGCATTGGGAGCATCTGAAGATAGTGTTCCAACGTCTTCGGAAATACAATCTGAAGATGAACCTTCTTAAATGTGCCTTCGGAGTTTCCTCGGCAAATTCCTAGGATTCATCGTACGACATCGAGGTATCGAAATAAACCCGTCGAAGATCAAGGCGATTATGGAAATGCCCCCGCCAAGAACTCTGAAGCAACTGCGGTCTCTCCAAGGGGATGGGAATACACGCGCGGTTATTAGGCGTACTATAGATTCCCCTTGCCTAGGGTAGGCTGGGGTTTATTGATTGTGGGGATCCGAATCTCCGGCAGCCGTGGACTAAGCTGCCGTTAATTACCCCTCGCCTTTGGAGCAAGGGAACCTTCGATTGACGGGTTAAACTAGTCATGCGAACTCAATGTGCAGTGTACGTGTGTGTTGTTTTGGAAGGGGGGTTTGGATTTATCGGGAGCCACACAGAGTTTTTACGGGGGTCTCGCTGTCCGGATAGCGGGCTGGGGGTCAAGGGGGCTAGCAGCCCCCTTGCGGGGTGCGGGGCAGCGCCCCGGCCCAAATTTTTTTGGGAAGGATAGTGTTGAAGAGTATGTGTGTGTGTGTGTGTGTGTGTGTGTATAACTATATATATATAAGGGAAAGGGCATCGAAAGGATGCGTGGGGGCCAGTGCCTCGCGTGCATGGCACGCAGGCGCTGGGCGCGAGCGCTCTAGGCGCTGGGCGCACCACGTGTCGGCACGTGGGCGCAAGCGCACTGGGCGCTGGGCGCGCCACGTGCTCGGTACGTGGGCGCTGGGCGCACCACGTGTCGGCACGTGGGCGCAAGCGCACTGGGCGCTAAGCGCACCACGTGCCGGTACGTGGGCGCAAGCGCACTACGTGCTCGGTACTTAGGCTCAAGCGCACCATGTGCTCGGCACATGGGCGCAAGCGCATTGGGCGCTGGGCACACCACGTGTCGGCACGTGGGCGCAGGCGCCCTGGGCGCTAAGCGCCAAACAGAAAGGGGACTTCGGTCCTTGCACTGGGAGCTGTGCTCCCGATTTGTGGAGTTAAACTCCTAGAAGGTTTTAGAAGTGATCAAAATAGGGCTTCTTTGTTTCTCCCTTTGGCTCTTGATCTCCCCCGGATGAGAGTTTTTTTGGAGATGGGTCTCCTCCTTCCTCCTCTGTTGTTAGGATCTTGAAGATCAAGAGATGTGAGATTTAAAAATCTCTCCTTCTGAGATTTGATGGCAGATCTGAGTTCCCCTTTGTGGGTTTTGTGTTGGAAAACTACTTAGTTTTTGAAAAGAAAGAGTAAAACTCTTGATTTAATTCAAAAGAAATGAGAAGGTTTAGAACCTTGGAGAAGGAGCAGGAGGCACAAAAGAACCCTAGTTTTTGGGGGAATGAAAAGTTTTTTACTTTATTCATCATCATGTTGCCTTTTATAGGCTTACATATTTACATATAGCCCCTTGGGCTTTGCAAAAATAGCATTTTGCCCATCCCATGGTTCATGTGCCATTTCATTTTTGCACATAAGCCATGGGCTTACAAAATATTCGCTTTATACCCATTTTGCATACATTCATGTATAAAAAATTACATAAAAATTATTTATTACATGATTTTGTTGTTGGCATGAGGAGGCTGGCCGCGGGCTCGACTTGGGCATGGGCCCGCTTGACCTGGGCTTGGGCCCACCTAGCTTGGGGGTTGACCTTGACTTTGACTCGGTCAACCGGGGTGCAAATTTTTACCCCAACAAATTGCCCCCCCATCAATAAATGCACACCGCACATTTGAGTTGTGTACATGAAATTGATGGATCTTGAAGCTGGACTTCGAGGTGGAACATCATTCCGGGGGCGGAGCATCATCCCGGGGAGTATGATTCCCGGGAATCGGAGCATGATTCTGATTTGCGGAGCATAATTCCAAGGTCGGAGTATCCCTCGGGGAGCGTGATTCCCGGGAATTGGAGTATCATTTCGAAGAGTCGAAGCATAGTTCCGAAGAGTAGAGGCATGATTCCAAGAATCGGAGCATCATTCCGAAGATCGGAGAATGATTCCAGGGATCGGAGCATCATTCCGATGAGCGGAGCATGATTCCAGATACCGGAGCATCATTCCGAAGGGCGAAGCATGATTCTAGGGGATCGGATCATCACTCCGATGAGCGGGGCATGATTCCAGGGGATCGGAGCATCATTCTGATGAGCGGAGCATGATTCCAGGGTTCGGAGCATCATTCCGAAGAGCGGAGCATGATTCCAACAGGGAAGGCAGATAAACCAAGGCGAACCATGATTTCGACACGGGGTGCACATTCCGAGACGAAGCATGATTCCGATGCAGAGCTTGTTGGTTGATTTGATTCCGAGGCGAAGCATAATTTCGACAGGGAAGGCAGGTACACCGAGGCTAAGCATCATTTCGACACGGGGTGCATTCTGAGATGAAGTATAATTCCGACGCAGAGCTTGCTAGTTGACTTGATTCCGAGGCCGAGCATAATTCCGACGAGGAGGTCGCTGGTTGATTCCGAGCCGAAGCATAATTCCGACAGGGAAGGCAGATACACCGAGGCGAAGCATCATTTCAACACGGGGTGCTCATTCTGAGATGAAGCATGATTCCGACGCAGAGCTTGTTGGTTGATTTGATTCCGAGGCGGAGCATAATTCCGGCAGGGAAGGTAGATATCCCGATGTTAGGTTTACCTAGCACCCTATGAGAGGTTTGGAAGCATCACATGTCACAAAGATCAAATTTTGGTGGTGCTAAGTAAGCATACAAAGGATCTATCCGAGAAAATTAGGGTTTCATAAACTTTAACTAACATCATATGTTACAAAGGCTAGGGTTTTGAAAGTACAACCTTTGTATCTCCCTTTAGTAGACTCCTTGGCCACTTGAGAGTTGGAAAACGATTAGCTTGAAGTCCTCTAACGTCCACGACGATCCACCCGAAGCTCCTTTGACCAAGCTAGCAACTTCACTTTAACAAGAAGATGAAATGAAGCTAACACTCTAAACAAGTGGGCTAGACTTGTGTAGAATGGTGTTGTGGTTCTCTTTCTCACTTCAAAATCCTATCTTTATGAGTATTTTGCACACTTGAAAAGTCTAGAGAGCAAGAGATCAAGGTTGAAGAAGATGATGGCCTTTTTTAAGAAAGAAAAGAAGATAAACTCTCATGAGAAAATGAAAAATATAAGTATATATATTTTCCACTTCTCATTGCAAACCATGGTTAATGATAAAGATATTATTGACTTTGAGTTTAAAACACCAAAGGAAAATAACCAAGGGTTAATAAGTAGGTGAGCATGGTAAGATGAAGAAGAGTGTAGAAACATTCTATGAATTAACCCTTTTTCTTTTTCCTTTTGTTTTAACACAAATGCAATAATAATCCATATAAAAACCCATGGTATGAGTCTTATATTGCCACCATTCTCTATGTATAAACAACCATTATAGAATGATGTATGTATGCATGTGTGCATGCACATCCATATGTGCATGATCAATAATGAATGCATACATGCATGCATACATCCAAAAGAAACAAGATAGAATTTCTAGTGAGAAGCTAATGGTTAAATGATAAATCAACCCGGTCATATCACATACGACCCGACCAAAAGCAAGCCGCCCAATCAATATACGGTATCTCATACGCGCATTTTAACCGGGTCCATGCGCATATCGCATACGCGCACCACAACGTTTCGCCTGGACTAGGTAACTTCTTTGTGGGACTCTAAGACTCGTCAATACGCCGGCAGTGGATGATGATCATATCAAGCACCCCAAGCCGCAAGCGGTCAGCTAAACGTAACGGCCACCCGGGTATTGAGCGATTAGAACAAAACAAGCGAACCTGCTACAACTCCCGTCGAGCCAACCGGCAACACTATCGTACAGTCCGGTCTCTTCGTCAGATATGCTGCATATCGAGTCTAGGGATGGTAACGTCGACCCCAATAACTCAATAAGTCATGCCAGTGAATGGTTTATAACAGATCGAGAAACTACTGATAACACTTATCAGTAAATCTCAGTAGCCCTGGCCAGGGACTTACTGATATAACCAGTCGAGTACAGCACATCATCAACTCCCAATACCGGGAGAGACGAAACCCCTCCTATCGCTCATCGCCTTCGTGTGTCTCGGGACTGTACCCAACGACCACCTGTTTGCATGACTCAGTAGAGCCGTGGTAGGGTGGTAATCAAAGTACAGTGGGAGAGCACACAAGACTCTATGACGATCTCGGGTCTACAGACTAACCTGTACCAGTGTCACCTGAGAACTGCTATCCGACGATAGATATAATTCCATATAGGAGTTCTCGGTGAGTCCGTCCAGTGTACCCAGTCACCACTGAGCACCCGTATATGATCTTGATGTCAAACATCGATGAATGTGGGAACATCCATTGCCCATCACATGGGTCTAGTATCATATACGCTAGTCTACTCTGGTATATCGATGCCCCGTCTCGATACACCTCCGACTAGGGACATTTCAGGATGTGCTTATAAACTACAGATGTCCCACTAGTATGATCTTTATCATAATCACTGTAGTCAATCCGATATCCTTAGGGCTTTATCAGCATGTATGAATGAATAAAAGCATGATCAAATCAACATGTCAGATAAAGTAGAACCAGATAGCATACTATCATGTCGAGCAAGAATGTACACTGAATATATATATATACACACATGTACATATACATCCACTATCATATAATGGCCTCTAGGGCATACATATATCCAACAATCTCCCACTTGCACTAAGGCCAGTTATTGGCGTATCTCATACCCATCGTCTCAAAAAGTCGCTCATGCTGCGGCTGAGGGAGGGCCTTGGTGATTGGATCCGCGACATTATTCTTTTTGTCTACTCTCTTAATCTCGATCTCGCGGCGATCTACAATCTTCCGGATTAAATGAAAGCGCCTCAGGATGTGTCTGGACCGCTGATGGGACCTGGGCTCCTTGGCTAACGCCATAGCCCCATTATTATCACAATACAAAGGTATTGGATCAATAATGGTTGGAACTACTCCTAGCTCCGAGACGAACTTCTTCATCCAGACGGCTTTCTTGGCGGCATCATTTGCAGCAATGTACTCAGCCTCCATCGTAGAGTCTGCAACGGTATCCTGTTTGGAACTCTTCCAACTTACCGCCCCTCCATTGAGGGTAAATACAAACCCTGAGATAGATTTGCTGTCGTCCTTATCGCTCTGGAAGCTCGAATCGGTAAAGGCCTCCATTTGGAGATCGACATTACCATACACCAAGAACAATTCTTTAGTCCTTCGCAAGTACTTAAGAATGTTCTTCACAGCTGTCCAGTGGTTCTCTCCTGGGTTGGATTGATACCTGCTTACAACACTAAGTGCATAAGCTACATCTGGGCGTGTACATAACATCGCATACATTATAGATCCTACTGCCGAAGCATAGGGTATAATGCTCATGCGAGCTCTCTCTTCATCGGTCTTTGGACAAGAATCCTTGGAGAGAGTGAATCCATGGCAAGCGGGTAAAGCACCCCGCTTGGAGTCTTCCATACTAAACCTTTTTAGGATGGTGTTGATGTACCTGGTTTGGGACAATCCCAATAACTTTTTGGATCTATCCCTATAGATCCTAATGCCCAGGATGTATGTGGCATCACCCAGGTCCTTCATGGAGAACCTTAGTGATAAGAAAGATTTGACCGACTGTAGCATAGGAATATCATTTCCTATCAGAAGAATGTCATCCACGTACAATACGAGGAATGCGACAGCTCTTCCTACAGCCTTCTTATAAACACAAGGTTCCTCTGGATTTTTGATGAAATCAAACTCTTTGATAACATCATCGAAACAAATGTTCTAACTCCGAGATGCCTGCTTTAAACCATATATGGATTTAAGCAATCTACATGCTTTCCCGCTGCTCCCACTGTCAATGAAGCCCTCTGGCTGATCCATATAAACGCATTCTTCTAAATCTCCATTTAGAAATGCTGTTTTCACGTCCATCTGCCAGATTTCATAGTCGTAGTGAGCAGCAATAGAAAGTAGGATCCGAATGGATTTAAGTATGGCTACGGGCGAAAAAGTTTCGTCATAGTCCAAACTTGGTCTTTGACGAAAACCTTTCGCCACAAGTCTTGCTTTATAGGTCTCTATCTGCCCATCTACACCAATCTTTTTTTTAAAGATCCATTTGCATCCCACAGGTTTTACCACAGGGGGTACAATGTCCAAAGTCCATACTTTGTTGGTGTACATGGACTCAATTTCGGATCTCATGGCATCCAGCCACTTCACAGAGTCTCCACTCGTGATAGCTTGCTGAAAACTGGTAGGATCATCATCGTCCATGATGCAGTCTTCTCCGTCACCATCAATGAGGAAACCGTAGTATCTCTCCGGTGGGCGAGAAGTCCTACCAGACCTTCGGAGTGGCCGAGGTTCCTCAGTTTCTATTGCAACAGCCGGTTCAACCAAATCGTCATTTGTAGTTTGTGTCTCTAGAACCTCTTCTAGATCCACCACTTTGCCATCATCTTTATCTGTAAAAAACTCTTTTTCCAAGAATGTGGCATACTGAGAAACAAACACCTTTTGTTCCTCTTTGTGGTAGAATAGATATCCATATGAGTTCTTTGGATATCCCACAAAGTTACACATGACCGACCGTGTCTCGAGTTTGTCCGGATTCTGCTTTTTAACATAGGCCGGGCAACCCCAAATCTTAATTCTCTTAAGAGATGGTCTCTTCCCATGCCATATCTCATATGGCGTGGTAGACACGGTTTTGGTTGGAACTCTGTTCAGTAGAAATGCTGCAGTCTCCAATGCATGCCCCCAAAATGAGACGGGTAACTCAGCATCACTCATCATGGATCGGACCATATCTAATAGGGTCCTATTCCGTCGTTCAGACACACCGTTGTGCTGTGGTGTGTAAGGAGGAGTGAGCTGAGAGAGAATCCCATTCTCTTTTAGGAAGTTTGCAAATTCCGTACTGAGATACTCTCCACCTCGATCTGATCGAAGCATCTTGATACTCAAGCCGGTTTGTTTTTCTACTTCTTGTTTATATTCAATGAATTTCTCGAAAGCTTCGTACTTGTGCTTTAATAAAAATACATGACCGAATCTTGAGAAATCGTCAGTGAAAGTAATGAAGTATGAAAAACCGCCTCTAGCTTGCATAGACATTGGCCCACATACTGTTAGTGTTTATGCCCTAGAAGGCCATTACTGTATCATACTAGCTTGTATATTACTTAATGGAAGCTTGGGATATTCACATGTATATAACAGTCTTGCTAAACATGGTAGTATGCTACTTGGTTTTTCTATCTTAATATGTGAGTATACGTATTGATAGAGCTCTTAGGATCTTGCTTGGCTACCAGCGTTGTGATGGCAGTCACACTAGTGGGGGCTGGGTAGTCTACAAGCACATCCTTATTCTGGTCCCTGGTCGTTGGATTATCGAGACAGAGCATCGATACTCCGGAGTAGACTAGTGTGTACGCTTCTCATCCCAGTTGGGGAAATGGTCTGTCCCACAGCCATCAGTACGTCGTACTGGAGATAGTATACAGGTGCTCGTTAGGTTACGGGTACACCGGACAGGACTCACAGGGAACTGTTGGTTGGTTTGATACCAGTCGTCAGTGAACAGTTCCCAGGTGACATGAGTACAGCGTAGTCCGCAGACTTGACACTGCTACTTCGCCTCGAGTGTGTCCCACTGTTCTTAGATTGCTACCCTACCACGGCTCTATGGAGTCGTGCAAACAGGTAGCAGTTGGGTGCAGTCCCGAGCACTTGGAGGCAGTGGCGGTTAGACAGGATTCGTCCCTCCCGGTATTGGGAGTAGATATCGTGCTGTGTCAGAGAGCCATTACGCAAAGTCCCTGGCCAGGGCAAGCGAGATTTGCTGGTAGGTTCCAGCAGTTTCTCAGGGTATAATGGGCTTCACTCCGACACGACTTATACCGCTATTAGGGGACTGACGCTTGCCGCCCCCCTAGGCCCGATATGCGATAGTCATGGACGAACGGACCGGACTGTATGGAGATTGTCACATCAGACTCAGTAGGAGTTCGGATGGGTTTACTCATCGGCCTTCTTATCGACAACTACCTGGGGACCGTTACGTACAGCTAGTGCCGCTTGCGGTCTGTGGTTAAACCCACTGCCAGCGTAGTAGTCGAGTCTCTAGAGTCCCACACAGAGAGTTTCCTACTCCAGGCGAAACGATATAGAGGTTGCATGGTTTTGCGACAAAGGGTTCGGACGCATACGTGCGTTTACGCGCGTACGACTTTCGGACAGATTTTACCAGTCGGCTTTGGTTTAAGCCAGTTACTGGTATCCGGTTATTGGATTTTTACAGTCTAAAGTTTTTCCGTATTTTTACGGATCGGAGGGGCGTTCTCGTAATTACTCGAGAAGCTTCTAGAAGATGTGACTAAGGAGGTTTGTTTTGGAAAGAGAGTGAGTCATAGTGGTGATTCATTCACTTCATTAATGCTCATTTATTGCTTAATGACTCATGTTAATGAATCATCACAAGATATTTTGTGAAGCATGCTTATTCATTTCCTTTATTGATTTATTGAAAATAAGAATGCTTCATAATATTATGATACACTCTCTCTCTTCTCTCATTATCATATCACACATTCTCTCTCCTCAAGCTCTCATCTTCTAACCCTAATCCTTAATCCTCATGTGTTGAGATCAAAGGATTAGTTAGACTAAACAATCCATAACCTTCACTCTTTATCATTCTATCATCTTTGATTAGCAATCAAAGTTGGTTAGTTACCTCAAGTTAGAGGTTTAGCTTGGAGTTTCGCTCTCGGGTGGATCGTCTACTACCTAGAGAAGGCCGAGGAGAACCAAGGAGGACATAAAGAAGAAGGACCGGTTCATTAGGTATAATCCCTAATCTCTTATGTAAAGAAACTCATAAGAATACGGTTTTTAGGGTTTAGCTTCGATTCATGCGGTTAGTCGATGTTCGTTGTTTAAACTTGATAGTTTTTTGTAAAATCCGCCTCCCCACAAGTACTGGGGTGTACTACATCGACTTACAGTGGTATCAGAGCCTCGCTAAACACTAAATAACTTAATCGCAAATTTGTACGAATTTCGAACGAAAAAAACGATCCCGGAAAACCCTAGTTCTGTTAAGTTTCTGTCGAAGTGAAAATGAAGTCCTAAAATTTTTCTGGAGTGTTCAGAGAGCTTGACATGAACACAGGAGAACACCCAAGAAATTCGAGCCAATGATTCGACCAAAGCGCCGCGGAAGGGCGGCGGATCCCACCGATCCGCCGCGCTTCCGCGGCCGAGTTGCCGAGTCATGGGCTCAATTTTTTTGGGTGGGTCCCCTGTGATATTTGGGGTTTTCTGGAATATTTAATTATTGCTCAGGTTACTGTTTAACAGAGCAGATTTTGGAGCAATTTTGAAGTTGTTTATTCGATCGAAAAAATACAGTATTTGCGTATTGGATTATATCTGTGATTGTTTGATGTGTTCGTAAACCTCCCCCAACTGCTAATATGTCGGTTGGCAGGGGGTTGCACATTTCTGAAATGGTTATATCTGTTTGTGCATATAAACTGTATTGGACTGTTGTGGTGTATAGCCGGGGTTAGCAAAGGGTTATGGTTTAATTCATTTGTTGTAAATGTAATTTGTTGTAATATTATTTTTGCGGGGCACTTCCAGGTTGCGGTCGTAGCCACCGTTGTATTATTTCATTTTACTGTTTTTGCTCCTAGGACTGACCCAAGGTGGGGTACACAGACTGCCGGGTGGGTAGTTTGCCGTACCCGTAGGGGTCGAGGGTGGGGTAAACGGCTATTCATCACAACTGTGTAATCTGTCTTTTCTTGCAGGCTCAAAAGAAATACAGATTGCTTGCAAATCCAATATTGTTTATCTGTGTTCTGGAATGAATATCATTGCGTCAGACGAATGTAAAATATCTATATTTATTATAGCTATTTAGACGTCACTTATGTTTTTCACCCGCGCTAGCCCAGCCCCCGCTCTGTCGTTAGTTAAGTAACCTAACGGGTGATGACGGGACCCCGTGGCGAATGCGGATGGCATAAGAGGACGTTATATTTTCGTTGTTTTCTGCAATGATAGGTTAATGATGGGACGCATTATCTGTAATGCAAAGTAAAACAAACCAAAGTTTACATCGTTGGAACAATTTAAAAGAAACCACTCGGTTATTTTTAAAACAGATATTTTTAAATGCGGAGATTTAACCACTCCTTTTAAAAGCTATCAGGTTCCTTCGGTTATATCAAGTTCACTACGTTCACGGTTTCACCAAAACCATTCGTAGCCCTCCGTCATTTCATCTGGGTATTCAGTAGTATTCAAGCTATGTATTTTGACCTAACGCCAAGGCATAGTGTTTGGTAGCTGCTGGATATTCATTTGTTGCATAGATAGATGAGTTAGTTTGGGACAGTCGTATTATCATTTTGGCCGAACGTCAAGGATATATACGGATGGGTTCAAACTGACAGGATAATGATGGGTAGAACTTGACATGTGACTTATGACATTTTGACCTAACGCCAAGGTCATAAGAGCATGGGGCAAAAACTTATATCGGGAATTTCTAAAGAAACTGAAATTTGCAAAGAGATGCATACCATTTGGAGTTTGATGAATGTTGGTAGGATTCCTTCAACATTATCATACGGTGATATTTGGATCCCGATCCTACTGTGAGTATATGCTACTTATCAGGATATTCGTCGCTTAACGATCAATGCTATAAACCTAGTAGGTGTCCAGAAAAGTGTCAGCGGGGTTACGCCCCCAGAGAAAAGAGGTTACTTAATTAAGGAACTTCGCGAAAGCGTTGGAAAACCTCCCTCGAAGTATCGACACCGGCCTGGCTGAACGGTTAAGCAAGTATTGTACGGTGGGAATAGTCTTGGCTAATTCTTCTTTTATGGTTTGAGGAAGGATTCGAGAAACAGTGGGAGCCATCCAGTTTAGATAAACTAAAAACCACTCTAAACTTGCAAGAGCATCATGCTAAAGAGTTTTCTTCTCTCTCTCCTAATTGCAGCGACCCTGAAAATGACTGGACTTAAGTTACTTTTAGAGAAAAATATACTGACAGGGCCAAACTATAAAGATTGGCTGCGGAATGTCAAGATGGCTTTGACCTATGACAAACTGGGGTACGTCCTCACCGCTACAGCACCTGCTGCCCTTGGTCCCAAATCCAGCAATGCGGATAAGGAAATCCGTAAAACCTGGGATTTAGATTGCGCGAGAGCCAAGTGCATCGTGCTTGCCTCGATGAATAATGAACATCAGAGGAGGCACGAGGATATGTCCTTAGATGGCATATTTCTCCATACAAAGGAACTTTATGGAGAGCAATCTCGTATAGCAAGATACGAGACCTCAAAGAAATTGTTTCGAGCGAGGTTGGCTGTCGGGTCATCGGTAGGTGAACATGTCCTACAGATGATTGGCTATATAGAAGAGCTCGCAGACCTTGGGACGACTTTGGATAATGAGCTCTATACAGACCTTGTTCTCCAGTCCCTCCCTCCCACCTACGCCCAGTTTATCCTCAACTTCAATCTTCAAGGAAAAGAAGTTGAACTTGCGGAACTCCTGAACATGTTAAGGAGTGCAGAGGGCACCTTGCAGAAGGCAAGGGAAACACCCGCTATGTTTGTTGGCGGTTCATCTTCTTCCGGGTCCAAGGCTAGGGCCAAAGGAAGGAAGAAGAAGGCCGCACCCAGACCTAGAGGAGGTGTTAGTAAGGTGGGAAAGAAGGGAAAGAAAAAGTTTACAGCACCGGTAGTTGGCCTGGATGAGTGCTTCCATTGTCACAGGAAAGGGCACTGGAAGAAGGATTGCAAGGCGTGGAACGCCAAGAACCAGGAACCGAAGCAAGCTGTGGCTTCGACTTCAGGTGTGTTTGTAATTGAGAATTGTCTGTCGATCAACTCTACTTCCTGGGTATTGGATACCGGGTCAGGATCTCATATTTGCAATTCATTGCAGGCACTGAGAAACCGTAGAGTGCTGAAGGAAGGTGATATGATCCTCAGGGTTGCTAACGGAGCTAGCGTGGGAGCTGCGTCCGTCGGGGATTATCACCTAGGATTGACGAGTGGACACATTTTGGTTTTACATAACTGTTATTTTGTACCCAGCTTAACGTGTAATATCATATCTGTTTCCTTGTTATCAAATAAAGGTTATGATTTCACGTTTGTAAGAGATGTTGTCAACATCCACCTTAATCATGGTTTGATTGGGTCCGGTACTCTAAATAACGGCATATATGTGTTAAACCAACTCCAAATTTTCAATGTCCAGAACACACTAAAAAGAAAGTCTCCAGATTTAAATAAAGCTTTCTTATGGCATTGTAGACTGGGTCACATCAATGAGAGAAGGTTGACTAAGTTGCATAGAGAAGGATATTTGGACACGTTCGAATATCAAACTTATGACACTTGTCAATCTTGTCTCAAAGGAAAGATGACAAAGACTCCATTCACTGGACAAGGAGTAAGAGCGAGCGAGCTCTTAGGACTCATACACAGTGATGTATGCGGTCCAATGTCTACACATGCGAGAGGTGGTTATTCCTATTTCATTACTTTCACGGATGATTACTCAAGATACGGATTCATTTATCTGATGAAACATAAATCCGAGGCTTTTGAGAAATTCCAAGAGTATAAGAATGAAGTAGAAAACCAAACCGGCAAAAGTATAAAGACACTTAGATCTGATCGAGGTGGAGAATACTTGAGTGCCGAGTTCCTAGGTTACCTAAAAGAGAAAGGAATTCTCTCTCAGCTTACTCCTCCATACACTCCACAGCATAACGGTGTATCGGAGAGACGGAATCGAACCCTATTAGATATGGTACGATCCATGATGAGTAATGCTGAGTTACCGCGATCTTTCTGGGGTTATGCGCTAGAATCAGCGGCATATCTTTTAAACATGGTACCTACCAAGACTGTGCCTACCACTCCATATCAGATGTGGAGTGGGAAGAAACCCCATCTACAGTATGTAAAGATTTGGGGATGTCCAGCTTTTGTTAAAAAGCAGCATGTGGACAAGCTCGAGGCACGATCAGTAAAATGTTTGTTTGTGGGATATCCAAAGCACTCCAGGGGATATCTATTCTATTACGCAGAGGAACAGAAGGTATTTGTTTCTCGTAATGCCCATTTTCTAGAACATCAGTTTTTAGAAAAGGAATCAAGTGGGAGCGAAATAGAACTGGAAGAAATTCCAGAACCACAAACTGCTGCTGAAAGTTTGGTAGAACCAGAGGTTCAAGAAGAACAGAACATTCCCGCACCCCTCCGCAGGAGTAGTAGGCCGTCTCGTCCGCCTGAGAGATACTACGGTTTTCTCATAGATGGGGATAGAGAGGATTGCATCATAGATGATGATGAACCTACTGACTTCAGGCAGGCCATCCAGAGCGGCGACTCGGTACGATGGCTAGATGCAATGCGGACCGAAATGGAGTCCATGTACACCAACAAAGTATGGACTTTGGACTTTGCTCCAGATGGGGTAAAACCCATAGGATGCAAATGGATCTTCAAGAAAAAGATTGGTGTAGATGGACAGGTGGAAACCTATAAGGCTAGACTTGTTGCAAAGGGTTTTCGTCAAAGACCTGGTTTGGACTATGACGAAACTTTTTCTCCAGTGGCTATGCTCAAATCCATTCGGGTCCTTCTTGCTATTGCTGCCTTCCATGATTATGAAATCTGGCAGATGGACGTAAAGACGGCTTTTCTGAATGGAAATTTAGAAGAGAGCGTCTATATGGATCAGCCAGAGGGTTTCAATCAGAGTGGGAGCAGCGGGAAAGTATGCAAGCTGCTTAAGTCCATTTATGGACTAAAGCAGGCATCGCGGAGTTGGAACATCTGTTTTGATGAGACAGTCAAAGAATATGACTTTATCAAAAATCCAGATGAACCGTGCATATATAGTAAAGTTGTGGCCAGAAGTGTCGTATTCCTCGTCTTGTACGTGGATGACATTCTATTGATAGGAAATGACATTCCTATGCTACAATCTGTCAAAGGATTCTTGTCACACAGGTTCTCCATGAAAGACCTGGGTGATGCCTCTTACATTCTGGGGATCCGGATCTATCGTGATAGATCCAAGAGGATGTTGGGACTTTCGCAGTCCAGGTATATCGACACTGTACTGAAAAGATTCAGTATGGAAGATTCAAAGCGCGGTAATCTACCGGCTTGTCACGGAATCACCCTCTCCAAAGAGATGTCTCCCAAGACTGATTTGGAAAGGGAACGCATGTCTATTATACCCTACGCTTCTGCGGTAGGCTCTATAATGTATGCGATGTTGTGTACCAGACCAGATGTAGCTTATGCACTAAGCGTGGTAAGCCGGTATCAGTCAGACCCAGGGGAGAAGCACTGGATAGCAGTAAAGAACATTCTCAAGTACCTGAGGAGGACTAAGGAGATGTTCTTGGTTTACGGCGGAAAAGACCTCAGGTTGGAGGCCTTTGCTGATTCCGGCTTCCAGAGTGATAAGGACGATTCCAAGTCCATGTCGGGTTATGTCTTTACCCTCAATGGAGGGGCGGTGTGCTGGAAGAGCTCCAAGCAGGACACCGTTGCTGACTCGACGATGGAAGCGGAGTATATAGCTGCTTGCGATGCCGCAAAAGAAGCAGTCTGGATGAAGAAGTTCCTAACAGAACTTCAGGTGGTTCCTACCATAGTTGATCCAATACCTCTGTATTGCGACAACAACGGAGCTATAGCTTTAGCGAAGGAACCAAGGTCCCATCAGAAGTCCAGACACATCTTGAGGCGGTATCACCTGATCAGGGAGATCATTGATCGTCAGGAGATCGAGGTTCGGAGAGTTGCTTCAGAAGAGAACATTGCTGATCCATTCACGAAGGCCCTTCCTCAGATTCAGTTCGAGAGGCTACTCGAGATCATTGGTCTGCGATATGCCAGTACATGGCCCTAGTGCAAGTGGGAGATTGTTAGTGTTTATGCCCTAGAAGGCCATTACTGTATCATACTAGCTTGTATATTACTTAATGGAAGCTTGGGATATTCACATGTATATAACAGTCTTGCTAAACATGGTAGTATGCTACTTGGTTTTTCTATCTTAATATGTGAGTATACGTATTGATAGAGCTCTTAGGATCTTGCTTGGCTACCAGCGTTGTGATGGCAGTCACACTAGTGGGGGCTGGGTAGTCTACAAGCACATCCTTATTCTGGTCCCTGGTCGTTGGATTATCGAGACAGAGCATCGATACTCCGGAGTAGACTAGTGTGTACGCTTCTCATCCCAGTTGGGGAAATGGTCTGTCCCACAGCCATCAGTACGTCGTACTGGAGATAGTATACAGGTGCTCGTTAGGTTACGGGTACACCGGACAGGACTCACAGGGAACTGTTGGTTGGTTTGATACCAGTCGTCAGTGAACAGTTCCCAGGTGACATGAGTACAGCGTAGTCCGCAGACTTGACACTGCTACTTCGCCTCGAGTGTGTCCCACTGTTCTTAGATTGCTACCCTACCACGGCTCTATGGAGTCGTGCAAACAGGTAGCAGTTGGGTGCAGTCCCGAGCACTTGGAGGCAGTGGCGGTTAGACAGGATTCGTCCCTCCCGGTATTGGGAGTAGATATCGTGCTGTGTCAGAGAGCCATTACGCAAAGTCCCTGGCCAGGGCAAGCGAGATTTGCTGGTAGGTTCCAGCAGTTTCTCAGGGTATAATGGGCTTCACTCCGACACGACTTATACCGCTATTAGGGGACTGACGCTTGCCGCCCCCCTAGGCCCGATATGCGATAGTCATGGACGAACGGACCGGACTGTATGGAGATTGTCACATCAGACTCAGTAGGAGTTCGGATGGGTTTACTCATCGGCCTTCTTATCGACAACTACCTGGGGACCGTTACGTACAGCTAGTGCCGCTTGCGGTCTGTGGTTAAACCCACTGCCAGCGTAGTAGTCGAGTCTCTAGAGTCCCACACAGAGAGTTTCCTACTCCAGGCGAAACGATATAGAGGTTGCATGGTTTTGCGACAAAGGGTTCGGACGCATACGTGCGTTTACGCGCGTACGACTTTCGGACAGATTTTACCAGTCGGCTTTGGTTTAAGCCAGTTACTGGTATCCGGTTATTGGATTTTTACAGTCTAAAGTTTTTCCGTATTTTTACGGATCGGAGGGGCGTTCTCGTAATTACTCGAGAAGCTTCTAGAAGATGTGACTAAGGAGGTTTGTTTTGGAAAGAGAGTGAGTCATAGTGGTGATTCATTCACTTCATTAATGCTCATTTATTGCTTAATGACTCATGTTAATGAATCATCACAAGATATTTTGTGAAGCATGCTTATTCATTTCCTTTATTGATTTATTGAAAATAAGAATGCTTCATAATATTATGATACACTCTCTCTCTTCTCTCATTATCATATCACACATTCTCTCTCCTCAAGCTCTCATCTTCTAACCCTAATCCTTAATCCTCATGTGTTGAGATCAAAGGATTAGTTAGACTAAACAATCCATAACCTTCACTCTTTATCATTCTATCATCTTTGATTAGCAATCAAAGTTGGTTAGTTACCTCAAGTTAGAGGTTTAGCTTGGAGTTTCGCTCTCGGGTGGATCGTCTACTACCTAGAGAAGGCCGAGGAGAACCAAGGAGGACATAAAGAAGAAGGACCGGTTCATTAGGTATAATCCCTAATCTCTTATGTAAAGAAACTCATAAGAATACGGTTTTTAGGGTTTAGCTTCGATTCATGCGGTTAGTCGATGTTCGTTGTTTAAACTTGATAGTTTTTTGTAAAATCCGCCTCCCCACAAGTACTGGGGTGTACTACATCGACTTACACATACATCACTATGTATGAGGCCTAAGAGCTCAGTAGCTCTTTCTCCGTGTCCGGTAAACGGAGTTTTGGTCATTTTACCCTTGATACAAGACTGGCAAGTCGCATAAGATTTATATTCAAAAGAGTTTAAATATCCATCTTTGTGTAACTTGTTTAGTCTTGTTTCGTTAATATGACCAAGTCTACAGTGCCAAAGAAAAGCTTCATTTAATTCTGAAAGTTTTCTTTTATTAGTGCGTTGTATACTGAAAACTGTGTGTTGATTTAGGACGTATATCCCGTTATTAAGTGTACCATACCCAACCAACATTTGATTCAGGTGAATGTTCATAACATTGTTCTGCAATATAAAGTTATATCCTTCATTGTCTAACAAAGAAACTGATATTATATTACATAGCATACTTGGTACAAAATAACATGGGTTCAAAACCAATATACACCCAGATGGCAACCCCAAGTGATACTCTCCCACTGCGACTGTATGTACATTGGAACCATTTCCAACGCGGAGAGTATGGTCACCTGTCTTCAAAACTTTGCTATTTCTCAGTCCCTGCATAGAATTGCAAATGTGAGAACCTGAACCGGTATCTAATACCCAGGAAGCAGAGTTTATTGAAAAACAGTTTTCTGTCACAAACACACCTAAAGGGGAAGCATCCCCATGCTTCTTCTTGAGGTTCAAGTACTCTGTACAATTGCGCTTCCAATGTCCTGTCTTGTGGCAATGAAAACATTCACCTTTCCCCGAGTCTCCAGCTTTGGACTTTTCCTTTCCCTTCACCTTTTTAACTCTACCCTTAGGATTGGTGGGCTTCTTCTTTTTCTTTCCTTTGGCCTTAGCCTTTGGGCGAGAAGAAGAAGATTTCCCAATAGTCATAACGGGAGTTTTCATTGATTTCATAGTGCTCTCTGCACTCCTTAACATATTAAGGAGTTCAGGTAGCTCCTTCTCCATGCCGTGCATGTTGAAGTTAACTATGAACTGAGCAAAGGTGGAGGGGAGGGACTGCAGAATAATATCCGTATATTGTTCATTGTCCATTGTCCATCCTAGGTCCTCAAGCTCTTCTATAAGAGCTATCATCTTCAGAACATGGTCTCCTACCGGTGTGCCAGGGGCCATTCGCATCTGAAACAATTTCTTTGATGCTTCGTATCGTAATACGCGGGATTGCTCTCCATACAACTCCTTTGTATGGAGGAATATGGTTTGAATGTCCATATTCTCGTGCTGCTTTTGATGTGTATTGTCCATCGATGCAAGCGCGAGGCACTTGGCCGTGGCATAGTCAGCGTCCCATGTCTTGCGGACTTCAATGTCCGCAACTGAGGATTTTGGACCTGGGGTGGGCGGGGCTGAAGCCGTGAGGACATATGATACTTTATCATAAGTCAAGGCTATTTTCAGATTCCTCAGTCAGTCTTTATAATTGGTCCCATTCAGTTTGTTTTTATCTAGTAGAAGCTTGAGTCCAGTCATTGGTATCTGCCATTAAGAGAGAGAAAAGAATACACTCAGCGAAAGCTCTTGCATAGATCAGATTGGTTATTATCTTGTCTAATCGATGTCTCCCACTGCTTTAATCAAGTTTTTCTTTCAAACCTTAAAAAGAAAACTATCCAGGATTAATTACAGTCTACAACTTCGCTAACCGTTCAGCCAGGCCAGTGTCGGTACTTGAGGGAGGTTCCCCGTGCTTTCGCACGGACCTAATTAAAGTAAACCTCGTTTTCCCAGAGGCGTAGCCCCGTTAACACCTTTCTAGACACCTAATGAGTTAGCTAATTGTAAACTGCAAAACTCTCCGAGGAGCAACTATTGCCCACAGTGGGATCGGGATCCAACCATCATATGGAAGGTATGCAATCTCATTGCAAATCTCAACACTTGAAATTCCCGATATGATTTTTACCCCTAGTACTTATGACCTTAACTATGGTCAACAAATCATAAGTACCAGTCAAGTTCTACCCGTCATTTCTTGATCAATTAGACCCACCCATATGACCCTTAACTATGGTCAACAAAGTCGCATGAATGTCCTAATTAATCTGCATCATATGCAGTGTAGGAAGACATCACTTAGCTACCGTACACTACGCCTTAACTAAAGTCAACAAAAGTAGCACGAATACTAAGTACTCTACTTCCTAAAATGACGGAGGGTTGCGGATGATTTTTAAGAAAATCTTTAACGCTTTGAACTTGATATCGTCGTAGAATCAAATGGTTTTGAAAAGGAGTGGCTTGTGCTCCGCAGTTTTTGAAATACAGCTTTTTCATAAAGAGCCGAGTGGTTTTCAAATCCGATTCTACAACATCTTTTTAGGTTTATTTTCTTTACATTAATCATATTAATGTAATCCCATCATTTAAGTCCTTAAGCCAATCACAGAAAAGAAACGAAAATAACACGTACGCTTATGCCATCCGCATTCGCCACAATGTTCCGTTATGCACCGTAAGGTTACTTGACTAACGGCATACCGGGACGGGACTAGCGCGGGTGCAAAACATAAGCAACGTCTACTATATATCTCATATATAATATATCATTCGTCTCAGATATCACAGAACACAGGTAGCAGAAACATATATATATAATGTGGGATATATTAGGACGTCCGTATTTAGTATTTAACCAACAATAGAAAATACGGATTCCACAGTCGCGATGAATTGCCAAGACCACACCCCTAGACCCCTACGAGAGCGGAAAGCGACCCTACCAATCCTGGAGTTTAGGAGACCCGGTCTCGACTCCTCGAGATGGCCTCCCACTGAACCCCAGAACCCGGTCACTTGTGCTCCCCTCCTTGGGTCTATCCTAATGCGGAAAAGTAAATAATATACAACACTAGTGACATCAACCTCAACCCGGAAGTGCCCCAAATAAAAAAATATTACATTACATTTGAATTAACATGAATGAAAATATAAAACTCTCATCTCACATAAAAACCCCCCGGCTATTCGATCGTGACAATCCTGCACATCATATCTCAGCAACACATAATATCATATATCATTAACGTAAGTAAGTATGCGTACCCCAATTGTCGTTGATGTATAGCAACGAAACCGGAGATATCGAACATACTACACTTACGGTCACAGAAAAGAAAGTGTAAAACTACAATATTTGGAATTCACATTCTCTTTAGATATCATAAATGCGAAATATCACATACTTCGTATTTCATGCCTAAACTATATGAATTCCACATATTGTATCACATTCCAGATAAATAGACAGTATTAAAGTTTTCGACCGAAAGTTCAAATACCCAAAATTCCCTAAAGCTCAACACTTGAGCGGAGTTCAAAAAATCCGGAGTGTGACACAGTAGTAGCGTTCCAGCCGTAGAAGGGTCAAGCCAACGCCTCACATGTGGCACGCCGTACTGCCCCAAACCCTAAGGTTCAAAGGGCAGTTCAAGACGGTCATATAATCGAGTTAAGGTTTGTTGTCTTCTAGAGGGTCCACCACAAAACTTGCACATGTATCCGAAAGTTTTAAACCCCGTGAAAAGTGAGCAAACAACACTCGTTCGAACAATTCAATACTTTCTAATTTACACGGAAAGACAAGAAGTTAAAATTCCGATCGAATCAACGAACTCAAAACAATCTCCAGAACTAACAGTACTAAATTCAGATTAAAAATACCCCAAAAAATATACAAGCAGACATAAGCATTACTGTAAAAAAATCATGCACCGACTCACCTGTACGGCCGCGGAACCGCGGCCCAAGCAAGCTTTGGCCGCGTTTCCGCGGTGGGATTAACTGTTCACTGCATCCTTTTTTACACTGTTTCTTATATTTACCTGCTGAATTTTTTGCATATTTTTAATTCTGAAAAATATCAGTTTTCAAAAATTGTCCAGAGAGTGTCCCGTAATTCCGTATTTCGGTTAGATCGGAGTTTATACTTCGCTAAAGTATCGCCTAATGTTCTAGGTCGGCTCTGATACCAATGTTAGGTTTACCTAGCACCCTATGAGAGGTTTGGAAGCATCACATGTCACAAAGATCAAATTTTGGTGGTGCTAAGTAAGCATACAAAGGATCTATCCTAGAAAATTAGGGTTTCATAAACTTTAACTAACATCATATGTTACAAAGGCTAGGGTTTTGAGAGTACAACTTTTGTAGGTCCCTTTAGTAGACTCCTTGGCCACTTGAGAGTTGGAAAACGATTATCTTGAAGTCCTCTAACGTCCACGACGATCCACCCGAAGCTCCTTTGTCCAAGCTAGCAACTTCACTTTAACAAGAAGATGAAATGAAGCTAACACTCTAAAAAAGTGGGCTAGACTTGTGTAGAATGGTGTTGTGGTTCTCTTTCTCACTTCAAAATCCTATATTTATGAGTATTTTGCTCACTTGAAAAATCTAGAGAGCAAGAGATCAAGGTTGAAGAAGATGATGGCCTTTTTTAAGAAGAAGAGAAGATAAACTCTCATGAGAAAATGAAAAATATAAGTATATATATTTTCCACTTCTCATTTCAAACCATAGTTAATGATAAAGATATTATTGACTTTGAGTTTAAAACACCAAAGGAAAAATAACCAAGGGTTAATAAGTAGGTGAGCATGGTAAGATGAAGAAGAGTGTAGAAACATTCTATGAATTAACCCTTTTTCTTTTTCCTTTTGTTTTAACACAAATGCAATAATAATCCATATAAAAACCCATGGTGTGAGTCTTATATTGCCACCATTCTCTATGTATAAACAACTATGATAGAATGATGTATGTATGCATGTGTGCATGCACATCCATATGTGCATGATCAATAATGAATGCATACATACATGCATACATCCAAAAGAAACAAGATAGAATTTCTAGTGAGAAGCTAATGGTTAAATGATAAATCAACACTTGATTTATCAACCCGGTCATATCACATATGACCCGACCAAAAGCAAGCCGCCCAATCAATATACGGTATCTCATACGCGCATTTTAACCGGGTCCATGCGCATATCGCATACGCGCACCACAACGTTTCTCCTGGACTAGGTAACTTCTTTGTGGGACTCTAAGACTCATCAATACACCGGCAGTGGGTGATGATCATATCAAGCACCCCCAAGCAGCAAGCGGTCAGCTAAACGTAACGGCCACCCGGGTATTGAGCGATCAGAAGAAAACAAGCGAACCTGCTACAACTCCCGTCGAGCCAACCGGCAACACTACCGTACAGTCCGGTCTCTTCGTCAGATATGCTGCATATCGAGTCTAGGGATGGTAACGTCGACCCTAATAACTCAATAAGTCGTGCCAGTGAATGGTCTATAACAGATCGAGAAACTACTGATAACACTTATCAGTAAATCTCAGCTGCCCTGGCCAGGGACTTACTGATATAACCAGTCGAGCACAGCACAACATCAACTCCCAATACCGGGAGAGACGAAACCCCTCCTATCGCTCATCGCCTTCGTGTGTCTCGGGACTGTACCCAACGACCACCTGTTTGCACGACTCAGTAGAGCCGTGGTAGGGTGGTAATCAAAGTACAGTGGGAGAGCACACAAGACTCTATGACGATCTCGGGTCTACAGACTAACCTGTACCAGTGTCACCTGAGAACTGCTATCCGACGATAGATATAATTCCATATAGGAGTTCTCGGTGAGTCCGTCCAGTGTACCCAGTCACCACTGAGCACCCGTATATGATCTTGATGTCAAACATCGATGAATGTGGGAACATCCATTGCCCATCACATGGGTCTAGTATCATATACGCTAGTCTACTCTGGTATATCGATGCCCCGTCTTGATACACCTCCGACTAGGGACATTTCAGGATATGCTTATAAACTACAGATGTCCCACTAGTATGATCTTTATCATAATCACTGTAGTCAAGCCAATATCCTTAGGGCTTTATCAGCATGTATGAATGAATAAAAGCATGATCAAATCAACATTTCAGATAAAGTAGAACCAGATAGCATACTATCATGTCGAGCAAGAATGTACACTGAATATATATATATACATGTACAGATACGTCCACTATCATATAATGGCCTCTAGGGCATACATATATCTAACACCCGAAGCGAAGCATGATTTCGACACGGGTAAATTCTGGGACGAAGCATGATTCCGCCGCAGAGGTTGTTGGTTTGATTTGATTTGGGTTGATATCAGCATCGCTACAGTGGAGTATGGTACCAGGAGCGAATCATCATTTGCCATGAGTGGATTTGAGGATTTGGCTTTGGTTTGGCATCTGCATTGCTGCACTGGTATAATGCCAGGAGCAACTCATCATTTGCCCCGGGAGGGCTTGGGAATCGGTTTTTGCTTGGCATCAGTATCGCTACACTGGAATATGGTACCAGGAGCGAATCATCATTTGCGTTTGCTTATTAGGAGACGATGGCTTAGGACATAGGTTTTAGGTCCCTACCACCTAAGACTTTTCAATTTTGTGAGCCGTAAGGGTCTCACAAAGCATTTTCTCCCTACGAGTCGTAAGGATCCCATAGGTGTATTTTCTCCTTAGGAGTCGTGGGGACTCCTAAGTGTGTTGCTCCTTTGTGAGTCGTAAGGATCTCACGCAGAAATTTTCTCCTCACAAAGTCGAGAGGACTTTGTGAGTGCATTTCAACTCTTTTTCATGAGTTTGCGCCCTTTCGGGTTTTCACAAACTCGCCGGCAGTCCTGCTGTTTTTACTCACGAAGCCCTTTCGGGTTTTCATCCGTGCCTATTTTGCTTGTGGACTTACCTTTCTTTATTTTTATTTTATTATTTTTGGAGAGATTGGGATTGTTTTACGCCCGTGGATTGCATACGGTTTTGCAGGATGTATGATCCAGACAGTAGGGCTATAAAAATTTCGGGAGTTTGTTGGCGTCTGTATCGCTGCACTGGAATATGGTACCAGGTGCGACTCATCATTCGCCACTTGGGGATTTGGATTTGGAATTTGGCTGGCGTCTGCATCGCTGCACTGGAATATGGTACCAGGAGCGACTCATCATTCGCCACTTGGGGTATGGGATTTGGAATTTGGTTGGCGTCTGCATCGCTACACTGGAATATGGTACCAGGAGCGACTCATCATTCGCCACTTGGGGATTGGGGAGCGATGGCTTAGGAGACAGGTTTGGATCCCTATCACCTAAGGCTTTTCAATTTTATGGGCCGTGAGGGTCCCATAAAAGCATTTTCTCCCCACGAGTCGTAAGGATCTCGCAGGTGTATTTTCTCCTTAGGAGTCGTGAGGACTCTTAAGTGTGTTTTTCCTTTGTGAGTCATAAGGATCCCACAAAGGTTTGTTCTCCTCATGTATCGTGAGGACACATGAGTGGGTCTTTTCAATGAAGCATAATTCCAAAGGCGGAGACCAGCCGCGTAACTGGTGGTTGCGGTGGGGCATGGATATGCTGAGAATTATTTAAGCCCGTGGATTGTATACGGCAGTCAATTTGGGGACTAGCCATAGGGCTGGAGAATTTTGAGAAATTGGATTTTGGTTAGCGTCTGCATCGCTGCACTGGAATATGGTACCAGGAGCGACTCATCACTCGCCATTTTTTTTATACCGCGATTACTCTATCATTTCTGCTTTTCTTATCGCGAAAGTCGCGATTGCCCTATCATTTCGGCTATTTATTCGCGGTCGCCCCATCATTTCGGCTTTATTTTCATTTTCATTTTTACTCGCTGATTTTTATTGCGAGTTGCCCCATCATTTCCTCTTTTCTTTATTTTTCTTTTATTTACACATTTTTTGTTTATTTACTTTTTTTTACATTCCCAGTTTAACGACTTAGAGGTCGATTATTCCCAGTTTAATGACGTGGTGGTCGATTGTTCCCAGTTTAATGACATGGTGGTCATCTGTTTCCAGTTTAACGACGTGGTGGTCATCTGTTTCCAGTTTAACGACGTAGAGGTCATCTGTTCCCAGTTTAACGATGTGGTGGTCATCTGACAGGGAGCTTAGAGAAGATACCCGATTGAGCAGTTATCAAGGGCACCGCTGGAGCTTGCATGAGATGCCTTATTACTTTGTCGGTGTTGATGGTTTTGTCCCCTGCTGGGGCCAAGAAAAGTCGTTCAAATACCGAATTGCATTCGAATATGGAAATTGGAAATTGTTAACCTGCAAATAGAAACATTATTTCAGTATAGGCAATCGATATGTATATTGATTGAGTTCGCATGAACGTTTAACCCGAAATATGGGAGGAGAGATCGGTCCCACCGGGCGTGCCAGAAGCTGTAGGGTGTTTTTCGTCACCCCATTGAGATGGGAATACGCGCGCGCTTGTCAGGCATACTACAGATTCCCCCTGCCTAGGGTAGGCCGGGGTTTATTCATTGTGGGGATCTGAATCTCCGGCAGCCGCGGACTAAGCTGCCGTTAATTACCCCTCACCTTTGAAGCGAGGGAACCTCCGATTGACGGGTTAAACTGATCAAGCGAACTCAATGTGCAGTGTACGTGTGTGTTGTTTTGGAAGGGGGGTTTGGATATATCGGGAGCCATGCAGAGTTTTTACGGGGGTCCCGCTACCCGGATAGCGGGCTGGGGGTCAAGGGGGCTAGCAGCCCCCTTGCGGGGTGCGGGGCAGCGCCCCGGCCCAAATATTTTTGGGAGGGATAGTGTTAAAGAGTATGTGTGTGTGTGTATAACTATATATATGTGTATATATATATATATATATATAAGGGAAAGGGCATCCAAAGGATGCGTGGGGGCCAGTGCCTCGCGTGCATGGCACGCAGGCGCCGGGCGCGAGCTCTCTAGGCGCTGGGCGCACCACGTGTCGGCACGTGGGCGCAAGTGCACTGGGCGTTGGGCGCGCCACGTGTCGGCACGTGGGCGCAAGCGCACTGGGCGCGCCACGTGCTCGGTACGTGGGCGCAAGCGCACTGGGCGCTGAGCGCATCACGTGTCGGCACGTGGGCGCAAGCGCACTGGGCGCTAGCGCACCACGTGCTCGGCACGTGGGCGCAAGTGCACTGGGCGCACCACGTGCTGGCACGTGGGCGCAAGCGCACTGGGCGTAAGCGCACTGGGCGCTAGTGCACCAGGTGCTCAATACGCGGGCGCAAGCGCACTGGGCGCTGGGCGCACCACGTGCCGGCACGTGGGCGCAAGCGCACCACGTGCTCGGCACGTCGGCACAAGCGCACTGGGCGCTGGGCGCACCACGTGTCGGCACATGGGCGCAAGCGCACCACGTGCTCGGCACGTGGGTACAAGCGCACTGGGCGCTGGGTGCACCACGTGTCGGCACATGGGCGCAAGCGCCCTGGGCGCTGGGCGCACCACGTGTCGGCACGTGGTCGCAAGCGCCCTGGGCGCTGGGCGCCAAACAGAAAGGGGACTTCGGTCCTTGCACTGGGAGCTGTGCTCCTGATTGAATGATTTAGCGTGCTTGCGCTTTCTAAAAGATAGATCAAAAATATTTGTTAACCGCAATCAAGAACGGCGTCGCTTTGCAGCTAGCCGATGAGTACGGGTCGGTCCACAGGGATGTTGTGAATCTCCTAGTCGCGCTAACGAGTTAATTCCGAAGGGTGTTCGGATTGATTATTAAATCTAAAAACCTAATTAATCTATACTAATTATCTAGATCTACTCTTGCTAGGGCTAGGTTTAGGGATGGTTTGGAAATGTAATTAAATCTCACCGCTTTCAATACCCGCATGAAGATCTATGAGGAGTTATGGTAATTATCAATAAAGTGGATTAGATCCGTTCGGGAAGGTGTTCCTTCCTCTAGGTTCTTGTCCTTCCTTTAGAGATCCTTACCCTAACCTCCATGGAAAACATCACACCCGGGCCTTTATACTACGGTATCACCGCTACCTCGAGGGATAGAGTGCCGTAGGGAGCGGTATGTGCATGTATGCATGGAGTCCTATTGTAAATATTTGGTGGGTAAGAAAGGGATGAGAGATCTCATCTGTCAAAATCCTTCCCCAAAGCTAAACCCTAAACAAGTTCCTAGGGCATGAAATTAAATCTACCTAGGGCAAGGAATTTAAATCTACACTAAGGCAAGAAATTAAATTACTTACAGATGCATCCCTCCAATCATCCATGCAGGGTTGTCAGATCTGAATTTCTGAATGGAGAAGAAACACCGATGCTCTCCAAAAGATTTCTAAATTTTATTCATTAAAGGGAGGCATAGGAAATTACAATGAGTAGAGTTCCTATTTATAGAGAATAGGAAACCCTAGGTTACAATTGATTTGCATGTCTATATTTACCAAAATATCCTTAAGAAGACCTAGTTAAAGTAGACTTCAAGCTTTGGTAAAATTTTATGTCTCTGTCTCTTTAAAAAAAGTATTGGGCCTTGGATCTTTGGGCTTCCTTATTATTTGGTTTTTTTTTATTAAAATAGCTTCTATGTTTCTTCCAGATCTCCAGTGAATAATTGCGGTGGACTTTTAACCGTTCGCTTTGTAATCTTGGACCTTGCATTGCCTTGTACTTTGTGAATTTTATCTTTGATGTAGGATTGATCAAGAGTCTTCTATTTGTTGGTCAAAGTCCACTTTTTCATCGTCTTTACATCGTTTTCACTGTTTTCTGTCTAAGAACCTGTAACCTGTAGCATGTAGCAGACACGCGTCAAAAGCACCTGTTTATTTATAAAAAGAATAAGAATGAGGAATATAATAATGCAATATTATGGTGTGAACAAATACCCCCAAACTTATCTTTTGCTCGTCCTCGAGCAAACTTATTTTTTATTCTCGATAAAAATCTAACCTAGCCGCACTTTCGCAGGGAAACGCGATTACATTGAGCTCGTGCAACAAGTCGTTAAACCTCTAGGTGTCCCTAGTAGGAGGAGTGTTGTCTCCTGAGGGTTTTCAGCGGATACTACCCACAAAATCCTATCAATTCAGCCCATTAACTTTTGTTCTCCAATTAGGTTTTCTAACTAAGAATTCTATTATCTTTTACTTGTAAATTATCCACCCATATTCTTCACACTTCCTCATCATTTAACTTAAGATTATATATATCTTGCAGATCTACTTAGCTTTCGGCATTTCCTAAGTTTTCCTTCTAGGATTCCATCTCGACTTAGGAATTTCTATCAACTCTATTAAAGATATAAGTTCTATTTTTCATTCCTCTCTCTTATCTAAATTCCAATCACATATCCCTACGTGTGTGTATAAATCACCCCTACACTTGGAAATTCAAATCAAGCAATCATACTCTCGTCTGTTGTCCAAAGTACTCATTAGTAGGTGAATTTTTAATTGAATTTTGCTTACACATCCTTCATGCGACCGTTAATACTTCTTGAGGTACCAACGACCGATTACAAAATGCGTTTGCACTTTAAAGCGTACTTCCTAGTCTTGTAACACCCAAGGCTTTAGCAGTGACTCCCAAACCAGTTGGTCTAAGGCACTAGGTGATGAAGCACCCTCGCTAAATATTTTTCTATTTTTGCAGCCTTAAGTAATCACAAAAACCAGTGTCCATTTTTTTATTCTTTATTCACACTTATATATTTTTTTCATTTTCATCATACTAAGGACTTTAGACAAGAGCATTTCGAGGTCTCTTCTACTATTCCAAGTTTCAAGATGCGTGATTGTGCAAATTGTAGGATATACGTTTTCAGAATCTAGACTTAAGTTAGGAACTATTTTTCAAACTTATACTCTAATAAGAACATCAATACTCTTCCCTTATTTAGACTTAGCCCAAGAAGTGAACCCAAAATTTGCCTATTTCTAAATAAACTACAAGCATATACTTTCTACCGTTAAATTTTAAGGAATGTTATTTTTAGGGTTTTTAAATCACTAAGTCTAAGATCTAGTTGTTCCTAGCCAGTTAACCTATTTGTCAAACTCAAATCAAATATGGCCAAAATTGAATACAATAATTTTTATAATTTTTGAAAATTTTCAATTTTTATGGATTTTTCAAATAAGTATGCAAATGCAAAAATATGTACAAATGAATGCGAAGGAAGAAGACTTACCGAGCATACCCCCAAACTTGAACTTGACAGTGTCCTTACTGTCATGCTAAACCAAGAGGGTCAAAATACCGGCACTCCCCTGTTTATTTATTTATAATTTTTTTTATATATATTTTTAATGTTTTGAATTTTTTATTTTTTTTATTTTATTGAAAAGAAAACAAAAAAAAATATATACATATATACAAAGATTCCCCCAAACTTAAGCTTGGCCTTGCACAAGCCAAAAGTTAGCACCAACCATTCAAAAATCTTATCGTGGAAATGGTATAGTTGGTGCAAGAAAATGAGAAGCACGCGAGACCGTGTGGAAAGAAGAATGGTAGAATATGGTCTCGGTGGGGGAGAAGAATGGCGAAAAGAAGAAGGAAGTGGAGTACGATCTTGAGGGTGTAAATTGAGTGAATAAATTAGCGCAATATGTGATGAACGATATGTTATAAGCGATTGCGCTAACCTATCTACTCGTCGAGTAATAGGATCAAATCCCTCAAAATTCGCAAGAAAACATGGGTACGCCGAACTTGGTATCGGAGATGAAAGCGTAACGGTCATTTGTACGGTCGGGACAATAGGAGAGACGAAAGGGAGTGAATTAGGGATAGTATCTTTCTCACCGTAGTAAACTGTTTCGAACTTGAAAGATTCCATTAATGGTTCGAAACTACTATAATCAACCGAGTTTGATGGCTCATCTGAAAATGTAAAGGACTCAAACTCGGGCGGTGAGTCATCAACATCGTCCGAAAAAGTGAAACACTCGTAAGTGTTATCATCTGTGAGAACAGTATCGGATTCAAAAGAAAATCTTTCAAGCTCACAGTCTTCAAGCGGGGTCGGAACGATGGGAAGGAGGGAGGGTGATATAACAGTCAAAGGTTCAGGAGGATGAATTGGAAAATCAGACACATCAAACAAAAATGATTCAACCTCAATATTATCCTCAAGACTCTTCTCAATACTATCCTCAATATTCAACTTATTATTTAGCCTATCCATTCCATTATCATCAAAATCAAGACGCATATGAGATTCGGGAGAAACATTTAATAACTCAGGATGATAATTTGAACATAAAATTTCAAGCAAATCGACAGGTTCATCATCCGAAATATTCCCGGCGTCTATATCCTCAATCAAGTGAAAATCAATTTCTTTAGACACCTCATCAAAAGCATGTATATCTATCGATTTAGGTTCTAGAGTGGAGGTGTAAAGATCGAAAGGATTAGGTGCGGTTTCACTCGAAAGGGGCTCTTCACAATCTGGCAAATCAAGCACTACAAAATCACACAACTCATCATTTTGGACACATGTTTGAAAATTGGAGTTGTTGGATTCAATAGGGTATGGGTAGGTTTGATTTGGAAATCCTTTCACATTCTCTCTCTGTCCAACCGCCTCCTCATACATTGGAAAATTTGGAGCTAGTTGGAAACTAGCTACCGGTTCACTCGGTTGCATAAGGGCGGCCACGGACGCTTCCACATTCCTAACCATTTTGTTTGTTGCAGCAATATAAGCATCCAACGCCTCTTCCAAACTAGACTTGGATGGTAAGGGGGTTTCGGTAAAAGATTCGAAATTGTTTGGATATGTGAAACTCCCTAATGGCTGTGTAGAAACATTGTCTAGTGACGGTGGAAAAGTCGGGTAGGACTGGTAGGAAGTGGGTGATTGGACAGGGGTAGGGTCAACATATGGATAAAAAGGTGAATAGTCGTGCTGATCCCTATAACTGGATGTGTGGAGAGGGGTGAAAATTCGGCTGCGAGATTGAGCAATATGCTCAGCAATGGACATCGGCTTAGAAGTGACAGAAGTACTTGAAAAAGTGGTATCAACATATGGAGGTGGTAAATATTGACTTGGTTGACACAAAGTGGGTTGAAAAGTCGAATTGTTTCTCCTAGACGCCTCTATTTGATCTTTCAAAGATATTTTAGGCATGGAAGGATCTTCTTTAAATTGATCGAACAAATTGCCGAACGACGCAAAATTAGGTTCGGGATACCAAAATTCGGCAAGTGATTTATTATGTGGGGTACCCATGTTGTAAGAGGAAAGGGTGAAAGAAAGAAGGTTGGTTGGTGCAAGGATTTATTTGCGGCAAAAGATTGCAAGTTTTCTATAAAAGATTTGTCTCTTTTCTTTTTTTCTTTATTTGGAAATTGTTGCAAAAAGATTTTTAATAAAAGATATGCAACAGAAAAAAATTACTTGCAATCAATTATTATTTTAAGAATATCACAAAGAATCTTTATTTGGAAAAAAATTGTTGCAAAAAGATATTCGAGAAAAGATATGCAACAAAAAAGATTACTTGCAATCAATTTCTATTTTAAACGAGACACAAAAATCCTGCACAAAATTGTTATTTGGAAAGAGAAAGATTTTTAAAGCGCACAAAATCTTGCAGGAATTTTTTTTTCCCAGAAAATATATGGAAATTTTTGCAGAGGAGGGACAGAGAAACTTACAGTTTTTTTTTCCACTCCCTGAACCGACCAGGCCGCGGCGGTTCCGCGGCCAGAGGTGGTGTCCCGCGGCGGTTCCGCGGCCGGAATTGGGCCGCCGACGCTCTTTTTTTTTTTTTTTTACTCTCTCTGTTCTGATCTGTTATTTTCTGTTTCGCTTTCTGTAGATTTCCAGATCCGTCTTTTGATTGTAAATCCTGCAAAATTCAAACAACAAAGTACCCTTTCCAAAAATAACAGATGATATATTTTTATATTTTTTTGGATTTTTCAGATTTTTATGATTTTTTTTTATGATTAACCCGAAATTGCAAAAAGAAAATAACACGCCATCCCCGGCAACGACGCCATTTGATTGAATGATTTAGCGTGCTTGCGCTTTCTAAAAGATAGATCAAAAATATTTGTTAATCGCAATCAAGAACGGCGTTGCTTTGCAGCTAGCCGGTGAGTACGGGTCGGTCCACAGGGATGTTGTGAATCTCCTAGTTGCGCTAACGAGTTAATTCCGAAGGGTGTTCGGATTGATTATTAAATCTAAAAACCTAATTAATCTATACTAATTATCTAGATCTACTCTTGCTAGGGCTAGGTTTAGGGATGGTTTGGAAATGTAATTAAATCTCACCGCTTTCAATACCCGAATGAAGATATATGAGGAGTTATGGTAATTATCAATAAAGTGGATTGATCCGTTCGGGAAGGTGTTCCTTTCTCTAGGTTCTTGTCCTTCCTTTAGAGATCCTTACTCTAACCTCCATGGAAAACATCACACCCGGGCCTTTATACTACGGTATCACCGCTACCTCGAGTGATATAGAGTGCCGTAGGGAGCGGTATGTGCATGTATGCATGGAGTCCTATTGTAAATATTTGGTGGGTAAGAAAGGGATGAGAGATCTCATTTGTCAAAATCCTTCCCCAAAGCTAAACCCTAAACAAGTTCCTAGGGCATGAAATTAAATCTACCTAGGGCAAGGAATTTAAATCTACACTAAGGCAAGAAATTAAATTACTTACTGATGCATCCCTCCAATCATCCATGCAGGGTTGTCAGATCTGAATTTCTGAATGGAGAAGAAACACCGATGCTCTCCAAAAGATTTCTAAATTTTATTCATTAAAGGGAGGCATAGGAAATTACAATGAGTAGAGTTCCTATTTATAGAGAATAGGAAACCCTAGGTTACAATTGATTTGCATGTCTATATTTACCAAAATATCCTTAAGAAGACCTAGTTAAAGTAGACTTCAAGTTTTGGTAAAATTTTATGTCTCTGTCTCTTTAAAGAAAGTATTGGGCCTTGGATCTTTGGGCTTCCTTATTATTTGGTTTTTTTTTTATTAAAATAGCTTCTATGTTTCTTCCAGATCTCCAGTGAATAATTGCGGTGGACTTTTAACCGTTCGCTTTGTAATCTTGGACCTTACATTGCCTTGTACTTTGTGAATTTTATCTTTGATGTAGGCTTGATCAAGAGTCTTCTATTTGTTGGTCAAAGTCCACTTTTTCATCGTCTTTACATCGTTTTCATTGTTTTCTGTCTAAGAACCTGTAACCTGTAACATGTAGCAGACATGCGTCAAAAGCACCTGTTTATTTATAAAAAGAATAAGAATGAGGAATATAATAATGCAATATTATGGTGTGAACAGCTCCCGATTTGTGGAGTTAAACTCCTAGAAGGTTTTAGAAGGGATCAAAATAGGGCTGCTTTGTTTCTCCTTTTGGCTCCGGATCTCCCCCAGATGTGAATTTTTTTGGAGATGGGTCTCCTCCTTCCTCCTCTGTTGTTAGGATCTTAAAGATCAAGAGATGTGAGATTTAAAAATCTCTCCTTTCTGAGATTTGATGGCAGATCTGAGTTCCCCTTTGTGGGTTTTGTGGTGGAAAACTACTTAGTTTTTGAAAAGAAAGAGTAAAACTCTTGATTTAATTCAAAAGAAATGAGAAGGTTTAGAACCTTGGAGAAGGAGCAGGAGGCACAAAAGAACCCTAGTTTTTGGGGGAATGAAAAGTTTTTTACTTTATTCATCATCATGTTGCCTTTTATAGGCTTACATATTTACATATAGCCCCTTGGGTTTTGCAAAAATGGCATTTTGCCCATCCCATGGCTCATGTGCCATTTCATTTTTGCACATAAGCCATGGGCTTACAAAATATTGGCTTTATGCCCATTTTGCATACATTCATGTATAAAAAATTACATAAAAATTATTTATTACATGATTTTGTTGTTGGCATGGGGAGGCTGTCCGCGGGCTCAACTTGGGCATGGGCCCACTTGACCTGGGCTTGGGCCCACCTAGCTTGGGGGTTGACCTTTACTTTGACTCGGTCAACCGGGGTGCAAATTTTTACCCCAACAAGCTCGCGTATATTCGGCGATTCATAGCCAATCTCTCCGACAAATGTCGTCCCTGCAGTCACTTGATGAAGAAGGGAACCCCTTTCGTCTGGGATCATATATACCAGAGTGCACTCGACGAAATTAAGCAATACCTACAGAATCCTTCGGTGCTAACCGCTCCGGTCAAGGGAAAGCCTCTCATTCTGTATACAACCACCCTTGAGGGTTCTCTAGGTGCATTATGGGCACAAGAAAATGACCAAGGGAAAGAGAGAGCCCTCTACTATTTGAGTCGAGTTCTTCTGCGGGCAGAAAACAATTACTTACCCATTGAAAAACACTGCCTGGCGTTAATCTTCGTGATAACGAAGTTCAGGCACTATGCGTTGGCACATGGGGTCCATCTCGTATCGAAAGTGGATCCTCTCAAGTATTTGATGTCAAGAGCCATATTAATGGTATGACTCGCTAAATGGGCCATACTTTTAATGGAATTCTCGATAACTTATCGACCTCTCAAGGCAGTGAAAGGCCATGCCATCCGACTTCCTCGCTGAGCATCCAATATCTGCCGACTCTCCCCTGAACTGCGAATTGCCAGACGAGCGCGCGTTTGAAAAGATCGACGTGGAGAAAGGAGGGAGTGATAGCCGATGGGAACTTTACTTCGATGGGGCATCTTCCATGAAGAAGCGAAAGCACAGCTCCCCCATAATCAAGTCTGGGGTAGGCCTCATCTTCGTGACTCCATAAGGAGGGATAATGCGCTTTGATTTTTCCTTAACAGAGCCGAGGACGAATAATGAAGCCGAATATGAAGCTTTGATAGCAGGTCTTGAGATCGCTGTCGACATGGGAATTGAAAACCTACTCATATACGGAGACTCCCAACTGGTCGTTAACCAAGTGAACGGTGACTATCAGACGTGCAAAGCGGAGTTGGTAAAATATGGCGAGAGAGTACAACAATTGCTGACTCAAATCCCTGCCTACGCCCTGGAAAGCATACCGCGTGCGGAAAATAGCAAGGCAGATGCATTAGCCAAGCTCGCTAAAGAATTGGCCGGCGAGAATCTCGATGACGTAAGGATCGTTGTGCAAAGCCGTCAGGTTCTTGCACCGGCAGAAATTTCTCCGGGGTCGTTTGACGAAAAGGAAGCGACCAAGCAAACGGCCCTACAAATAAAAGACCAGGAAAAGGCTAAGGATTGGAGAGAAGTCTTTATAGACTACTTCAAATCCCGTTGAACACCTGAAGATGCGTCCTCTAGACATCAGCTCATGAAACGAGCTCTATCCTTCACCTTCGTCAATGAAACTCTATATAAGAGATCATTTGATTCTCTATGGATTAGATGCTTGGGACCTGAAGAAGCAAGGAGAGTCGTTCAAGAAATTCACGACAGACTCTGCGGTTCTCACCAAGCCGGGCCGAAGATGAAACTGAAGATCAAAAGGATGGGCTACTATTGGCCCACAATGATCCAAGACTGCCTCGAATACACGAAGCAGTGCCACCCGCGCCAGATTCACGGGGACTTTATCCACCAGCATCCAAATCCGCTACATCCAACGGTGGCTAGCTGGCCGTTCGAACTGTAGGGAACTGACATAATCGGGCCCATTGAACCAGTATCGTCCAGAGGGAATCGATTCATACTGGAAACAACCGATTACTTCTCTAAGTGGGCAGAAGCAGTACCACTAAGAGAAGTGAAGACGGAGAATATCCTCCATTTCTTTAAGACACATGTCATCTATCGGTTTGGCACTCCGTGACGGATTATCTCCGATAACGGGCTAGTCTACAGAAGCCACAAGATCAGCAGCTTCGCACAACAGCATAATATAGACTGGAGATACTCTTCGGTCTACAATCCCCGAGCTAATGGTCTGGCTGAGGCTTTGAACAAGACCTTGACGAAGATCGTGAAAAAGACGGTGTCCAAAAATAAGAAGGACTGGCACGAGAGACCGCATGAAGCTATCTGGGCGTATCGAATTACGTTCAAAACATCCACAAACACAACGTCGTATGCATTGGTATTTGGCACAGAAGCGGTACTCTCCCTCGAGATAGAGTTATCCTCTCTACGAGTGGCAGTTCACTACGAGCTAACCGACGAAGAAAATGCTCACCTTCGTCTTGAGGAGCTTGATGCCCTCGAAGAAACCCGGCTCATGGCGTAATAAAACTTGGAAGCTTACAAAGCAAAAATGACGCGCTCATACAAGAGATTGACTAGGCCGAGAACATTCCGCCAAGGCGAACTCATGCTAGTGGTCAAGAGACCTATGATCCCCAATTGTGCCAAACGGGGGAAGTTCGAGCCAAATTACGAGGGCTCGTACATCATAGACAAAGTCTACCAGGGTGGGGCTTACTTGCTCATGGATATGCATGGCGAAAAACCCTTCAGTCCAATAAACCGCCGGTTCTTGAAAAAATACTACGGCCGACGAGTTACGGCCTGGGTTGATGATAGATGACGACGCCTATGTCCGCTCGCTATCTTCCCAAGCCCAAACTTTATAAGTGGTAGCCAACAAAACCGTTGCAACAACGGACCGAAATTTCCCTAAACTAACAATGGACCGCAATGTCCTAAAACTTGCAACTGACCGAGACGTCTATAAACTACTACGGACCGCAGCATCCCAAGGCTGACGCAAAAAAAAATAAAAGAAAGGAAAAAAAATGGTACGTCCATAAGCGAAATGGGCACGGATGAAAACCCGAAAGGGCTCCGTGAGTAAAAAACAGCAGGGCTACCGGTGAGTTTGTGAAAACCCGAAAGGGCGCAATCTCGTTAAAAGACACTTGCAAGGTCCTCTCGACCCTGTGAGGAGAAAATACCTGCGTGAGATCCTTACGACTCACAAGGGATCGACACACTTAGGGATCCCCACGATTCCTAAGGAGAAATTAAACTTACGAGATTCTCACGACTCGTAAGGAGAATTCCCCTTTGAGACCCTCATGGCTTATAGGATTCAAAAGCCTTAAGCTGCTGGAATATGAACATGTTCTTAAGCCATCACAATCTCCAATGCTGCCCTACAAGCGTTTCAATATTGACCCTTGTATACAATCCACGGGCACGAATAAATAATTCCCTAACAAAGCCCCACCAGCGACTAGGGATATGCTCACACGGTGAACGACCCTTGTAAGTTCTCTCGACTTAGAAGGAGAAAACACTCTTGTAAGATCCTTACGACTTATAAGAGAAACACACACTTAGGAATCCTCACGATTCCTAAGGAGAAAACGCACCTACAAGATCCTCATGACTCATAGGGAGAAATACTTTTATGAAACCCTTACGGCTCATGAAGTCAAAAGCCTTAGTCGACAGGATCCTAACCCTGTTTGCTACGCCATCTTTGTTTAAATCGACAATGGTAAATGATGATTCGCTCCTTGCAATATACCAGTGTAGCGATGCTGATGCCTACATCGGTATCAAATTCTAAGTTCTTTCACGGCAAATGATGATTCACTCCTGGAAATATTCCAGTCGTAGCGATGCTGATGCTGAGATTGGCATCAGATTCCAAACTCAATATTCATGATAAATAATCAGCGAGCCAAAAATGTATATGAAATAGCTGAAATAATGGGGCAACTTGCAACAAAGTCAGCAAGTAAAAATATATATGCATATAAAAATAGCCGAAATGATTGGGCACCGCGAAAAATAACCGAAATGATTGGGCAATTGCGACTTTCGCGATATAAAAAGCTGAAATGATGGAGCATCGCGGAAAGAAATAAAAAATGAAATGAAATGAAACTTTTTGCCTTACAGATGAGATCACATCGATCCCTGTATACAATCCAGGGGCACAAACAAAGAGAGGATCATATCATCCCACCAGGCTCCGTCAGAAAGAGAGCCAAGTCTCGATGGCAACATCTGCATCTCGAGAGAACAACAACAACGTTCCTCCTTATTTCAACAGGGTTCGGGCGCGACAAATCAAGCTTGGAGCCATGGCAAAGTCTCTGTTCCAAATCTCGACGGTTCACAGACAGCCTAGAGACCCACAACAGCGTTTCTCCTCATTCTAGCAGGATCCAGACGTGACAATCAACCTTGGAGCCATGGCAAAGCCCCTGTTCCAAATCTCGACGGTTACAGACAGCCTAGAGATCACCAACATCGTTCCTCCTCATTCCAACAGGATTCAGACGCGACAATCAACCTTGGAGCTATGGAAAAGTCCCTGTTCCAAACCTCTACGGATCACAGACAACCGAGGGAGCAAATCCTGGTCCCGTAGAACACGGCTAAAGTCAATCCTGACCCCGTGGGAAATAGCCAGAGCAAATCCTGGTCCCGTAGAACACGGCCAAAGTCAATCCTGACCCCGTGGGAAACAGCCAGAGCAAATCCTAGTCCCGTAGAACATGGCTAAAGTCAATCGTGACCCTGTGGGAAACGACCAGAGTAAATCCTGGTCCCGTAGAACACGGCTAAACTCAATCCTGACCCCGTAGGAAACGGCCAGATCAAATCCTGGTCCCGTAGAACACGGATAAAGTCAATCCTGACCCCGTAGGAAACGACTAGAGCAAATCCTGGTCCCGTAGAACATGGCTAAAGTCAATCCTGACCCTGTAGAAAACGGCCAGAGCAAATCCTGGTCCCGTAGAACACGGCTAAAGTCAATCTTGACCCCGTGGGAAACGGCCAGAGCAAATGCTGGTCCTGTAGAACACGGCTAAAGTCAATCTTGACCCCATGGGAAATAGCCAGAGAAAATCTTGGTCTCGTAGAACATGGCTAAATTCAATCCTGACCCTATGGGAAACGTCCAGAGAAAATTCTGGTCCCGTAGAACACGGCTAAAGTCAATCTTGACCCCGTGGGAAACGGCCAGAGCAAATCCTGGTTACGTAGAACACGGATAAAGTCAATCCTGACCCCGTGGGAAACAGCCAGAGCAAATCCTGGTCACGTAGAACATGGCTAAAGTCAATCCTGATCCCGTGGGAAATAGCCAGAGCGAATCCTGGTCTCGTAGAACATGGCTAAAGTCAATCCTGACCCCGTGAGAAACGGCCAGAGCACCTCCTGGCCCCGTAGAACACGGTTAAAGTCAATCCTAACCCCGTGGGAACGGCCAGAGCAACCCCTGACGTCATACGGCTAAAGTCAATCGTGACTCCGTATGGCCAAAGTCAACCCCTCCTGGCTCCGTAGAACACGGCTAAAGTCAATTCTGACTCCGTGGGAAATTGTCAGAGTAAACCTTCGAAATCCCCATCAATGCAATACTTTGACTCAGGAGCAGGTCAACTCATCAATCACTTACGAGTCCTCCCGACTTGTAAGGAGAAAATTCTCTTATGAGATCCTTACGACTCTCAAGAGAAAATGCACCTAGGAATCCTCACGATTCCTAAGCAGAAATCACACCTGCGAGATCCTCTCGACTCGTAGGGAGAAAAGTCTTTATGAGACCCTCACGGCTCATAAAGTTGAAAAGTTTTAGGTTTGCAGATCCTAACCCTGTCTCCTAAATCATCATTGCCTTGCAAGGAAGTCAAGATAGACTATCTACAGGCCATATTCTTCGAAATCGAACATCGGCAAAGAGGGAAACAATCCCTTACAAGTCCTCTCGACTTGTAAGGGAGAAAATTCTCTTGTGAGATCCTTACGACTCTTAAGAGAAAACACACTTAGGAATCCTCACGATTTCAAAGGAGAAAATACACCTACGAGATCTTCATGACTCGTAGGGAGAAAAATCTTTATGAGACCCTCATGGCTCATAAAATTGAAAAGTCTTAGGTGACAGATCCTAACCCTGTTTTCTAAGCCATCACTACCCTGCAAAGAGTTCGAGATGGAATGTTCTTTATCATCTACAAACCATATTTGCCAAAATTACATGCTAGATGGATGTGCTACTCAAGATTGCGTAAGCTGCTTTGCACCAAGTCAAAATAAAAAGGGCGTAACCTATTGACGTTAATCACATACTATGTAAGACAGTAAAAAGAACGTTTGATTTGCATCCGTTTAAGCGATCAAAGAGTACCCACTCATGCGTGGGCAAAAGATTCAGTGCATAAAATAAACATACGGAAACGAGGAATTTGCTATTCATACTTCAGAAAATTCTTACAGTGATGAAAACGGTAAACAAAAACATCATTAAAATGTTTACAACGGCAAGACATCAAATCCAGGACATGGGTTGAGAAATTCAAAAGTTAGGCCATCTAAAATGTTTCGTGCATCTTGGACCATTCTCGTATGCTTCCTCTCACGATCACAAGCGTCAGGATCTTCGCTGATATCCTCCACCCTCTGATAAGCAGCGATTATCGTCGTCTGCTGGAAAACTTGATGCAGAATATCAATAAGATTATCTCGCCGTTTCTTCGAGATCAAGCCTGTCTGATACACTGAGTGCACCTTATCTTCGGCGTCATCCAGTGCGTTAAGCGACATGGCTTCATAAAATCCAGGAAGCGCTTCCCAAATTTTTCCCACTATAATCTTCAAGAGAGCGGAGTGACGAGGGAGTAGTCGGCCGATGTATGCATTGAAACGATTCATAATTTCGGCACATTGGGCGTTTATGAACTTCTGGTTTTGACAACGACCCTGTACGCGAATGTCCTCATAAGAAATGATTTCGTTAAGACAGTACAAATGAGCGGCCATAGTACCTGAAAATGAAAATCAGTGAGAGTTTAGCCGACAGACTGATCAAGACACGGGGATTTAGACAACTCTTGGTATCCGTATGGAGAAAACAAGTGCTGACCAAAACACCCAACAGATTCAGATTTGTGCAATTGAGGGGGGAATCCTAAGAGGATTCTCATTTAATGAGGATCCCTCGGGCCAAGGAGTAAATCTTCCATTGAGAGCAGCGCTCTACAACAGAGTGACATCTGTCAACTCTGATGATGAAATGAATAAAAATTCCTCAAGAGCCTTGCTCTGTAAAAATGATGGAATAACCCATCAGAAAACTTAAAATAAAATTTTTAATGAATTAAAATTCTGAGATCTTCAAGATCTATGAATAAACTCTAAGAGTTTTCATGAAAGATTAATAAATCTATATGATTTGAAAAGAGCAAAGCTCTGTTGATGGGTTAGGAAACCCTATGAAAGATCTAAGATCTAACAAGAGCAAAGCTCTGTTGAGAAACCCTAAAAAAGGTTTTCTTGAAGATCTATGATCTAAGAAGAGCAAAAGCTCTGTTAATGGGTGAAACCCTAGTTTATTGACTAATCTTTTTAAAGATTTGATCTTTTACCTAAAAATTTGACAGAGTTCTGTCTTTAAGAGAGTTCTCAAAATAAAGAGCTATGCTCTAAAGGAGAAATTGATTCTCAGAAAACAAGAAAGAAGATGAACATAAGTCATCTTAAGGGCCAAAGGCCCTATTTATAGGCACTGAGAGCTGTTTCAACTTCAAAGTTGATCTAATGGCAGAGATGCTGCCACTGTTGCACTCACATACAGGCCACGTGAGTGTAATGGTGGGGGGGCATTTGTTTCTCCCAATCAGAGCAAAGCTCTGTTTAAATTTTCAAAATTTGAAATGAATCAGCGGGTGCACTGGCGCTAAGAGCGCCAGCTCTCTGAAGCAGCGCTCACGTGCAAAGCATGGGTGCGCTCGTGCTAAGAGCGCCAGCGCTCCTGCACTCTAAGCAGCGCACCACGTGCAAAGCGCGTAAGCGTCAGCGCTAAGCGCGCTGCATTCTAAGCAGCGCACCACGTGCAAAGCACGAGGGCACTAGCGTTGGAACTAAATGTTCCCAACCGTTGGATCAAAGATCCAACGAACATGATTAAAAATAATCAATTAACCATAATAAAATTCTTTTAAGGAAACATTCCTTATAGTCTTTCCAAACAAAAAAGATTTTGCTCTGCAAAATCAGAGCACCGTTGGATCAATGATCCAATGGTGACTAAAAATCACCAAAATACAGAATAAATTCTATATGGAAAGATTTCCCAATCTTGTTAAAAACAAGAAGATTACCTTCTGTCAATCAGAAGCCCTTGGATCAAAGATCCAACGGGGGAAACATTCTCAAATCAATTAGAGAAAAGATCTCCTTAACTGATCGAACAAATCAGCCTTCACTATATAAAGGCCCCAAGACTTCAAGTCTAAAATAGAGGAACCCCCCTATAAACTTTGAGAAATCTCAGAAAGAAGAGCAAGCTCTCGGTAGAAGAAGAACTTTTCTTCAAGGTAAGAAAAAACAGAGATAAGAAAAATCTCATTAAAAAAGAAGAACATAATTCTTCTCACAGATCATAAATCTATAAGACTAAGGACTTTTTACAAAAAAGAGATCATGAACATCTCATTATAAAAAGGGGGAGAATAATTCAGTTCTCTAAGGATCACAGATCCATAAAGGCAAAGCCTTTCACCAAAATAAGAGATTGAAATATCTCCTATAAAATAAGAACTTTGTTCTTAGAACCTTGAGACAAAGTCTCTTATAAACGAGAATTTATTTCTTGGATCATAAAACTGATCAGAAGCGCTTCTGCGCATTTGGACTGGCGCACAGCGCCAAGCGCACCACGTGCTCCTCATGTGTGTGCCATTGAACAAATAGCACTTTGCTCTCATAAACCGGCGCTTTGCGCTCATAGACTGGCGCTAGAGGCAAGCGCGCAAGGTGCTCCTCACGTGTGCGCTATATCACAGAAGCGCTTTGCGCTCATTAACTGGCGCTAGAGCCAAGCACACCACGTGTTCCTCACGAGTGTGCTGATAGAACATAAACTGTTCTTTAAATAAAGCCCTAGAGCTATGATGAATGCTCATCATTCAATAAAAGACAGAAAGGCTGTCAGAACCCAAATCAATGCTCAGCATTGCTAAATGTCTAACATTTTAACTGAATGGGCCGAGCCTAAAATGGCCGCAGAACCCTCATTCAGATTAATTGAGCCCATATGCTCATAAATCTTTGATCATAGTCCCAAATTGGGCTACAGATCTCCCAACCAATATTGGTTCAAGGGTACATCTCTTTACTTTTCTGATATTTGTCGTTGTAATCCTTCAATGTCTTTAGAGAGGTGACGGGTCACAACAACCAGGCATTCCATAGACTGTGGGGTCCTTAAACTCATGGACTATGATATCCTTAACCTTGGACTATGGGGTCCTTAAACCCATGGACTATGATGTTCTTAACCTTGGACCATAATGTCCTTAAACTAATGGACCGCAAAGTCCCTAAACTAAACAATAGAGCCCAAATGCTCTTTTATTGGATCTAAATGATCCTGTTAAGTTGATCTTAGCCTAAAATTAGACCAACGTATCCTTAACAAACGTTTAAGTTGATTTCAGTCTCAAATGAGACTAATGCATCCTTAAACCCAACCCCAAACCCAAATCTAAGAAAATACGGATTTGGACTAATCCACGCCCTACGGGCGACAACATAAATTAGTCTCCGTATACAATCCACGGGCAACCAAAAACAAAACAAACACCCACGACACGAAGTGACCATCTGGAGAAGGAGAAAGTGGTTACAGCGATGCGGTAGCGTAATTAACTGCAGGGACTTGCGCCTGCAGGGAAGAGCGTCCCCACAATCAAAAACCCCTCAACGAGGGGGAATCTGATGAAGTCTGCTATATCGGCCGCATCCGTTTAAACCTTCGATACATGGTGCCATAAATCAACTTGGCATCTTCGGAGAGGTGGACAGATATCACCAAATAGCATCCGCTTTCGAAACACAGGCCGGATGTCCCAACGTCCCGGTCGCGTCTTTTCGGTGGTGAACAACACAAAATCTTAATCATGCAAATAAATCGCTCAAAATACCGAATCAAAGATGGCGGAAACAGTCCCGCTCTAGCACATCCAATAAAGATCTTTAGCCAACTGTCATGGTTACTCGTAACATGTCTCGTCGACGATGCCGAACTCTGGCCTACTGGGTGTGCATAATATGACCGATCCTGGGTCCAAGTCTTCTCGTATAGTGTTCCAGAAAGGTTCTGTCGAAGTTTCCCCCAAATCTCGTTCCTGCCGAACTGCCCGGAAATTATCACCTTTTTCTAATCTATTTCTTGTTCCGGAACGGCTGCATACTCATCGCGACTCCTTCTGGAAGATATATCCATGTACAACGAATCTGCATGCGTATCATATCTCTGATGTCAACGGAGTGGAACGTCATCTCATCAAGATCTCGTACGAACTCCTTACTCCACTTTTCTCTAATGTTGACTGATTCGGACTCGTCTCTTCGTCGCTGCATGGACTGCGCTCTAACGGCTATACTCATATCTGGAGTCTCCCAAGAAATGTATCTTATCACATGATATCCGAATGACGTCGAACCTTTCGATCGATTATTAAAAGTTCCATAATCCCCCAAGAGCTCAACTTCTTGACTACAGTTTAATAGTATTCCAGTATATGCCACGGTACCTATGGACCAATTGTAGAAGGGAAAACCCAAGCCTCATTAATGGCACAGCGGAACTGCTGCAAACCCTAAGGTTTCAAAGCGTTCTCATGGTGATTATATCGAGTTAGGGTTTCATTCTTCTAGAGGGTCCATGGAATTACTTGCATGTTTTTCCGAATACTTTAAAGTTAGAAAATGGATTTCTGACATTCGATCGTCTTCTATTGACTCTCAACGTACCTGCGTGATGTCGTCTCAAGCAGGAATCAATCAATCTGATGACCTCGCATAGGGGTGTGCAAACGAATCACATGTCCTAGTCATTCCTCCTTGGGTGACTATCGATCTTCTATCATATCTCCAAGTGCAACTCGTGCTGCAATATCTCCAAGCATCTAGGGCGATATCTTGTCAGTCGCATCAACAACTGGCTCATTCTTCTGCATGCTAAACAGTGCCTCAATCATTAAATAATCGGTGCATTGACGGTCATCATATTATGGCTGGCCTCTATCAGTGGCCCAATCCTCTGGTGCTGATCTACACGTTTGAGAAATTTTGTAAAAGCAATCCATCAAACGCTCATGGCACAAAAACACAATAAAATGACGCATCTATGCAATCGTATGTCCTGGGAATCACGCCCTGGTCCGTCCGTGTCCATGACGAGCTCGTGCTGACGCAACTCTAGCCGTAGCTCTCTCTGCCCGTGTAATCATGGCAGCAAAACCATAAACCGGTATCGATAAGGACTGATCATATGAATGAATATAATACTGTGCAAGGAAATATACATCCTAAGGCTTCTTAAGCGGAGTAGCGTATCGTAAGTATGCCGCGGAACATACACACGGTACGTCACTCTTCTTAAGTCACTTACTCCATCAACCAAGATCAACCTACGCGACGAAAGTTCGGGTCTAATACCCCCTCAACCAAGTCTAAGTTCCATAAGGTCAAGCCTAGGTTCCGAATAAATATACGCCCTAGACTCCACATAGTCAAACATAGATTTGAACCAAGGTTAACCTAGCTCTCTGATACCAACTTTGTCACGACCCGAATTAGCAAGTGATTGGCACTTGAATCATATGAAGTCTATAGGACCCCATCTAATTCAAGTAAGCCAAAAGCCCAGAAATCTAAACCATTCTAAAGAAGAAGTGAAGAAAACTTGTTTAAAAGCAAGTGATTTTAGTAAATAAGTGGCATTAAACATTTAAAAGCAACGTCATATTTTCCAAAAATTTCGGCAGAGTCTTCTTTGTAAATACTGGCCCCAAATGGATACAAACATGAAATATATATAAAGGCATCCCCAAGAGGGAGCTAGCTCTTCGCCAATTGGAGGTCACAACCACGCAAGCAATATAATATACAACGCCGAAGGGCGAGGATCAAAACTCAGAAGAAAACCAGAGGAAAACCATAATAATACAAGCGCGACTCTAAGGTCGAAACAATATACACTGGTCTTCTAAGTCTATATAATATACAAGTATAGTTGATGGAGTTTTCTAGATACAACTGAATAAATAAAATACAAGGGTGGTCACGATACAAGTGAACCCACCTACCAAAGCAATCACCCGGAAAGAAGCGGTGTGCCAGCAAAGCCGCCAAGAATACCTGTACGGCAAAACCTGCAAGAACTGTGGCACAACGAGGTGAGTTGCCAACTCGTGAGTAGAAAACATCACAGAGCAGAAATCGCATGTATGACTCAATCCTAGGTCATACGATCAGTAATATCCTCAAATAATATGGCCTGAAGCATGATAAAATGGCTAGGTAAACATCTATACAAAGTGTAGTACCAAGTGCTCGTGTCAGTGTCTCAGGTAGCAATATATCATAAGTATGATGTATGAAAGCATGAAAACATAATGCATCTAAATGTGAAAACTGTTTTCTTATCTCAGTGAGATTTCTGTATAAAATCGAGTATCATCAAGGAAATCAACAGAAAATCAATGTCAAGTATCGACACAAAATATAAATCTCAATATCTTGATATCTCAGGCTCCGGCTATCCGGACTGGCCTATATCATCAACATATCATGGAGATAAAGTTCCAATATCTCAACGCCATCTACTGTGACCATCTTGCTCCGGGGTACGCACCGGGTCCACCATGCACCCACAGACGGTTCCTCCTCCTCCTCGAATCGAGTATATGATATCGCTCAAGACCCGAGAAAACTCATGGTGGACATATCTCATATCATATCATGAGAAAACCACAACTTTCATTTTAAAATGATGATCAGTTTATAAAATCCTTGCGGTTTCTCCAAATCTAGAAATCTCATGGAAATCCGAAATCCAAAACTGAAGAGTCAATAATAATGAATACTGGGCTCCGGCAATCCGGACTGGCCCTTATAATATTGCATGATAAATGAATATATAAATATGCAAGAAATATCACAATAATGAATGCAATAATGAACCAGCATATGAAATAATAACATATTGGAACTATTAGCTAGCAAATTATATCAATAAAATAATATTCTCTAAAGTGTACGTGACATGGAAATTACCGATGATGATGTGTGTGAGCAGGCAAGTAAGTGTTCGTAGACATACGCGTCATCGGTAATGGTGCTAGTGTTCTGATCACATGGGTTTAATATAACAATACACAAATAAACATGCAATGCGATGCGGATAATAAGAATATGCGGAAAATGAATGGTAAACGCAGCAATAAAGAATATACATTTATATGATCGAGTCATATTGTCCTGCTATTTGGAATAACACAAATCGTGGTGTTTAGAAAATAAAGGCTACGGTGTTTTAAAGAAAATTACGTCCTTTGAAATATCCGTAGAATCCCTTGGCCTGTCTTTAAAATACTCACGATTCGTTAGTTTTGAAATAGGTATGACTCGAGTCTAGTCTAAGATCCACAAGTAAACTACATGACTAAACTAACAGGCTAATCGAAAAGGTAAGGAAACCACCTATATCTGAGTCGATATATATAAATATAATAGTCGTTGATCCCGTCTCAATAGTATCCCATATGATACAATATATAATATGACATTCTCGAGTCAAGAGTGTGGATCTATCATCAATATTTAGCTCGTACGGTAAATCCATCGGACGGTATCCCAATCTGGGTACGGGTCAAATATCACATTTATCTCATCATTTATCCGGTATCTTTATCATCATATTATGAACTGGGGTACTGATCTAAAGTCTAGTACTTACTGATACTATCTACACACACACACACACACACACACACACACACACACACACACATATATGCGTGAGTATGAAAACACATCGCCTAAGGACCCGCTATAATAATCATGTTGTATCTCATAATACGAACCATGTCATATCACCGATCTCATGGCATCGCGCCCAATCATATCGACTCATCTCCAAATATCATATACTATCCTCATATCCAAGTATATGTGAATATGTGTGTGTGTGTGTGTGTATAGACACACACACAGACACACATTCACATACCTATATGTATATATATATATATGTATATATCCCCATATACGCACAAGTAAAATAAAATGTAAGCGTGTGCGTGTGTGCGTATAGGTAAACCTTATTCTAGGGTTCGCGACTAGGAAATTAACTAACGACACTATCATCCAAAGTCCTATAAAGCAATTTTAGCTAAGTATACACATCTTATAATACTATATAAGTATATATCAATACATATTATAACGCATTCGCCTTCTATACTACGAAACTGCGGGCTTGCTATACGCCATCCACCCGACTTCCCCCGTAGATATATATCTACTCACCTGGTCCTTGTCTGCCGAAGTCGATGCTGCCATCCTCTTCTTCATCGTCCGAATTCCACGTGAGAGGTACCTATATGAAAACAAATATAATATCGTAAACCGAAATTGCGGGCAAAAACCAAAACGGCACACGAAACGCGCATAGGTTAAAACCTATGACCCGCTCATGCAAAAGGACTAAATAACCCTCGACATCGGCATACAAACGCCGATTGATCGAGAAAAACCCAAACATGGCAATCGTGGTTTCACAACTCACTAATTATTATATGAAATAAGTTGTAACTCATCAAAACCTCAAAATAAATCAAATCGATTTATTCCCGAAAACATAGAAGGCATTCATTTACCGTTTTACTTCAAAACTTTATGTTTTAACAAAACTAGTGGCCACAATATTCACTAATTATCATAACTAGGTCATAAAAACCATTACTATAATTTTATCACACCAATTTGTATTAATCTTTAAAATTTAGTTTGCAAATTTAACCAATTTTAACAATTTTAAAGTACCGATACACAAATCAACAACTAGACTAGGTTTTGCATGACCTAAGGTGTTAAACTACAATTTATAATTTTAATAATGTGATGAAAACCCTAACTAGATTTTAAATCTCAAATGTTTTCATAATATCTAAAACCTAGTTTGCATAAACATATGATTTAGACAAATTCTCAAGTAACAATTTCAAATTTAGCAACAAGATTACATTTTGCATGTCTTGAGAGGTGAGACTGCACACCATAACCATGAACAATATATCAAAACCCTAACTTACAAATTCAACCCTCATTTTTAAAATTCTAACATCAATTAAACCATATTTAAACACCTATATAAATTAGATTACAATAAATTTTAACAAGGTACCAAATTTGAGTAAGATTATACCTCATAAATTTGAGATCTAGCATGCAACTCATAGCCTCCAAAACATCAACTTTTCTCCAAGATCCATACTAGATAGGCTAAGGAATAATGGATAGAGCTTGTGTTTGGAGTTTGTAGGATTTTAGATGGATTTTTGATGCAAGTTTGATGGATTTTGGAGGTGAAATGGGGTGGAAATTTTGGGGAGGGGGGCTGCTGCTGATTCAAGAGGGGGCTCGGCCAAATTGGAGGGGGAGAGAGAGAGGGAGAGGTGTGGGTAAAGTCAAGGAGATCCATACCTCAAGTCAACACCCAAACATCCTTTTCTTTATTGATTTTCTTTTCCATTTTCTTTTGTTTCAAAACCTTTTCAAGTGGGGAAAATTGGGAAGGGGCAGCCAAGGGGCTCGGCCAGCACTTGTTGTAGGTGAGTGTGTGTGTGGGTGTGGGAATTTTCAAGTAAACAAAGCCCAAAACTCAAACAATAAGCCCATGTTTCTTATTCCTTATTATTTCCTTTAAATTTTCCTTTTCCATTTAATCTTTTCCTTTAAATTTTTAGAACCATCTTGACAATTTCTTTTCATTTCAAAAACAATATGTTACATGTTTTTTTAATGTGTCATGATGCACAAAACTTGTATTAATCCATTCCAATTTGTAATTATCACTAATTAAATGTATTAGTGAAATCTTAAAATAATATTAAAAATAATTAATTTCGGAAAATTTTTAAGTAAACTAGAAATTTACAAGTGACCAATTAAAAATCAAATATTAGAAATTTCATAGTTAGAATAGGTATATTTAAGTTTATGTGGAAAAACAATTATATTTGGGTTTTTACGGAACACACCAGTTATTTTACCGATTCTCCAAAATTTCATCTAAACGATTTTTCAGAACGTTACAGTATTGATGTTTGAATTCAGGTATTCAGATTCAAGTTCAAGTATTCATATTAGACTTTGGATTCATATTTGAATTGGACTCTGATTTGAGTTTGGATTCAGGTTTGAGTTAGACTCAGACTGAGTCAGACATTTGTAATTGATTTAGATCCTGAATTAGGTTCGGGAGTTATCGGTAACTGCTGCACATGGACGACATGATTTGTGTTTTTTTCCAAGACAATTACTATTGATAACACCGTTAAGTTTTCTACCTTAAATAGGCAAGCACTCACTTTCTCCGGCTCCCTGGGACTCAAGAGAATTAATCCCGCTTAAACCTATATTTTCTAAAATCCTTAAATGTTGTTTTATATAACTCTAGGGGTTTTATGAAAATATTATTAATAAAATTTCAAAATAACCCTCAAGATTTTCTTTATATTATTTAGGGTTTTCATGGATATGAATTTTAAGGATTGGAGGTATTTTAGTGATAATAGCTTAGCTTGGAAAGTTCATGGTATTTTATTCTAAAACTTGTCTTTTGTTGCTATCTTGATGATATTTTGGTGAAACTTTTAATTCTTCCAATAAAAAATATGTAAGTTTATTATATTTTGAAAATATATGGATTTGTAATTTTTTATATAATTATTAAAAAATAAATTTTATTTAAGTAGAAAAATGTGTTTTTCTTAAAAACCGTATTTAAAACCTTTCGAGACCGAATGCTCCGTGAGGAGGTCTGCATCTCGCTCTACTAGCCTAAGGATGTGCGATAATCCGCACCATCCAATAGCAAGTCCGCTAAAGAGGGTTGGGTGATACCTCCTACATTCCGGGGATCCAGATCTATCATGATAGATCTGAACGGATGTTGGGACTTTCACAGTCAAGGTACATCGACACCATACTGAAAAGATTTTGTATGGAAGATTCAAAGCGCGAGAGTCTACCGGCTTGTCACGGAATCACCATCTCCAAAGAGATGTCTCCTATGACCGATTTGGAAAGGGATCGCATGAGTATTATACCCTATACTTCTGCGGTAGGCTCTATAATGTATGCGATGTTGTATACCAAACTAGATGTAGCTTATGCACTGAGCGTTGTAAGCAGGTATCAGTCAAACCCATGGGAGAAGCACTGGATAGCAGTTAAGAACATTCTCAAGTACCTGAGAAGGACTAAGAAGATGCTCTTGGTGTATGGTGGAAAAGACCTCCAGATCGAGGTCTTTGCTGACTCCAGCCTCCATAGTGACAAGGATGACTCCAAGTCCATGTCGGATTATGTCTTTACCCTCAATAGAGGGGTGGTCTATTGGAAGAGCTCCAAGAAGAACACCGTTGCTGACTCGACGATGGAAGCGGAGTATATCGCTGCATGTGACGCCACGAAAGAAGCAGTCTGGATGAGGAAGTTCATAACAAAACTTCAGGTGGTTCCATCCATTGTTGATCTAATACCTCTGTATTGTGACAACAATGGCGCTATAGCTTTAGAGAAGGAACCAAGGTCCCATCGGAAGTCCAGACATATCTTGAGGCGGTTCCACTTGATCAAGGAGATCGTTGATCGCTGGGAGATCGATGTGCGAAGAGTAGAGACAGAGAAAAACACTGCAAATCCACTCACAAAGGCCATCCCTCAGATACAGTTCGAGAGGTTAATCAAGATGATAGGTCTGCGATATGCCAATACATGGCCTTAGTATAAGTGGGAGATTGTTAGTGATATATACCCTAGTGGCCATTATTGTATAGTACTGGTTTGTATATTACATATTGGAAGCTTGGGATATTCACAGTTATAATAACAGTCTTGCTCAAAATGGTAGTATGCTACTTGGTTTGATTCTATCTTAACATGTGTATATGTTTCTTTTAACGTATCGCTAATACATGTTGATAGAGCCCTTAGGATCTTTACTTGACTACCATCGTTGTGATAGCAGTCACACTAGTGGGGGATGGGTAGTTTATAAGCACATCCTTATACAGGTCCCTAGTTCTAGTATTATCGAGACGGGGGATTGATACTCCAGAGTAGACTAGTGTATACGCTTCTCATCCAAGCAGGGGAGATGGTTTGTCCCACGGCCATTAGTACGTCGTACTGGAGATAGTATACATGTGCTTACTGGGTTATGAGTTACACTGGACAGGACTTATTAGGAACTGCTGGTTGGTATTATACCTATCGTGAGGTAGCAGTCCCAGGTGACATGAGTACAGCTTAGTCCGTTGACTTGACATCACTATTCGTCTCGAGTGTGTTCCCACTATACTTAGATCACCACCCTACTATGGCTCAAAATAGTCGTGCAAACAGGTAGTAGTTGGGTACAGTCCCGAAGCACTTGGACGCAATAGCGGTTAGATAGGATTCGCCTCTCCCGGTATTGGGGGTTGATATCGCGCTGTGTTCGGAAAGCCATTACACAAAGTCCCTGGCCAGGGAAAGCGAGATTTACTAGTAGGTACACCGGTAGTTTCTCATGGTGTATTGGGCTCTATCCCGGCACGACTTATTGCGCTATTAGGGGTCTGACGGTTACCGACCTAGGCCCGATATGCGAGTATCTTAGAGGAACAGACGGGACTGTACGGAGATTGTCATAGATAGGCTCAATAGGAATTCAGATGAGTTTGCTCATCGGCATTCTTATCGATAGATACCTGGGTAGTTGTTACGTGCAGCTAGTACCAATGATGTGCTTGTGTTTAAACCCACTGCCAGCGTACTGTCGAGTCTTTAGAGTCCCACACAAAGGGTTTCCCTGCTTCGGGCGAAACGATGTAAAGGCTGTATGGTTTTATGGCAGGGTTTCGATCACATACGTGTACTAGCTACATGGATGATGTTCGGACGGATAACACTAGTGGGCTTTGGTTTAATCCAGATCTTAGTATTATATTATTGGATTATTTTCGTCTTTTTGTATTTGTATTTTTCGGAATACGAATACATATATGTATATACGGTGAGGGGTATTCTTGTAATTTCACAAGAGTGCTTCTAGAAGAAGACACCTCATTTTTTATTTAATCCATTTAGTTAAATGGATAATGAGGTGGAGGTATGAGGTGTAATCTTGGACATGATTGAAGCATGGCTACTTGGTGACTCATTGTTTTTATGACCATTGAATAATGGTTGATTCATTATTTGATTTCTTATATGCTTCATTATCACAAACCCATAGCCATTCTACACCCAATCTCATCACAACACTCTCTCTCTTCTAAGGCTCTCTTCTTTTTCCTCAAACCCTAAAAGCTCTCAGGTGTTGAGAAACCTAGGGTTCTTGAGACAAATTAATCAATTATCATAGTCACGACCCAAAAATTTAGTTCGTGACCGGCACTTAAATCATGAAACGTCTAAAGGCGCAACGTAAATTAAGTAAGCCGAAGCCCAGAAATCTAAACTTTTTAAAGAAAATAAAAGAGGTGAAGTTTTGAAATAACGGTATGATGAAATCAAATGTTTTCTTAAATGCCTAGATAATGGAATATGAAAAATGCAAGTGGATTTTACTAGTTGAACAACATGTTTCATCTTTTAAAAATTTGGGCAGCACTTCCCTTGTATATTTTGATCCAAAACCACATATACATGATATATAAAAGGCATCCCCAAGCGGGAGCTAGCTCTTCGCCAATCGGCGGAATCACAACCACGCAAGTCATCAATATATGTATATGACGCCCAACAGCGAAGATCAACACAAAGGATAATGAATAAAGCAAGATATCAAACCCACCAAGGGAACATAAAACCCATCGCTCTAAATCTCACAACTACAAGTCTTGCTACTTATACAAATACTAGTTTCTGATTGATGGAGTTGACTAGATACAATAGGAATAATAAATACAATAGCGGGCATGATCCAATATGTCCCACCTACCATATCAAATCACCCGAAAGTAAGTTGTGTGCCAACGATACCGCTACTGATCCATGCGGTCAAACCTGCAAGAACTATGGCACAACGGGGGTGAGTTGCCAAGTCGTGAGTAGAAAACATCAGTAAGTGGAAATCGAATAAAACAACGAATCCTAGGTCAACTATATCATGAAGGTAATACTGTGATATCTAGGGTGACCGTATATGCGTATATGTCAACAATATAATCAATGCCAATGATGTATACAATCAACATCTGAAACATATGCCTGTATGCAGGTGGATATCATCCACGTGTCCACTAATGACACAAACAACATCATGGAAACATCATGAAAGCATAGGCATGTATATATGAGGATAACAACCAACGTGTGTCCATCAATGACACATCAAATCATGGAACCTGAGTGTCCAACACCGACACTCAAAATATCATGAAACCCGTGTCCAGCATCGACACGTAAATCCTCATATCTCAGGCGCCGTATCCTCAGATCGGCCCTCAGGTGCCGCATACTATGGTCGCCCTTCATATCCATCTCAGGACTCCGTTCGGTATCCTCCGGATAACCGTCGAGTCCAAAAATATCACCGGTAGGTAGTGCTCCCTTGCCAGGCTCACCGCCTAACTATACGAGTCTTCTTGTCCCGGAGTATCTCACCGGGTCCACCATGTACCCGCAGACGATGCCTACTACTCCTCGAATCGAGTTTCACATACCAATCTCAGAACCGAGAAAACTCATGGTGGATGTCTCGAAAATATCATATCAAGAGAAACCGGGTTTTTAAAACAATACATACTTTCTTTTGAAATATAACCACGGTTCTCAAATCCAGAATCTTATGAAAACGGCATCTCAATGCATATAATCGTAAAGTATGATGTATGCAAACATAGAACAGAAATGTGAGCATATCAAGTATATCATGCGACATAGTATAATGATGTGAGCATAGCAAGTCTATCATGCCAACGAGTCATGTGACAGTACTGAGCAATTTAGAATCATAGCATGATGTAGCAATTCTACTGTGCAGTGACATAGCAATTATCGATGATGAAAGTGTGTGAGCCGGTCAATCTGTATAAGTGTAACATACGCATCATCGATAATGGTGTAGGTATACTAGCACAGGTATATCTAATGCAATGAGAATATCATGGACGTAGCATAAGGTACATCGTAAGCGCAACGCTATAAGGTATACATATCTATAACATATCCGAGTCGATGAATCTATCAATCGGCAATCCAGCCTCACAAAATCACGTATGGATCTAAAATCTCGTACGGCATATCACTCATCATTCGCAATAATTATATATGTATACCTATATCTCAGGTCGCATCCATATCAATCTCATATCATGGGACCGACAAAGCTATCAATTATCTCATATCGAATCGCATCCGTATAACGCATATCAAACCAAGTCATTATATCTCATCATATACTCCTTTCATCACAACAATATCTCACATCAATATCTCACATTAAGTCATCTTACATATACATTCTATCTTATTAATCGCATGTCGTATTTATCGATCTCATATCATGCTACAATAAATCTCATACTTATTCTCTTGCTCCATGTCTATATATTGCGATTCACATTCACATTTCATATCCTCATATATCAATTCGAGAAATCCATATCAATCATATTATTCACACTAAAACCTTTAATTCCATCCATAGGTTCCCAGTATAGGTTTCTCTAACCATATTCTATATATCGGTTTCCATTTAAAATTTGCGGGGGTGCTATACGCCATCCACCCGACTTCCCCCGTAGATATAAATCTACTCACCTGCGGAACTCCCTGTTCAGCCGTAGTCGATATGCTTCGACATTTCGGAATCCATGGGAAGGTACCTACAATCAATACACAATCACAATTCTATTAAAATCAATGTCCGAAAACCGATACGGCACACGAATTGCCTATAGGTTAGAAACCATACCTTACGCATGCAAAAACAATCAAACAACCCTTGTCGTTGACGTACAAATGCCCAACAACCAAATACAAATCCAAATATCAAAACCAAGCATGCAAACCTCGGAAAACTTTGCCCAAAACACTCACAACAGCTCCCAGATTTTAGCTCTGGTTAATTGGGACAAAACAAGCAAGTATAGGGGGTTGTTTATATAGATTAGGAGCTACAGCCAAAAACCCAACCCCAGACACCACCGAAATCCGGCGACAATGCCAATATATCCAAGCTCGCCGGCCTTAATAGGATAGAATTGGCTCGAACTTGGGTGGTGGTCTTCTGGTCGTTCGTCTAGGTCAATGGACTTGCTAGATTTTCTTTAAAATGCCTCAGATAGCTCCAGATACCCTGTAGGCTAACACAACTACACAAAACCGACACGGAGAAATTCCCAAGTCTGTATTTTGATTTCTATTTAGTGTTCTAGGCCATAAAATCAACACTAAGATCCTGTAAATAGCCACTACATAACAAAAGTCCACACAATCACCCAAACCCTCTCTTGGAATTTCCAAACATCACTAATCCTCACAAAACCAATTCTAAACTAAAATAGAAACTAAAGAAACTAAATTACTAAGCTAATGGTGTACGAAAGACCTCATTTGGCAACTCAAGAATTTTCTTGAGTTACTCAAAGTCTTCAAAATCCAACTTTGAAAGGTCCAATGGGTTTGTAGAGAGGTGGGGATCATTTTTAATGAAGGGAGTATAGGGTTTTAGCAAGGTTTTTGAGGTGATCCATGGAGGTAGAAGTGGAGGGAGTATGAGGATGAAGGAGGTGATGGAAAAACAATGAGGGAGGAAAGATGGCAGCCCACTCTCTCTCTCTCTCTCTTATCCTCGCTCTCTCTTATTCTCACCCTCTCACAATCTCATGCATCACTCTCTCTCTCTCAAATAATTCTCTCTTGTCTTCTCATTTTCTTTCCCACAATAATTCACATAATATCAATAAAACAATACAAATGAAACAACATGCAGCAAAATGCAACATGACATAGTGCACTAGCTATGGAAATTGTAGAAACACGGATTTGGCTTAATCGCGATTAGTGGTGCACTAATCAATTATTATTTAAACTGCATATAATTAATTATAAAAATGTCAAATACAATAAATATATTTTTAAATGAATAAATCATTTTAATCTCCAATTATTTCACAAATATTGGTATATATTTATACCATTTTACCAAAACCCTAATTTCGCAAATCGGGTAGTTTTCGCGAAATATATTATTTTAATATTAAATTCCAAAAATAATATTTTATATTTTCTGAAATGTTACAATCTTCCCCCTTAAATAAATTCGGTCCTCGAATTTAAATTTAAATCCCTAAATACTGAAACATTTCAATAAGCAGCTCGATCACGGGGCTCCGAAATCACGGAAAATACAGAAATACCACAGCGCATCGTGTGCGCCTGGAAACGAGTATGAAACTCAAAATCGAACTCCGTCAAGCGTAACGCAATCATCGGAGTTACAATGGAGATATAGATCTCTAAATCCACTACTGAATTCCAATATACTATTGTCAAAATCATAATACGTATATAATACGCATCCTTTAAAATTTCCTCTAAAAACTGGATAAAACACATGAAAAATCTTTTCTGAATCGCCGTGTGATGCGTAACTCACGGCACAAGTAACGGACACTCATTTGTAAAGTAATAAATATACGTTCATATATGTTTTTCTCAAATATACGTCCCGCCATTTTGAAATATCCCAAAAGGTTTTCCTTTGTAAACATTCGTGTCGCTCGCGGACATATAGGAATAGCGAGACTATAACACCTTTTTGAAAACCTCTTGTTAAACTTTTAATGCATGCAAAGTACTCAGGTACTGTTCTTAGATCAGTCATGTTCGGCTACTACATAATATAGTGCCCATCATGAAAACAAAGTGCTCAAAAGCAAAATCAGCCTCAAAAGGCGTATCCAACCATCGTGTGTGTCTGGTGCGCACGGAAACCATATCCAAATACAAGTGCTACGAATGTGCACAAAACCAAACTAAGTACAATGGATGTGCACAAAAGCATCTGTCCAGTGCAACAGATGTGCACGACAATAATATCAAGTGCATCTATAGTGCACGAAAATCTCAACCCAGTGCAACTAACATGCGCGAATGAAAATCACAATCGAGTGCATCCGGTGTGCATAAAATCACATCTCATATCATGCACCCAACATGCGTGAAAATCCAAATCAAGTACATCCGTCATTCACGAATAAAATCTAAATCAAGTGCATCCAACATGCACAAATGAAATCTAAATCTAAATCAAGTGTATCCGTCATGCACGAATGAAATCTAAATCAAGTGCATCAATATGCACGAATGAAATCTAAATCAAGTGCATCCAACATGCATGAATGAAATCTAAATCAAGTGTGTCCAACATGCACGAATGAAATCTAAATCAACCGTATGAAATCCACGAAATCATAAACACGTGCAGCCAAGGCACAAAACCGATATCAAGTGCAATAGATATGCACAAATCGCAAACCGATGTAGCGGTGTATAAACATAAATCAAGTGCAATAACTATGCACAAAATATAAATACCCAGTAAGTGCAGCCATGGTGCACGAAAAGAATATCATGAAACCCAATCATCGAAACTCAAATCCAAGCGATATAAGCGTGATACACGGATCACAAACACAATTCGCAATTAATGACATTGAGGTACACCTCTTTCAATGTCGAAAATATATCGGTGCGCCCAAAACTGGCAGAGCAAGAACATCCGCTTGCATCCTGCTCACGGTCTGGCATCCTCTATCTCTGGGTTCTCGTTTCTCTGTGGATTACCAATCTTGCAATCCATCGGCTCGTCGGCCCGATCAGGTGTACTAACGGAAACAATTCCGCTCTGACACTCTTCTGGTCATCTTTCAGCCAATTAGCATGACCACTCGTAAAGCAGCATGTCACTGGCGTCGGCCTCTGGCCCTCTGAATACACGTGAAACAACTGATCCTGGGTGCAAGTATTATCGCAGCAGTGTCCTGGAAGGAACCTGCTCAAGGTCTCTTCCAATCTCCCCTATGCCGAACTATACGGAGGCTGGTACTCTTGCATAATCTTTTCTCGTTTTCTGGACATCTGCGTTCTCAGCACAGCATTTCCTCGGAAACTGGCCATCCCAACGCCTCTGTATACATATCCGATCTCTAATCTCAATGGGGAGTAACAACAGCTGGCTAACATCTCGCACGAACCTCTTGTTCCACTCGTCGTTATTATCGCCCACTTCGACGTCACGTCATGCTATCTGCGTACTGCAATTGTTCTCGGCTACAGTCAATCCGGAGTCTCTCACACGAACTAGAAATTATGAACTCGGTATCTTCATCCCTATGTAGAAGATATCTAGTCGAACACGTCCTCGGGAACTCGTCCCAACCATCGGAGGAATACTCTATATTCGTCCGTTCTCGATCAACTCACAACACATCTGGGTGGGGTCCTTCTATCTGAAACTGGTCCACTTACTGATCACTTATTGGAGGATCCAACGAACAACGTTCTCTCTGGGTCGATCTACTCTAGATCTGAGTAAGTTTCTCCACACTGTAAATCTTCAACTCAACTGAGCCTGCGTCGGCGCATCAAATCGGACGAATCATCTTCGTCTCACAATTCAAGATGGACTAGAGGTCCTCTATCACATCTCTGTCTGAAAGCTCCAGTGGTCTCGGCTCATAATCTCTGGAAGCGACATCCCATCAATCTCAGCAATGGCTGGGTCATCTGTCTACACAGTAGACAACATCACGATCTATGAGGTAGGCTGTACATTAATAGTCCTCTCACAACAGACAGCCTCTATCAGTGACCCAATCATCCGGTGCAAAACCGAACACTCGCCTCAAACGAGAGGTCACAACACAAGCACTAAATCGATACGTTCCCATGTCACCAGAAAATACGATGGTCAATCCTCGTCCACAACGAGCTCGCCCTGACCGCATCACTAGTAGCAGCTCAATCTGCGCTCAAACCATGGTGACAGGAACCTCAAGCAAGTATCAATGAAGATAGATCAAAGGAACGAAATGAATCAACAGATCCAGAATGGACACATGATCATAAGGAAGAACGGAATCAATGCGAGTATGATCATTGGAACAAATATAATCAAGGATCTCAAATGGATATATGATCATGGGAACAAAGAGAATCACAGATCTCAAGATAAATACATTCTAAGGTCACTTAAGCGGACTATCGTATCATAAGTATGCCGCGGAACATATGTACGGTACGTCACTCTACTTGGTTACCTACTCCATCAATCAGGATCAACCTATGTAACAAAAGTTCGGGTTTAATACCCCCATGTTTAAGTCTAAGTTCCGTAAAGTCAAGCCTAAGTTCCGAAATAAATTACGCCCCAGACTCCACATAGTCAAACCTAAACTCGAACCAAGGTTAAATCTAGCGCTTTGATATCAACTTTGTCATGACCCGAAAATTTAGTTCGTGACTGGCACTTAAATCACGCAACGTCTAAAGGCGTAACGTAAATTAAGTAAGCCGAAGCCCAGAAATCTAAACTTTTTAAAGAAAATAAAAGAGGTGAAGTTTTGAAATAATGGTATGATGAAATCAAATGTTTTCTTAAATGCATAGATAATAGAACATGAAAAATGCAAGTGCATTTTACTAATTGAAAAACATGTTTTGTCTTTTAAAAATTTGGGCAGCACCTCCCTTGTATATTTTGATCCAAAACCACATATACACGATATATAAAAGGCATCCCCAAGAGGGAGCTAGCTCTTCGCCAAACGGCGGAATCACAACCACGCAAGTCAACAATATATGTATACGACACCCAACGACGAAGATCAGCACAAAGGATAATGAATAAAGCAAGACATCAAACCCACCAAGCGAACATATAACCCATTGCTCTAAGTCTCGCACTACAAGTCTAGCTACTTATACAAATACTAGTTTCTGATAGATGGAGTTGACTAGACACAATAGGAATAATAAATACAATAGCGGGCACGATCCAATATGTCCCACCTACCATATCAAATCACCCGAAAGTAAGCAGTGTGCCAACGATACCGCTACTGATCCATGCGGTCAAACCTGCAAGAACTGTGGTACAACGGGGGTGAGTTGCCAACTCGTGAGTAGAAAACATTAGCAGGTAGAAATCGAATAAAACAACGAATCCTAGGTCAACTATATCATGAAGGTAATACTATGATATCTAGGGTGACCGTATATGCGTATATGTCAACAATATAATCAATGCCAATGATGTATACAATCAACATCTGAAACATATGCATGTATGAAGGTGGATATCATCCACGTGTCCATTAATGACACAAACAACATCATGGAAACATCATGAAAGCAAAGGCATGTATATATGAGGATAACAACCAACGTGTGTCCATCAATGACACATCAAATCATGGAACCTAAGTGTCCAACACCGACACTCAAAATATCATGAAACCCGTGTCCAGCATCGACACGTAAATCCTCATATCTCAAGAGCCGCATCCTCAGATCGACCCTCAGGCGCCGCATACTCTGGTCGGCCTTCATATCCATCTCACGACTCCGGTCGGTATCCTCCGGATAACCGCCGAGTCCAAAGATATCACCGGTAGGTAGTGCTCCCCTACCAGGCTCATAGCCTAACTATACGAGTCTTCTTGTCCCGGGGTACCTCACCGGGTCCACCATGTACCCGCAGACGGTGCCTACCGCTTCTTGAATCGGGTTTTACATACCAATCTCAGAACCGAGAAAACTCATGGTGGATGTCTCGAAAATATCATATCAATAGAAACCGGATTTTTAAAATAATACATACATTCTTTTGAAATATAACCACGGTTCTCAAATCCAGAATCTCATGAAAACGGCATCTCAATGCATATAATCGTAAAGCATGATGTATGCAAATATAGAACAAAAATGTGAGCATATCAAGTATATCATGCGGCATAGTATAATGATGTGAGCATAGCAAGTCTATCATGCTAACGAGTCATGTGACAGTACTGAGCAATTTAGAATCATAGCATGATGTAGCAATTCTACTGTGTAGTGACATAGCAATTATCGATGATGAAAGTGTGTAAGCCGATCAATCTGTATAAGTGTAACATACGCATCATCGATAATGGTGTAGGTATAGTAGCACAGGTATATGTAATGCAATGAGAATATCATGGATGTAGCATAAGGTACATCGTAAGCGCAACGCTATAAGGTATACATATCTATAACACATCTGAGTCGATGAATCTATCAGTCGACAATCCATCCTCACAACATCACGCACGGATCTAAAGTCTTGTACGGCATATCACTCATCATTCGCAATAATTATATATGTATACCTATATCTCAGGTCGCATCCGTATCAATCTCATATCATGGGACCGACAAAGGTATCAATTATCTCATATCGACTGGCATCCGTATAACGACATATCAAACCAAGTCATCATATCTCATCGTATACTCTTTTCATCACATCAATATCTCATATCAAGTCATCTTACATATACATTCTATCTTATTAATCTCATGTCGTATTTATCGATCTCATATCATGCTACTATAAATCTCATACTTATTCTCTTGCACGATGTCTATATATTGCGATTCACATTCACATTTCATATTAAAATTTGCGGGGGTGGTATACGCCATCCACCCGACTTCCCCGGTAGATATAAATCTACTCACCTATGGAACTCCCTGTTCAGCCGTAGTCGATGTGCTTCGTCATCTCGGAATCCACGCGAAGGTACCTACAATCAATACACAATCGAAATGCTATTAAAATCAATGTCCGAAAACCGATACGGCACACGAATTGCCTATAGGTTAGAACCCATAGCTTACGTATATAAAAACAATCAAACAACCCTTGTTGTTGACGTACAAACGCCCAACAAACAAATACAAATCCAAATATCAAAACCAAGCATTCAAACCTCGGAAAACTTTTCCCAAAACACTCACAACAGCTCCCAGATTTTAGCTCAGGTTAATTGGGACAAACCAAGTAAGTATAGGGGGTTGTTTATAGAGATTAGGAGCTACAGCCAAAAACCCAACCCTAGACACCACAAGAAATCCGGCGACAATGCCAATATATCCGAGCTCGCCGGCCTTAATAGGTTAGAATTGGTTCGAACTTGGGTGGTGGTCTTCTGGTCGTTCGCCTAGGTCAATGGACTTGCTAGATTTTCTTTAAAATGCCCCAGATAGGTCCAGATACCCTGTAGGCTAACATAACTTCACAAAACCAACACGGGGAAACTCCTAAGTCCGTATTTTGGTTTCTATTCAATGTTCTATGCCATAAAATCAACAATAAGGACTTATAAACATCCACTACATAACACAAGTCTACACAATCACCCAAACCCTCTCTTGGAATTTCCAAACATCACTAATCCTCACTAAGCCATTTCTAAACTAAAATATAAACTAAAGAAACTAAATTACTAAGCTAATGGTGTAGGAAATACCTCATTTGGCAATTCAAGAATTTTCTTAAGTTGCTCAAAGTCTTCAAAATCCAACTTTGAAAGGTCCAATGGGCTTGTAGAGAGGTGGGGATCATTTTTAATGAAGGGAGTATAGGGTTTTGGCATAGTTTTTGAGGTGATCCATGGAGGGAGTATGAGGATGAAGGAGGTGATGGAAAAACAATGGGGGAGGAAAGATGGCAGCCCCCCCTCTCTCTTATTCTCACCCTCTCACAAGGCCATGCCTTACACTCTCTCTCTCCAATAATTCTCTCTTGTCTTCTCATTTTCTTTGCCACAATAATTCATATAATACCAATAGAACAACACAAATGAAACAACATGCAGCAAAATGCAAAATGACATGGTGCACTAGCCATGAAAAATGTAGAAACACGGATTTGGCTTAACCGCGATTAGTAATGCACTAATCAATTTTTATTTAAACTGCATCTAATTAATTATAAAAATTTCAAATCCAATATATTTATTTTTAAATGAATAAATCATTTTAATCTCCAATTATTTCACAAATATTGGTATATATTTATACCATTTTATGAAAACCCCAATTTCGCAAATCAGGTAGTTTTCGCGAAATATATTATTTTAATATTAAATTCCAAAAATAATATTTTATATTTTCTGAAATATTACAATCATTCTCTACATCTTCTAGGCTACTTAACTTAGCAAAGTAGATACCCTAGTTACCTCGGTTTAGAGGTTGGAGCTGAAGTACATACTCTCGGGTGAATCGTCTTTGACGCGAGGAGACCGGTGTTGCAAGCGCGATCCATACACTTGAGGAGCTCAAGAAGAGGATAAGAAGACCTGAAGGACTTGTACATGGAGGTATAAAAGCTCTTCATAGTAGTTAAACCTCCAAGTAGTTTTCTAGTAAAGGTTTCGTAAAGATCCCGGAGTTTAAGTCGGTGTTGCGAGCTTTGCAAAAATCGTTTTTTGTGTATTTCGCCTCCCCGTGAACCCGCGGGATGCACGACATCGACTTACACCATCATATAATTACATACGAACTCGAAGAAACTTGTTTCTGTTCGAGAATTGATTCCGGTTCTGGAGTAATTGAATAGGATTATTCGGTTGTCTTTTATTTTTACCTTCTCTCAGGTTGCGAGAGCTCCTAATATTAGGAGAGTAAACCTATTATGCTTATTGGATAGTCTTCTTACAAATCTTAGGCTGGTGCTGAAAGATAGGGAAGGAAGAAAACCAATTAGCCTAAGTATGGTGTACAAAAGGTAAGAAGTAAAGACATATATAGGGATTGGGGTAAGGACAAAGAAATTGCGACTACTGTCATGAATCTGGATAGTGGAAGAGACATTACCAGGAATACCCGGCCACCCCTTCGAAACATTTTCAAGTTTCTGTTTTACTGTGCGGTGTTAATTGAAAACCGTTTTCCCAATTAGATTCTGACTCCATGGTATGTATTTACCAGACTTGATTTTCACATCTGTTTGGCGTTACAGATACTGAGTGGGAGTAGAATATTGGGAATTGGGTGATTAGATTCTCAATATATCAGAATTCTTTAGAATTGGTGAGATTTGAAGAAACCATCTGGGTTTTGCCTAATGGCAAATTTTTGGTTTTGAATATCCGTTGTTATGCATCAATTTCATACTGATATATCTGTACGTTTATTTATAAATTGACATATAACTTTTTGAAATTATGTTTATGACATTTATTTATATCAGTTGATGGTTAGGTAAGGTACATTCAACAATGGTGTAATTCTTCTTAACCATAACACAGTTTTCAACCTACGATGCATAAGATTTGAGTTATTAACTCAGAGGACTTATACAAACTATTGTATGTTGTCCGATATCCATTAGGACAGGGGGTTGGTACTCGTACTATATTCTGTTTACTTATAATGACTTCTATAGTTTTAGACAAGCACTACTACAATAAGGGATTGCCCCTACAGAGATAGGAATCCGTAGGGTCATCGGTTTTCCCTACGGTGCCCTACGGATTAAGTAAAAAATAATAAATTGTAATATTTTATTTGGCCCTACGGAGCCGCAAAAAAAATCCCTACGGATAAATCTATAGGGGCAACAAAGAGCTATTTATAAAAAAAATAAAGCTCGGTAATTTCCCCATTGTCCCCAAAATTTCCTAACTCCCGCGATCGATTCCCGCATGCGCCTCATCGCCACCACACCCGTCGACTTCCTCATCGTCGTTGGTCGCACCACAGTCTCGGTGCGAGCTCATCGAGCTCTTTGCCGCCACCACAGTCTCGTCGACAGTAGAATCCCCGGCCTCCTCCACCTCGTCGAGCTCTTTGCCGCCGGCAAAACTACTACTAAGGTGAGTTAATTTCTATTTTGAACTTATAATTATGCTTTTTGTGTTATTGTTGATTTTAGGGTTAGGATTATAGCTATTTCCGGGTTAATTGGGGGTTAATTAGGGTTAGGGTGAGGGTGAGGGTTAATTAGGTAGGGTTAGGGTTCGGTTTAGGGTTAGCGTTAGGGTTAATTAGGTAAAATAGGGTTGGTGATGATTAGGGTTAGGGTTATGGTTAATTAGATTAATTAGGGTTAAATTTGGTTTGGGCTAGCGTTAATTTTGGTTGGGGTTTGGGTGATGATTAGGGTTAAGTTAATTTGGGTTGGGGTTGGGGTTTGGGCTAGGGTTAATTTGGGTTAATTATAAAATAGAGTGTATTTGTGTTAGGGTGTTGATTAGGGTTAATTTGGTTTAATTAGCTTAATTTTGGGTTAATTAGGGATAATTTGAGTTAGGGACATGATTAGGGTTAATTTGGGTTAATTAGGTTGATTAGGGTTAATTAGGTTAATTTGGGTTAATTAGGTTAATTTTGGGTTAATTAGGGATAATTTGAGTTAGGATGATGATTAGGGTTAATTTGGGTTCATTAGGGTTAAGGTTTAGGGTGCACTAGTTTCTTCAATAGGATACTCGATGATAACGTAAATGTAAAATTTTACCGTAAACGCAAGAAAAATTTACCTTAAACTTAAAACTTCGAACCCTTAAAAACGAAACGTAAACGTAAAACCTATTTAAGTTAAATGTTCAAGTTAAAATCAATATATGATACTCGATGATAATATGAAACTTTCATATTCTCATCGATACTCATATGTGAAAATCAAAGCGCGACTTAGTCCCCGTTAATCGGTTAACATACGTTCGATGTTCGTCGTTACATAGAACTATACGAAGGTTGTTAAATATCGGACGGTATAGTTCGGTACTAACAACCGTCGTATAGTCTATGTGACGAGAAGATTCAATCGTATGATAATCGATAGATTTATCCAGTGTGGACAAGTTAGGAATATATAAAGCAAACACCTGTATTCACTTGTGTTTTCATTCGTTTCGAGTTATTTCGTCGGTTCTTTTCCGCTAGTTCACCGTGTACAAAGATAGATTAGATGATCATTTCAACATTGTTCACATCATTGAAATGATTATCTTTTCTATTACAGTGTACTCGGAGAACAGCGGGGAGGTGCTGCTGAAATTTACTCGAAACGGATGAAAGCACAAGTGAATGGGTGTCTGCTCTATACATTCTTAATGGGATAGAAGCCTTGCCCCCGACAGCCGAAATACACACATACAACACGAATACATAACAAACGCACACACAAAGCACATACATACTAACAACCCTACACTTAAGCGAAATCATAAATTGAAACACACATACATAGAATACAACCCATACTTGGGTATCTTCAATCTAACTTTGTTTATCGATAATTTATTCTTTTCAACGACAAACTTGCCTCTACGGATTTTCTTTTTTGTCAATAACCATCTCGTTCTTAGATTTCTCAATATAGTCACCATAACCTACAATTTAAATGTTATATAGTCTAACATGGCCCATGAGTACATCAGAGTTAAGAACTGGATGTACGTGGATTGGCAACAACGCATGTAATCTATGTTTGTCACAAGAATTGCTGCTTTCATTGAATTTGCACGCGCACATAATAAGATCGTGTTAGAGATGATTCTCTGCCCGTGCGATAGATGTGGGAATAAGTTCTGGCATAAGGTAGAAATCGTATAGCTTCACATCGTTAAATATGGTTTTACTAGATTTTATACAACTTGGCTATATCATGGAGAAGGACAAGAAGAAGACAATAATGCGACAGAAGAAAAAGGAGAAGACGGTAATGCGGCAGAAGAAGAAGGAGACGATAACTTCTTTCCAGGAGAAGAAATGGAGGATATGGTAGAGGCTGCCCTAGGTGATAGCATTCCTACCGAAGATGACATTCCTTCCGGTCAAGGACCGCATGTGGATAAGTATGAAAAGTTCATGAATAATGCTAGAAGACCAATTTATGAGAATGCAAAGTATTCTACCATATTATGGTTCGTTGTTCATATCAGATTTTTGCATTTTTATACCGTCCATTCTTAATCACATTGCATATAAGTAGGTACTTTTGATCCATGTCTGCTAAATAGTTGCAGGTTACAGACTCTCAGCTCTTTACAGTGAAATTCATGAAAAGTCGCAACAAATGTCGGACTACGACCAAAAAAAAGAGAAATACGGGTTTCCGCACACTATCGATATAATACCGCCTACCAGTTCAAGGAACAAATGGAAAATCATTGAGTATTTCAATGCACAAAGCACAAGGGCAGCACAAGATCCAAGACTTCAACGCGGAGCTAAAGGCAAAAGTCCACATCATTTTGCACTGTTTGAAATCTGGAAGAGAACTGAAGGGTTTTTGAGAAACCAAGTGTTCCAAAGAGAAGATAAAAGCAACAGAAAGAATCCCTTAAAAATTGATCACACAAGACCACCAAATGGCCGCGGAACCGCGGCCAAACAGGCACATCTGCCGCGGTTCCGCGGCCGTGCTCTGCACGTGTCGGTGGCAGTATCGGTGCTTTGACTTGGTTTTTGGGGTTGTTTTGTAATTTCATGTATGAATCAGAATGTAAACCTAGGGTTTTTCCTATCTATAAATAGGAGAGTTCAAAGCCAAATGAAGTCATGCCTCTCTTTATTTTTTATGCCACTTTTTAATTTCTAGATCTAAAAATTTAAATTCCATTGTAATGCGTTTTTGAGAGGTCATCAATAAAGTAAGTCTTTTTTTTATTTATCTCGTATTCTTTTTATCGTACTTTAAATACCTCTAAATTTTTAATTGTTAATTTAGTGGTAGAATTAATCTGCAATTTCTTATCTTGATCTTTATTTTAAATATTTTAATGAGTGAGTAATTCCTCACTTGTTAGGGTAGGAGAAGGAAGGTTTGAGAGAAGGAAATCTCTCTCACTTCTTTCTTTGCCCAATAATTTTAAATACGGACTCCCTTTATTTCAACCTCAATCCGCTCACTACGGCATCCTATCCTACATGATAGTGGTGATTCTCTAGTTAGACCGGTTGTGGTTGAATTAACTGGAGCTTAGGGCTAAGAGCCAAGAACGGACGGATAAGGACCAAAAGGAAGAAACTAAGCATGGAAAGCCTAGCTTAGACTTGTAAGTTTCTTCCTAGTCGTGCTAATCCCCGTTGTTGCCTATTACCCTAACACCTATATTCATAACTAAGGCATGGAAAGATGTGAGAAGACCCCTATCTCGAACTAACCTAATCCTAACCCTAGCAAGCTTTTTATCAACTTATTCTCATTCATAGATCTTAAAGCAAAACCTATCCAATTACCGGACTTAACTCGTTAAAACATAGAAAAAGATTTCATCTCCTTGTGGATCGACCCATACTCAACCGGCTAGCTACCAAGAGACACCGTCTTGATTGCGGTAAACTTAAACACAGAAAATCTCTACCAATCAAATGACGCTGTTGCCGGGGAGACGGTAGTTTAATTCTTTGTGTAATTTCGGGTTAATTAAAAAAATATAAAAATTAAAAATATAAAAAAATCATCTTGTAATTTTTGATTGGTTTTTTGTGCGAGTGTGCTGGCTTGGAGCAAATTCTGATTCAGATCTGGAGCAAACTCAGTGAACAAATCCAGAAACAGGGAATCTAAACAGAAAGAGGAGAACCAATTCAGCACAGGGAACAAATTTGACAACGTCAACCTTCAGAATAGCCGCGGAACCGCGGTCAACTGCTGACGTCAGCGACACACTTTTCTCTGTAAGTATCTCAATTCTCATCTCCTCTCCTCTGCACTCTACTGAATAATTTTTCCTACAGGATTCTTTGCACAGCAACCTCTTCTTCCTCTCCAACAAATTGTTTTTGTGCAGGATTCTTTGCGCCGCAAATAAAAAAAAATTGTGTGTTATTGCTTTGCATAATTAATACGGAATCTAAGGGGCTATAACACCAATTAAGATTGGGTGGGGATTTCATTATCCTTCCTAAGACCTCAAAAATCACTCTTGAGTCAGGTTTAGACTCAGCCAATTAAGGACTGTCGTGCTCATTAGGACAGAGAAAGGTTGTGGGAATTCAGTCGTTTATCTAAACCTGACTTTGTGGTGCCTAGGCTAGACAAGTGAGAAAGGTAATTTTAAAGGCCCGTCTCACAGTGATTCGTGAGCGGAACCCTCCTTTCTTCATTTTGTGCTTACCTGGCCACAATTGGCGGTGAAGAGACAATTTGAGGGATATTTCACAACTTGTCAGTTTGGAACAGTTAGGAGCAGTCTAGTGGACTTAGAAGACCCTAGCTCTAAGTTTGATTGTGCATATTTTAAACTGTGATTGTTACGCCGTGAGTCCGTACACATTTTTGCAAAAATCTTTATAAATAAAAAAAATTCTAAAACAAAAACACAAAACAAATTTTTTTTACAAAAATATGCCCTTTGTCACTATAATCCCATTTCACCCATCTTCCATCCTTACCTTTCATCATTGACGTTTTCTTACCCTCACATTCTACGCTTTGACTACACTAAACTCGTTTAGTGTATGTCCGGTTGGACTCGGGACACTAGCACCCGCCTAGTTCGTATTTCGTTAGTCGCTACCGACTACGCGATCGACTCCGAAGTCGAAACTCCATCCACACCTCTTTCACCCTTACCTTTGCCGGCCAACTCCGACGTTGACCGGAATTCTGTTCATACATCTTCACCTTCATCTTCATCCTCTTCTGAGATGTCAGGATTCAATCCTAACAACCCTTTACCTACCTCGGGACTGATTCTATCTCAACTGGGTACGAATAATCCGCAACAACCTCCTGTTGAAGCGCCACAGCGATTCGCGCTCCAGGATCGTTTCTATCCTACCCGCTCCACACTTCCTACATGTCTTTCACTACCGCCCGCAAATGGGGATAATTTCGAAATTAAGCCCTACTTCATCAACATGTTGCCTAAATTTCACGGACTGGAATCCGAAAATGCTTATATCTTCATCAACAAATTCCAGAACGTATGTGCAATGATGAAGACAACCCAACTGTCTAATGATACTATACAGCTACGAGTCATTCCTTTCAGATTGTGTGACCTAGCTGAAAAGTGGCTGTATAGTACTGCATCGCATTCCATAAACAGTTGGGAAGAGTTTGTTAAAGCGTTTCTTAAAAAGTTTTACCCAAATCACAAGACCGCGAGAATACGGAATGAAATTAACCAATTTTCCCAGCTTCCTGCCTAACCTTTTTGGAAGTGTTTCGAACAATACAAAGACCTTCTTGTTCAGTGCCCTCATCACGGTATTGAGAGATGACAACTTTGCAAAACCTTATACGAAAGACTGAACCCAACAACTAAGCAGTTGTTGGAAACCATTTTTCAAGGCCACTTCCTATCCAAATCTGACGAGGAAGCTTAGCAATTTCTCGACGATCTTGCTGAAAAAACGCTTCAGTGGGAAACTACTAGACCGAACACTTCGTCCACTTCTTCCAGTCTATCTAGGGCGGGCGTTCATAAAATTGATATGTCGATTGAAATGAAAGCCGAAATGGTAGCGATTACACAAAAACTAGAAGCAATTGAGAGAAAATTCTCTTCGCCTTCTCCTGCCCCTGCTCTTCCACCTCGCACTATATGCGCTTGTTGTTCGGATCCATCACATTTAACCGAAGAGTGTCCTTACAACCCACCTGCTCAAGGACAGGATCAAGTCAATACTGCATTTCAGCAAAGATAAAGAAATGATCCATACTCTTCAACTTACAATCCTGGTTGGAGGAACTACCCCAATTTCGCCTGGAATCAAAATCAGCAGCAATTCCAAAGCAACAACAACTTTCAGAGGCCTTCTCCTCCTCAACAACAAGCACATCCACAAACTCAGCAGCAATATCAGCAGCCTTTCCAACCCCAACCTTACCAAAATCAAACGAACAATTTTGCACCCAACAACTCTTTTCCTCAAAACAATTTTGTTCCACCAAATAACGATAAGGTTTCCTCGCTAGAACGAAGTCTGGAAGCGTTTTTAAAACAATCAACTCAATCCTCCGCCAACATCCAGTCTTCCATTCAGTCTTTGGTGCAACACACTGCTTCACACGGGCAAAGCATCAAAACCAGCGAAGCCCAGATTGCACAAATGAATGCAGCTTTAAGCGAGCGAGAGAAGGGGAAGCTTCCATCTCAACCACTGCCAAATCCTGGTCACCCACAAAATGCACATGTTGCTCTTGAACAACAAAACCATAATGTGAGTGCCATGACTACGTTGAGATATGGAAGGGTGCTGCAAAACAACGTTGGCACAGATGATGACACTCCGGCCGCTTCTTCTTCTTCTTCTTCTTTTTCGTCTTCTTAGCCCGTTCTCCATTCTTCACAAGGCTCTATTTCTTCTACTGCTCCGAACGGACCCACATCTCACGCCACGAAAATACCAGCACTGGGATCCGTTCCAACTCCACAATCTCCTCCACAAGCATTGGACTCAACCAATTTTCAAAATGTTCCATTTCCAAACCGGTTGAGATCCAATAAATAAAATCCACAAATGGAGAAGATTATGGAGTTGTTTAAACAGGTTAACATTAATATTCCTCTCTTGGATTCAATCCAACAAGTCTCTTCTTATGCAAAAATCTTAAAGGACTTATGCACTAAGAAAAGGAAATCTCAGGTACCTAAGAAAGTTTTCTTAGCTTGTGCCGTGAGTGATGCTCTTACCCAACCTTTACCTTAAAAACGAAAGGACCCTGGCTGTCCTACGATTTCAATAACTATTAGGGATAAGAACATCAACCGCGCACTTTTGGATCTTGGTGCCAGTGTTAACCTACTTTCTTATTCGGTATATGAGCAATTAGGCATAGGAGAGCTGAAACCTACACATTGTACTCTCCAAATGGTCGACCGATCTATCACCCATCTTAGGGGTGAGCTAGAGGATGTATTGATTAAAGTAGGGGACTTCATATTCCCCGTTGATTTTATTGTTCTCGATACACAACCTGTAGCTAACCCCCGGAATCAAATTCCGGTGATACTCGGTCGTCCATTCCTTGCAACCTCGATTGCTGTGATCAATTTTCGAAATAGTTCGATGACCTATCTTTTGGAAACATGACAATTGAACTCAACATTTTTAAGTTGGGAAATCAGCCCTCTGAACCTAATGCTAATATACTAGACGTTTGCTAAATCCAAGAGATCACCCTAGAGGACTGTGAACTCGCAAAAATTTTGTTCGATCACAGCAATCTTAACGCCACTAGTGCGTTCCTCCTTGAACCTGATACTGATTTTACTCCCGATAATGACTACGAGTGTTTCACTTTCTCGAACGAACTTGACCAGTCACCACCCGAGTTTGAATCCTTTAAGTTTTCAGATGAGTTAGCTGAACCATCCGACTCGGTTGCTTACACTCATTTTGAACCTCTGCTGGAATCCTTTGAGTTTGAGACATTTTCGCCGATTTTACCTTCAATCGTTTCACTTCCGACGCTCGAACTCAAACTGTTGCCGTCTCACCTTAAATACGCTTACTTAGGTGAAAATGAGACCCTCCTTGTTATCATCTCGGCTTCTCTAGCCTCGGAGCAAGAGAAAGCCTTTCTGACAGTCTTGCAGAGCAATCGGGAAGCCTTTGGTTGGACTATGGCGGACATCAAGGGGATTAGTCCCTTGATCGTTGAACATCACATTCATATGATGGATAATGCCAAACCAGCCAGGGATCCATAGAGACGACTCAACCCAGTCACGAAGGAGGCTGTTAAAAAGGAGATCGTAAAGTGTCTTGATAATGGTATCATTTACCCTATCTCTGATAGTCAGTGGGTTAACCCCATTCACGTTGTCCCCAAGAAATCAGGCATAATGGTCATAACAAATGAGGCGAACGAGTTAATTCCTACTCGCACCCAAACCGGGTGGCGAGTATGCATCGATTATAGGAAACTCAACGCCGCGACATGGAAAGACCACTTTCCATTACCTTTCATTGACCAAATGCTTGAACGATTGGCTGGGCATGAATACTACTGCTTTTTGGATGGCTACTCTGGCTATAATCAAATTCCTATCGCCGAAAAAGATCAGGACAAGATCACATTCACTTGTCCTTTCGGCACGTTTGCATATCGTCGCATGCCCTTTGGGTTATGCAATGCGCCCGCTACTTTCCAGCGGTGTATGATTGGAATTTTTTCAGACATGGTGGAAAACTTCTTGGAGATCTTCATGGATGATTTCTCTATTTTCGGCGACTCCTTTGATGAGTGTTTGCTACATCTAGACGCGGTCCTTACCCGGTGTAAGGATAAGAACCTTACTTTAAATTAGGAGAAGTGACACTTCATGGTGCGTGAAGGTATTGTCTTAGGACATATCATCTTGCAAAATGGCATTGAAATGGATAAAGCGAAGATTGAAGTCATTTCCAATCTCCCTCCTCCCAAGTGCGTCCGAGACATTCGAGCCTTCCTTGGCCATGCCGATTTCTATAGACGGTTCATCAAGGACTTTAACAAGATTGCTAGACCCTTGACTCTTTTGCTGGCCAAGGACACCACATTCGATTTCGACTCGAGCTGTATGAATGCGTTCGAGTCATTAAAAAACTCACTTACTTCTGCTCCCGTTCATTTTTCTCCTGACTGGACATATCCATTTGAGATTATATGCGATGCATCCGATGTTGCCATTGGTGTTGTCCTTGGACAGCACATTGATAAGATGCCGCATGTAATCTATTATGCTAGCCGAACCTTGAACGATGCCCAATTAAATTACACAACAACCAAGAAGGAATTCTTGGCTGTTGTGTTTGCCTTAGAAAAGTTCAAGCCCTACTTGATTGGCTCTCCAGTCATCGTATACACTGACCATTCGGCTCTTCGCCATCTTTTTGCAAAGAAGAACGCAAAATCTCGGCTGATCCGTTGGATCCTCTTACTCCAAGAGTTTGACCTTGTCATCAAAGACAAAAGAGGATGCGAAAACGTAGTCGCCGACCATCTTTCACGCCTCCCTTCTTCGCCGACACTTCAATTTCCGATAAACGACGTTTTTACGGATGAGCAGCTCTTGACAGTATCATGCGAACCTTGGTTCGCAGATATTGTGAACTATCTAGCCACCGGACTACTGCCGAATGAATGGTCAAAACAGGATAGACTCCGATTCCTTTCCTAGGTAAAACACTTTTACTGGGACGAACCTTATATGTTCAAGTACTGTCCAGACCAGATTATTCGTCGGTGTGTCCCCGATAATGAATTCAAGAGCGTGCTGTCATTTTTCCACAATCAAGCATGTGGCGGGCATTTTGGCCCTGGAAAGACAGCCGAAAAGATCTTGCAGTGTGGTTTCTACTGGCCACAACTCTTTAAATACGCACATGATTACTGCAAGACGTGCTCCCGGTGCCAACACTTGGGCCGAATATCCAGGAGAAACGAAATGCCGCTCCAACCAATCTTGGTTGTGGAAATTTTTGATGTTTGGGGGATTGATTTTATGGGGCCGTTTCCCAATTCTTTTGGGAACTTGTATATTATTCTCGCTGTTGATTATGTTTCTAAGTGGGTCGAGGCTGTACCCAGCCGGACTAATGACAATAAGGTTGTCGTTAGATTCCTCAAGGAAAACATTTTCTCCCAGTTTGGGCACCCCGAGCAATCATTAGCGACAATGGAAATCATTTCTATAATAGGACTTTCGAGTTCTTGATGCAGAAATATTCCATTAATCATAAGTTATCAACGCCCTATCACCCCCAAACATGTGGGCAGGCCGAGATTTCAAATCGGCAAATCAAACAGATTTTGGAGAAAACGGTTTCCAAAAAGCGTAAGGATTGGTCTTTAAAACTTACTGATGTCCTTTGGACATTTCGAACTGCCTATAACACCGATCTTGGCATGTCTCCTTATCGGCTTGTTTACGCAAAGGCTTGCCACCTTCTAGTAGAAATAGAGCATCGCGCATTTTGGACAATAAAAGAGCTTAATCAATCTATCGAAGATACGGGCAGCCATAGAAAGCTGCAGTTAAGTGAATTGAATGAGTTTCGGGATGAAGCTTATGAGAACGCGGTTGTCGTAAAAACCGAACGAAGGTGTTTCACGATAAACACCTTATGCGCAAAACATTCACACCTGGTCAACAGGTATTACTTTACGACACCCGGCTACATTTCCATCCCGGAAAGCTCAGATCTCGATGGAAAGGACCATTTTTTGTATGCACCGTATATCCGCACGGTGCGGTCGACTTAGAAAATCCGGAGGACGGTTCACTATTTAAAGTGAACGGACACAGGCTTAAACTGTTCCTCACCGCTAACCCTTTGGAAGAGCTCCTGATGTTGCAGGAGCCGATTTACATTGACTTATCTTTCTCCATCTACCCCCAAATTTCAATTATCCAGCCATAAATAATGGAAACATTGTTTCAAATAAGTTTGGGGGTATGTACCACTTGTAATTATATATAAAAAAAATAATTATATAAAAATAATATTAAATTTTCGGGGGTATTTTTGTAAATATTCAGTTCTATTAAATAAATAAATAAATAATACATTTTTTTCTTTACAAAATAAATTCCTCTTTTTAAGGGGTCCTTTTTGCAAATAACCAAAACACCCCCTTATAAATACAACCCGACCCCTCCTCTGCATTTACAGAACCCTAATTTCTCCCTCCCTCAAAACCCTAGCCGCCGCTCCAAGTTCTGCAGAGAGATTGCCTCTATCCGCCGCGCAACCGCCGCCGAAGACGAGATCCGCCGCGCTTCCGCCACTTTCCATCCTCTTCTCCCTCTGAAAATTTCAGAGGAGGTTTGCCCTTCTGTCATCTCTCTGTAGATTTAATTTTTCTGCATTTTCTCTCTGTGATGGCACCTACACTACAATTTGAAAGGGATTTTTCCCAAATACTTGCACACATAGTTTATGGTAGTTACTTCGGTGATAAGATCCGAAGGTGCGGATGGAACTTTTTACTATTTAACCATCCAAATGCCTTCGCGCTTCCGGATCTTATCACCCATTTTTTTGAATGCATGGAGGAGGGTTGTCTTGCACAACACAGGTACATTAGATTAATGTGGGCGGATAGGAAAATAATAATTGATAGGGATTTCATCCATGAAGTCACCTTAATACCTAGACTCCCCATTCACGATCAACCCCTCCGATTTGAGGACTACCTACCATTAATGGGAAACGACTGCTTTAGGGAGCCACGAAAAAGCATCCAGGCCCGAACGCTTTTTGCGAACGTCTTAACTGTGTGCCGTTGGGCACAAAATAATATTTTTGGAAGTTCGCACAATACAAATTTTTTCACACCATCACAATATATAGTGCACACACTAATAACTCGAAACCCCAATTACGATATGTGCACTGTTTTACTTCACTCAATTGGTGCTGGAAAGAGGGCTTCCAATTACCCATGTCCTATGTTGGTGACACAACCGTGTCGCAATTTCCTCTCTGTTGAGGAATTAGAATTTTATATGCATGGTGGAATTCCTGTTCGACCCCTTCTTGAGGGTGTCTCCACGTCCTATACACGATTACATGATTTACGGTCGCACACTGAGCCGGCCGAGGACGTGATGGCCAAGACCCCTAGCTCCAGCTCGACCGCGAGTGATAAAGAGCTTACCCCTGCTGCACAAGCGTGCTTACTTAGAAGAATCCATAGGGGGTAGAAAGATTGATAGGGATGATGACCAACCTTGATCAGCGAGTGACGGGTTTGGAGCAGGGCATGAGCACCCTGCAAGAACTGTGGCACAACGGGGGTGAGTTGCCAACTCATGAATAGAAAACATCAGCAGGTAGAAATCGAATAAAACAATGATTCCTAGGTCAACTATATCATGAAGGTAATACTATGATATCTAGGGTGACCGTATATGCGTATATGTCAACAATATAATCAATGCCAATGATGTATACAATCAACATCTGAAACATATGCCTATATGCAGGTGGATATCATCCATGTGTCCATCAATGACACAAATAACATCATGGAAACATCATGAAAGCATAGGCATGTATATATGAGGATAACAACCAACGTGTGTCCATCAACGACACATCAAATCATAGAATCTGAGTGTCCAACACTGACACTCGAAACATCAAGAAACACATGTCCAGCATCGACACGTAAATCCTCCTATCTCAGGCACCGCATCCTCAGATCGGCCCTCAGGCGACGCATACTCAGGTCGGCCCTCATATCCATCTCACGACTCCGGTCGGTATCCTCCGAATAACCGCCGAGTCCAAAAATATCACCGGTGGGTAGTGCTCCCCTACCAGGCTCACAGCCTAACTATACGAGTCTTCTTTGGGTACGTCACCGGGTCCACCATGTACCCGCAGACGGTGCCTACCGTTTCTCGAATCGAGTTTCACATACCAATCTCAGAGTCGTGAAAACTCATGGTGGACGTCTCAAAAATATTATATCAATAGAAACCGGGTTTTTAAAACAATACATACTTTCTTTTGAAATATAACCACGGTTCTTAAATCCAGAATCTCATGAAAACAGCATCTCAATGCATATAATCATAAAGCATGATGTATGCAAACATAGAACAAAAATGTGAGCATATCAAGTATATCATGCGACATAGTATAATGATGTGAGCATAGCAAGTCTATCATGCCAACGAGTCATGTGACAGTACTGAGCAATTTAGAATCATAGCATGATGTAGCAATTCTACTGTGTAGTGACATAGCAATTATCGATAATGAAAGTGTGTGAGCCGGTCAATCTGTGTAAGTGTAACATACGCATCATCGATAATGGTGTAGGTATACTAGCACAGGTATATATAATACAATGAGAATATCATGGACGTAGCATAAGGTACATCATAAGCACAACTCTATAAGGTATACATTTCTATAACATATCCGAGTCGATGAATCTATCAATCGGCAATCCAGCCTCACAACATCACTTACGGATCTAAAGTCTTGTACGGCATATCACTCATCATTCGCAATAATTATATATGTATACCTATATCTCAGGTCGCATCCGTATCAATCTCATATCATAGGACCGACAAAGGTATCAATTATCTCATATCGACTCGCATCCGTATAATGACATATCAAACCAAGTCATCATTTCTCATTGTATACTCTTTTCATCACATCAATATCTCACATCAAGTCATCTTACATATACATTCTATCTTATTAATCTCATGTCGTATTTATCGATCTCATATCATGCTACTATAATCTCATACTTATTCTCTTGCACTATGTCTATATATTGCGATTCATATTCACATTTCATATCCTCATATATCAATTCGAGACATCCATATCAATCATATCATTCACACTAAAACCTTTAATTCCATCCATAGGTTCCTAGTATAAGTTTCTCTAACCATATTCTATATATCGGTTTCCATTTAAAATTTGCGGGAGTGATATACGCCATCCACCCGACTTCCCTCGTAGATATAAATCTACTCACATGTGGAACTCCCTGTTCAGCCGTAGTCGATGTGCTTCGTCGTCTCGGAATCCACGCGAAGGTACCTACAATCAATACACAATCGAAATGCTATTAAAATCAATGTCCGAAAACCGATACGGCACACGAATTGCCTATGGGTTAGAATCCATAGCTTACGCATGCAAAAACAATCAAACAAGCTTTGTTGTTGACGTACAAACGTCCAACAACCAAATACAAATCCAAACATCAAAAATAAGCATTCAAACCTCGGAAAACTTTGCCCAAAACACTCACAACAGCTCCCAGATTTTAGCTATGGTTAATTGGGACAAAACAAGCAAGTACAGAGGGTTGTTTATAGAGATTATGAGCTACAGCCAAAAACCCAACCCCAGACACCACCAGAAATCTGGCGACAATGCCAATATATCCGAGCTCGCCGGCCTTAATAGGTTAGAATTGGTTCGAACTTAGGTGGTGGTCTTCTGGTCGTTCGCCTAGGTCAATGGACTTGCTGGATTTTCTTTAAAATGCCCCAGTAGCTCCAGATACCCTATAGGCTAACATAACTTCACAAAACCGACACGGGGAAATTCCTAACTCCGTATTTCGGTTTCTATTCAGTTTTCTATGCCATAAAATCAACACTAAGGTCTTGTAAATAGCCATTACATAACACAAGTCCACACAATCACCCAAACCCTCTGTTGGAATTTCCAAACATCACTAATCCTCACTAAACCAATTCTAAACTAAAATAGAAACTAAAGAAACTAAATTACTAAGCTAATGGTATAGGAAATACCTCATTTGGCAACTCAAGAATTTTCTTGAGTTGCTCAAAGTTTTCAAAATCCAACTTTGAAAGGTCCAATGGGTTTGTAGAGAGGTGGGAATCATTTTTAATGAAGAGAGTATAGGGTTTTGGCAATGTTTTTGAGGTGATCCATGGAGGTAGAAGTGGAGGGAGTATAAGGATGAAGGAGGTGATGGACAAATAACGGGGGAGGAAAGATGTCGGCCCTCTCTCTCTCTCTTATCCTCACTCTCTCTTATTCTCACCCTCTCACAAGCCCATACCCCTCTCTCTCTCTCTCTCCAATAATTCTCTCTTGTCTTCTCATTTTCTTTCCCGCAATAATTCACATAATACCAATAAAACAACACAAATAAAATAACATGCAATAAAATGCAACATGATATGGTGCACTAGCCATGGAAAATGTAGAAACACGGATTTAGTTTAATCGCGATTAGTAGTGCACTAATCAATTTTTATTTAAACTGCATATAATTAATTATAAAAATTTCAAATCCAATAAATATATTTTTAAAGGAATAAATCATTTTAATCTCCAATTATTTCACAAATATTGATATATATTTATACCATTTTACGAAAACCCCAATTTCGCAAATCGGGTAGTTTTTGCGAAATATATTATTTTAATATTAAATTCCAAAAATAATATTTTATATCTTCTGAAATGTTACAATCATTCTCTACATCTTCTAGGCTACTTAACTTAGCAAACTAGATACCCTAATTATCTCGGTTTAGAGGTTGGAGCTTGAAGTACATACTCTCGGGTGGATCGTCTTTGACGCGAGGAGGCAGACGTTGCAAGCTCGATCCGTACACTTGAGGAGCTCAAGAAGAGGATAAGAAGACCCGAAGGACATGTACATGGAGGTATAAAAACTCTTCATAGTAGTTAAACCTCCAAGTAGTTTGCTAGTTAAGGTTTCGTAAAGATCCCAGAGTTTAAGTCGGTGTTGCAAGCTTTGTAAAAATCGTTTTTTGTGTATTTCGCCTCCCCGTGAACCCGCGGGGTACGCGACATCGACTTACACCATCGTATAGTTACATACAAACTCGAAGAAACTTGTTTCTGTTCGAGGATTGATTCCGGTTCTGGAGAAATTGAATAGGATTATTCGGTTGTCTTTTATTTTTACCTTCTCTCAGGTTGCGAGAGCTCCTAATATTAGGATAGTACACCTATTACGCTTATTGGATAGTCTTCTTCCAAACCTTAGACCGGTGCTGAAAGATAGGGAAGAAAGAAAACCAATTAGCCTAAGTATGGTGTACAGAATGTAAGAAGTAAAGACATATATAGGGATTGGGGTAAGGGCAAAGAAATTGCGACTACTGTCAGGAATCTGGATAGTGGAAGAGACATTACTAGGAATACCCGGCCACCCCTTCTAAACATTTTCATGTTTCAGTTTTACTGTGCGGTATTAATTGAAAACTGTTTTCCCAATTAGATTCCGACTCTATGGTATGTATTTACCAGACTTGATTCTCACATCTGTTTGGCGTTACAGATACTTATTGGGAGTAGAATATTGGGAATTGGGTGATTAGATTCTCAATATATCAGAATTCTTTGGAATTGGTGAGATTTGAAGAAATCGCCTGGGTTTTGCCTAACGGCAAATTTTTGGTTTTGAATATCCGTTGTTATGCACCAATTTCAAACCGATATATCTGTACGTTTATTTATAAATTGACATATAACTTTTTGAAATTATGTTTATGATATTTATCTATATCAGTTGATGGTTAGGTAAGGTACATTCAACAATAGTGTAATTCTTCTTAACCATAACACAGTTTTCAACCTACGATGCACAAGATTTGAGTTATTAAACTCAGAGGACTTATACAAAGTATTGTATGTTTTCCGATATCCATTAGGACAAGGGGTTGGTACTCGTACTATATTCTGTTTACTTATGATTTTTATAGTTTTAGACAAGCACTACTACAATAAGGGGTTGCCCCTACGGAGATAGGAATCCCTAGGGGCAACTTTTTATTGCCCTATGGATTAATCCGTGGGGTCATCGGGTTTTCCCTACGGTGCCCTACAGATTAATTAAAAAATAATAAAATGTAATATTTTATTTGGCCCTACGGAGCCGCAAAAGAAAGCCCTACGGATAAATCCATAGGGGCAACAAAGGGTTATTTATAAAAAAAAATAAAGCTCGGTAATTTCCCTATTGTCCCCAAAATTTCCCAACACCCGCGATCGATTCCCACGCACGCCTCATCACCACTACACCCGTCATCAACTTCCTCGTCGTTGTTGGCCGCACCACAGTCTCGCCGCGAGCGCGTTGATCTCTTTGCCGCCACCAAGTCTCCTCGACAGTAGAATCCCCGGCCTCCTCCACCTTGTCGAGCTCTTTGCCGCCGGCAAAACTACTACTGAGGTGAGTTAATTTCTATTTTGAACTTATAATTATTCTTTTTGTGTTATTGTTGATTTTTGGGTTAGGGTTATAGCTATTTTCGGGTTAATTGGGGGTTAATTAGGGTTAGGGTTAGGGTTAATTAGGTAGGGTTATGGTTCGGTTTAGGGTTAGATTAAGGTTAATTAGGTAAAATAGGGTTGGTGATGATTAGGGTTAGGGTTAGGGTTAATTAGATTAATTAGGGTTAATTTTGGTTTGGGCTAGGGTTAATTTGGGTTGGGGTTTGGGTGATGATTAGGGTTAAGTTAATTTGGGTTAGGGTTTGGGCTAGGGTTAATTTAGGTTAATTATGTAAAATAGATTGTATTTGTGTTAGGGTGTTGATTAGGGTTAATTTGGTTTAATTAGCTTAATTTTGGGTTAATTAGGGATAATTTGAGTTAGGATGATGATTAGGGTTAATTTGGGTTAATTAGGGTTAGGGTTTAAGGTGCATTAGTTCCTTCAGTAGGATGCTCGATGATAACGTAAATATACAACTTTACCGTAAACGCAAGAAAAATTTTCCTTAAACTTAAAACTTCGAACCCTTAAAAACGAAAAGTAATCGTAAAACCTATTCAAGTTAAATGTTCAAGTTAAAACCAATATATGATACTCTATGATAATATGAAACTTTCATATTCTCATCGATACTCATATGTGAAAATCAAAGCGCGACTTAGTCCCCGCTAATCGGTTAACATACGTTCGATGTTCGTCGTGACATAGAACTATTCGAAGGTTGTTAAATATCGGACTGTATAGTTCGGTACTAACAACCATCGTGTAGTCTATGTGACGAGAAAATTCAATCGTATTATAACCGATAGATTTATCCAGTGCGAACAAGTTAGGAATATATAAAGCAAACACCTGTATTCACTTATGTTTTCATTCGTTTCGAGTTATTTCGTCGGTTCATTTCCGCTGGTTCTCCGTGTACAAAGATAGATTAGATGATCATTTCAACATTGTTTCATAGCATTGAAATGATTATCTTTTCTATTACAGTGTACTCGGAGAACAGCGGGGAGGTGCTGCCGAAATTTACTCGAAACGAATGAAAGCACAAGTGAATGGGTGTCTGCTCTATACATTCTTAATAGGATAGAAACCTTACCCCCGACAGCCGAAATATACACATACAACACGAATACACAACAAACGCACACACAAAGCACATACACACTAACAACCCTACACTTAAGCGAAATCATAAATTGAAACACACATACATAGAATACAACTCATACTTGGGTATCTTCAAATCTAACTTTTTTTATCGATAATTTATTCTTTTCAACGACAAACTTGCCTCTACGGATTTTCTTCTTTGTCATTAACCATCTCGTTCTTAGATTTCTCAATATAGTCACCATAACCTACAATTTAAATGTTATATAGTCTAACATGGCCCATGAGTACATCAGAGTGATGGACTGGATGTACGTGGATTGGCAACAACGCATGCAATCTATGTTTGTCACAAGAGTTGCTGCTTTCATTGAATTTGCACGCGCACATAATAAGATCGTGTTAGAGAAGATTCTCTTTCCGTGCGATACATGTGGGAATAAGTTCTGGCAGAAGATAGAAATCGAATAGCTTCATATCGTTAAACATGGTTTTACTAGATTTTATACAACTTGGCTATATCATGGGAAAGTACATGAAGAATACGGTAATGCGGCAGAAGAAGAAGGAGAAGACGGTAATGCGGCAGAAGAAGAAGGAGAAGAAGGTAATGCGGCAGAAAAGAAGGAGAAGACGGTAATGCGGAAGAAGAAAAAGGAGAAGAAGGTAATGCGGCAGAAGAAGAAGGAGACGATAACTTCTTTCCAGGAGATGAAATAGAGAATATGGTAGAGGCTGCCCTAGGTGATATTATTCCTACCGAAGATGACATTCCTTCCGGTCAAGAACCGCATGCGGATAAGTATGAAAAGTTCATGAATAATGCTTGAAGACCAATTTATGAGAATGCAAAGTATTCCACTATATCATGGTTCGTTGTTCATATCAGATTTTTGCATTTTTATACCACCCATTCTTAATCACATTGCATATAAGTAGGTACTTTTGATCCATGTCTGTTAAATAGTTGCAGGTTAAAGGCTCTCAGCTCTTTACAGTGAAATTCATGAAAAGTCGCAACAAATGTGGGACTACGACCAACAAACAGAGAAATACGGGTTTCCTCACACTATCCGTATAATGCCGCCTACCAGTTCAAGGAACAAATGGAAAATTATTGAGCATTTCAATGCACAAAGTTTAAGGGCAGCACAAGATCCAAGACTTCAATGCGGAGCTAAAGGCAAAAGTCCACATCATTCTGCACTGTTGGAAATCTGGAAAAGAACTGAAGAGTTTTTGAGAAACCAAGTGTTCCAAACTGAAGATAAAAGCAACAGAAAGAATCCCTAAAAAATTGATCACACAAGACCACCAAATGGCCGCGTAACCGCGGCCATTTGGTGGTCTTGTGTGATCAACCGCGGCCAAACAGGCACATCTGCCGCGGTTCCGCGGCCGTGCTCTGCACGTGTCGGTGGCAGTGTCGGCGCTTTGACTCGGTTTTTGGGGTTGTTTTGTAATTTCATGTATGAATCAAAATGTAAACCTAGGGTTTTTTCTATCTATAAATAGGAGAGTTCAAAGCCAAATGAAAGCATGCCTCTCTTTATTTTTTATGCCACTTTTTAATTTCTAGATCTAAAAATTTAAATTCCATTGTAATGCGTTTTTGAGAGGTCATCAATAAAGTAAGTCTTTTTTTTATTTATTTATCTCACATTCTTTTTATCGTACTTTAAATACCTCAATTTTTTAATTGTTAATCTAGTGGTAGAATTAATCTGCAATTTCTTATCTTGATCTTTATTTTAAATATTTTAATGAGTGAGTAATTCCTCAGTTGTTAGGGTAGGAGAATGAAGGTTTGAGAGATGGAAATCTCTCTCACTCCTTTCTTTGCCCAATAATTTTAAATACGGACCCCCATTAATTCAACCTCAATCCGCTCACTAGGGCACCCTATCCTACATGATAGCAGTGATTCCCTAGTTAGACCGGTTGTGGTTGAATTAACCGGAGGTTGGGGCTAAGAGCTAAGAACGGACGGACAAGCACCAAAAGGAAGAAACTAAGCATGGAAAGCCTAGCTTAGACTTGTAAGTTTCTTCCTAGTCATGCTAATCCCCGTTGTTGCCTATTACCCTAGCACCTATATTCATAACTAAGGCATAGAAAGATGTGAGAAGATCCCCATCTCGAACTAACCTAATCCTAACCCTAGCAAGCTTTTTATCAACTTATTCCCATTCATAGATCTTAAAACAAAACATATCCTATTACCGGACTTAACTCGTTAAAACATAAAAAAAATATTCCATCTCCCTGTGGATCGACCCGTACTCAACCGGCTAGCTACCAAGCGACACCGTCTTGATTGCGGTAAACTTAACACATAAAATCTCTACCAATCATTCGTCTAACTTTTCCAGATTAAGTGCCTAAATAGATGGAGCAACAAGTCATTCACGATGCTTCTGAAGTTCCTGAAAGATTCTATGCCCCCGGGAAATAACGTGCCCGACAGCTGGTACGAAGCCCAGAAGATGATGTCTGATTTGGGTCTGAAGTGTGAGAAGATTCATGCATGTCCTAAAGATTATGTTTTGTATCGGAAAGAGAATTCGGATTTGAAACAGTGTCTAACATGCAGAGAGGTCGGGTATAAGCCAAAAGAATCTGATAAGAAGCTCGATATACCAGTCAAGATAGCACGATACTTTTCCATAACACAGAGGCTACAGAGGCTATTCAGGTGCAAAAAAACAACTGAGGCAACGATTTGGCATCACCGTGCTATTCCAAGTGAAGATGGAAAAATGAGTCATCCAAGAGATTCACCGACATGGAAGAATTTCGATAGGAGGCACGAAATATTCAGTAGTGATCCTCGCAATGTCATGCTCGGACTTGCTAGTGATGGCTTCTGCCCATTCAACTATATGGCTGGAAGCCATAGCACATGGCCCGTTGTAATGATAGTTTATAATCTGTCGTCTTGGTTGATTATGAACCAATCCTACTTTATGATGCCTCTTCTTATTAACGGACCAAACCCACCGGGAAACAATATCGACATCTATCTCCGACCTCTAATCGATGAGTTAAAATCTTTATTCATTGATGGTGTACAGACTTACGATGCAAACACATACAACATTCACACTGCGTGCTGCTTTAATATGGACAATTAATGAATTTCCTGTGTATGGAATGCAATCAGGTTGGTACGTACATGGTTACAAAGCATGCCCTTATTTCCATCAATATATAACATCGAAATGGTTGAATTTTAGCAGGAAGGTTTGTTATTGCGGTCATCGGCGTTTCTTGCTACCAGACCATCCCTACAGGTTAGACGCTGCTCACTTTAATGGTCATCAGGAGCTTCTTGGGCCTCCATCCTCATTGTCCGGATAAGACATAACCGCTCAGTGGGATGGTTATAATAATGTGACCTTCGGGATAGATCCGGCAAAACAGATCAAACCACCCTACTGGAACAAGTTAAGCATTTTCTACGAGCTTCCGTACTAGTCAACAAATTTAGTGCGTCATTGTCTGGACGTCATGCATATAGAGAAGAGAGTATCCAAGCACGTACTCAACTTGCTTGTTTGTAAAGACGGAAAATCGAAAGACAACCTCCGTGCTCGGATGGATCTTCAGGACCAGGAAATTAAAAGTGAATTGCATCCTAAATCGATAGCGGGTATACCAGGCAAGTTTATACTTCCCAATGCTGCATATCATATGTCACAATCGGAGAATAAAAGGTTTCTGCAGGTGTTGCATAATTTGAAAGTTCCCACATGTTTCTCAGGATCATTTAGCAAGAAGATAAAAATTCTGAAAGGCAAGATCAATGGGCTAAATAGTCATGATCACCATGTTATTATGGAGCACCTTCTCCCATTAACCCTCAGGACTTCCCTTCCCGAATCGGTTGGTCTAGTAATCAATGACCTCTGTTGCTTTTTTAGAGAATTGTGCGCTAAAACCCTGGATGTTGTGACGCTGGAGAATCTAGAAAATTCTATTTCATTGATATTTTGCAAGCCTGAGTGTATTTTCCCACCATCATTCTTCGATATCATAATACACCAGAAGGTTCATCTTGCAACCGAGGTTAAGTTAGCCGGATCGGTACAATATCGATGGATGTATCCCGTCGAAAGGTACGTGGAATTTTTCGTTTCACGCAATTTGTAAAATTATTGTTGTCCTATATGCCCGTATTTATTTATTTAACATATTTTTCTTTAGATACCTCTACACTCTAAAAAAGTATATACGCAATTGAAATTGACCAGAGGGTTCTATCATGCAAGGTTATCTTCTAGATGAAATAACCACATTTTGTTTCCGCTATCTGGACGAGAACATTGAGACGAAGCTTATCCGGCCTCGGAGAATTCAAGACGGGCCATATGGTAAAGTTGATTATAAGAGAGTAGACACTATGTTTATCAACAAAATATATCGGTTCATCCTCCTCAATAGCGTATGTCTTGAAGAAATTAAAGAGTATGATTTTTTGAATTAATTGTTATATCTGTGTTTGTGTGTGTATTAAATGATATATTATTAATGTTGTAATTTATTGTTGAGAACAGAATTCATATTAATGAGGTACATAAGGGGCATCCTGATTGGAATGATGAACGATTGGAAAAATATCATCAGGATAATTTTTGCGATTGGGTTGCAAATCATATAAGTTGTTCGAATAACATGTTATTGCTACCAGTCTTAATCTAAACTTATATCGTTATGTATTTTTCGTAAAATTTGTTTTGTCAGATCCACGATCCAAACTTGTTTGAATCATTAGAGAGAGATTCAAGATGTTTAGCTCAATTTCCAAGCATGGAGGTTGCATATTATAAAGGATTCGGCGTCCTTGCATACAAATTTGAAGTTAAGGACATAGAAACATCTTGAACCACTCAGAATAGTAGGATTGCGATGGTAAGATCAGATGGTGTGATTTATTATGGATACTTAAATTGCATACTTGGCATCCAATATCCCAGACGATCAGAACCGTTTTATATATTTCAGTGTACTTTGTACGATACACGAACCGATATAGATAAGTAGAGAAACAATCTCGGGATTTGGAAAGATGAATATGGATTGACCAGTGTGAACACACATCGATTTTACGGTCAGGAAGATCCATTTATCTTTCCGAACCATGAGTTCCAAGTATACTACTCACAGTGCTTGAAGCATCCGGAATGGAGTGTCGTATGCCGTTGGAAACCTAGGGATGTTTACGATGTCCCAGAATTCGAGGATCGTATGGAGGACAACGATGAGGATGAAGAAAAGAGAAGACTTAGAGTGCTCCGACCGTCTGTTTCGAAAGACGGGTTGTCTTCGTCTGATTGTGAAGTTATGTGGGTTAGAAATGATATCGATGATGAAATCCAAGTAGATATGTCTAATGCGTCCACGAAACGAAAAAGGTTATCAGTAATGTTTTATTATTACTTCACATTTCTACGATCTATACATATATTTCATGCATATGTAATGATTGTACTCTTATCTAGGTTTGATGACGACGACCGGAGCAGCGAAGGCCAGCAGGAGCACCAGCCGCGGCAAAGGCATAGGTAGAGTGGTTCTACCACCCGGAGAGCTGCGTAGGGAGCTTCATAGGGCCGGTCTTGCATCCCGATCAGTATCCCCTTTAGATGACTCCTTCCGTGTGGACTATGCCACACCTCCAAGTATATTGCACGCATATTCATTTTGAATGTAATATTATAGATATACACGCATATTTATTTCAAAATTACTTATATAGTCAATGTTTAATTGTCTAGCTGTTGGTGGTGCGTCCACATCAGAGGCAGAGGCCACTACCGCACCTGTAGGTATGTTTATATATTCTATAGTGCATGCATATTGATTTAGAATGTTATATCATAAATATACACACATTCTTTTTGCTTTTACTTAGAGAATCATTTTTTAATTGTCTAGCTGTAGGTGGTTCCTCCACATCTCGGGCAGAGCCCACCACCGCATCTGCGGGTATATTTATATATCCTATATTGCTTGCATATTGATTTAGAATGTTATATTATTGATATACTGTAACACCTTAGAAGGCGATTAGAGTTAATTAAGGATTTTAATGCGGGTTTTTAATAAAATTTAACCAATAATTGTTTTCACATATTTTATTATAATTAATTAATATTTTATTTAATTATTTTTGTGCGTGCACACACATGTGCATGTTAATCCTAGGGTTAAGGAGGTGTTAACCATGTTTTACTAGCCAAGACACACTTAACCATTTGTATGTCATGTATTTATATATTTAGTTTTTAAATAAAAGGTTTTAATTGTTTTGAAAAATAAAGAAAAGAGAGGAGTTGAATAAGGGAAGGCATGCAATGAGGAGGCATGCATGGCATGGGAGACAAGACATGGGAGACAAGGCATGGGGTGCATTTAATGAAGAGAGAGAGGGCATGGCTCATTCTCACCCTCTCACTCTCTCATTTCTTCACCTCACTCTCTCATTTTCTCAACACTCACTCTCTCTATCATTTTCTTGTTCTTCTTCTCATTCACCAAAACTCACTTCTTGATCCATTTTTCCCACAAACCTTAAGCATAAACCTTCATCAACCTCACTAAACCCTTCACTAAGTTTGCTTAAACCCTCTTATGGTGACTTAGAGCTTGGAAAGCTAGGGTTTTTACCAAGTTGTGGTGAGGTAATGATCCTTAACTGTTAATTTGGCTCTGAGGAAGTTTGTGTGCTAATTAGTTTTAGTTAAATATCTTAAAGTTATAGTTTTGTGCTAAGTATCATATTTTGTGTTAAGTTTGTGACTATGTGAATCTTCTGTTGTTTGGTTGATCTCTAATTAAAACAAACAATACAGTAGATTGGTGATAGAACCTTGTGTACATACCTAAAACCCGGACCACATCCCTCACCTTCAGACCGGTGAGATTGGAGTTTTACCCGGCGCCGCCGTTTTTCCTGTAGTGTTAGGTGTTGGATTTTTGTGGGTAGGTCTCTGTTGGGTATTTATGGTATTTGGTACACTTTGTTTTTCCTATATTGTCTGTATGCAAAATCTGGAACCATTTAGCTAATTCTAGCGTTTCGATATAGTGCGATGCGGATTATTCGACTTTGTTTAAGTGTTTCGTATAGCTTACAGCCATAGTTTTGGTCTAGGATGTCGCTGCACGCGTTTAGCCGCTAAGCTAACACTTGGTAGCTTGGGGGAGTCGATTCGTTAGATTGGCGTTGTTTCCGTGTGTTATTGGAAAGTTGCTAATTTCACTTGTTTTGATTTGTGTGATATTATGATCGATTGCAGGGACTTCGGACGCTGCTAGGAAAGATAAAAAGGTGATTGGATTCACCTAGCTCGAGATCGTCTGGTGAGTAGATTTAACATTTACGGGGGAATTGCCTGTATGGCATTAAGCGCCGAGGGCTAAATTCGGTGATATAACCATATGCTTATATGTATATATGAATACAAATAAATATATATATATATATATATGAATACATATAAATATACATACATACATACATACATACATACATATATATATATATATATATATCTATCGTGCTTGAGTGCCATTTTGAACATCCTATTACCTGTTGTACATGGACAAAATATTATTGGACACTGCACCATTACTAACGGTTATACTGCACGAGCACCGAATTGTATGCCACACACACACCGTTGGTAATTGCCATGACACGCACAATATAGAATTGCCATGGATAATATGTTGTACAGCTTCCATTATTATTAACAGTTAGGCATTAATTATTTTTGTGCTTACACACACATGTGCATGTTAATCCTAGGGTTAAGGAGGTATTAACAATGCTTTACTAGATAAGGAACAATTAACCATTTGTATGTCATGTATTTATATATTTAGTTTTTAAATAAAAGGTTTTAATTGTTTTGAAAAATAAAGAAGAGAGAGGAGTTGAAGAAGGGAAGGCATGCAATAAGGAGGCATGCATGGCATGGGAGACAAGGCATGGGAGACAAGGCATGGGGTGCATTTAATGAAAAGAGAGAGGGCATGGCTCATTCTCACCCTCTCATTTCTGCACCTCACTCTCTCATTTTCTCAACACTCTCTCTCTCACTCACTCATTTTCTTGTTCTTCTTCTCCTTCACCAAAACTCACCTCTTGGGAAACCGCAAGATACCTTTGAAATTTGATATATTTAAAAAGAGCGGTTTTTCCCTTAATATGCCCACATTACTGTTCTATGCTTGCATACATCGTATTTCATGGATTTATGCATTAAGATACTGATTTCATATGATTTCTGGATTTAAGAACCGCGGATATATTTCAAAGGAAATTATACATTGCTTTAAAAATGCGGTTTCTCGTGATGTGATTTCGAGGCATCCACCATGAGTTTTTCTCAGTTTTGAGCTTGTTTTCGAGACTCGATTCGAGGAGTTGGATGAACCATCTGCGTGTACATGGTAGACTCGGTAAGGTACCCCGGGGAAAGAAGCTCGAGATGTAGACGATGAGCCTGGCAGGAGGGAATACTACTTACCGGTGATTGTATGGAAACTCGACGAATATCCGGAGGATACCGTTTCGGAGTTATGAGATGAGATAGATATGAGGGCCGATCAGAGTATGCGGTGCCTGAGATATGAGTATTTACGTGTCGATACTGGATACGGGTTTCATGATGTTTCGTGTGTCGATGTTGGACACTCAGGTTCCATGATGTGACGAATATGATGGCCGATCAGAGTGACGGTGCCCGAGATATTGGGATTTAGGGTGTCGTTGATGGACACTGGATTTTATGATGATGATTATGTTTTATCACACACTCATGCTTTATTATAACATGCACTGTTTCATGTAGTTGTTATACCCTGGTGGTGTACCTTGATCATGATTTGTTGCATATCAGTATTGTTATACTTATGCCATCAGATTGCATATTTCAGATTATCGCTTTTCGTGCATGCTTACGATTATCTGTATGATGTTATTTACTATTCACGAGTTGGCAACTCACCCCCGTTGTGTCACAGTGTTTTGCAGGCTTGACCCTCAGTGTAGTCGCGGCAGGGCTCCTTATTGCATCTGCTTCTACGGATACCGCTACTGTTGGTCGTGATTTTGGTGTAGGTGGCAGGTATCCGTATGGTTCCATTGTATATCTTATTTTGTATCTTGTACTCTCCATCTTCCACTTACATGTATTTGACTTAGAGACGAGATTGCGAGGATCGATATTGTATTATTTGTGCTTCTGGGTGTCGTGCTCGTGTGAGCCGGCTTTTTATTTATGTTGCGACGTTGTTTTACCTCTTATTATATTGTTTTCCCTTCTTAATTGCTTATTTCTTCACTACGGCGTCGTATATATACCTGTTGTGGTTGTGTTCCGCCTTTTGGCGTGAGTTGCTCCCGTTTGGGGATGCGTTTTATATATATTCTATGCTTGTACCCCTTTAGGGCAAGTTTTTACAAAAGCGATGCTGCCGAAATTTTTAAGAAAATAAATTTAAGCTGAGATTTTATAACTTGAGATTTTTAAATGTTTTTAACCATTGTTTTATCATTTTACTTCTTTTCTTGGTTTAGATTTCTGGGTTTTTCGGCTTACTTGAATTGCGTTACGCCTTTTGACGTCGCATGATTTAAGTGTCGGTCGCGTTCCTAAATTGGGTCGTGATAAAGTTTGTATCAAAGCGCTAGGTTTTACCTTTCAGAGTGTAGGATGACCCTTGGTATGATGGAGTAGCTAGCTTAAGCAGAGTGACGTAGCGCGTGTATGTTCCGCGATATACTTACGACACGGTACTCCGCCTAAGTGACCTTAGGACATATTTTCTTCCATATATCCTTATGATTCGATTTCTATGTTCTTATTGAATCCTATTTTCTTATTCCAGCCACTATACCACCAAAGACTATGAGGGCATAGGGAGCTGCCGCTAGAGCCGAGGTCAGGGCAGGCTCGTCTGAGACGAGAACTGACCAGGGCGGTATGTCTATTCTGTAGGAGCAGATTGATCCGCCTTCTCCAGGTCGTATTGCTAGGCTAGAGGCCAGTATTCAGGATTTGCGTCAGATGGTGGGATCGTTGGTTGAGACCAGTCGAGCGCAGAGATCGGAGGTTGTTCTACCTATTACGGGACCGTGATGGTACCTACTACTCAGACAGTCATACCTACCGCCACCGAGATTATCTTCGTATCCTTATCAGAGTTTATGAGGTTGAAGCCTCCGGTTTTCACCGGCACCGACACAGCTGAGGATCCACAGTCGTTCCCCGACTGGATGGCCAAGATCTATCGTTCGTTGAGATGTTCCGATGCGAGATTGGTAGATTTCGCTAGTTTTCGTCTGGAGGGTCTTGCCAAGACTTGGTGCGAGTCTTTGGAGAGAGGTCGAGCCGCAGGTCATCTTCCTATGACCTGGGTTGAGTTCGCGATGGTTTTTCTTGCTCATTTTCTCCCACATAGCATCAGAGATGCTCAAGCTCCCAGCTTTAAGTCTTTACTCCAGACTCCTGGTATGACAGTGGCGGAGTATGATATTCAGTTCACCCACTATCCGTTTATGTTTCGTATTTGGTGGATACTGAAGAGAAGCATTTCAAGAGATTTGTACGAGGCTTGGTTACCCAGTTTTTCCTCTTTATAGGTGCCCGGCATTTTGATACATATGCAGCCGTGGTGGACTCAGCCCTACTGGTAGATGAGCGTATTTCCGAGACTTCGGTCGTTCAAGGACCGAAACGGGTTCGTACCGATGTATCAGCCCGGAGGCAGATAGGTAGACGCCATAACAGATTCTTTTCAAGTGATGGTGGTAGCAGAGGCTTGAGGCGAGGCCAGTTATATGGCTCTTACCTACAGGATCAGCAGCCGTCGACGGGATGCTTTCGGTGTGGGAGTCAGTATCATCGCATCAGAGATTGTACTGAGGTACGCCAAGGCGAGGCAGCAGTTCCACATGTTACTTTACCACCTTCTCCACCTCAGAGAGCATTGCCTCTTACGTCTGTTATTGCTTCACGCTAGACCTATGCTCAGAGAGGCCATGGTCGCGGTGGTTTTGTTCAGAGGGGACATGGTGGCAGAGACAGAAGACAGCCGGATGCCGGTAGAGGACAAACCCGAGTTTTTGCGTTGACTCCTCAGGTTACGCAGGTGTCGAATGCAATAGTGACAGGTACTCTTTCAGTGTGTTGTTTCGATGCGCGCGTTTTATTTCATCCGGGATCCACGCACTTGTATGTTTCCACACACTTTGTACTGAGGTTGGGCTGAGAGTTGTCCTTGTTAGATCAGCCGCTTGTCATGATTACTCCCGTGGGTGAGTTTTTTTGTTGCGCGTCATGTGTTTCGATCGTGTGCCGCTCATACAGGAGATAAAGATTCTTCCATCGATTTGATCCTTCTTGATATGTTGTACTTTGACGTTCTTCTTGGCATAGACTGGTTAGCTACTTGCTTTGTGTCTGTGGACTGCCGTGAGAACGCAGTTAGGTTTTGTTTTCCGGATGAATCAGTTCTTGTTGTGCAGGGGGGGCGTAGTGCCGCCCCTCATAGTTTGATTTCTGCCCTTTGCGCTAGTTGGCTCTTGAGGAAAGGATGTCGGGGATTCATAGCCTTTATTCATGATACTGGAGCCACGGTAGATCCATTGGACCAGGTTCCTATTATGAGAGAGTTTCCCGACTTATTTCCCGATGAGTTACCTGGATTGCCGCCAGAGCGTGATATCGAGTTTTGCATTGATTTGATTCTTGGCATGGGGCCGATTTCTATACCGCCTTATTGGATGGCCCCGGTGGAGCTTAAAGAGCTTAAGGATCAATTGCAAGAGTTGCTTGATAGGGGACTTGTTCATCCGAGTGTTTCGCCTTGTGGATCTCCTGATCTATTCGTCAAGAAAAAGGACGGTAGTATGAGACTGTGCATTGATTATCGTCAATTGAACCGAGTTACGGTGAGGAATAGGTATCATGTATCTCGCATTGACGATTTTTTTTATCAGCTCCAGGGTGCGGGGCATTTTTCCAAGATTGATTTGAGGTCGGGTTATCATCAGTTGTGGGTTCGGAATGATGACATTTCGAAGACTGCTTTTCGTACACGCTACGGGCATTATGAGTACTTGGTGATGTCGTTCGGACTCACCAATGCCCCAGCAATATTCATGGATTTGATGAACCGTATTTTCAGGCCGTTCCTCGACTAGTTCATTATTTTATTTATTGACGACATTCTAGTCTACTCCAGAAGTCGAGAGGATTATGAACAGCAATTGAGGATCACCTTGCAAACATTGAGAGAGCACCAGCTATTTACTAAATTCTCGAAGTGTGCATTCTGGCTTGATAGTGTTGACTTCTTAAGTCATGTGGTTACGGGAGACGGTATACAAGTGGACCCAAAGAAGATCGAGGTCATACAGCCTTGGCCCAGACCTGTATCAGTGACAGAGGTCTACAGCTTCTTAGGCTTAGCCGGTTATTACCACCGTTTCATGCAGGATTTCTCGAGTATCGCTGCACCGCTGACTGGACTGACCCAGAAAGGAGTTCCTTTTCTTTGGACTGAGGCATGTGAGCAGAGTTTCCAGCAGTTGAAGACTCGTTTGACTACTGCACCGGTTCTATCTTTGCCTTCAGGATCAGGCGGCTATGTCGTTTATTGTGATGCTTCTCGAGTGGGTCTGGGTTGTGTGTTGATGCAGCATGACAGAGTTATCGCTTATTCTTCTCGGCTGTTGAATAAGCACGAGCAGAACTATCCCACTCATGATCTTGAGATGGCCGCGGTGGTCTTCACACTCAAGATTTGGAGACACTACTTATACGGAGAATCGTGTCAGATCTTCAAGGACCATAAGAGTTTGAAGTACATCTTCCAACGGCGGGATCTGAATTTGAGGCAACACCGTTGGATGGAGCTTGTGAAGGATTATGATTGTGAAATACTTTATCACCCGGTCAAGGCGAATGTGGTAGCTGATGCTTTGAGTCGTAGGCCCGGAGGTAGCTTGTTCCATTTGAGCGCAGTTCAGAGACAGTCTTTTACAGATTGGCAGATCTTGTATGATAGTAGAGTACAGTTCGAGTTCACTTCCGTTGGAGGGGCAGCTTGCTCATGTCCGCTCCTGTCCACTTCTACTTGATTGTATCCGTGAGGCGCAGTCCGACGATGCTCATTTGTCTGAGATTTTGGAGCATGTTCGGCAGGGTAAAGATTCAGGGTTTGTGATTGATGACCAAGGTGTGCTACATTTTGGGACTCGTCTGTGTGTGCCAGATTCCGAAAGGCTGAGACGCAAGATCCTAGAGCAGGTACATCAGTCAGCATATAGTGTTCATCCAGGTTCCATCAAGATGTATCGTGATTTGAAAGATATCTACTGATGGGAAGGGATGAAGAGAGATGTTTCGGACTTCGTTTCGAGGTGCCTGACTTGTCAGCAAATCAAGGCTGAGCATCATAGATCGGCAGGAAAGTTGCAGCCTTTGCCCATTCCGGAGTGGAAATGGGTGCAGATCTCCATGGATTTCGTTATGGGTCTACCAAGGTCCAGTCAAGGGTATGATTACATTTGGGTGATTGTTGACCGGTTGATGAAAGCGGCTCACTTCCTTGCAGTGAAGACCACTTTCGGGTTTGCTCAGTATGCTCAGCTGTACATTGATGAGATTGTGCGTTTGCATGGCGTTCCTACATGCATTGTATCCGACAGAGGCATCCAGTTTACTAGCCGTCTTTGGCAGAAACTTCAGGAAGCAATGGGTACCCGATTGAGTTTTAGCACCGCTTTCCATCCGCTGACCGATGGTCAGTCAGAGCGGACTATACAGACTCTCGAGAATACGCTTTGTGCGTGCGTGCTTGATTTTGGTGGCAGTTGGGATCGTCACTTGCCTTTGATAGAGTTCTCCAACAATAACAGCTTTCAGGAGACGTTTCCGATGGCACCTTTTGAGGCTCTGTATGGGAGAAATTGTCGATCGCAAGTCTGTTGGACCGAACTCAGAGAGAGTACGATTTTAGGACCACGGCCAGTTCAAGAGACTACGGAGAAGATCTAGTTGATTCAGGACAGGATGAGAGCAGCCCAGTGCAAGCAGAAGTCTTATGCCGACCGTCGTCGTCGCAGACTTGAGTTCGCAGTGGGTGATCATGTATTTCTACGGATTTCTCCGATGAAAGGCATGATGAGATTTGGGAAGAAAGGGAAGCTTAGTCCCATATTTGTGGGGTCCTTTTGAGATCCTTGAGCGAGTTGGTACTGTTGCCTATCGTTTGGCACTTCTACCCATTTTTCCAGATGTTGACCCCGTATTTCATGTATCGATACTTCGCAAGTACCTTATGTTAGTTATGTATATGCCCTAGAGACCATTGTTGTACATATGATGTATATTATAATGGATGTTTGGATATATATAGAGAGGACTTTCTTGCTCGTCATGATAGTATGCTATTTGGTTTCTCTTTATCTTAACATATTGACTTGTATTGGTTTACTGTCTTACTCTCACATGTTGATAAAGCCCTTAGGATCTATACTCGACTACTGGGAATATGATGAGATCATACTAATGGGGCCACAGTAGTCGATGAGTACATCCTATAACTGTTCCTAGTCGAGGGTATATCGAGACAGGGCATCGATACACCAGAGTAGACTGGCGTATACGCATCTTGACCCATATGATGAGCGATGGATGATCCCATATCCATCGGTGTTTGACATCAAGGATGGTGTACGGGTGCTCAGTGGAGACTAGGTACACTGGACTGACTCGCCGAGAACTCCCAGATGGTGATATACCACACGTCAGATGGCAGTTCTCCGGTGACACTGGTACAGGGTAGTCTGTAGACCCGAGATCGTCATAGAGTCTTGTGTGATTCCCACTGTGCTTTGATTTCCACCTTACCATGTCCAAGAGGGCGTGCAAAACAGTGGCTTTTAGGTGCAGTCCCGAATCACACGGAGGCAATGAGCGATAGGAGGGGATTCGTCTCTCCCGGTATAGGGAGTTGATGTTGTGCTGTGTTCGATTGGCTATAACTGGAAGTCCCTGGCCAGGGCTGATATAAAGATTTACTGGTAAGTGTTACCAGTAGTTTCTCGACCCATTATGAGCCTCACATCGACACGACTTATCGGTTACTGGGGTCTGACGTATACCACCACTAGACTAGATATGCAACATATCAGATGAAAAGACCGGACTGTACGGGAGTGTTACTGATTGGATTCACAGGAGAATGTACAAGTTAGCTTATTGATCTTCTGATCACTCAATACCTGGGTGGCAGTTACGTTTAGCTGACCGCTTGCAGCTTGTGGGTGTTTGATATGATCATCACCTGCTACCGGCGTATTGACGATTCTTTAGAGTCCTACACAGAGGTTTCTTGACTCAGGCAAAATGGAGTAGGGGCACATATGTGATATGTGCATGACCGAGGATAATGCGATATGTGATACCGTATTATATTCTCGCGATATTTAGATATGAGCCGGGTTATCGGATCAAGTGTTGATTCGATGAATCGGTACATGATATATTATTCGGTTATATTCGATATAGCCGGATTGTCGGATCAAGTGTTGATTCGATAATTTAATGTATAATAATATATATGATATATTGCATTACATTATCTATTATTGGCTCGCTTTATTATTTCATTTTCTCACCGGATAATGCATTGATATATATGCGATATATATTAATTGTATTATTTTCTTTTGTTACAAATATATAATATATATGATATATATTATTGTAACATGATATGATTACTAATGAAACATGTTTAGTGGAGATTAAACAATGTTAGGGTTTGAATTGGGTTAGTTCTTTCATGAACCTTCTAGAAGGTTTTCTTTTGTCATGAGTTAAGATATTATGATTGATATTTTCTTATGACTCATTCTTTAACTCAACCCAAACCCTAGCCTTAGCTAATTCTCTACAAGGGTTAGCCTAGTGATGGTTGACCATGGTTACATTATTAATCATATAACATTTCATTATTCATCACAAAAGGATTAATGCATTAATTCTTCTTCTTCTTCAACTTTGAGCTTTGAGAAAGCTTACTAGGTTTTTATTTTGTGATGATTAAAAGTTAGAATTTGATATAAAAAGAAAGCATAAATACTACTCCATCATCCTCATCTAATCTAGCTAATTAGATTAGGGTGTTCACCTCATTAGAGAGAGAGAGCTTGAGTTATAGAAACTTCGACGTAGATCATCGAAGAAAAGGAACACTACAAGCTAGCATGGATCGTTCGAGTCGTGGAGCCTCTCTTGAGTCCGGGAGATCGTGGATCGCGGAGAAGGAACTTCTACTCGGAGCTTATGAAGCGAAGGAGCGGACTACAAAGGTTGTAATCCCTCACTTTTAGTTGTAAAGATATTTACTTGCATGTTAAACCCTAATAATCTAGCAAAGATCTCGGCTTTGGGTTGTTCGGCACGTCTAAATTTTTATTCAGGCATGGTTGACGCCTTATAGACCTTCATAAGAGTACCTAGGAACCCTACAGTGGTATCAGATCCTAGCTAGAGTATTAGGCGACGTGTATACGAAATTAAAACTCCGATCGAACCCCGAAACACCGATTTTGACCCCCTCTCTGGACAATTTTTAAAAATGTGATTTTTTCTGTATTAAAAATACTCAAAAAACTCAGCAGGGAATTATATGTATTAATGTGGAAAATGACAAAGTAAATCGTACGGACCGCCACGGAACCGCGGCAATACCTTGCTTGTGCCGCGGATCCGCGGCCGTACAGTTGGATTTGACTTTGGATTTTGTACAGTAATACCCGTATCTGTTAGTGCATATTTCTGGGTATTTTTAATCTGACTCAAGTGTTGAGTGTTCTGGGGATTATTTTGAATTCGTTGATTCGATCGGAAAATTTAATTTCGTTCTTTTTCCGGATAATTTAGAAAATGTTAAAATGTTCGAACGGATATTATTAACTCACCTTTTCCCGACACGAAAAACTTTCAAGTGTTGAATTTTTCTTGAGTTTAAATCTTTTGGAAAAACGTGCAAGTAACGCGGTGATCCCTCTAGAAGAACACAAACCTTAACTCGATTATGTAACCGTCTGAATTGCCTCTAAACCTTAGGGTTTGGGGCAGTACGGCGTGCCACATGTGAGGCGTTGGCTTGACCCTTCTACGGCTGGACCATTGGTACTGTGACATATTCTGGGATTATTTAAACTCCGCTCAAGTGTTGAGCTATTTAGGAAATCTTGGGTATTTGATTATCCGATCGGAAAGTTTAATACTGTCTATTTATCTGGAATGTGATACAATATGTGAAATTCATATAGTTAGACATGAAATGCGAAGTATGTGATATTTCGGATTTATGATGTCTAAAGTGATTGTGGATTCCAAATGTTGTAGTTTTACAATTTCTTTTCTGTGACCGTAAGTGTAGTATGTAGTTGTATTGCCGGTTTTCGTTGCTATACATCAACGGCGATCGGTGTATGCATACTTACTTACGTTGATAATATGAGATATTATGTGTTGCTGTGATATGTTATATTGGATCGTCGTGTTCTGAATAGCCGGGGGTTTTATGTGAGATGGGGTTTTTTATTTTTCATTCATGTAAAATTCATTTGTATGTAATATTCTTTTATTGGGGCACTTCCGGGAAGAGGCTGATGTCACCAGTGTATATTATTTACTTTTCCGCATTAGGTAGACCCAAGGAGAGGAGCACAAGTAACCGGGTTCTAGGGTCCAGTGGGAGGCCATCTCGAGGAGTCGAGACCGGGTCTCCTAACCCTAGAATTGGCAGTGTTACTTGTCGCTCTCGTAGGGGTCTAGAGATGTGGGTTTGGCTATTCATCGCGACCGTGGAATCCGTGTTTTATACCGGCTCGTATTAAAAACACGGACATCCTAGTATATCCAATATTTCATATATGTTCTTCTGCCGCAATGTTCTGTGATGAGATCATATTACTGCCTGAGACGAATGCTTATACTATATATATATGATGATATATAAATATTACTGCTTTTATTTCTTCTGTGATGCTTAGGAAGCATAAGCTGATGGGATTTATTAATGAGATTAATAAAAGAAAAGAAACCTAAAAGATGTTGTAGAATCAAAACTTTATAAAAAGGGTAGCTACAGTTTTGCTTTGCATAGCGGTATATATGATATGCTCTGCACCTTATTCGATGAGGAAGGAGCCGAGATCCCTTCACCGGGAGTGACCTCTTTAGCAAAACTGGCAGATGCTACAAACTCGCTGTTTAGTTTTTGATAGGTTATATAGTTCTTGCTTTGCACAGCGGTATATATGATATATCCTGCACCTTATTCGATAGGGAAAGAGCCGAGATCTCTTCACCGGGAGTGACCTCTTTAGCGAAACTAGAAAAGCCTAAAAAACACTCCTTTTTCAAAATCACTTGATTCTACGACGATATCAAGTTCATTACGTAATAGTTTTTCTGAAAAACCTGTCGTAGCCCTACGTCATTTCAGATAAATCCTACATAGTATTCGTGTTGCGTTTGTTGACCTTGTCAAGGCACAGTGTACGTAGCTAATTAGTGTTTATCTGCTAAAACATGAGATGTGATTGGATTAGGGTATTCGTACGGCCTTGTTGACCTTGTCAAGGGTCATGCGGGTGGGTTTAATTCAATCGGGAAATGACGGGTTGAACTTGACTTGCGATTTATGGTTTGTTGACCTTGTCAAGGTCATAGATCGCTAGGGGCAAAATATTATCGGGAATTTCAAGTGTTGAAATTTGCAATGAGATTGCATACCTTCTAAGAGATAGTTGGATCCCGATACCCACTGCAGTAAGAGTTACTCCTGGGAGAATTTTACACAGGACAATTAGTCGATCAAGTAGGTGTCTAGAAAGGTGTTAACGGGGTTATGGCTCTGGGAAAACGAGGTTTATTTTAATTAGGTCCGTGCGAAAGCACGGGGAACCTCCCTCAAGTACCGACACTGATCTGGCTGAAAGATTGACGAAATTATAGGGTGTAATTAATATCGGCTAATCTTACCTTTTAGGGTTTGGAGGAAGATTTGATAAAAACAGTGGGAGACATCCTGATTAGATAAGATAATAACCAATCTAATCTTGCAAGAGCATACACTAAAGTGTTTCCTTCTCTCTCTCTCCAGGTAGCGACCATGTCAGGACTTAATCAAGATAAAAATATGGATGTATTGACTGAAGCCGCTTATTATACTGAGCAGGGGAATGTTGGTCCCGTTCATTCTTATAAGTGTTATAAGACTGAGCAGGGAATAGGACAATATCTGGATTCTCACGCCGCCCAAACGAAGAACAAGCATGTTGATGCATTTTCTTCGGGTGTGTTAGTTATTGAGAACTGTTTCTCAGTTCACCCTACGTCCTGGATATTGGATACCGGATCAGGATCCCACATATGTAAATTGTTACGTGGGCTACGTAAAGGTAGAGAACTGGGAAAAGGTGATCATTCTGTATAAGTAGGGAATGGTACAAATATTGCAGCCAAAGCAGTTGGCGAATATCACCTTGTATTACCAGGTAGTAATACATTGATTCTGAATGAGTGCTATTATATACCAAACATGATGTGCAACATTATATCAGTTTATTTATTAAGCAAAGAAGGGTATAATTTTGTAATACAGGATAATGTTATGAACATCTTCCTAAATCAAAAGTTGATTGGATCAGGCTCGTTACATAATGGCATATTCATTCTTAATCAAAATACAGTCCTTAATATACAAAACACACACAAGAGGAAGAGTTCAGAAATGAACGAATCCTTCTTTTGGCATTGTAGACTTGGTCATATCAATGCGACACGGCTAGCTAAGTTACATAAGGATGGATATTTGAATCCGTTCGAATTATCATCTTATGATACTTTCCATTCATGTCTCAAAGGTAAAATGATCAAAACTCCGTTTAGTGGACACGGAGAAAGAGTTAAGGAACTCTTAGGACTGGTACATAGTGATGTATGCGGTCCCATGTCTACACACGCCAGGAACGGTTCTTCGTACTTCATTACATTCACTGACGATCTCTCAAGATTCGGACATGTGTTCCTGATGAAACACAAGTCTGAAGCTTTTGAGAAATTCAGAGAATATAAGCACGAAGTAGAGAACCAAACGGGCAAAAGTATTAAGATCCTTCGATCTGATCGAGGAGGAGAATACTTGAGCAATGAGTTCCTAGATTATCTAAAAGAGAATGGGATTCTCTCTCAGCTTACTCCTCCTTATACACCACAGCACAACGGTGTATCGGAGCGGAGGAATCGCACCCTATTAGATATGGTGCGCTCTATGATGAGTAATGCTGAGTTACCTATTTACTTCTGGGGTTATGCACTGGAGACAGCAGCATACCTATTGAATCAAGTTTCGTTTAAATCTGTACCTACCACACCATATGAGATATGGAGTGGGAAGAGACCGTATCTTAAACGAGTTAAGATATGGGGTTGTCCGGCCTATGTCAAAAGGCAAAATCCGGACAAACTCGAGGCACGATCAGTTCTTTGTAAGTTTGTAGGATATCCAAGCAATTCGTATGGATATCTATTCTACCACAGTGAACAACAAAAGGTGTTTGTTGCTCAACATGCCACCTTTTTAGAAAAGGAATTTCTTGCAAAAGAAATTAGTAGCGATAAGGTAGAGCTGGAAGAAGTTCCAGCACCGCAAACTATAACTGATGATTTATTGGAACCAGAGGATTCAGTAGTACCCGACGAACCCCATCCTCTCCGCCGATCTAGCAGGGTTTCTCATCCACCTGAGAGATACTACGGTTTTCTCATTGATGGTGGAAGCGAGGATTGTATCATAGAAGATGATGACCCGACTAGTTTCGAGCAGGCCATCACGAGTGGTGACTCTATGAAATGGCTGGATGCAATGCGATCTGGGATGGAATCCATGTACACCAACAAAGCATGGACTTTGGAAAATGCTCCTGAAGGGGTAAAACCCATTGGGACCAAGTGGATCTTTAAAAAGAAAATTGGTGTAGATGGAAAAGTTGAGACTTTCAAAGCTAGACTTGTTGCAAAGGGTTTTCGTCAACGACCAGGTGTGGATTATGACGAGACCTTTTCTCCAGTGGCTATGCTTAAGTCCATCCGGATCTTACTTGCCATTGCTGCATACCATGACTACGAAATCTGGCAAATGGATGTTAAGACCGCCTTTCTAAACGGTGATTTAAAAGAGTGCGTATATATGACTCAGCCAGAGGGCTTCGTAGATAGTGGGAGCAGCGGAAAGGTGTGCAAGCTGCTTAAATCCATTTATGGGTTAAAGAAAGCATCGCGGAGTTGGAACATTTGTTTTGATGTTGTAGTCAAAGAGTTTGACTTCATCAAAAATATAGATGAATCTTGTATTTATAAGAAGGTTGCAGAGAGTAAGGTTGTATTCCTCGTATTGTACGTGGATGACATACTCTTGATAGGAAATGATGTTCCTATGCTGCAATCAGTCAAGCTCTTCTTATCACAAAGATTCTCAATGAAAGATCTAGGTGATGCCTCCTGCATATTGGGAATCATGATCTATAGAGATAGATCTAAACGGATACTGGGATTGTCCGAATCGAGGTACATTGACACCATACTAAAGAGGTTTAGTATGGAAGAATCCAAGCGTGGGAACCAACCCACGATCTCTGGACTCATTCTCTCCAAAGAGATGTCTCCCAAGACTGATTTGGAGAGAGCTCGCATGCAAGGGTTACCCTATGCTTCGGCAGTAGGCTCTATCATGTATGCGATGCTATGTACGAGACTTGATATAGTAGACTCACTAAGTGTAGTGAGTCGGTATCAAGCAGATCCTGGATAGAGTCACTGGACAGCTGTGAAGAACATTCTCAAGTACTTACGAAGGACTAAAGAGATGTTCTTGGTATATGGTAACGGAGAACTCCAGGTGGAGTCCTTTACCGATTCCAGCTTCCAAAGTGATAAGGACGACTCTAAGTCGCACTCGGGATTTGTCTTTACCCTCAATGGAGGGGCGGTATGTTGGAAGAGTTCCAAACAGGATACCGTTGCAGACTCGACGATGGAAGCTGAATACATCGCTGCCAACGATGCTGCCAAAAAGGCTTTCTGGATAAAGAAGTTCATTAGTGAACTTGGTGTGGTTCCATCCATTGAGCATACAATACCTCTGCATTGCGATAACAATGGAGCTGTGGCTTTGGCCAAGGAACCCAGGTCCAATCAAAAGTCTAGACATATTCTGAGGCGGTATCACCTCATCAGGGAGATAGTTGATCGCCGGGAGATCGAGGTCAGGAGAGTAGATACGAAGGACAACACCGCGGATCCACTCACGAAGGCCATTCCTCAGATACAGTTTGAGAGATTATTCGGGATGCTAGGTATGAGATACTACAGCAGCTGGCCTTAGTACAAGGGGGAGATTGTTAGTTATGTATATGCCCTAGAGGCCATTGTTGTACATATGATGTATATTATAATGGATGCTTGGATATATATAGAGAAGACTTTCTTGCTCGTCATGATAGTATGCTATTTGGTTTCACTTTATCTTAACATATTGACTTGTATTGGTTTACTGTCTTACTCTCACATGTTGATAAAGCCCTTAGGATCTATACTCGACTACTGGGACTATGATGAGATCATACTATGATATATTGCATTACATTATCTAATATTGGCTCGCTTTATTATTTCATTTTCTCACCGGATAATGTATTGATATATATGCGATATATATTAATTGTATTATTTTCTTTTGTTATAAATATAAATGATATATATGATATATATTATTGTAACATGATATGATTACTAATGAAACATGTTTAGTGGAGATTAAACAAGGTTAGGGTTTGAATTGGGTTAGTTCTTTCATGAACCTTCTAGAAGGTTTTCTTTTGTCATGAGTTAAGATATTATGGTTGATATTTTCTTATGACTCATTCTTTAACTCAACCCAAACCCTAGCCTTAGTTAATTCTCTACAAGGGTTAGCCTATTAATGGTTGACAATGGTTACATTATTAATCATATATCATTTCATTATTCATCACAAAAGGATTAATGCATTATTTCTTCTTTTTCTTCAACCTTGAGCTTTGAGAAAGCTTACTAGGTTTTCATTTTGTGATGATTAAAAGTGAGAATTTGATATAAAAAGAAAGCATAAATACTACTCCATCATCCTCATCTAATCTATCCAATTAGATTAGGGTGTTCACCTCATTAGAGAGAGAGAGGGCTTGAGTTATAGAAACTTCGACGTAGATCATCGGAGAAAAGGAACACTACAAGCTAGCATGGATCGTTCGAGTCGTGGAGCCTCTCTTGAGTCCGGGAGATCGTGGATCACGGTGAAGGGACTTCTACTCGGAGCTTATGAAGCGAAGGAGCGGACTACAAAGGTTCTAATCCCTCACTTTTAGTTGTAAAGATATTTACTTGCATGTTAAACCCTAATAATCTAGCAAAGATCCTGGCTTTGGGTTGTTCGGCACGTCTAAATTTTTATTCGGGCATGGTTGATGCCTTATAGACCTTCATAAGAGTGCCTAGGAACCCTACACCTTCATGACCCTTCTCACATGATTCAGCACCAGACCATCCAGCTGGAGTGCAATCTTTTTTTCTCCGAGCAGCCGGTAGTTATATTGGATCGACAGGTGATGAAACTTCGGTCAATGGTCTTACCATCAATGAAAGTTCTTTGGTGTGGCCCGAATAGCGAAGAAGTCACATGGGAAGCCGAGAGCGAGATGCGAAAGAAATTCTCTCATCTCTTCGAAGGTACGCATAGTAAGATTTTTAAATTCGGGGACGGAATTTCTTTAAGAGGGAAGATTGTAACACCTTAGAATGCGATTAGAGTTAATTAAGCATTTTAATGCGGGTTTTTAATAAAATTTAACCAATAATTGTTTTCACATATTTTATTATAATTAATTAATATTTTATTTAATTATTTTTGTGCTTGCACACACATGTGAATGTTAATCCCAGGGTTAAGGAGATGCTAACCATGCTTTACTAGTCATGGCACACTTAACCATTTGTACGTCATGTATTTATATATTTAGTTTTTAAATAAAAGGGTTTTAATTGTTTTGAAAAATAAAGAAGAGAGAGGAGTTGAATAAGGGAAGGCATGGAATGTTAATTAGGCTCTAAGGATGTTTGTGTGCTAATTAGTTTCAGTTAAATACCTTAAAGTTATAGTTTTATGATAAATATCATATTTTGTGTTAAGTTTGTGACTCTGTGAATCTGCTGTTGTTTGGTTGATCTCTAATTAAAACAAACAATACAGTAGATTGGTGATAGAGCCTTATGTACATACCTGAAACCCGTACCCCATCCCTCACCTTTGGCCTGGTGAGATTGGGGTTTTACCCGGCGCCGGCAGTTTTCCTGTAGTGTTAGGTATTGGATTTTTTTGGGTAGCTTTCTGTTGGGTATTTATGGTATTTGGTACACTTTGTTTTTCCTATATTGTCTGTAGGCAAAATCTGAAACCGTTTAGCTAATTCTAGCATTTCGATATAGTGCGATGCGGATTATCCGATTTTGTTTAAGTGTTTCATGTAGCTTACAGCCGTAGGTTTGGTCTAGGATGTCACTGCACGCGTTTAGCCGTTAAGCTAACACTTGGTAGCTTGGGGGAGTCGATTCGTTGGTTTGGCGTTTTTTCCGTGTGTTATCGGAAAGTTGCTAATTTCACTTGTTTTGATTTGTGTGATATTTGGATCGATTGCGGGGACTTCGGACGCTGCTAGGAAAGAGAAAGAGATGATTGGATTCACCTAGCTCGAGATCGTCTGGTGAGTAGATTTAACATTTACGGGGGGATCGCCTGTATGGCGTTAAGCGTCGAGGGCCTAGATTCAGTGATATAATCATACGCTTATATGTATGTATGTATGTATGTGCTTATATGTATGTATGTATGTGTGTGTGTGTGTGTATTGATCGTGCTTGAGTACCATTTTGAACATCCTATTACCTGTTGTACATGGACATGGTATTATTGGACACTGCACCATTACTAACGGTTATGTTGCACGAGCACCAAATTGTATACCACACACACACCATTGGTAATTTCCATGACACGCACACTATAGAAATTTCCATGGATAATATGTTGTACTACTTCCATTATTATTAACAGTTAGATATTGATTCTTGTTTTATTGCGCATATGAATTGCATCATACGTACATACATACATGTATACATACATACATTGCTACAGTCACATGTATACTCTAATATGATGTTGTATTTCGATTTCGTGGATTTGGGAAACCACAAGATACTTTTAAAACTTGATATATTTAAAAAGAGCGGTTTTCCCTTGATATGCTCATATTACTGTTCTATGCTTGCATACATCATATTTCATGGATATATGCATTGAGATACTGATTTCTGGATTTGAGAACCGTGGATATATTTCAAAGGAAATTATACATTGTTTTAAAAATACGGTTTCTCGTGATGTGATTTCGAGGCGTCCACCATGAGTTTTTCTCGGTTTTGAGCTTGTTTTCGAGACTCGATTTGAGGAGTTGGATGAACCGTCTGCGGGTACATGGTAGACCCGGTAAGGTACCCCAGGGAAAGAAGCTCAATATGTAGACGATGAACCTGGAAGGAGGGAACACTACCTACCAGTAATTGTATGGAAACTCGACGGATATACGGAGGATACAGTTTCGGCGTTATGAGATGAGATAGATATGAGGACCGATCAGAGTATGTGGCGTCTGAGATATGAGTATTTACGTGTCGATGCTGGAAACTGGTTTCATGATGTTTCGAGTGTCGATGTTGGACACTCAGGTTCCATGATGTGACGGATATGAGGGCCGATCAGAGTGACGGCGTCTGAGATATTGGGATTTTGGATGTCGTTGATGGACACCGGATTTTATGATGATGATTCATTGAAGAGGATTATGTTTTATCCCACACTCAGGATTTATTATGACATGCACTGTTTCATGTAGTTGTTGTACCCTGGTGGTGTATCTTGATCATGATTTGTTGCATATCCGTATTGTTATACTTATGCCATCAGATTGCATATTTCAGATTATCGCTTTTCGTGCATGCTTGCGATTATCTGTATGATGTTATTTACTATTCATGAGTTGGAAACTCACCCCCGTTGTGCCACAGTGTTTTGCAGGTTTGACTCTCAGTGTAGTCGTGGCAGGGCTCCTTATTGCATCCAACTCTGCGGATACCGCTATTGTTGGTCGTGATTTTGGTGTAGGTGGGTTTTTGCGGGTATCCGTATGGTTACAATGTATATCTTATTTTGTACCTAGTACTCTCCATCTACCACTTACATGTATTTAACTTAGAGACGAGATTGTGAGGATCGATATTGTATTATTTATGCTTCTGGGTGTTGTGCTCGTGTGAGCCGGCTTTTTATTTATGTTGTGACGTTGTTTTACCTTATTATGTTGTTTTCACTTCTTAATTGCTTATTTCTTCTCTACGGAGTCGTATATATAACTGTTGTGGTTGTGTTCCGCCATTTGGCGTGAGTTGCTCCCGTTTGGGGATGCGTTTTATATATATTCTACGCTTGTACCCCTTTGGGGATAGTTTTTACAAAGGAGATGCTGCCGAAATTTTTAAGAAAATAAATTTTAGTTGAGATTTTATAACTTGAGATTTTTAAATGTTTTTAACTACTGTTTTATCAATGTACTTCTTTTATTGGTTTAGATTTCTGAGTTTTTTGGCTTACTTGAATTGCGTTAAGCCTTTTGACGTCGCGTTATTAAGTGCCAGTCGCGTTTCTAAATTGGGTTGTGACATATATACATTTTTTTGCAATTACTTATATAATCTATTTTTAATTATCTAATTATAGGTGGTGCATCCACATCTGGCGCAAAGGCCACTCCCGCCACTTCTGTACCCTCCGCTCAGTTTACAGGTTAGTATGAATAAATATAAAATATTTATTCATTTTACATATCCTCTAAGAATAAACATGAACTTCATATAATTTTATCATCAATGTTTATTTTCTAGTTGAAGGGGATGCGTCCACGTCCGGGTCACCGGCTGTTCCTCACCGGAGGAAATATCATCCCGCTCGTGCTGCTGCCCGGGCCCAGGCTCGTGCTGTTGTCGCCGGAGGTATATATCGCACTTCAATTTTCGTTAATCCTTGATTTCTTAATACCACTTTGTCTTAATATTGCTTGTCTTGATATTTCTTGTAGATGCAGGGCAGCCCTATCCTGAGAGGAGGACTCGAGGGTCGAATCAGTCCCACAGGCTGAGGCTCGATAGAGCTAAGGGGAGGCACCATTCCCCCTCTTCTTTACCCCTGATTATCGTTATACCGGCGATTATGCCGAGAGGTTCGGCCGGTATATGGGGAATGAGAGCCGCATCCTAAAGAAGTATCCACTTCACGTTGAGTGGGGCGATCAGCACCGGCGCTCATTTGCCCTCTTTTGGTATTAGGCTCGTGTATTAATATATATTTTCTTTTGACTTATCCAATATATTTATTATTATTTAACACTTGCAATTTAAATACATTTTTTTTTTGTATTTGCAGTTGGATTACGACTTTCAGCCTATACCCGACCCCGATCCCCTGAAAGAGTGCTCGATCTTCACGCTCTGTACCAGGACTTGATGAAGAACAAGCAATCAAAGGTCCTATACAATAGGAACGAGCTGAAGATCGACTGCTATTCCCTATGGATGGTGACCTCCGAGGCAGAGAGGGCGGCACTCCTACATACTCCAGCCTTTGCGAGAGTTGACGTAGATACATGGCCTCTCTTATGCCAATATTTCGACTATCAGTGCAAATAGGTTTGTAATTTAAATTTAATTTATTGTTAGTATATAATTTATTTTTTTGTGTTGCTTAATTAGAAAACTAAATCTGAATGTGTTATGCAAAAATAGGACGATCAAAATAAGAAGCATAGGAAGTCGGCCAAGAGTGGTCACTCCACTTATAAAGGTGGCTCGAGGAACATTACTCGTGCCATGGAGGCATCGGTAAATTACAATAGATCTATTTTGATATAATGTAATATAAAGAGTTATTTTATAATATATGTAAATTTTTGGCGAATTGCTGAGTGCTCAGACCCTGGCGCAGGGTGGTACACCGAGCGTGCTGACCACGTATCTTGCTATCCACGACACCTCGACAGATCCCGCCAGGGGCGAGCTTCGATTCCTCGACACCGCTACCCAGGAGTATTGCGTAAGTGTTAATATTTATTCTAACAGGTTTGAAATTTTTGTTTTGAAAAGTTCAAATTTAAATGATATACTTATATTTTAATAGTTAATGTGGGTGTAAGAGCGGGCGGTGGAACAGGCGGAGGCATCGGTGATCGATTTTACTGGACAGACCGATCCGATGCTACTGACCCCAGTCCTATATGCCAAACACGGAGGGCACCACGGAGGTTAGGAGAGAGGCCGGGGACTGGGTCCTAGAAGGACCTATATGAGGTTGGACTCCACTCCGGCGGTTACTTCCCCTACCCTCCGTGAGCGATGTCTAGAGCATGATGTTGCCGCCTTGAAGACCACCATCGAGAAGTTGAAGAAAATGTGGGTACGTATACTACTTAATAGTAAAATATTATATCACATTATAGATAGTAACATATGCAATATTAGTAGTCTGAGCTTATTTGGCTGTAGACTTAGGTTTGGTTAATCATACTTACATAAAACTATCTAATTAAAATAAACTACGGTTTTCCAAACTAGATACCCAAACGAGACCTAAGTCCTTAAGTATTCTTAGATTAGGGTTTCGCAATAACCTGAAAATGATACGAATTCGACTAAAATATAATACATCATTCTTACTCGTTGATTATACACAAAATTTAACAGATGCGACAGGCTCCCTCGACTGCGGCTCCACATGCATCTCCTTCGGCTGCGGCTCCGCAAGCCACTACCTCGGCCGCGGTTGCGTAGACCAATCCTGTAGCTCCACAGCCCGCTCAGACTCCCGCATAGTCCGCTCCTTCATTAGTCGAGTTTTTGACGACTCAGGGTTGCACCGAGGAGCAGATGCGCCAGATTACGGTGTTTATCAGAGGTGGAGGAGCTGGACTGAGCTAGGGTAGCTTTTTTTTAATATTTTTGAGGATGTATGTACTTATCTGATACATATTGTATATATTTTGGACGATATTGGTGGTTGTTTGCTAGTTCACGATGATTTAGATTGATATCGTATTCTGTTTCTTTATTTATTTTATATATTATTCATGAGATGTTGATTATGAATATTTCTGTATTTGGTTATATGATGTATATATTATTGTGCACAAGGCAGGGGAAAAATAGGAAGCCCCCTTTTTAAAAAAAACTGATATTTTGTCCCTACGGATTAATCCGTAGGTGCAAAGTTTGCCCCTACACAATTAGCCGTAGGGACAAAATATCAAGATACCTGATATTTTGTCCTTATGGACTCAGTAACAGCGGTTAAACTTGCCCTTACGCATTTATCCGTAGGGGCATTTATCTGGACCTACGGATAAATCCGTAGGGATAAGTATCAGGCTCTATGGATAAATCCGTAGGGGCAAGTATTTTATTTTATAAACCAATAAATTAAATAAATATTTTGTCCCTACGGATTAATTTGTAGGGATATATGTCCCTACAGAGTAAGGCGTAGGGGAAATTATTACTCCGTATGGACATGTTCAGGGCGAAGACTTACACTTACGGCCTTTGCACCTACGGGGGAATTTTGTGTCCCTACAGATGTATCCAAATTTTGAGAAGTTATAGGTATAAGAATAAAGTAGAGAACCATACGTTTGAAGTATCAGGATTCTTTGAGGTGATCGAAGATGTAGATACTTATGCTAGGTATTCCATCGTAAGTAATATATTTGAGAACTTGTTTCTCTTTCAGGTTACTCATCAGTGGGTGCGCTCCTTGATGAGTAGTGCTGCATGGCCTTCTTCCATTTAGTCGATATGCACTGGAAACAGCTGCATGTATTTTGAATCTGGTTCAAATTAAATTAGTGCATTTGTTTCTATATTGGATATAGAATGGATTCATATATAAACGATGTTAAGGTATATGGAGTTGTCCGGCTTATGCTTAAAAGCAGAATCCAGATAAACTCAAGGCACATTTCAGTAATGGAAATTTGTGGGTTATCCTGGGCTTTGACGAGGGTTAACATTCTACAATTTGGAGGATCAATAGTTATATTGTTCTTGACTCGCCAGCCGTTTAAATGAATTCTTTTCAGAAAACGTTAGTAGGAATATGGTAGAACTGGAAGTGATTCCAGAACCACAAACGATTACTGAAAATTTAGTAGAACCAAAGAATTCAATTGGATTCGACAATCCATTAGCCACTCCACAGATTTGGTGGGTAACCTCAGCAGCCTGAGAGGGACTTCGGTCTCCTCAAAGACGGTGACATAGTGGTTTTGATGACCCAAGGTTGCCACTACTGCTATCCTAGACTATGAGATCTAGCAGGTGGATGACTATAACGTCGTTCTAAATTAGCTTTAGAACTGCATGTATATATGACTCTGCCAGAGGGTTGTTGTAGTCAGTGGGAACCCCGGAAGCATGGTAGGCAAGTAACTTATGTCTATTTATATACTAAAGCAAGTATAGTGGAGATAGATCATCTATTTTTGATGTGACAGTCATAGAGTTTGACTTCTTCAGAATAACAGATAGACCTGGTAAGAAGGTAGTAGGGAGTGATGTCCTGGTATTTGGATGACGTTTCCCGGTGTATGGGCAAGAGGACGAGACGGGTCCGCTACGTATTTACTCAGAAGTAAACACGCTAAGCGTATCCAAGAAATATAAAGTAAAATATACACAAGAGACATGAATATAATGAACAACAACTTTATTTATTAAACATTCTTTTATAGGTATAACTGGAAATGTAAATACAAGGATGGAAAGCAATGCCTAAACAATGGTATAACTGAAATGAAAAGTATATACAAGTGCCTACAGCTCTGGGTCGATAGCATACTGCTCTAAGTCCTCAGTACTGGGCTCGATCTCCAGTGAGTCCGATCCACCTGACAACATTCCAAAGAAAGAAGAAAGGAATGTCGTCAGCGAACAATCGCTCGGTAAGTCCCAAAGATAGGTAAAGATAGAATAAACAGAAAGAGAGTATGACTAGTAATGTTTGATTATAACGTTAATGCAGTTGTTTGTAGCTTGGTACAGAATATGCCAGTGTATAAGAGAGGAGTCCAACTTACACCATGGACTTTGGTTACCCGTAGTACAAGGCTCCGTCGATAATACCACGGAACAACGGCATGGATGTAATTACGTCTTTTAGAGACAACCTTGTGCCGCCTTTAACATGTTCCGTACCAGTCTACCCCTTTATAAATCCCGTAATGTTTATTGTATTGATTGTATTGACTTGTAGTAAATGGAATACTTGCCGAAACCATGACATCAGTAAACGGAATGGATATAAATGGATAGTCATGTAATCGGAGTATATCCATAGTTTGGTTCGGTCATGTTCATGTTGATATGGATTGAATTATGGTATAAACGGATTCATATTGTATTGCAGTTATACTTGAATCAAATTCAAGATAGATTATAATCAGATTTGACCATGACTCTAACTAAGTCAGACTTTTAAAACAAAATTGAAGTCCTGATTGTTTTGGTGTTATCGGTAACTGCTGCAAATGGACGGCAGGATTTGTGTCTTTTTCCAAGACAATTACTGTTAGTTATGTATATTCCCTAGAGGCCGTTATTGTACATATGATGTATATTATAGTGGATGCTTGGATATATATAGAGAGAGAACTTTCTTGCTCGATATGATAGTATGCTATCTGGTTGCACTTTGTCTTAACATGTTGACTTGTATTGGTTTACTGTCTTGCTTTCACATGTTGATAAAGCCCTTAGGATATGTCCTTGACTGCTAGGACTATGATAGAGATCATACTGTGGGGCCAGGGTAGTCAACGAGTACATCCTATAATTGTTCCTAGTCGAGGGTGTATCGAGACAGGGCATCAATACTCCAGAGTAGACTAGCGTATACGCATCTTGACCCATATGATGGGCGATGGATGATCCCACATCCATTGGTGTTTGACATCAAAGATGGTATGCGGGTGCTCAGTGGAGACTGGGCACACTGAACGGACTCGCCGAGAACACCTAGATGGTATTATACCTATCGTCAGATAGCGGTTCTCTGGTGACACTGGTACAGGTTAGTCTATATATCCGAGATCGTCATAAAGTCTTGTGTGATTCCCACTGTGCTTTGATTTCCACCTTACCACATTCATGAGAACATGCAAAATGGTGGCTTTTAGGTATAGTTCCGAATCACAAGGAGGCAATGAGCGATAGGAGGGGTTTCGTCTCTCCCGGTATTGGGGGTTGATGTTGCGCTGTGTTCGATTGGCTATAACTGGAAGTCCCTGGCCAAGGCTGATATGGAGATCTACTGGTAAGTGTTATCAGTAGTTTCTCGACCCGTTATGAGCCTCATATCGACACGACTTATCGGTTACTGGGGTCTGACGTTTACCACCCCTAGACTTGATATGCGACATATCAGACGAAGAGACCGGACTGTACGGTAGTGTTACTGATTGGATTTGCAGGAGTGTGAGCAGGATTGCTTGTTGATCTTCTGATCGCTCAATACCCGGGTGGTTATTACGTTTAGATGACCGCTTGCATCTTGTGTGTGTTTGATATGATCATCACCTACTGCCGGCGTATTGACGAGTCTTTAGAGTCCTACACAGAGGTTTCCTGGCTCAGGCGAAACGGAGTAGGAGCACATATGTGATTTGTGCGGGATCAAGATTAATACGATATGTGATACCGTATTCTATTCTCACGATATGTGATATCGGCCGGTTGTATGTGATATAACCGGATTATCGGATCAAGTGTTGATTCGATAAAAAGATACATGTTATATTGGTCGGTTATATATGATATAGCCGGATTATCGGATCAAGTATTGATTCGATAATTTAATGTATAATTATATATGTGATATATTACATTACAATAACTAATATAAGCTCACTTAAGTAATTCTTTTTCTCATTGTGGATACATTGATATATATGTGATATATATTAAATATATTCTTTTCTTTTGTTACTAAATTATATATGTGTGATATGTATAATTGTAACATGCTTGGTTATAAATGCAACTAGGGTTTTTGAGCGTTAAACCATGCTAGGGTTAATATTAAGGTCAATATTTATCATTAAGTAATTCAAATATTGTGGATATTTTTCATGGTTGATGTTTGTAGAAGCTTGTAGTCTTCTTTGACTTTTTCTACTCTTTTTATCTAGCTTAAGATATTTATCAACCATACCTTTAACCATAGCTCATGGTTAAGTCTTTACAAGGGTTAAGGATGATATATGATTGTTAGGTGTTTTCTATGCGTGCTTAAATTTTAATTACTGCAATCAAGACGGTGTCGCTTGGTAGCTAGCCGGTTGAGTACGGGTCGATCCACAGGGAGATGAAATCCTTTTCTTTATGTTTTAACAAGTTAATCCGATTAAGTCGGGTTTTGTTTTAAGATCTACGAATGAGATAAAAGGTGATAAAATACTTGCTAGGGTTAGGATTAGGTTAGTTTAAGTTTAGGAATTTCTCACTTCTTTCAATGCCTTAGTTATAAATATCGATATTAAGATAATCGGCAACAACGGGGATTAGCACGGCTAGAAAGAAACTTACAAGTCTAAGCTAGGCTTTTCATGCTTAGTTTCTTCCTTTTGGTCCTTGTCCGTCCGTTCTTGGCTCTTAGCCCTAACCTCCAGTTAATTCAACCACAACCGGTCTAACTAGAGAATCACCGCTATCATGTAAGATAGGGTGCCGTAGTGAGCGGATTATGGTTCAATCAAAGGGAGTCCGAATTTAATGTGTCGGGTAAAGAAAGGAGTGAGAGAGATTTTCCTCTCTCAAACCTTCCTTCTCTTGCCCTAACAAGTGAGGAATTACTCACTCATTAAAAAAATAAAACAAAAGGGATGGTAAAAAAAATTTAGGTTTAAGAAGAATTTTACATCTAGCTATTTGAGACCTCACCTAGGCAAGGATCTTACTCAAGCATCATTGTTGTTAAAAAGAAATATAAAAGAATAAAAGACAAGAAAAACACTAATTTAATTCTATGTCTAAGTTGACAAATGAAAATTGCAGATAAAAAAATGCGATAAGAAAATGCGAGACAAATAAAAATAAAGACTTGCTTTTATTGATAACCTCTCAAAAACTCTCTACAATTTTGCATTCAGAAAAATAAAGAAAAAAATTAAAATTCTAAATTCTAAAACTAAAAAGAGGCACAATAATTTGGCTTTGAACCCTCCTATTTATAGATAGGAAAACCCTAGGTTTACATTCTGATCCATACACGAAATTATAGAACTACCCCAAGAGAGCCGAGTTAATGCACCGACGCTGCCACCGACACGTGCATTGCACGGCCGCGGAACGACGGCAGAAGTGCCTGTTTGGCCGCGGTTCCGCGGCCGTATGGTGGAATCTTGGGTCCATCTTTTCAGGTATTCTACCAGTTGCTTTTATCTTCTGTTTGGTACACTTGGTTTCTCAAAATCTCTTCTGTTCTCTTCCAGATATTCAGCAGTGGACTTTTACCTTGAACTCCGCTTGAACTGGTATGCGGCATCATGCAGATCAGTATTCATCTGTTATTGGTCGTAGTCCCACATTTGTTGCGACTTTTTACGAATCTCACTGTAAAGAGATGAGAACCTGTAACCTGCAACTATTTAGTAGACATGAATAAAAAGCACCTATTTATATGCAATGTGATTAAAAATGGGCGATATAACAATGCAAAAATCTGATATGAACAAATACCCCCAAACTTATCTTTTGCTCATCCCGAGCAAAGCCAATTTTATTCTCAAAAAGTCCTAACCTCACTTTCGCAGGGAACGCGATTGCACTGAGCTCGTACAACAAGCCGTTAAACCTCTAGGTGTCCCTAGTAGGAGGAGCGTTATCTCCTGAGGGTTTTCAGCGGATACTACCCACAAAATCCTGTCAAGCTAGTGTCATAATTTAACATCGATTCTACTCCTGCAGTTTAGTATCTACGTTAGAAACTCTATCATCCTAAGTTAGAAATATCCAACCCTTATATTTCACACCTCCTATCTATTTAACCTTAGATCCTATACGTTTTACAGTTTAAAAAGATCTCGGACTTCCTGAGTTTTCCTTCTAAAGTGCGGTCTCCAATCAGGGATTTTTATCAGTTTTACAGAAAACATAAGTCTTATTCTTTATTTCTATCTTTTATCCAAACATCGATTGTATACCCTACGTGTGTGTATTATTTCACCCCTACACTTGAGAATTCAATTCAACCTATCATTCTCTTGTCTATCTTCCAAAATACCTTTTTTAATTGGTGAATTCTAGATGAAATTGCTCACACATCCTTCATGCGACCGTTAATACTTCTTGAGGTACTAAACGTCCGATTACAAAATATGCTTGCGCATTTAGGCGTAATTCCTCGTCTTGCAACACCTAAGGCTTAGCAGTGACTCCCAAACCAGTTGGTCTAAGGCACTAAGTGATAAAGCACCCTCGCTATATTTTTTATATTTATGCTGCCTTAACCAATTACAAAACCGGTGTTCATTTTTTTATCTCTTTATTCACCACTAATACTTTTATTTTATTTTCCTTCATACTAAGAATTTTAGACAAGAGCATTTCAAGGTATCCTCTACTATCCCAAGTTTCAAGATGTGTGTAATTGCATATAGTAGGGTATATACTTTCTAAATTTGCACTCAAGAAGAGAAACTGTTTTTCAGACTTATTCTTTAATAAAGCATCAATACTTTCCCTTCATCTTGACTTCACTCAAGAACTGAACTCAAGATTACCTATTTCTCAAAAAATAACTGTAAGAATGTATAATTACCAAGGTTGAACAGAAGGAGGGTTATTTTAAAGAAACAATTCCTAAGCCTAAGAATTAGTTATTTCTAACGTATCAACTAAACTTTCGGAATAAAAAATCTAAGTTACCCTATTAGCTAACTTGACGACACAGTTTTTATATTTTGGAAAAATTTCGATTTTTATGGGTTTTAAAATAAGTATGCAAATGCAAAATATACATATGAATGCAAAGGAAGAAAGCTTACCGAGCACACCCCCAAACTTAAACTTGACAGTGCCCTCACTGTCAGGCTACACCAAGAGGGTCAAAATTGTCGGCGCTTTTTTTTTTGAAAAAGAAAACCAAAAATATATATACACAAAAAGATCCCCCCAAACATAAGTGAAACAGTGTTTCCACTGTTTAAGCATTAAAGTTTAGAGTTAGGGGGGAGGGAACATTATCAAGCTATACAGGGCCTTACAAAGGCCAAAAGTTAACAGCAACCATTCAAAAATTTTATCGTTATAATGGTGTGGTTGGTGAAAGAATACGGAGAGGAAAGAAATGGAGAATACGCGAGACCGTATCGAAAAAGAGGTGGAATATGGTCTCGGTATATTAGGAGAAGAATGGCGGAAGAGAGAAAGAAGTGTAGTACGAACTTGAGGGTGTAAATTGAATGAATAAATTAGCACAAATTGTGATGACCGATGTGTAAAAAGCGATTGTGCTAATCTACCAACCCGTCGAGAAATGGGGTCAAATCCCTCAAGATTCGTGAGAAAACATAGATACGCCGAACTTGGTAAACAAGACATAAGAAATAAAAGTGATACGGTTTCTTGCGTGGTCGGAACGATGGAAATGATGAAGGGGAGTGATTTAGGAAGGGTGACAGTTAAAGGTTCAGGAGGGTGTATACGGTCAGGGGAAGGGACATGATGAATTGGAAAATCCGACTCATCAAACAAAACTGGTTCATCCTCAATACTATCCTCAAAATTCCCCTCAAAAGTTATCTCATCCATGCAATTATTATCAAAATCCAGACGCATATGAAGTTCGGGAGAAACAGTTAATGAATCGGGATGATGAATTAGAGAGAGAAACTCATCCAAATCTGTGGTTTCATCATCCAAAATATTCCCAGCGTCAATATTCTCGGTCAAGTGAAAATTAAATTTCTCAGACACCTCATCAAAAGCATGGATATCAATCAATTCAGGTTCTAGAATAGAGGTGTAGAGGTCAAAAGGGTTGGGATTGGTTTCACTTGACAGAGTCCCTTCACAATCGAGTAAATCAAACACTACAAAGTCGCACAACTCATTAAACATCCTATTTTCAACTGGTTTATCATTTGGAACACTTGATAGACATTCAAAACCGGATTTGTGGGATTCAAGTTGAAATGGATAGGTTTGATTTGGAAGAGTATACAGCTCACATTCTCCACTTAAATTCTCAACCTGTCCAACGGCCTCATCATACATTGGAAAATTTGGAGCTAGTTGGAAACTAGCTACCGGGTCACTAGGTTGTATGAGGGCGGTCATGGACGCATTCAAATCCATCATCTGTTGGCATGATGCTACCCTAAAGTCTTCCAACGACTGTTCCAGACTAGACATGGGTTGTGAAGGAGTTTCAGTAAAAAATTCAAAGTTGTTTGGATATATGAAACTCCCAAATGGCTGTGTAGAAACAATGTCTAGGGAAGGTGCAACAGTTCGGTAGGATGGATAGGAATTGAATGGTTGGACAGGAGTAGGATCAACATTTGGATATGAAGGTGAATGGAATTGTTGATCCCAAGAACTGAAAGTGTTGAAAGGAGTGAAAGATCGTCTACGAGATTGTTCAATACGTTCAACAATAGACATGGGTTTCGGAGTTACAACCGGACTCTCAAAAGGGGTATCAACATGAGAAAGGGTGAATGTTTGAAACAGTTGATAAGAAGTGGATTGCTGAGTCCAATTTTTTGTCCTAGACGCGTCTATTCGATCTTTCAAAGAGATTTTTGGCATGGAGGGATCGTTCGAAACTTGACCAAAGCAAGAACCGTATAAAGAAATGTCTGGTTGTGGGTACCAGAGTTCGGCAAGAGTTTTGTGAGGTGGGGTACCCATGTTAGAAAAGTGAAAAAGGTAGGGGGAAAGGAAGTGGTTTTTTTAAAATTATTATTATTATTATTATTATTTTTTCTTACAGTTTTGAAATTGTTTGTTTTTTAAAGAATACGGAATTATGGGACTAACTTTTTACAAGCACAATCATAATCATAATATGCACAAACAATACCTAGAGCTAGGGTCTTCTAAGTCTACTAGACTGTTCCAAAGTGACAAGTTGTGAGATAGCCCTCAAATCTTCTCTTCACTGCCAATTGTGGTCAGGTAAGCACAAATGAAGAAAGAAGGGTTCCGCTCACGAATCACCGTGAGACGGGCCTTTTAAAATTATCTTTCTCACTTGTCTATCCTAGGCACCACAAAGTCAAGTTTAGATAAACGATTGAATGTCCACAACCTTCCTTTGTCCTAATGAGCACGACAGTCCTTAGTTGGCTGAGTCTAAATATTTTTTTAATTAAGCTCAAGGGTAATGCGTATGCTTTTAGTGATTTTTGGGGTCTTAGGAAGGGTGATGAAATCCCCACCCAATCTGAATTGGTGTTATAGCCCCTTAAATTCCGTATTAATTATGCAAAGCAGGAACAACCAAAAAAATCTAAAACACTTTCAAAAATTTTATTTTGGCTGCGGCGCAAAGAATCTTGCACAAAAATCAGTTTATTGGAGAGGAAGAGAATATGTGCAAAGAATTCTGCAGGAAAAATATTTCAGTGGAGTGCAGAGGAGAGGAGAAAAGAGATACTCACAGAGAGTTTTTAGTTGCTGACGTCACCTGTTGACTGCGGTTTCGCGGTCAAACCCTTGTTTATGCTGCGGTTCCGCGACTTAACAGAAGGTTGACTGCTTCAAATTTTGTCTCTGTGCGGAGTTGGTTTTCCTTTACTTGTTTAGATCCCCTGAATCTTGATTTGTTCACTGAGTTCTCTCCAGAACTGAAACGGAGTTTGCTCCAAGCCTGCACACTTGCACAAAAACTGATCAAAAATAACAAGATGGTTTTTTTTTGTATTTGGTTTTTTAATTTTTATATTTTCAATTTTTATATTTTTATATTTTTTTAATTAACCTGAAATTACACAAAGAATTAAACTACCATCTCCCCGGCAACGGCGCCATTTGATTTTTAGGTGTTTTTTGTTAGTGTTTATGCCCTAGAGGCCATTACTGTATCATACTAGATTGTATATTACTTAATGGAAGCTTGGGATATTCACAGTTGTATTGACAGTCTTGCTAAAAATGGTAGTATGCTACTTGGTTTGTGTCTACTTTAATATGTGCATGTGTTTCTTTTAACATATCGCTTATACATATTAGTAGAGCCATTAGGATCTTTGCTTGATTACCAGCGTTGTGATGGCAGTCAAACTAGTGGGGGCTGGATAGTCTATAAGCACATCCTATACAGGTCCCTGGTCGTAGGATTATCGAGACGGGGTATCGATACTCCAGAGTAGACTGGTGTATACGCTTCTTATCCCAACATGGGGAGATGGTCTGTCCCACAGCCATCAGTATGTCATGCTGGACATAGTATGCAGGTGCTAGTTAGGTTACAGGTACACCGGACAGGACTTACCGGGAACTGCAGGTTGGTACTATACCCATTGTCAGATAGTAGTTCCCAGGTGACATGAGAACATCTTAGTCCGTCGACTTGACACTGCTACTTCGCCTCGGGTGTGTTCCCACTGTACTTAGATTACTACCCTACCACGGCTCAAAGGAGTCATGTAAACAGTTAGTAGTTGGGTGCAGTCCCGAAGCACTTGGAGGCATTGGCGCTTAGAAAGGATTCGTCTCTCCCGGTATTGGGGGTTGATATCGCACTGTGTATGGAGAGCCATTACGCAAAGTCCCTGGCAGGGGCAAGCGAGATTTACTGGTAGGTTCCAGTAGTTTCTCAAGGTGTAATGGACTTCACTCCGATATGACTTATACCGCTATTAGGGGTCTGACGTTTACCGCCCCCTAGGCCCGATATGCGATAGTCCTAGATGAACAGACCGGACTGTACGGAGATTGTCACATCAGGCTCAGTTAGAGTTCGGATGGGTTTCCTCATCTTCCTTCTTATCGACATCTACCTGGGGACCGTTACGTACAGCTAGTACCGCTTACGGCCTGTGGTTAAACCCACTGCCAACGTAGTGTCGAGTCTTTAGAGTCCCACACAGAGAGTTTCCCTGCACCGGGCAAAAGGTGTAGAGGCCGTATGGTTTTACGGCAGGGCCGCGATCACTTACGTACACTTGTGCACGTACTGTGACCGGGCAGATAATACTAGCGGGCTTTGGTTTAAACCAGATTCTAGTATTATACAGATAGATTTATTCAGTCAAAGATTATCCGTGTTTTTCAGAAATACGGATGGGAATGGCAGTCTCGTAATTTCTCGAGAAGCTTCTAGAAGAAGGTGACTCATTTGTGTTTATTTCCTTTTAGGATTTAAACTAAATGAGGTGGAGGTTGAGGTGTATGTTTACATTAAATGCTTAATGGCTCATGAGGTGATTCACCCTTAGAATTAAATGAAGCAAGTTAGATATTATCTTGATATTATCAAGAGGGATATTATTATGCTTCATAATATTCTAGCTTGAGTATTATTCATTTCATTATCACAAAACACTTCTCTCTCCTCAAGTCTTCATCTTCTTCCTCAAACCCTAAAAGCTCTCATGTGTTGAGAATCCTAGGGTTTAAAGTGACTAAGTAATCCATCTAAATACTCTACACCCTCTAGGACTTCTAGATTAGCAAACTAGAAGCCGTGGTTATCTCAGATTCGAGATAGGAGCTCGGACTATAGACTCTCGGGTGGATCGTCTTTGACTCGAGGTGGCCGTTGAGGTGCCCATGTTCCATAGAGCCTACGAGGTGTGGAGGACAGCGATGAAGACTCGAAGGACTTGTAACGTGAGGTATAACTTCGAATCCAAGTAGTTAAACCTCAAGTAGTTTGCTAGCTACGGTTTGTGTTCGATCCTTGGTTTGAGTCGATATTGTGTTCGATCCAATTAGGGTTTCCAACTAAGCTAGCTTTTCGGTTGTCATGAGCCCTATCTTAATAGTCATGAAAAGATGTTAGAAATCACATCATCCCTCAATAAAACATCGTCTTTATTCTTCATTCCTATCTGTCTTCCAAACATCGATCATATAACCCTACGTACGTGTAATATACATCCCTACACCCGGAGAATTCAATTCAAGCTATCATACTCTTGTCCATCCACCTCAGTACTTTTTAATTAATGAATATTTAGATTTGCTCACACATTTTCATGCGACCGTTAATACTTCTTGAGATACTAACCGACCGATTACTCATGTGCTTGCTTATTTGGTGTTTTTCCTCGTCTTGCACCACCTAAGGCTTAGCAGTGACTCCCAGACCAGTTGGCCTTACGGCACTAGATGAAGAGGCACCCTCGCTATATTTTTTTATTGCTGCCTTGGCGATAACAAAATCGGTGTTCATTTTTTTCACCATTTTATATTTTATTCATTTTTTTTTATTTCCTTCATACTTTTGGCTTTTAGATAAGAGCATTTCAAGGTATCCCGAGTTTAAAGACGTGTGTAAGTGCGAATAGTAGGGTATCAACGTTCAAAATGTTTGGCTTCCAGAATAGGAACTATTTTTCAGACTTATTTTTATCCTCAGATTAGTGACTTCCTTCATCTTACTAACCCTTGGGACAACGGCTCATAACTACTTATTACTAGTTCGTATAAGAAAACTTCTAATTTTATTGGTTTTCTTAAATTTTTCCAATCTTTTGGATGTAATTTTTCACTATCTAATCTTTTATTATCTTATTTATGTACAAAAATATTTTTATTTTTTTGAAATTTTTTAAATTTTTATAGGTTTTGAAAAAAAATGTTTTGTGTTTTTGCAAAGTATGATGCAAATGATGAGAAAATAAGCACAAACCTCCCCCAAACTTGTTTTCAACAGTGTCCTCACTGTTGCCATCCGCTATATCTTCAAAAACCTGTAAGCCTGAGAGGAAGTTTATTAACGGAGGCAAGATATTTAAGTGAAGATCCTCCCCCAAACTTATTCTTGGCTCATCATTTTATAAAAAAATTTCTTTTCAAGAGCCAGAAAAAAATGCCCCCCCAAACTTAAGTTATGCAATGTTAAGCTTTGAAAATCACATAAGAGGGTCAAAAGATCATTGGTCGATGCCAAACTTTGCAAAGACCGAAAGTTAACACCAACCATTCGAAAATTTTATCAATGCAGTGCTCAGGTTGTGGAAGAAGAAGTGGGGAAAGGGTAAGTGGTGGAATAGAATGTGTGTGCGTCTCGTTTTGGAGAGACGATGCAGTGTATGTGATGGATTACTCGCATTCTTTTTACAGTTCAGAAGAAGGGGTGGAGGTTCAATTTCATTGATTTGATGTGAATTCATCTCAACACCCGTGTTATTCAAAAATGCGAGTTCATCAGCGAAGATTTCCTCAAAGGTTTCATCAATACCCCGAAGAATAATGTCATCACAAAGTGCGGGGTGATCTTCAGACTCTAAAAACAATTCATAATCAGTGTTAGTTGTTGACCCGGACAACTCGGTGGAAGAGTCCGTATGTGTATGATACATAGTTGGGTCAAACAACAACATATGAAAAGAGTCAAGATCGGTATCATGAGAATCATCAAATTCGCTGTTGTCGACATCCATTAAGTCGACAGAACAGACATGAGCAGTAGGTTCAGAGGGTACACTTCCCAACTTGTAAATGTTCAGCTCAATTGACCAATTTCCGAAGGATAGGGTCATAGAACCGTTACGACAGTTGATGATAGCGTTGGAAGTGGCCAAAAAGGGGCGACCTAAAATCATCGGAATTTGGTTCCGTGGGTTCGCTACAGGCTATGTATCAATTACAATAAAGTCCACAGGGAATACAAATTCCCCGATTTTTATTAACACATCCTCCAGTTCACCCCTAGGTTTGGTGCTTGATCGGTCAGCCATCTGGAGAGTGCAATGGGCTGGTTTCAACTCTCCGATCCCTAACTGCTCGTAAACCGAGAAAGGAAGCAGGTTAACACTTGCGCCAAGGTCTAGTAGAGCACGGTTGATGTGTTTTTCCTCGATAGAAATGGAAATAGTAGGATATCCAGGATCCTTACGTTTCCTCGGTAATTGTTGGGGGAAAGCTGTGTCTACTGTCTTTGCCATGAATATCTTCTTGGGCACTTGAGTCTTCCTCTTTCTAGTGCACAAGTCCTTAAGAGTTTTCGCATAAGCGGGGACTTGTTGGATAGCATTTAGAAGAGGGATGTTGATGTTAACCTATTTCAAGATTTCGGTGATCATCTCCATTTGTGGTCTTGGTATGTTTCACCTTAACCGATTCGGGTAAGGAGCTTGGGCAATAAGGTCAGGGTCCAACATTGGAGAAGATCGTGTGGGTGGGAACGATCTAAGAATAGGAGTGGGGATCGTTTTCGGTAGACTAGAAGAGATGGGCTGAGGTGTCGAGCCTTGTGGGAAACGGAGAATAGGCTCGGAAGAAAATGGTGGGGTAGACGAACTGGGGTCAGAATTAGAAGTGGAAGTGGAAGGAAAGGTCTCAGCCGGGGTATCATTGATAGATTTTTCAGTGTCATCAATCTCTTCCCCAAAATGATCGTCAAGCACTCTTCCAGATCTCAACATGATTGCATTCACATGATGTGAATAGCCAGGATTGGGCAAAGGTTGAGCTGGAAGTTTCCCTTTCTCTCTTGCACTCATTTCAGCTTTTAATCGTGCAATTTCTTCTTCCATCGATTTAATAGTCTCGCTTTGGGACGCAGAGTTTTTCTCAATTTTATCGACGGAAGACTTTATTGTCCAAAGCAAATTCATGAATGAAGAGGATTCATCAGTCCCGGTCAACTGCAAAGGATTAGACGGTGCAGGTGTGTTGACCGGATTTTGGAGGTTTTGTGCTTGGAAGGGGTACTGACTCAATGGAAATGGTTGCTGTTGTGGTGGAGGAGCCCTTTGGAAATTGTTTTGATTTGGAACCGTGTTTTGAGATTGTGATTGGTTCCAAGCAAAATTAGGGTGATTCCTCCAACCCTGATTATAAGTGGAAGAAAATGGATCGTTCCTAGGTCTTTGAAAAGAAGCATTGGTATGCTCGTGGCCTTGAAATGGAGAATTTCGTGGACATTCTTCCGTCAAATGAGAAGGATCAGAACAACATCCACATACAGTTTTGGAGAGTGTCATTTGATTGAGGGCGGCGGCTAAAAATTTGTTTTCCATAGTCTCGAGTTTCTTATGTAGGGCTGAAATGTCAGCTCTAACTCCTATGGAAACATCCGATTGGTTATTGCCCCCTTACACGATTGACTCACACCCTCCCACTTTAAAGATTTGTCAGCGAAATCTTCTAGGAATTTCCATGCTTCCCCATCATCTTTGGTCATGAAGTTGCCTTGACACATTAATTCAAGGGTCTGTTTTGTGTTAGGATTAATGCCCTCATAAATGATTCGGCACAGATCCCATCTGGGGATTCTGTGATGTGGACATTGAACTAACAGATCCTTAAAGCGTTCAAGACATTATGAAAATGTTTCATTTGGAAGCTGGGTGAATTGATTGATTTCGCTACGGACTCGAGCTGTCTTATGATTTGGGTAGAATTTCTTAAGGAATGCCTTGACGAATTCTTCCCAATTCGAAATGGAATGTGCGGTTGTGTTATACAGCCATTTCTCGGCTATATAGCACAAGGTAAATGGGAGAAGACGAAGACGCATAGCATCCACAGAAAGCTGTGAAGTACCCATCATTGCGCATACATTTTCAAATTTGGTGATAAAGACATATGCGTCTTCAGACTCGAGACCATGATATTTGGGTAGAAGGTTGATGTATTGGGGTTTTATTTGAAAATTGTCCCCGTTGGCTGGTGGAATGGAGAGACAGGTCGAAAGAGGACCTCGTGTAGGATAGCACCTCTCTTGGAGAGAGATGCGTGGAGGATTCTGCGCACCAACGGACGGCGGCAGAGTAGTGGAAAAGAAGTTCGATGGAGACGGATCCATCGATGTGGGTGTGGTGGTGGGTAAAGGAAAGGTAAATGTAGAAATACCGACTTTTGGATCGATCGGGGGGACGCGGACTAAACGGGCATTAGAATCCTGTGTCCAGCCTATCTTGCACTAAAGGGTTTAGTACAAGTGGCAGCGTAAATATAATTAGGGGAATGAATGAATGCGGTGTTTGTTTTGAAAAATATAAGGATTTTTTGAAAAAATGATGCGATCACAACAAATCCAACATGCAAAACCCTAATTCTAGTGGTCACCTAGGTCAAAGCTCTAGACCGCTCCTAACTGCCAAAAGACAAGTCGCATGATCAATCTTCCACTGCCTCTTTGTCTCTCCTGTGGCCAGGTAAGTGGGAGGTTCTCCACTACGTAAGTAGTGGGCCTAATTAAGTAACCACTAGCCTTCGACACACTTCCCTTAGACACCACAAAAGAAACGCGGATAAGCAATGAATTACCCACGGCCTTCTTCTGTCCTAAGTGAGCGCGACGGTCCTTAGAGTCATCTCTAGATATTTTTTAGTTAATGAGGGTAAATGCGGATGCAAGTTTGTGATTTTTGGGGCTTAGGAAGGGTAATGAACTCCCTACCTAATCTGAATTTGGTCGTGCCCCTTAATTTCCGTATTTAATATGCAGACACCAAAAATCAAAACACGCACAATTTTTTTTTATTGCTTTTGCGGCGCTGCGAATTTTGCAAAGAAACCTGCAGATAATTGTTAATTGGAGCAGATTTAGGAAGGAGATAAGAAAGTTAGAGATCACCTGAGAAAATTAGCACAGCAAACCCCTTGTCCCACCGCGGAACTGCCGCAGGAGACCACTAATGCCGCGGAAACGCGGTTCTCTGAAGAGATCACTGTACGAAAATTTTTGGTACTGTTTCTGTTCACCTCAAGAGCTCTCTGGACTTCTCTGAAAAAAATTTCCACAGCTCCACAAATTCCAGATTTTCTCGGAACAAATCACAACGAATCTTTTAGTGTTTTGCGCGAATTTTGATCTAATAATATAGATGGAATAAACTTTTAAACTCAAATTTTAAAAAAACGAACAATTAGCGCACTATCCCCGGCAACGGCGCCATTTGATTGAATACGATTTCGGATTGTGTAGTTAGAAAATTGTAAAGAAATCACAACCAAAAATATTTTGACCGCAATCAATAACGGTGTCGAATGTAGCGTGTTAGTAAGTGCGGATCGTCCACAGGGAAAGTGTAATCGTTCGTGTTTCGATTTTGATGAGTTGAAACTTTTATAAAAAAAAAAAGAAAACAAACAACAATTCATGATTTAAAGATTTGAAGTTCAAGAATTAGAAAAATCTAGTCTAAATCAAGAAACGATAAAATCAAGAATTGAGAATTTGTGATGATTTCCAAATCAAATATCAAGAATCGAAATGAGGCTCGTAGGAATCGATCGGATCTATAGATATGATGAAATCTAGCGATTACGTATTCTTATCCATCGATGAATTGATACTAGATCGATGATGATCAACGAGAATTAGGGATTTCTTATGAAACTAGGGTTTCATCATTTATCCCTTGTTCCTTCGTCGATATCATTCACATTCTAGCCTCTAGTAAATTCAAGAATCGATCGTGGATCCCTAATTTTGAGCGATCACAATCAAGAAAGCATCGCACCGAAACTAGGTCGTCGATTCTTCAATTTAAAAGAGTTTACAAACTCGTAGGACTTAAGAATCGTTTTAAGATTTGTTACATCATCATTCTATTGATCGTCTCGACTCCTTTACGAGCGGAGTTTTACTCAAACATCACACAAGAACCACAATCACAAATTAAGATCGAATCATGATGCAAGAATTTAAAGAAAGCAAGATTAAAGAATTTCACCTTTTATTTATCAACAATTCCGTTACAAATCGCTCAAGAACTATAAGAGGAAGAACTCGATTTTCGATTTGGCTTCGCTCGTCTCCTTGAGTCGCGGATCGGCTTGGATCACTTGCTCGATTGAAGATCGGCTCCGCTCCTAAAAGGTTGAAGGCTTCTCGCTTGAATGATACTCGGGATCTTCAATCTGGCTTTGAATTTTGGATTTAGGGTTAGGGTTTACAAGTTGTGTCACTCAACTTGTATTGAATTTAGGGGAGATGAAGATTGAAGAACAACCTTCAACAACCTTTTTCCCTAGATCTAAGCTCCCTTTTATAGACCTTGTAACCCTAGATCTAGGATTCAAAATTTGAATTTCCCTCTAAAAGTTTGTTAGCTAGAGAGCCTTCTAGAAGTAGTTTGTTGGAGGGATGCTTCTAGAACTAGGTTATTAGTTGGCTTGCTTTGGAAGCTTGGAGGTTAATTAGCTTAATCAAGATTAACTTGATTAATCATCCTTGCTGATCTGGAGAAGCTTCTGGGGTTTTCTGGAGATTGAATTGGCTTGGTGAGGTTCTGGAACTGAGAGAGGAATACTGAAGCAAAAAAGGGGAGCTGACGTGGAAATATGGCCGCGGATCCGCGGCATAAGCCTGCTCCGGCCGCGGATCCGCGGCCCAATAGGAGCCTTAGAGCTTCATCTTTCCAGATATGCTTCCTTACAACCACATGGTATTTCTCTGATATGTTTATTCTCAAAATTCCTTCTATATTGCTACCAGCTCTCAAGTCTTTGAGTTGGCGTAAAATTTGATCAACACTATGACAATTTTGGCCTTTCTCCTGAAATTTCCTGCACAGATTTCGAAACAAGTGTTGCGCTACACAAGAATGATGCAATGCCATGATAAACAGTCAATTTCCATAAAAATGCCGGTTTTAGAGTATAACACATGTAATCTTGTATTTTACAACCGTTTTGCTATATGTGCAATATGAATGCCGAACACCTCTAGATGAATGCAAAAGATAAGGAAATTGACGTGTTAAAAATACATTATTTTCGACTGATCAGGTACTGTGAGCTATGTAGATAATTATTATGTGATTTAAATGTGGATGGGGGTCCTATGTATGGTAAACTAAAATGCAACGGGTATGTTTCAAGTCCTGAATCTAAAAGATATAAACGGAACATCGAACTGTTAAATTGGAACACGTGACTTTAGATTCGATCTATAGGTGTAATATGCAAATAAATAGTTATAAAATCATATAGATAGCATGTAGCAAGTTTTACTTGCCTCGGCGGATCACGACACGGTATACGGAACGTCTCACGTCGGCGAGAAAAGCCGTAACGCGCGCACGGTACACGGAATGAGTCCAAACAGTGCACGATGGAATCACACGGGCCAGATATCCTCGCTGGGTCGTCGGGATCGTTGCCGGCACGGTAGGATTACGGCAACCAAGAAACAACAGTGAACACGAGAAGTAAAAATACATAAAGAAGAAAAGAAAGGAAGGAGAAAGGAATGGAAGAAGGGAGGATGAGAGGAAGCTTACTATGAAGGTGTTTTGTGGTCGCAGAGGGGAGTGTGAACGGCGGTGAACGCAGCTTCGGCGGTGAGGGTTTGGTGTTTGGGTTAGGTTTAGGGTTTGTGGTCGGTTTTGAGTGCAGGGCTGGTGTCGGGGTATTAGTGAAGGAATGATGTAGAGGAGAGGAAGGAAATGAGATGGTGATGATGGTGGGTGTGAGGCTGGGGGCGTCGGTGACGACCGGTGACGTTGGGTTCTTAGGGTTTTGTGGGTGTGTGCAGGGCGCAGTGGCTCGGGAAGAAGGAAAAAGAAGAAGATGATGGAGATGAGGGTGACGAGAGGATAAGGAGGGTGTCGACGAGGGTTGAGGAGCGGAGGAGATAGGGTTAGGGTTGATGGAGGGGCGGAGCTAGGATGGGTCTCGTGAAGGCGCTCGGGGTGGTTTTTTTTTAAAGGAAGAAGGAGGGATTTTAGGAGGGAGGTGACGATAGCAGAAGGAGGTGACCCGACTCGAGAAGAGCACAGTAATCGCGAGAAGAGAGAGAGAGAGGCGCGAGAGGAGAGAGAAAGAGAAGAGAGAGAGAGCTGCGGAGCAGAGAGAGAAAGAGAATGGGAAAGAAGAGAGAGGATTTGCGTGGGGCCCGGTGCAAAGAAGGAAAGGAATATGATTGGCTTGCGGTGGGGCCAGGGAAAGGAAGAGAGAACCTGGGTTATGAGAAAGGTTTCTAAAAAAATAAAAAGAAAAGATTTTAGTGGTTAAAAAAATAATTTCGTTAGCAGTAGAAGATCTTAAGCTGTTAAAGAAATATTAAACGAATTAAAGAAATTTAAAATAATTAGAATTTGGCGGGATACAAAATAATTCAGAAATGCGCCCGAGTCGGGTTCAAAATTTTAGATTTGAAATACGAGAATTTTATGCAAGTTACAAAATTTGAAATGAAAGATTATGTAAAGAAAAAGCATACCGCCAAGAACGGACGCACGTACGTGCGCATAGCCATCCAAACACGTCTGTTTCACTGAATGGGACGAGAACACGATGTAAGGACGCTACCACAAGGTTAGGGGTACTATGCAGGCCATGCTATGTACTTTTAAATTATTTTACGTGACTTAAATTGTTGTGTGCAAAATACGCGATGCTAGGGTATTCTATAACTTTGAAACAACAAGCTCAAGCAAGCGGGTCGAATGTAAAATAAACTACCATTCGCATCCGAACACGGTAAATGAAATAAACACCACAAAAAACACATACGGCAACAGAAATTGGTATAACTGAACTCGGTTGTTACATTATACCCAACTACAACAGAATTTCGTCCTCGAAATTCCTAGAACACAAAAAGGATAAACGACCCACAAACTACAAGAAAAGATGGGGAAACTTCTGCCGGATTTCATCTTCTCGTTCCCAAGTTGACTCTCCATATGAGCGATTACCCCAAGAAACAAGTACAAGAGGGATAACCTTGTTCTTAAGAACCTTTTCCTTTCGATCCACAATCGCAATCGGTCGCTCCTCAAAAGTCAAGTCTTCTCGGACGGTCAGCTCCGAATGATCCAGCACATGTGTTTCATCTCAAACATATTTACGGAGTTGAGATACGTGAAACACATCATGAACATTCGCCAAGGATTGCGGTAACGCCAATCTATACGCTACCTCACCAACACGCTCCAAAATCTCAAAAGGTCCGACGAATCGAGGACTGCTTTCCTCGACTTCCGAAACGAATCATCCCTCTAGTCGATGATATCTTCAAGAATACTAAATCACCCACGGCGAACTCTAGAAGTCTTCTCGACGTATCTGCCCAACTCTTCTGTCTGTCTTGTGCTGCTTTCATATGATCCCGGATCGCGTTAACTTTCTCAACTGTCTGCACAACCAAATCTGGTCCCAACAATCTTTGTTCACCGACATCGTCCCAACAAACAGGTGAACGACACTTGCGACCATATAAAGCTTCGAATGGAGCCATCTGAATAGTCGCCTGGAAACTGTTGTTGTAAGAAAACTCCACTAAATGTAGATGATCCTCCCATGAACCCTTGAAGTCCAACAAGCAAGCTCTCAACATGTCTTCAAGAGTTTGGATCGTTCTCTCCGACTGGCCATCTGAGGATGATAAGCTGTGCTAAACTTCAATCGAGTCCCCAAACTTTCCTGTAAGCTCCTCCAAAAGTGTGATAAGAAACGAGTGTCACGGTCGGACACGATGCTCACTGGTACTCCATGCAATCTTACAATCTCCTGCATGTACCGTTCTGCCAAAGTTTCCGTTGATTGACCAACCCGAAAAGGAATGAAATGAGCTGCCTTGGTCAAACGATCAACAATCACCCAAACTGCATTGTTGCCTTTTGGGCTCCGCGGTAGAGCCGTCACGAAATCCATGGTTATATGTTCCCACTTCCACTGAGGAATCGGATGTGGTTGCAATAAACCAGCAACCCTTTGATGTTCAGCCTTAACTTGCTGACACACCAAGCACTTTGCCACAAAGCGGGCAATCTCCCGTTTCATGCCTTCCTACCAGAAATGCTGCCGTATATCTCGGTACATCTTCGTGCCTCCTGGATGTACGGAATATGTTGAACTGTGCGCCTCCTTCATATGCTCTTCGCGAATATCTCCCTTTGGCACACACAAACGGCTACCATATCTCAACGAACCATCTTCAAGGATCAGTAAGTCAGTTCGAAGTCCAGCTTCAACCTGTTCTCGAAACTTTTGCAATCTAGGGTCATGCGACTGCGCTGCTTTAATGTTCTCGATCAACGACGAATGTACCTGCAGCTGCATCAACTGTCCCGAAGAATGCGGTAGCACAACCGCCAAATCAAATCTTCGAAAGTCTTCAATGAGCTCTTTCTGTGTAGTCAACATCTAAATTGCTGGTAACCGACTGAGCGCATCCGGCACGACATTAACTTTCCCCGGATGGTACTTAAGATCAAGATCGTAGTCAGCCATCAGCTCCAACCATCTACGTTGCCTCATATTAAGCTCCTTCTGTGTGAACACATACTTCAAGCTTTTATGATCGGTGAAAACCTGGCCCTTTCGCCCAAAAGGTAGTGTCTCCAAATCTTCAAAGCGAAGATCACAGCCGCAAGTTCCAAGTCATGAGTTGGGTAATTCTTCTCATGGGTCTTCAACTGTCTCGATGCGTACGCTATAACCTTCCCATGCTGCATTAAAACACATCCCAATCCTTTCCCAGATGCGTCGCTGTGAATTACCAATCCTCCGGAACTGTCTGGCATGGTCAGAATAGGAGCGGTTATCAATCTCTGCTTCAACGCCTCAAAAGCTGACGCACAATTATCCGTCCACACAAATGGTACCTCCTTGCGCGTAAGCTTGGTCAACGGCTCCGCCAGACGAGCAAAGTTCTCCACAAACCGTCTGTAATACCCGGCGAGTCCAAGGAAGCTTCTTATCTTCGCAACATTCTTTGGAATCGGCCAATATCGAACTGCTGCAATCTTTTCGGGATCAACGGTGATTCCATCGCCAGACACGACATGCCCAAAAAACTTTACTTCTTCTAGCCAAAACTCGCACTTGCTCATCTTTGCATATAATCTTTCTTGTCTTAGCGTCTGCAGTGCGATCTTCAAATGTTCCGCATGCTCTTCAATACTCTTCGAGTAGACCAGAATATCATCAATGAACACCATAATAAACTGGTCCAAGAATGGTGAAAACATTCGGTTCATCAAGTCCATGAATATCGCCGGTGCATTCGTTACTCCGAAGAGCATCAATAAGTACTCGTAATGTCCATACCGAGTTCGGAATGCCGTCTTCCAAATATCCTCTGTTTTCACTCGGACCTGATGATATCCGGGTCGCAAATCCAGCTTCCAGAATACCCTCGCACCACTAAGCTGCTCAAATAATTCGCCAATACGAGGGATTGGGTACTTGTTCTTAATAGTCACCCGGTTTAATTCTCGATAATCGATGCACATCCTTCTTGTGCCATCTTTCTTCTTGGCTAGAAGAACTGGATCTCCCCAAGGCAAGTTACTGCTTCGAATCCAACCCTTCTCAAGTAATTCCATAACCTGCTTCTTAACTTCTTCCAAATCTACTGGTGCCATTGGATAATACGCTTTAGAAACTGGCGCCGCACCAGGAACAAGATCAATTGCAAACTCCACGTCTCGCTTTGGCGGTAAACCTGATATGTCATCAAATACGTCCATGAAATCTCGAACAACAGCTGGCGTTTCAACCTGAGCAACCTCCATCGACGAATGAACATTAACTGTCGGCCTAGCCCTAAACTCGACTGGCCCGACAGAACTGCTTCCTCCAGTGAAGATAAACTCTGGATGTCCGGGAATCTGGAAAATTACTTTCTTTGCCCTACAATCAATGTGAGCATGGAAAGTGCCGAGAAAATCCATTCCCAAGACGACTTCATAGCTGCCCGTATCAATCACCAAGAAATCTGCAAAAAGCTCCCGTCCACAAACAACAACTGCACAATCCTTACACTCTCTACTAGATATGATTTTTCCATTCCCAGTGTGTATGTCCCAGAAACTAGACAGGGTCGTGCAAGTAATCGAGTGTGTAGCAATAAACTTGGACGACATAAAACAATGGGATGCACCAAAATCAAATAACGCTAATGCGGGAAAACCATGAACAAGTAGAATACCTGAAACAACTTCTCCTGATGCTTTAGCTTCTTCGGCCGTCAGGGTAAAAGCTCGAGCTTGATTGGGTCCCTGAGTCAGCTGCTTCTGTCCCGGAAACGGTTTCTGCGGCGGTTTCTGAAGATCATCCTTTGTGCGAAGCTTCGATGGACAAGCGTTAATAGTATGATCCGCCGATCCACAAACCAAACAAAGCCTTTGCCTCCTTCGACAGTCTCTTTGCACATGTCCGGGTAAATGGCAGTAGTTACAAATCATGCTCCTTCTTTGATCAACGACAGCAGGCTTCTTCATAGGTGTTACGCCATGACGGTTCACTGGAATACCTCTGTGTCCATGCGCTCGGTTCGGTGCAAAAGCCGGCTTCCGTACTGTAATTGTTGTCTACTGTGCACTCCCAATCTTCACAGATAGGCTCTGCTGTTCTCGGGACGCCGTAAGTACCTGTGAGAAAGTGGTCAAACGCAGGGAGACAATCTGCCTCTGGATGTCCACATCCAAACTGCGCATGAACCTCCTTGCCCTATCAGCATCGTTGGCAACCAAAGGTCCAGCGAATCTACTGAGCCGCGTCCACTCAGCTGCATGTACATCTACAGGTGCACCGTTCTGCTTTAGATTGATGAACTTCTCTTCCATTTCCTCTCGTGCAGTCCGCGGGAAGAACTTCTCCAGGAAACTCTTTGAAAAATCCGCCCACTTGATCGGCTTGGGCAAGCGGGTCTCTTCCACAAGCCACCATTCACGGGCATAATCCACCAATTGGATGCGTACCACATCCACTCTCTTATCTTCGGGGATTTGTGCCGCAATGAGTAAATTCTTCGTGTCAACCAGCCACTGCTCCGCTGGCAACGGCTCCTCCAAACCAGTAAAGACAGACGGACCCAGTCTTCTGAAATCCGCTACGGTTCCCACACGATCCACTGGTCTGGCCACAACATTGTTCACGGACTGCTGAACGGTCCGTAAACCTTCCTGTAAGGAGTCAACTTGCTGCTGGTTCAGCTCGGTCTGCCGCCTTTGGTTCTCCAGCATCCCACATATTACTCCAAGTATAGTGGCTTCGTCAACACGCCTTTGATACGTTTTCAGGTTCTTGTCTGCTATATTCCCGAAATCAAAGCACCAAAAGATTATCATGATAACAGATTCAAATATAGGTTAAGGATATGAATCAAGGCTAGAACTCCAAGTTACTTAAATAAAGTACCGCAGTGTAACCATGCCACGATATCATAGCTACAATTACATAACTCCACCCAAGTGGCCTATGTTCTAGAGATAAACAAGGAACCAGGTTTCGATTCGATATGCAAAGGAGGTTTGCATATCGTAAAAGTGTAATCAGGATGAAGTTAAGATTCAAGAATGGTAAAACAGTAAGGTGGCAGGACATGTTTCCTAATCACGAGTATTCTGATTCGCGTATTGGGTCCAATACCCAACTACAAAGAATCAAACCCGATTAACCTATAACCTATGGCTCTGATACCAAAAGAACCATGTCACTCCCCTCTTCCCAGAGTACGCTAAGATGGGCACGTGACATAGCCAACCATGCTACCTGTGGGTAGGAAATATCCATCCACAATCACATTACGGCTGTAGAGATATCAAGAACAATAATAAACTATCTAACACATGTTCATAAGCCAGAAATAAACGAGTCAAGAATAAAATAATGCGGAAGCGAAAGATCCAATACAAGAATAACTGGAATGTATGTCCCATAATGCGGGCTCACATCAGAAATGAAATAATACTGAAAGTAAAATGCACTAACTACTAGCGTGTCCTCACTGCTCAGACTGCTGACTGAAGTACTCCTGCTCGGACTGCAGCAAGGGTAAGGAATCTGGGCCATGCAAAACCCAGACGTCAGCGCATCATAACATCAAGCAATAATATGTAAACAGAGTAGCAAGACATGCAAGTATGATCACAAATGGTAAAGCACGTGTAACAATAATATAAATCAGGGCAGTGAAAGGTAGTGTGCAGTGAGTAATCTAAACTGGTCTATTGGGTTAACTACTCTCAAGTCTTGAAATCAATTTTATGAATCATCGATGTAACTCAATAGTATCCCGTGCGTGCCCGGGATCACGGTGAAGATTCTCGGGCTGAAACCGAGACATGTTGCTAGGAACTAAAAGGAAAAGAGGTAACGATGAATGATGTCCATGGCATCATCCCAAGGCTGGCCTAGCTTCTAAAAAGGTAGTGGATAACGATGGACGATGTCAGCAGCATCATCCCAAGGCTGGCCTAGCCTCTAAAACTGATCAGTAAAGGTAGCGAACTGTCGAGTTACAAGTCAGATTTCATCATTGATTTCCCCATACCCCAGGTTATATGTATTCAAGTCAGGTATTAAATAATCTGGAGCTAATGCCAACACAGGATCAGGCAGGTACAGGTTCGTCTGAATAGACAACAGAAAATGTCCGTAAGGACAACAGGTCAGGTTTGCTGGCATTAGTCACCAGATCAGGTAACAGGTAAATGCATGGTATATCAGGTCAATTCAAGTAATGTATATAGGTGTCATGTCATGTCAAGATTTGCACGGTACCATGTCGTGTCAAGTAATAGGTGTAACAGGTCATGGCAGGGCGCACAAGATGTCAAGTGGGTGCTCATAATCAAACTAGCATAAGCATGGGTATACAAAACAAGCATGGGTACTAATATAACAATAAACTAGAACATGTAATATGATATGCAAATAGGTACAAATTAAACTATATGGATGTACGGTTATCGATTAGAGTTAGGGTTATGGTTCCAACATTAAGTATCATACACTTAAATGAATAGGGAATATTAAAATCACATTAACATGCATTAAATGACCTAGTGATGCAATTATATATAAAAATAGGTTAAATGGATGCAAACGGGTATCCGATGTGGTAGAATTATTAAAAGGTACTGTGAGCTATGCAGATAATTATTATGTGATTTAAATGTGGATGGGGGTCCTATGTATGGTAAACTAAAATGCAACGGGTATGTTTCGAGTCCTGAATCTAAAAAATATAAACGGTACATCGAACTGTTAAATTGGAACACGTGACTTTAGATTCGATCTATAGGTGTAATATGCAAATAAATAGTTATAAAATCATATAGATAGCATGTAGCAAGTTTTACTTACCTCGACAGATCGCGACACGGTATACGGAACGTCTCACGTCGGCGAGAAAAGTCACGACGTGCGCACGGTACACGGAATGAGTCCAAACAGCGCACGATGGAATCACACGGGCCAGATATCCTTGCTGGGTCGTCGGGATCGTCGCCGGCACGATCGGATTCCGGCAACCAAGAAACAACAGTGAACACGAGAAGTAAAAATACATAAAGAAGAAAAGAAAGGAAGGAGAAAGGAATGGAAGAAGGGAGGATGAGAGGAAGCTTACTGTGAAGGTGTTCTGTGGTCGCAGAGGGGAGTGTGAACGGCGGTGAACGGAGCTCCGGCGGTGAGGGTTTGGTGTTTGGGTTAGGTTTAGGGTTTGTGGTCGGTTTTGAGTGCAGGGCTGGTGTCGGGGTATTAGTGAGGGAATGATGTAGAGGAGAGGAAGGAAATGAGATGGTGATGATGGTGGGTATGAGGCTGGGGTCGTCGGAGACGGCCGGTGACGTTGGGTTCTTAGGGTTTTGTGGGTGTGTGCAGGGCGCAGTGGCTCGGGAAGAAGGAAAAAGAAGAAGATGATGGAGATGAAGGTGACGAGAGGATAAGGAGGGTGTCGACGAGGGTTGAGGAGCGGAGGAAATAGGGTTAGGGTTGATGGAGGCGACGGAGCTAGGATGGGTCTCGTGAAGGCGCTCGGGGTGGTTTTTTTAAAAGGAAGAAGGAGGGATTTTAAGAGGGAGGTGACGATAGCAGAAGGCGGTGACCCGGCTCGAGAAGAGCTTAGTAATTGCGAGAAGAGAGAGAGAGGCGCGAGAGGAGAGAGAAAGAGAAGGAGAGAGAGAGAGAGCTGCGGAGCAGAGAGAGAAAGAGAATGGGAAAGAAGAGAGAGGATTTGCGTGGGGCCCGGTGCAAAGAAGGAAAGGAATATGATTGGCTTGCGGTGGGGCCAGGGGAAGAAAGAGAGAAGCTGGGTTATGAGAAAGGCTTCTAAAAAAATAAAAAGAAAAGATTTTAGTGGTTACAAAAATAATTTCGTTAGCAGTAGAAGATCTTAAGCTGTTAATGAAATATTAAACGAATTAAAGAAATTTAAAATAATTAGAATTTGGCGGGATACAAAATAATTCAGAAATGCGCCCGGGTCGGGTTCAAAATTTTAGATTTGAAATACGAGAATTTTATGCAAGTTCCAAAATTTGAAATGAAAAATTATGTAACGAAAAAGCATACCTCTAAGAACGGACGCACGTATGTGCGCGTAGCCATCCAAACATATCTGTTTCACTGAACGGGACGAGAACACGATGCAAGGACGCTACCACAGGGTTAGGGGTACTATGCAGGCCATGCTATGTACTTTTAAATTATTTTACATGACTTAAATTGTTGTATGCAAAATACGCGATGCTAGGGTATTCTATAACTATGAAACAACAAGCTCAAGCAAGCGGGTCGAATGTAAAATAAACTACCATTCGCATCCAAACACGGTAAATGAAATAAAAACCACAAACAACACATACGGCAACAGAAATTGGTATAACTGAACTCGGTTGTTACATCACGTCGTTGCGGGAGACTGTTTCACTTCTGGCACTAGGCGGGTAGTTTGCTGCACCCGTAGGGGTCTAGGGTGGAGTTTGGCAATTCATCACGACCGTGTAATCCGTCTTTTGTTGCAGGCTCAAACGAAACGCGGATTCCTAGTATATCCAATATGTTCATCTGTGATCTGGAATTCGTATTATTGCATCTGACGAATGTACAATATCTATATATGATATCTAGTAGGCGTTGCTTATGTTTTGAATCCGCGCTAGCCCCGCCCCCGCTCCGTCGTTAGTTAAGTAACCTAACGGGTGAATGACGGGACCCAGTGGCGAATGCGGATGGCATAAGCGGACGTTGTATTTTCGTTGTTTTCTGCAATGATAGGATAAATGATGGGACGCATTATATTAATGCAAAAAAAACAAACCAAAGCTGAATCGTTGGAACAAATTTAAAAGAAACCACTCGGTTATTTTAGAAGAGCAGAATTTTTAATTGCGGAGCTTTAACCACTCCTTTTAAAAAGCTATCAGGTTCCTTCGATTATATCAAGTTCACTACGTTCACGGTTTTGCCAAAACCAGTCGTAGCCCTCCGTCATTTCATATGGATGGTCAGTAGTATTCAAGCTATGTTTGTTGGCCTTCGTCAAGGCATAGTGTTTGGTAACTGCTGGGGTATTCATATGTTGCATAGATAGATGAGTTGGTTTGGGACAGTCGTACTGCCATTTGGCCAACGTCAGGGGTATGTACGGGTGGGTTCAAATTAACAAGATAATGATGGGTAGAACTTGACATGTGACTTATGATTTGTTGGCCTTCGTCAAGGTCATAAGAGCATGGGGCAAAAATCCACATCAGGAGTTTCTAAAGAAACTGAAACTTGCTAGTGTTGCATACCATTTGGAGTTTGATAATATTGGCAGGATTCCTTCAGCATTATCACACGATGATATTTGGATCCCGATCCTACTGTGAGTATCCGCTACTTATCGGGAGATTCGTCACTTAACGATCAATGCTAGAAACCAAGTAGGTGTCAAGAACAGTGTTATCGTGGCTACGCCTCTAAGGAAAAGAGGTTATTTAATTAAGGAACTTCGCGAAAGCGTCGTAAAACCTCCCTCGAAGTATCAACACTAGCCTGGCTGAACGGTTAAGCAAGTATTGTACGGTGAGATAAGTCCTGACTAATTCTTCTTTTATGGTTTGAGGAAGGATTCGAGAAACATTGGGAGCCATCCAGTTTAGATAAACTAAAAACCAATCTAAACTTGCAAGAGCATCATGCTAAAGTGTTTTCTTCTCTCTCTCAACTGCAGCAACCTTGTGACCATGACTAGGTTACATCTAGATAAAAAGTTGACTGAATCTGACTTTTATGACTGGCAAAGGTCTGTCCAGATGTCCATTGCCTATGACAAGCTGGACCACCCTATTACTACTCAAGCCCCCGCCGTCCCAAGTCCAGTTTCTACCATCGCGGATATGGATATCCGTTAGACGAGGGAAAAGGACATTGCGAATGCCAAGTGCCTCGTGTTGGCTTCAGTTGATGGTGTATACCAGAAGCAGCACGAGAAGATGGACTTAGTTTCCATCTTCCTCCATAACAAAGATTTATATGGAGAGCAATCTCGTATCGCAAGATATGAGATCTCGAATGAATTGCTTCAAGCGAGGTTGGCTGTCGGGTCATCTGTAAGGGACGACGTCCTTACAATGACTAGCTATATTGATGAGCTCACGGACCTGGAAACCACGTTAGGAAACTGGTCATATGCCATCATATTTCCATAGTCCCTACCCTCTACTTACACCCTGAAAGAAACCAGGGAGACACCCACTCTGCTTAATGGGGGACCTTCTTCTTCTGCACCCAGGGCGAAAGCAAAGGGTGAAAAGAAGAAGACCTCCACAAAGCCGATATACAGTGTTAGTGAAGTAGAAGGAAAGGGAAGAGCAAAAGTTTCGGGACTTGGTGTAGGGAAGGAGGGATGTTCCTATTGTTATGGGAAGGGGCATTGGCAGAAGGATTGCAGGGCTTTGGAAGCCAGTAACCAGGATTCGAAGCATGTTGTGGCTTCGGCCTCGAGTGTGTTTGTAATTGAGAATTGTTTGTCAATTAACTCTACTTCCTAGATACTAGATACCGGAGCAGGATCTCATATATGTAATTCATTACATGCTTTGAGAAACCGTAGAGTTATCAGGGTAGGTGATATGTCTCTCAGAGTTGCGAACGGAATGAGCATGGACGCTGAATCCGTGTGAGAATATCGCCTAGGAATGACAAGTTGGAAGATATTGATTCTACGTAACTGTTTGTATGTACCTAGTTTAACTTGTAATATCATATCAGTATCCTCACTTTCTAGAGAGGGATATGATTTTACATTCGTAAGCGATGTAGTAAACATCCACGTAAATCAAGTTCTGATTGGGTCCGGTACATTAGATAACGGTATATATGTATTAAATCACGCTCAGGTTTTCAATGTCCAGAACACACTTAAAAGAAAGTCTCCAGAAGTAAATCAGGCTTTCTTATGGCATTGTAGACTAGGTCACATCAATGAAACACGGTTGACTAAGTTACATAGAGAAGGATATTTGAATCCGTTCGAATATCAATCTTATGCTACTTGTGAATCTTGTTTCATGGGAAAGATGACAAAGACTCCATTTACTGGACACGGAGTAAGAGCGAGCGAGCTCTTGAGACTCATACACAGCGATGTGTGTGGTCCAATGTCTACACATGTGCGAGGTGGTTATTCCTACTTCATTATATTTATGGATGATTTCTCTAGGTATGGACATATCTTCTTGATGAAGCATAAATCCGAGGCCTTTGAGAAATTCCGGGAATACAAGAATGAAGTGGAAAACCAAGCAGGCAAAAGTATCAAGACACTGAGATCTGATCGAGGTGGTGAATACTTATGTGTCGAGTTCCTGGGTTACATAAAAGTGAATGGAATTCTCTCTCAGCTTACTCCTCCATACACACCACAACACAACGGTGTATCAGAAAGGTGGAATCGAACCCTATTGGATATGGTTCGTTCCATGATGAGTAAAGCTGAGTTATCACGATCTTTCTGGGGTTATGCACTAGAATCAGCTGCATATCTTTTGAACCAGGTTCCAACCAAGACTGTGCCTACCACACCATATCAGATGTGGAGTGGGAAGAAACCCTGTCTTAAACACTTTAGGACATGGGGATGTCCAGCTTTTGTTAAAAAGCAGCATGCGGACAAGCTCGAGGCACGCTCAGTACAGTGTAAGTTTGTGGGATATCCAAAGAACTCCAAGGGGTATTATTTCTATTACACAGAGGACCAAAAGGTTTTTGTTTCTCGTCATGCCCACTTCTTGGAAGCTGAATTTTTAGAAAATCAGAAGAGTGGGAGCGCAATAGAACTGGAAGAAATTGCAAAACCACGAGCTGTTACTAAAAGTATGGTAGAACCAGAAGTTTCAGAAGAAAAGGACATCCCAGCGCCTATCCGCAGAAGTAGTAGGCAGTCTCATCCTCCCGAGAGATACTACGGTTTTCTCATAGACGGGGATCGAGAGGATTGCATCATTGACAATGATGACCCTACTAGCTTCCAGCAAGCCATTCAGAGCGGCGACTCGGTAAAATGGCTGGATGCAATATGGACCGAAATGGAGTCCATGTACACCAACAAAGTATGGACTTTGGACATTGCTCCAGATAGGGTAAAACCCGTAGGATGCAAATGGATCTTCAGAAAGAAGATTGGTGTGGATGGAAAGGTTGAAACCTATAAGGCTAGACTTGTTGCAAAGGGTTTACGTCAAAAACCTGGTTTGGACTATGACAAACCTTTTCTCCAGTGGCTATGCTCAAATCCATTCGGGTCCTTCTTGCCATTGCCGCCTTCCACGATTATGAGATCTGGCAGATGGACGTAAAGACGGCTTTTCTAAATGGTAATTTGGAAGAATGCGTCTATATGGATCAGCCAGAGGGATTCATTCAGAGTGGAAGCAGTGGTAAAGTGTGCAAGTTGCTTAAGTCCATTTATGGACTGAAGCAGGCATCGCGGAGTTGGAACATCTGTTTTGATGATACTGTCAAAGAATTCGACTTTATCAAGAATCCAGATGAACTATGCATATACAGTAAGATTGTAGGGAGAGCTGTAGTATTCCTCGTCTTGTACGTGGATGACATTCTCCTAATAGGAAATGATATTCCTATGCTACAGTCAGTCAAAGGATTCTTGTCACAGAAGTTCTCCATGAAGGACCTGGGTGATGCCACCTACATTCTGGGGATCCAGATCTATCGTGATAAATCAAAGGATGTTGGGACATTCGCAGTCCAGGTACATAGACACCATATTGAAAAGATTCAGTATGGAAGATTCTAGACGCGGTAAACCTACCGGCTTGTCACGGAATCACCCTCTCCAAAGAGATGTCTCCCAAGACTGATTTGGAAAGGGCCCGCATGTCGATTATACCCTACGCTTCTGCGGTAGGCTCTATAATGTATGCGATGTTATGTACCAGACCAGATGTAGCATACGCATTGAGCGTTGTAAGCGGGTATCAGGCAAACCCAGGGGAGAAGCACTGGATAGCAGTAAAGAACATTCTCAAGTACCTGAGGAGGACTAAGGAGATGTTCTTGGTGTATGGAGGAAAGGACCTCCACATCGAGGCCTTTGCTGACTCCAGCTTCTAGAGTGACAAGGATGCCTCCAAGTCCATGTCGGATTATGTCTTTACCCTCAATAGAGGGGCGGTCTGTTGGAAGAGTTCCAAGCAGGACACCGTTGCTGACTCAACGATGGAAGCGGAGTACATAGCTGCTTGCGATGCCGCAAAAGAAGCTGTCTGGATGAACAAGTTCCTCACAGAATTTCAGGTGGTTCTTACCAATGTTGATCCAATACCTCTGTATTGCGACAACAATGGCGCTATAGCTTTAGCGAAATAACCCAGGTCCCATCAGAAGTCAAGACACATCTTAAGGCGGTATCACCTGATCAGGGAGATCGTAGATCGCCGGGAGATCGAGATGAAGAGAGTAGATACGGAGAATATCACTGCTGATCCATTCATAAAGGCCATTCCTCAGACGCAGTTCGAGAGGCTATTCGAGATGATAGGTCTGTGATATGCCAGTACATGGCCCTAGTGCAAGTGGGAGATTGTTAGTGTTTATGCCCTAGAGGCCATTACTGTATCATACTAGATTGTATATTAATTAATAGAAGCTTGGGATATTCACAGTTGTATTGACAGTCTTGCTAAAAATGGTAGTATGCTACTTGGTTTGTGTCTACTTTAATATATGCATGTGTTTCTTTTAACATATCGCTTATACATATTAGTAGAGCCCTTAGGATCTTTGCTTGATTACCAGCGTTGTGATGGCAGTCACACTAGTGGGGGCTGGATAGTCTATAAGCACATCCTATACAGGTCCCTAGTCATAGGATTATCGAGACGGGGCATCGATACTCCAGAGTAGACTGGTGTATACGCTTCTCATCCCAGCAAGGGGAGATGATCTATCCCACAGCTATCAGTACGTCGTATTGGAGATAGTATGCAGGTGCTCGTTAGGTTACAGGTACACCGGACAGGACTCGCCGGGAACTGCAGGTTGGTACTATACCCATCGTCAGATAGCAGTTCCCAGGTGACATGAGTACAACTTAGTCCGTCGACTTGACACTGCTACTTCGCCTCGGGTGTGTTCCCACTGTACTTAGATTACTATCCTACCATGGCTCAAAGGAGTCGTGCTAACATGTAGTAGTTGGGTGCAGTCCCGAAGCACTTGGAGGCAGTGGTGGTTAGAAAGGATTCATCTCTCCCGGTATTGGGGGTTGATATCGTACTGTGTATGGAAAGCCATTACGCAAAGTCCCTGGCCGGGGCAAGCGAGATTTACTGGTAGGTTCCAGTAGTTTCTCAAGGTGTAATGGGCTTCACTCCGACATGACTTATACCGCTATTAGGGGTCTGACGTTTACCGCCCCCCTAGGCCCAATATGCGATAGTCCTAGATGAACAGAACGGACTGTACGGAGATTGTCACATCAGGCTCAGTTGGAGTTCGGATGGGTTTCCTCATCGTCCTTCTTATCGACATCTACCTGGGGACCGTTACCTATAGCTAGTACCGCTTACGGCCTGTAGTTAAACCCACTACCGGCGTAGTGTCGGGGTTTTAGAGTCCCACACAGAGAGTTTCCCTGCACCGGGCAAAAGGTGTAGATGCCGTATGGTTTTACGGCAGGGCCGTGATCACTTACGTACACTTATGCACATACTGTGACCGGGAAGATAATACTAGCGGGCTTTGGTTTAAACCAGATTCTAGTATTATACAGATGGATTTATTCAGTCAAAGATTATCCGTGTTTTTCGGAAATATGGATGGGAGGGGCAGTCTCGTAATTTCTCGAGAAGTTTCTAGAAGAAGGTGCCTCATTTGTGTTTATTTCCTTTTAGGATTTAAACTAAATGAGGTGGAGGATGAGGTGTATGTTTACATTAAATGCTTAATGACTCATGAGGTGATTCACCCTTAGAATTAAATGAAGCATGTTAGATATTATCTTGATATTATCAAGAGAGATATTATTATACTTCATAATATTCTAGCATGAGTATTATTCATTTCATTATCACAAAACACTTCTCTCTCCTCAAGTCTTCATCTTCTTCCTCAAACTCTAAAAGCTCTCATGTGTTCAGAATCCTAGGGTTTAAAGTGACTAAGTAATCCATCTAAATACTCTACACCCTCTAGGACTTCTAGATTAGCAAACTAGAAGCCGTAGTTATCTCAGATTCGAGATAGGAGCTCGGACTATAGACTCTCGGGTGGATCGTCTTTGACTCGAGGAGGCCGTTGAGGTGCCCATGTTCCATAGAGCCTACGAGGTGTGGAGGACAGCGATGAAGACCCGAAGGACTTGTAACGTGGTATAACTTCGAATCCGAGTGGTTAAACCTCAAGTAGTTTGCTAGCTATGGTTTGTGTTCGATCCTTGGTTTGAGTCGATATTGTGAAGCTCGTAAAAATCATTTTTTGCTAATTCCGCCTCCCCGCGAACACGTGGGGTGCGTGACATCGACTTACATTTTCTATGCGTGCTTGAATTTTAATTTCCGGAATCAAGACGGTGTCGCTTGGTAGCTAGCCGATTGAGTACAGGTCGATCCACAGGGAGATGGAATTTTTTTCTTTATGTTTTTACGAGTTAATCCGATTAAGTCGGGTTTTGTTTTAAGATCTTCGAATGAGATTAAAGGTGATAAAATACTTGCTAGGGTTAGGATTAGGTTAGTTCGAGTTTAGGAATTTCTCACTTCTTTCAATGCCTTAGTTATAAATATCGATGTTAAGGTAATCGGCAACAACGGGGATTAGCACGGCTAGAAAGAAACTTACAAGTCTAAGCCAGGCTTTCCATGCTTAGTTTCTTCCTTTTGGTCCTTGTCCATCCGTTTTTGGCTCTTAGCCCTAACCTCCAGTTAATTCAACCACAACCGGTCTAGCTAGGGAATCACCGCTATCATGTAGGATAGGGTGCCGTAGTGAGCGAATTATGGTTCAATTAAAGGGAGTCCGAATTTAATGTGTCGGGTAAAGAAAGGAGTGAGAGAGATTTCCTTCTCTTAAACCTTACTTCTCCTGCCCTAACAAGTGAGGAATTACTCACTCATTAAAAAAACAAAACAAAAGGGATGGTAGAAAGAATTTAGGTTTAGGAAGAATTTTACAACTAGCTATTTGAGACCTCACCTAGGCAAGGATCTTACTCAAGTATCATCGTTGTTAAAAAGAAATATAAAAGAATAAAAGACAAGAAAAACACTAATATAATTCTACGTCTAAGTTGACAAATGAAAATTGCAGATAAAAAAATGCAATAAGAAAATGCGAGACAAATAAAAATAAAGACTTACTTTAATGATAACCTCTCAAAAACTCTCTACAATTTTGCATTCAGAAAGATAAAGAACAAAATTAAAATTCTAAATTCTAAAACTAAAAAGAGGCATACTAATTTGTCTTTGAACCCTCCTATTTAAAGATAGGAAAACCCTAGGTTTACATTCTGATCCATACACGAAATTACATAACTACCCCAAGAGAGCCGAGTCAATGCACCGACACTGCCACCGGCACGTGTATTGCACGGCCGCGGAACCGCGGCAGAAGTGCCTGTTTGGCCGCGGCTCCGTGGCCGTATGGTGGAATCTTAGGTCCATCTTTTCAGGTATTCTACCAGTTGCTTTTATCTTCTGTTTGGTACACTTGGTTTCTCAAAATCTCTTCTGTTCTCTTCCAGATATTCAGCAGTGGACTTTTGCCTTGAACTCCGCTTGAACTGGTATGCGGCATCATGCGGATCAGTATTCATCTGTTATTGGTCGTAGTCCCACATTTGTTGCGACTTTTCACGAATCTCACTGTAAAGAGCTGAGAACCTGTAACCTGCAACTATTTAGCAGACATGGATCAAAAGCACTTATTTATATGCAATGTGATTAAGAATGGACGATATAACAATGCAAAAATCTGATATGAACAATATACTTGACCCATGGTTGCATTTCTAACCACACACAATTATTCTCATCACTTCATCTTCTTCTTCCTCCAAAAATAGCTTGCTAGCTTTTTCATTTGTGATGAAATAAAGTGAGAAAAAGAAAACTAAAGAAAGCAAAATTCCTACTTCATCATCCTCTTCTATACTAGCCATATAAATTAGTGTGTTAGCTTCACTAATTCATAATTAGTGAAGAGTTAGCTTGAGTTTGTGTTTCCTCAAGGTAGATCGTCTTGGATTTTGAAGACTTCAAGTAAGATGCATCATTCACCTCATGGAGCCTCTCTAGAGTCCAGGAGCTTGATGATCGCAGCGAAGGGACCACATCTCGGAGCTTTTGAAGCGAAGGAACGGACTACAAAGGCTGTAATCCTTTTCTCTTAGATGTAAAGTTGTTTACATGCAAAGTTAACCCAAATTCTCTAGTTAAGATCTTGGTTAGGGTTTCATAGCACCCCAAAATTTTATAAAATGGTATGGATGATGCCTTGCTAAACCTTGTTGTCGTGTTATACAACCCTACAATTACCGTGTTGATAACACCGTTTTTAGATTGTCTACCTTAGATAAGAAAGCACTCATATTCTCCGGCTCCCTGAGGCTCAAGAGAACTGGTCCCGCTTAAACCTATGTTTACTAGGGTCCTTATTGTAATTTAGTATAATTTGAGGGGGTTTTATATAAAAATAGTTTTGATATATTTTCAAAATACACCTCAAGTATTTAATTATCGTCTTTAGGGTTTTCATAGATGTATATTTTATAAAAATAAAATTTTCTAGTGAGTAAAACCTAGTTTTCATTGTATATGGTATTTTAATGAAATATTGTAATTTGTATTGAATTGTAATGGTAGTTTCATGAAATTGTGATTCCTTTGATTTAGAAAACATGGAATATTCATATATTATATTTAAAATATATATTTTGATAATAGTTATATATATATATATATATATATATATAATAAAAATAAATTTTATTTATTTTGTAGAAATCTCATTTTCTTAAAAATTGCATCAAAATTCCATCGAGATCGAATGCTCCTTGCGGAGGTCTGCATCTCTCTCTACTAGGCCCGAGGATGTGCGATAACCTGCACCATCCTGATCGGGGTTCCCCAAAATGGGTTGTAGAGGCGTGTTTGCAAAGAATTAAGTAACACACTTTTTAAAGAAAACGGTTTTGAATTTCAAGGTATTTATTCGTAATCTCGTATTTTTCCAAAAACTAGAGTTCTAAAATTCATCGTGCTATGTCAAAGATGTGTGTTGTGATGAGATAGGTCATTATCTCGTGAGTTATCTAAAGGTAATACAAGGAAACGTTTTGAATTGTGTTGAAAGTATAATATATGGTATTTTACCGTAAAAGTGGGATAAAAGTTGCATAATAGATTCTTTTGAGATGAAACTTATTCTAATATGTTTGTTAATGATTACTAAACAATCTATTTAAAAATTTGTAGGTTTGGTATTAAGAAAAATTAGATTTTTAAAGAAAAGAGAATCGGAAGCCGGAATAACTCCGCTTCCGACGAGTTTTGAAAATGAGAAGTTTTAGAATAGTAAATGAAGAAGGGAGAGGGAACTTACAGGTTATAAAACAAGAGGAGAGAGAGGAAGCTATTAGAACCGTCGGGGCGTCGTTTCGTCACTGGATTCTCCTCGGAACTTCGCTGGAACTTCGACCTTTGCTAACTCCACTTGCACAGCTTAGGACTTGAAAATTTTAGAGAGTTTTTGTAATGAAATTCTGATTAAGAAGGGGTGAAATATGGTGTGGTATTTATAGGGAAAATTTGGGTGTAGGGTAATGAAGAATAGAATTAAAATTTGCATTAAAAATTTGGTTTAATGCCTCTTTTTATTTCTCTGTTTATTTTTAATAAAAACAAACAGTATAGGGGTTAAGGGGGAGGCCAAGGGGTGTCAGAGGAAAAATTAGGGAGCATCCCTTACGGGGTGCCCGGCGGTGCCGGTCGAGAAGAAGATCTCTCCGGTCGAGATGAGGTGAAATGGGTTGGGATTTTCGCCGCGTGTCATTTTCAGTGTATTTATCAATTTGCAGATGTTTGTTTAATCTGTGACTCTTCATTTTACGTGTAGTGCGCGTGCAAACCGCTGGGCTTCTAAAAGATTAAAAGAAAATCAATTAAAAATATATATGGTTAGGAGGATTCGATCACACTGGTTATGTCACAGCAGTGCAAGGCTTTACCAATGAGCTACAAGTGCTTTCTTGCTGTTCAAAAGCAAATCAAATTTATAACTTGTGCTCGGGCTTAGGTGCTCCTTTCTGTATTTTGGAAAAAAAATTGTACAGAAAGTTTAGGGTTGTTACATTCTACCCTCCTTATAAAAATTTCATCCTCGAAATTTATAGAAGGAAAGTGTAACAGATTCAAGAAAAGTTTGGTGATTGAACTATTGATAGCGCATAAAAAAATATTTGGAAGAACGAAAGAATGCAAAAGTTTTGGTAAGATTGAAGAAGATGTGAGGGAATTACCAGGGTTACTTTGGTCTACAGTCTCGGCTTTTACGGCCGCTAATGTGAAAGCCTGACGCCGGGGTGCATTCCTCCTAGCTGGAGGCACATTCCTCTGTCCTTGGGGTATATTCCTCTGCCTACGATGCATATTCCTCAGTGCCTGATGGAATTGGCGATTAGGCTGTGCAGGAGGTCCACATGGAGGTGGAGCTGGAAGAGCAAGACGAGATGCAGGAGCCTGGATAGCTGGCCGCTGCGGATAAATGTTGTGAGTTGGAACTGTGTTGCGTCTATAAGTACATGTTCCAATTCCATGATTTGATGAGCCACAAACTAAGTACAGGCCTTTTGCACGCCTACAGTCCTTCTACAGGTGTCCATCCTTCTTGCAGTAGAAGCAAAAATCTGAACTTGGCCGGTTATTTGTTTCTTCCGTCTCCTGGGTTCAACAGTTGGCCTTGAAGAGGCTCCTCCTGCCATCTGAGTGGCAGGGCGCTTCATTCCGTTAGATTGGGGTCTGCCCTTCCTCTTTACTACTGCCTCATATCGACGGGCAGCTTTCAGGGCCAGGTCGTGAGTTGGGAAATCCCCTGTAGCTAAGACAGCTTGGATCTCCAGATCTAACCCTTGCTGAAATCGTCTAGACCTGATCTCAGGAGTTGGTATCAAGTGTGCCACGAACCTGTTGCGGTCTTATGTTAGTTTTATAGTATGTGATTTGAAAATCGAATATTGAGATATATTTTACCTACTGAGCATGGTAAACTCAGCATCATATTCATCCACAGATTTGGTCAACATCGAACTCTATTGTAGATGGATAAATTGTTGTTCCATGTCAAATCGGGCAGTCTCTGGAAAGTATTGCGCGTCGAACATGTCGCGAAAGGTTTTCCATTCGATCGGCTGGTCAAGACGGCTTTCTTTCGCCTTCCATCAAACTCGAGCGTTTTCGGTGAGTTGCAGGTTCACAACTCTTACCCAAGCGATCTCTGGCACTTGTGCGGCTGCCAGATCATCCTCAATACTCTGAGCCCATTCTTCAGCTTCTAGAGGGCTCTCTTTTCCCGAAAATTGTTTTGGATCCAATGCCCGGAATTGCTTTACTCCGGGAGCTTCCGCTTCTGGACGGTTCAGTAAGACAGCAGTTTGCTGCTGCTGTCCTTCCAGGAGGCTTCGAATTGCCTCAAGAAGTACCGTCTGCTCATTGATCGGAGCAGAAACGGTAGGCATAAGCGGTAGATGTGGTGGTGTGTTGTTGAAGTTGGTACTGGTGTTGTTTAGAGAATCCATAACCTTGAAATAAAAATAGGGTTAGGATGGATTCAAAGAATATGAAATTATAAGATTCAAGGAATATGAATTGTAAAGAATGTTTTTAGTTGCTTATTCTTGTGTTATATTGCTTAGGACTTCATGCAAAATTGATCCGCATGTCCATGCAGAACTGACCTGCATAGTAAAGTTCTATGCAGCACTGACCTGCATGGGCCGCTAACAAAACCTGTCACACCCCACTTCCCGGTGTACGGGAAAGGGGACGCGATGGGTATGCTATGAATTTACTCAGAAGTAAACACTCTAAGCGTATCTAAGCAATATAAAGTAAAATGTACACAGAAGACATGAATATAATGAATAGAAACTTTATTTATTAAACATTCTTTTACAGGTACAACTCGAAATGTAACTACAAGGATGGAAAGCAATGCCTAAACAATGGCATAACTGAAATAAAAAGTATATACAAGTGCCTACAATTCTGGGTCGATAGCAAACTGATCCAAGTCCTCGGTACTGGGCTCGATCTCCAATGAGTCAGATCCACCTGACAACATTCCAAAGAAAGAAGAAAGGAATGTCGTCAACGAACAATTGCTCGGTAAGTCCCAAAGATAGGTACAGATAGAGTAGACAGAAAGAGAGTATGACTAGTGCTGTTTGATTATAATGTTAACGCAGTTGTTTGTAGCTTGGTACAGAATATGCCAGTGTATACGAGAGGAGTCCAACTTACACCATGGACTTTGGTAACCCATAGTACAAGGCTTCGTCGATAATACCACGGAACAACGGCATGGATGTAATTACGTCTTTTAGTGACTACCTTGTGCCACCTTTAACATGTTCTGTACCAGTCTACCCCTTTATAAACCCCGTAATGTTTATTATATTGATTGTATTGACTTTTAGTAAATGGAAGACTTGCCGAAACCATGATATCAGTAAACGGAATAGATATAAATGGATAGTCATGTAATCAGAGTATATCCATGGTTCGGTTCGATCATGTTCATGTTGATATGGATTGAATTCTGGTATAAACGGATTCATGTTGTATTGCAGTTATACTTGAATCAAATTCAAGATAGTTTATAATCAAATTTGACCATGACTCGAACTGAGTCAAACTTTTAAAACAAAATTGAAGTCCTGATTGTTTTGGTGTTATCGGTAATTGCTGCACATGGACGGCAGGATCTGTGTCTTTTTCCAAGACAATTACCATGTTGATAACACTGTTTTTAGGTTGTCTACCTTAGATAGGCAGCCACCCATATTCTCTGACTCCCTGAAGCTCAAGAGAACTGGTCCCGCTTAAACCTATGTTTACTAGGGTCCTTATTGTAATTTAGTATAACTTGAGGGGGTTTTATATAAAAATAGTTTGATATATTTTCAAAATACAACTCAAGTATTTCATTATCGTCTTTATGGTTTTCATAGATATATATTTTATAAAAGTGAAATTTTCTAGTGAGTAGAACCTAGTTTTCATTGTATATGGTATTTTAATGAAATATTGGAATTTGTATTGAATTGTAATGGTAGTTTCATGAAATTGAGATTCCTTGATTTAGAAAACATGGAATATTCATATATTATATTTAAAATAGATATTTTGATAACAGTTATATATATATATAATAAAAATAAAGTTTATTTATTTTGTAGAAATCTCATTTTCTTAAAAATTGCATCAAAATTCCATCGAGATCGAATGCTCCTTGCGGAGGTCTGCATCTCGCCCTACTAGGCCCGACAATGTGCGATAACCCGCACCATCCTGATCGGGGTTCCCCAAAATGGGTTGTAGAGGCGTATTTGCAAGGAATTAAGTAACACACTTTTTTAAGAAAACGGTTTTGAATTTCAAGGTATTTATTCATAATCTCGTATTTTCCCGAAAACTAGAGTTCTAAAATTCATCGTGCTATATCAAAGATGTGTGTTGTGATGAGGTAAGTCATTACCTCGTGAGTTATCTAAAGTTAATACAAGGAAACATGTTGAATTGTGTTAAAAATATAGTATATGGTATTTTACCGTAAAAGTGCGAAAAAATTTGCATAATAGATTCTTTTGAGATGAAACTTGTTCTAATGTGTTTGTCAATGATTACTAAACAATCTATTTAAAAATTTATAGGTTTTTTATTACGAAAAATTAGATTTTTAAAGAAAATAGAATCGGAAACCGAAATAATTCCGCTTCCGACGAGTTTTGAAAAGGAGAAGTTTTAGAACAGTAAAAGAAGAGGGGAGAGGGAACTTACAAATTATAAAACAAGAGGAGAGAGAGAGGAATCTATTGGAACCGTCAGGGCATCGTTTCATCATTGGATTCTCCTCGGAACTTCGCCGGAACTTCGACCTTTGCTAACTCCACTTGCACAACTTAGGACTTGGAAATTTTAGAGAGTTTTTGTAATGAAATTCTAAGTGAGGAGGGGTGAAATGTGATGTGGTATTTATAGGAAAAATTAGGGTTTAGGGTAATGAAGAATAGAATTAAAATTTGCATTAAAAATTTGGTTTAATGCCTCTTTTTAATTCTCTGTTTATTTTTAATAAAAAAAACAGTTCAGGGGTTAAGGAGGGAGGCCAAGGGGTGTCAAGGGAAAAATTGGGGAGCATCCCCTACGGGGGGCCCGGCGGTGCCTGTCAAGATGGGGTGAAATGGGTTGGGATCTTCGCCACGTGTCATGTTCAGTTTATTTAGCAATTTGCACATGTTTGTTTAATGTGTGACTCTTCATTTTACGTGTAGTGCACGTGCAAACTGTTGGGCTTCTAAAAGATTAAAAAAAATCAATTAAAAATATATGTGGCTGGGGGGATTCGATCACAGGGGCTACGTCACAACAGTGCAAAGCTTTACCAATGATCTACAAGTGTTTTCTTGCTGTTCAAAAGCAAATCAAATTTATATCTTGTGCTCAGCCTTAGGTGTTCCTTTCTGTATTTTGAAAAAAAAAAATTGTAAAGAAAATTTAGGGTTGTTACAGAACTTTAGCAAACTAGAAATTTTTTAAATCCATATTGCCATCTTTGAAAATTAGCTTGCTAGTGTGCCTAAGTTCCCAGCAATAGATATGAAAATAGGTATGCAAATGTCACATGTAACTATTGTTGTACATTAGGACGTGTTTCTAGATATTGTCAAATTAAACTAAATTCAACTTTAAAATATCATTTTACTCCAAACCCTAGTGGACCTAGAGTGAAATTGATTCTTAAGGTCACACCTCCATCTTCTTATTTTGCAGAATTCCAGATCACGTAGCGAGAAGTGGGTTCTTGATAGCGGTTGCTCGAGACACATGACTGGCAATATAACCTGCTTTCAAACGCTATCAAAGGAAGATGGTGGTACCGTGACGTTTGGTGACAATAAAAAGCCCAACATAATCGGTAAAGATACCATTTTATTTAATAATGATTCAAATGTTACTATTATAAATGATGTGTTGTTTGTCGATAATTTGAAACATAACTTGTTTAGTATAAGTCAATTCTGTGATAGGGGTTATAATGTTGTGTTTCAAAACAAGGTATGTAAAATTATCTATAACAACATAACGATTCTTACTGGAAAACGATATAATAAAATTTACCTTATCTACACTCATGATTTCAATAATAAAGACCTAAAATGTTTAGACGTAAATGATACGATGATTCGTGGTTATGGCATAGGAGGCTAGACCACGCATCAATGAATATTCTATCTAAAATTTCTATGAACAACTTAGTTAAAGGTATTCCTTTTTTAAAATACTAGAAAGATAAACAATGTGACGCTTAATTAAAAGGTAAACAAGCTAATACTTCTTTTAAGCCTAAAAATGAAGTATCGACTGATATTCCTTTATAGATAATCCATATTGACTTATTTGGTCCATGTAGAAACGCCAGTCTATGTGGTAAATTCTATGCTTATGTTATAGTCGACGATTACTCAAGATTTATATGGGTATTCTTTCTTAAAACTAAGAACGAAAAGTTTAACGTCTTCAAATTCTTTTCCAAACGGATTCAAAATGAAATGATTCTTAGGATCTCTAGAATTAGAAGTGATCATGGTAGTGAATTTTAGAATAATATTTTTGAAGATTATTGTAATAAGAAGGATTTAAGCATAAATTTTTGTGTGCGAGGACACCACAGCAAAATGGTGCCGTTGAAAGGAAAAATCGTTTCTTGCATGAAATGGCACGAACCATGTTGAGTGAAAACAATCTACTTATGTATTTCTATCCAGAAGCAATCAATACAGCGTGTTATACCATAAACAGAGTTAGTGTTAGAAAATTTATTAAAAAGACACCTTATGAACTCTTTTACAAAAGAACTCCTAATATAAGTTTTTGGATGCAAATGTTATATACGAAATACCCTAGATAACCAAAGTAAGTTTGAGTCTAAATGCGATGAGACCATCTTTGTTGGTTACTCAATGACCAGCAAAGCATATCGCGTTTATAATAGGAGAACACAAGTCTTACAAGAGAGTATGAATGTTGAATTCGATGAAAACAACTCGATCTCTGAGACTTTAGAAAATGATGATGAGCCAAACATCTCAAAAGGATTGTTGGCTATAGTACCCTCAAGGCAATTATTGTAATCACAGGCAGGTGATTATGATGATTGAGGGAGGACCTATATGGATAGAACAATCTTACTCAAAATGATAGTATGTTATCTGGTTTGCCTTTATCATCATGTACATGCATTATGTGGTATTACAGATTACTTTTACATGTTGATAGAGCCCATAGGATTCTTGCTTGACTACCAGCATTATGATGGCGATCATATACGTGGGAGCTGGATGGTCTATAAGCACATCCTTAAATGTCCCTAGTCGAGGGAGTATTGAGACTGGGCATTGATACTCCAGAGTAGACTAGTGTGTACTTATCGAGACCCCGACGGGGGCGGTGGTCAGTCTCACAAGCCATTGGTGTCTGTTAGTCACCTAAGATAGTATACAGGTACTCATTGGGTTATGAGTATACTGGACGGACTTGCCGGGAACATGCTAGTTGGTATTATACCTATTGTCAGATAGAAGTTCCCAGGTGACATGTATACAGGTTAGTCTGTCGACCTGAGATCGTCATTTGTCTCGTGTGAGTTCCCACTGTGCATTGATTACTACCCTACCATGGCTCAAAGGAGTCGTGCAAACAGGTTTTAGTTGGATACAGTCCCGAGCTACATGGAGGCAGTGAGCGGATCGTCAGGGATTCGTCTCTCCCGGTATTGAGGGTTAATGTCGCGAGGTGCACGTGTGTCCATCACCAGAAATCCTTAGCCAAGGTAGACGAGAATTACAGATTTGGATCAGTAGTTTCTCAGTTGGTGATGAGCTTCATACTGACACGAAATGTCGTGTTATTAAGGGTCTGACTTTATCCACCCCATAGACTCGATATGCGATACTCTTAGATGAACAGACCGGACTGTACGGAGATTGTCACGGACATGCTCAGTAGGGGTTTGGGTGAGTTTGCTCGTCGACCTTCCTTTCGCTCAATACCTGGGTAGCCGTTATGTACAGCTAGTGCCGCTGACGTGCTTGTGGTTAAACCCACTGCCAGTGTATTGACGAGTCTTTAGAGTCCCACACAGAGGGTTTCCCTGCTTCAAGAGAAACGATGTAGAGGCCGTATGGTTTTACGGCAGGTTCCGATCATGTATGTGCACTTGTGCACGTATCATGATTTGAACGGATAATACTAGTGGGCTTTGGTTTAAGACGGATCCTAGTATTATATTATTGGATTATTTTCGTCTCTTTGTATTCGTATTTTTCGGAATACGGATACGGGTATGTATAAACGGATGAAGGGTATCTTGTAATTTATTACTAAAAATCTACCTTAACACCACCATGAGGTTCTAAAGGCATCAAGCATGCCGCATTTTAATTTTTATCAGGTGCTAAGTTAGACTAACAAGATCATTACTAGAATTTTAGGGTTTGCCTTTGTGATGTGAACAACTTAAGAAAGTTTAAGGAAGTTATACCCTATAAAATCAAGTCCTTCTTTTCTTAAGCTCCTTGTAGTAGTCCTCTTGACTCCTCTAGACTCCATTTCAAGTTGAACGAATCTCCTCGTAGATCTTCATGCCAAAGACGATCCACCCGAAGTCCACAAGCTCAAGCTAACCCTTCACTAATCTCATTAGTGAAGGCAACACTCCACGTTAAATTTCTAATCTAATGTGAGATGGTGAAGTAGGAGATGTTATAAGCTCAGATGATTGTGTTCAAGCTTCATGATTCACATCCCATGTGAGGGTTGAAGCTTGAACCATGACATTTGAGGAAGAAGATGAAGCTAGAGAGCAACCATGGAAGCAACTCAAGAAAAATGGCTAAGTGTTGAGAATAAGCATAGAATGAATGGCAACTCTTGACCCCGACTCATTCAAGCATGGAAATTTTGCAATATAAAATTGTAACCATGCTTGAATAGTGAGTCAAGATGAATAAACTATGGATAAAGCCCATGCTTGCAACCATGCTCTCATTTTCCACCTCTTTTCTATTTTTCTCAAAAATAGAAATCATGCCATGCTTCATTATATATATATATATATATATATATATATATATATATATATATATATATATATATATATATAATGAAGAATAATTAGTGAGCTAATGATATTAGTTAAGATATAATTGTATCACATATAATATATATCACATTATTAAATCAACACTTGATTTAATAATCCGGTTATATCACATATAACCGACTAATATCATTTATCTGTATATCACATTATCAAATCAACACTTGATTCGAAAATCTGGTTATATCACATATAACCAAACCAATAACAGATAACTACAAGATTACAATACGGTATCACATATTCATATTTAATCAGGCCCGCGCACATATCAACATATGTGCCCTACTTCATTTCGCTCGAACCAGGAAACTTCTGTGTGGGACTCTAAAGACTCTTCAATACGCCAGCAGTAGGTGATGATCACATCAATCACCTACAAGCCGTCAGCGGTACTAGCTGGACGTAACGGCTACCCGGGTATTGAGCGATATGAAGACCAACAAGCAAGCTCATCCATACTCTCCATGAAGCCTATCAGTACCACTACCGTGCAGTCCGATCTCTTCGTCTGATATGTCGCATATCATGTCTAGGGATGGTAAACGTCAGTCCCCAATAGCGTGATAAGTCATGCCGATGTCTGGCCTATAACGGTTCGAGAAACTACTGATAACTCTTATCAGTAAATCTCAGTAGCAGCCCTGGCCAGGGACTTCCAGTTATAGCCAATCGAGTATAACGCAACATCAACCCCCAATACCGGAAGAGACGAAACCCCTCCTATCGCTCATTGTCTCCATGTGACTCGGGACTGTACCCAAAATCCACCTGTTTGCACGAATCCTTTGAGCCATGGTAGGGAGGAAATCAAAGCACGGTGGGAGCCACAAAAGACTCTATAACGATCTCAGGTCTACAGACTAACATGTACCAGTGTCACCAGAGGACTGCTATCTGACGATAGGTATACTATCACATAGGAGTCCTCGGCGAGTCCTGTTCGGTGTACCCATTCTCCAATGAGCAGCTGTGTACAATATTTAATGTCACACACCAATGGCTGTGGGATCAACCATCGCCCTCTAAGGGACAAGAATCGTACACACTAGTCTATACTGGAATATCGATGCCCTGGTCTCGATATTCCCATGACTAGGAACTGATTAAAGGATGTACTTGTGGACCACCCTGGCCCCACTAGTATGTTCTCATCATAGTCCTGGTAGTCAAGTACATATCCTAAGGTCTTTATCAACAGGTGAGAGCAAGACAGTAAAGAATACCAGTCAACATGTTAAGATAAAGAGTAACCAGATAGCATCCTATCATGTCGAGCAAGAAAGTCATCTCTCTCTATATATCTGTGTGTGTGTGTGTGTGTGTGTGTATGTGTGTCTAAGCATCCACTATAATATACATCACATGTACAATAATGGCTATAGGGTATATATATAACTAACAATCTTCCATTTGCACTAAGGCCAGTTGTTGTAGTATCTCATATCCAACGTCCCAAAAGTCTCTGAAATAGCATCTGGGGGATGGCCTCGGTGAGTGGATCCGCTGTGTTATCCTCTGTGTCAACTCTCCTGAGCTCGATCTCCCGGAGATCAACTATCTCCCTGATCAGGTGATACTGTCTATGAATATGTCTGGATCGCTGACGGGACCGAGCTTCCTAGGCCAGAGCCACAGCTCCATTGTCATCCTAATACACAGGTACTGGATGCCCAATGGTAGGAACCAGGTTCATCATATGAACTTTTTCATCCAGACAACCTCTTTGGCAGCATCGTTGGTAGCGATGTAATTAGCCTCTATTAACGAGTCTGCTACGGTATATAACTTGGAACCCTTCCAACATACCGTCCCTCCACTGAGGGTGAAGACAAAACCCGAGACTGACTTTTAGTCATCTTTATCACTCTGGAAACTCGAATCGGTAAAGGACTCCATCTGGAGTTCACCGTTACCATACACCAAGAACGTCTCTTTAGTCCTTCTCTAGCACTTAAGAATGTTCTTCAGCTGTCCAGTGGTTTTCCCAATGATCTTTTCGATACATATTCACTACACCTAGTGAGTAAGCTACATCTGGTCTGGTACATAACATCACATACTTGATTGACCCTTCTGCCAAAGCATAGGGTATCCGTTATATGCGAACCCACTCCAAATCAGTCTTGAAAGACATCTCTTTGAAGAGAGTGATTTCTGAACAAGCGGGTACATTACCATGCTTAGAATCATCCATCCTAAAACCCTTTTAGCATGGTGTCTATGTACCTGGATTGGGAAAATCGCAGGATGTAGGAGGCATCAGTTAGATCTTTCATGGAGAACCTGTGTGATAAGAGGTGCTTGACCGAGTGTAGCATAGGAACACCTTTTCCTATCAAGAGTATGTCATCCACGTACAATACAAGGAAGATAACCATACTCTCTACAACCTTCTTATTTATATATGGTTCATCTACCTTTTTGATGAAGTCAAACTCTTTGACAGCTTCATTAAAACATATATTCCATCTCCACGATGCCTGCTTTAACCCGTAGATGGATTCAAGCAGCTTGCACATGCTTCTGCTGCTCCCACTATCTACGAAGCCCTCTAGAAGTTTCATATACACGCTCTCTTCTAAATCGGTTTTGACGTGCAGTCTGCCAGATATCGTAGTCATGGTATGCAGCAATGGCAAGTAGGATCCTGATGGACTTAAGCTTAGCGACAAGTCTAGCTTTGAAAGTCTCAACTTTTCCATCTACACCGAATTATCTTTCTCAAAGATCCTCTTGCTCCTGATGGGTTTTACCCCTTCAGGAGCAACATGCAAAGTCAACACTTTGCTGGTGTACATGGATTCCATCTCAAATCGCAAAGCATCCAGCCATTTCATATAGTCTCCACTTGTGATGGCCTACTCGAAACTAGTTGGGTCATCATCTCCATGATGCAATCCTCGCTCCCACCGTTTAAGAGAAAACCGTAGTATCTCTCAGGTGGATGAGGAATCTTACTAGATCTGCGGAGTTGCTGCAGTTCATCGGGGATTATTGAATTCTCCGGTTCCAACAAATCGCCAGTTATAGTTTGTGTTTGCTGGAACTACTTCCAGTTCTACCCCATTGCCACTAATTTCTTTGACAAGAAATTCCTTTTCTAAAAAGGTGGCATGTCGAGAAACAAAACATCTTTTGTTCCTCGGTGTGGTAGAAGATAAACCCTCGCGAATGTTTGGGATATTCTACAAACTTGCACAGAACTGACCTTGCCTTGAGCTTGTCAGGATTTTGCTTTTCAACATAGGCCGGACAACCCCGTAACTTAACTCAATTAAGAGATAGTCTCTTCCCATTCCATATCTCATATGGAGTGGTAGGCAACAGATTTGATCGGAACTCTATTCAATAGGTATGCAGCTTCTCAAGTGCATGTCCCTAAAAGGAAAAAGGCAACTCAACAGTACTCATCATAGAGCGCATCATATCTCATAGGGTGCGATTGCTCCACCCCGATATACCGTTGTGCTGTGGTGTATACGAAGGAGTAAACTGAGAGAGAATCTCATTCTCTTTTGAATAGTCTCGGAATTCCGTGCTCCAGTTGTTTTCCGCAATCAGAGCAAAGCTCTGTTCAAATTTTGAAATTTGAAATGAAACAGCGCTTCATAAAGGCGCTAGCGCTAAGAGTCAAAGACTCTGAGGCAGCACTCACGTGCAAAGCACGAGAGCGCTCGCGCCAAGAGCGCCAGCGCTGAGAGTCAAAGACTCTGAGGCAACGCTCACGCGCAAAGCACGAGAGCGCTAGCGCCAAGTGCGCCAGTGCTAGGAGTCAAAGACTCTGGGGGCAGCGCTCACGTGCAAGGTACGAGAGCGCCAAGCGCTAGAACTAAATGTTCTCCACCATTGATCAAAGATCCAACAAAGATGATAAATCATTAAATTACCAGAATAAAATTCTGTTGAGGGAATACTCTTCAAATCTTTCCAAACAGGAAAGATTGTGCTTTGTAAATCAGAGCACCGTTAGATCAAAGATCCAACGGTGGGAAACATCCCCAAATCAATCGGAAAAATATTGCCTTAAACTGATCAGCCTCCACTATATAAAGGCTGCAAGACTTCAAGTCTTGCATAGAGGAACCCCCCCTAAACATTGAGAAATTTCAAAGAGAAGAGCAAGCTCTCGAAAGAAGAATTTCTCCAAGGTAAATAAAACCGAGAGATCAAAGCATCTCATCAAAGAAGAAGAACTTAGCTCTTTTTCTAGATCATAGATCTATAAGACAGAGGTCTTTCACAAAAAGAGATCATAGCATCTCATCATAAAAAGGGGGGAGAAGAACTTAATTCTCTTCAGATCACAGATCCATAAAGACAAAGTCTTTCACAAAAAACATAAGAGATTGTAACATCTCCTATAAAAATAAGAATCTTGTTCTTAGAGCCACGAGACAAAGTCTCTTATAAACGAGAACTTAATACTCAGAGCACAAAATTGATCAAGAGCGCTCTGCACTCATTGGCTGGCGCTCTGCGCCAAGCGCGCCACGTGCTCCTCACGTGTGCGCTATTTCACAAGGAGTCCTCTGCACTCATGGGCCGGCGTTCAGCGCCAAGCGCGCAACGTGCTCCTCACGTGGGCGCTACTTAATAAAGAGCGCTCTGCACTCATTGGCTGGCGTTCAGCACCAAGCACGCCATGTACTCCTCACGTGTGCGCTATTTCACAAGAAGCACTCTGCACTCATTGACTGGCTCTCAGCGCCAAGCGCTCCACGTGCTCCTCACGTGTGCGCTATCTCACAGAAAGCGCCTTAGCTCTCTAAGTCTGGCGCTCAGCGCCAAGGGCGCCACGTGCTCCTCACATGGACGCTGAGAGAACATAAATTGTTCTTTAAATAAAGCCCCAGAGCCATAATGAGTGCTCAACACTCAATAAAAGACAAAAAAGGATGTCAGAACCCAAACCAATGCTCAGCATTGTTAAATAAAAAAGGACTGAGCCTAATTAAATGTTCAACATTTTAACTGAGTGGGCCGAGCCCAAGTTGGCCACAGACCCCTAATTTAGATTAATTGAGCCCATATGCTCATAAATCTTTTTAACTGATCTTAGTCCCAAACTTAACTACAGATCTCCCAACCAACATTGGTTCAAGGGTACATCTCTTCATATCTCTGATATATGTCGTTGTAATTCTTCAACGTCTTCAGAGAGATGGAGAGTCCAAATAACCAATAACTTTTGGCGCATCCCCAAACGGTTGAACCAAAACCACATAGACTATGACATTTTTAAACTGGACTATGATGTCCTTAAACTTTACGGACTATGAGGTCCCTAAACTCATGGACTATGATATCCTTAAACTTACGGACCGCAACGTCCCTAAACTAAACCCTATAGACTATGACGTCTTTAAACTATGGACTATGATGTCCTTAAACTCCATGGACTATGATGTCCTTAAACTTATGGACCGCAACGTCCCTAAACTAAAACGATAGAATCTAAACACTCTTTCGTTGGATCTAAATGATCCCAAAATCCTGTTGAGTGGATCTTAGTCTAAAATTAGACTAACGTATCCTCAACAAACGTTTGAGTCGACCTTAGTCCAAAACAAGACTAACTATCATTAAACCAACCCAAACCCAAATCTAAGAAAATACGGATTTGGACTAATCCACGCCCTACGGGCGACAACATAAATTAGTCTCCGTATACAATCCACGGGCAACCAAAAAATAACACAAACACACACGACACGAAGTGACCTTCTGGAGCAGGAGAAATTGGTTACCGCGATGCGGTAACGTAATTAACTGTAGGGGCTTGCACCTGCAGGGAAGAGCGTCCCCACAATCAAAAAAACCCTCACAACGAGGGGGAATCTGACGAAGTCTGCTGCAACGGCCGCATCCGTCCAAACCTCTGATACGCGGTGCCATAAATCAACTTGGCATCTTTGGAGAGGTGGACAGATAAAACCAAATAGCATCTTACCCCAAATTCAGGCAAGACGTTTGTCTTCCCGGCTTTCGGTGGTGAACAGATTCCGGCACGACCGGCGGGACCTTTTCCTTTTTCCACTCCACACTTCGTGTGTCGTGTTTCGCGAACAAATCGCGGTTTTCTATGGTTGCCCCTGGATTCGAGGTACTAAAATTTAGTGTCTTGCTCCGTGCAGAAAACAGAAGATCAATGGCTTTCAACTGCAACAACTGCAACAACTCCCACTCCGTCCTTGCTGGAGGAGTGACCTATGGGCCTCAAGCGGCCTCCGTTTTCACGATGCCAGTGGAACAGGTGACGCAAGCCACCACTGGGCTGTTCTTTGGGACCATGCTCTCACTAATGGGCTTCAACGTCCCACTGCCGTCGCAAGAAGCTCCGAAGAAGTCGGTCTTTGATCGGCTTACAAATACCGCGACCCCTCTCAACGGGTCGCCCAAATCCAGCGCCTCGGTTTTCAACAGACTGGGCCAAAGCTCAGGTGGGCCCGTGAAGAAGCCCGCGATACCTGAGGGGGTTATCCCAAAATGGATAGCCATCCCTCTTCCAGTAAATGAAGTCATCAGAGAGACTTCTCCTGCTAAGGGATCAGTCTTCGCTAGACTGTCCGCTCCAACTCCCGCTTCAGGTGAGATCACCAAAGTTGCATCCCCTACCCAAGGGTCAATCTTCGACAGGTTGGGCACTTCTTCTCTGTGGACGTCAGTCTTCAAGAGGCTGGCACCGGCAGCAACCCTTCACCAGAGCAGGGGCATGATGAAGCCACCCCCATAGCTGAGCTAATACCGTCTGCAAGGCATGCTCGATGTCGCCACTGGCGCCGAGTGAGGAAAGTTGGGGGCAGTTCTCTCTTTGGATTGACTCCACCAGCTCCGATGGTGGAAATTGGTGTTGCTGTACCAACTGAGAACAGCTTTGAACCACTTAGGAGGGTGCGCAAAAACTCTCCAACTGCTGTATTGAAAAGATCTCCTCCACCTGTGGAGAACGCTACAAAGGAAAAGATGGAGCAGCCCCCTCAGCGGTTGTCCTCCAAAATTCACAGGGTCTGGCGAAGGGTCCAAGATTCTGTGGTTAACCAAGACTACTCCCGCCAACCAAAGAAAATGAAGGTTCGGCAAGAGAAGGACTACCCTGTCGTGCCACAGAAGGTGTCGTCTGCTTGGATGCCCGATGCAACGGGCCCCTCAGCTTCAACTGCCCATAAAAAGAGGAGGCCAGAGAAGATCTATATGCCTGCGAAAAAGCTCAAATGCACTGAATCCAAACGCCCCAAGTCTGGGGGCATCATGGTGCACACCATTTATATGGCTTCCGGAAAAGAGGAAAGTCATGCTTCTACTGGTCATCGACCGCTCACACGGTCTTTGACGAAAACTCAGGAGCAGCAACAAAAGCTCTAAGAGATATTGACACAGATGGCCGCACTCACTGGGCGAAAAGAAAGCCCGGAGACGCCGTCGGAGCAGCGTCAAGAACAAGAAACTGAGACCGAGTTCCTCCACAGAATCCTCGAGAAGAAAGACAAAGAGGCAGCGGAACAAGCGGCCAACATAAAACAAATGGCGCTTTTATTCCAAGATATGGTTGGGATGATGATACAGTCGGATCCTCCAGCTGAAGACCCTCCGATTATCCTTGAAGACGACAGAGGAGAGACATCGATCCCTCTTCCAGCTCTATCAGCAGCTAAGGAAGAGACCATCTCCAAAGCTGCCCTTGATGATTATATAGCTCAACAGATACGAGCTCATCAGGAGAGCAAAGCGGCTAGCCAAGTCATCAGAATTGGGCGACCCTATCCGGGCTAGTACGATCAGATTAAGTACCCGCCAGGATATACAATCACCAAATTCCATATGTATAAGGGGACGGGTAATCCACATCAGCATGTCGTTCAGTTCAGGGCTCTCTGCGGCAATACCGGAGGTGACGACAAATTGCTACTTTGCCAGTTCGTCGGCAGCTTGGCGGAGACAGCCTTTGAATGGTATTCAGAGCTGCCGAATGACTCCGTCAAAACGTTTACAGAGATGGAGTTGCTATTCACTCAGCGGTTCGCAAGCGCCAGCGAATGCACCCTGATCACGACATTGATCAACGCCAGAGTGAAGCCGGGAGAGACATGGGTGCAGTATGAAATCCGGTGGCGGAACCTACGGTCGAGATACGAACAACGCATAGAAGAAGCTCTTGCAGTGGGCATGTTCATGTGGACCCTCGACCCTCAGTCGACTATCTCCCAATCATGATGTTCTTCAAGCCGACCACCTTCTAGGCCTTGATTTACAAGCTGGCCCAAATGGACCAGATGGGTTATAGGCCTTTCCCATCAAAAGCGGATTTTCGAAATGAAAAAGGCAAAGGGAAAGCGACCTTTGTCGCCAACGCTCAACAAAAGCCGAGTGAGCCGAAACCAGCTGCTCGCCAAAGAAACAAACGGCGATCCCTCGATGAGAAGTTAAGACATCCTTACTCATTTCCCCAGGATAAAACAAGGAGACTATTCGAACTGGCAGTGCACAACGGGCTCATCACTCTGCCGGATCCAAGACATCCGTCGCAACCTGGTGATGTTAACCATCCTAACTATTGTCTCTTCCACAGAGTAATGGGTCACCCACTCGAATATTGCTACGTCTTAAAAAAATGGGTTGAAGACCAATACCAGCAAGCCAAATTCGCATTGTCTGAAAACTGGAAGGTGAACCCGTCACAACCACATACTCTGAAAAAGATGGACATGTCGGGGGCATCATGCTCATTCATAGAGGAAGCTCCATGGGAAGTTGCTCTTTCGGCAAAAACTAAAAGAATGCTGAAAGACCTTCAAACATGTTCGACGATCAGGTGGAAAAGCCCGCAAGAGCCGGAGATCATCGATGGGATGCTGAAACCGCGCCCAACATCAGGAGTTAGTAGCGATGGGCAAAACACCCAGGCCCAGCCGTCAAAGTCTTCGAAGAAAAAGAAGATGACCAAAAAGCCTACGCAGTCTGACGACAAGCGCACGAATCTGCAAAAGCATATTGACGCGCTGGAGGAATATAACCAGAAGGCGCGAACCCCAGTCACGCTTCAAGAGTTTCTCAATCACATCCTTGAAAGTGAAGATAATGACAATGATGAGGGAGACGACTCGTCAGACGAACCCGAAGATTATGTGGCAAGTTGCCACATGATCTCTCATTCGCCGCTAAATAACAAAGAAGCTCACTTGGCGTTAGAAGATAACATAGAAGAGCTGGGGGCAGGAGCAGTGCCAAAATCCTTGGATTATGTGACAAGGGGAAACCTGCTTGTTCATAGAGTATCCGGCGAAACTTCGCCTCAAAGCTACTATGGACCGAAAAGTCCATAAACTAGAAATTCGCCTCAAATATGGCAACAACGGACCGAGATGTCCTAAAACTAACAATGGACCGAAATGTCCTAATACTAACCACGGACCGAAACGTCTTTAAACTACTACAAACCGCAGCATCGTAGGGCTGACAAAATAAATATATAAAAATAATAAATAAAAAAAATGATACGTCCATAAGCGAAATGGGCACGGATGAAAACCCGAAAGGGCTCCTTGAGTAAAAACAGCAGGGCTACCAGTGAGTTTGTGAAAACCCGAAAGGGCGCAATCTCGTTAAAAGACACTTGTAAGGTCCTCTCGACCTTGTAAGGAGAAAATGCCTGTGTGAGATCCTTACGACTCACAAGGGCACAACACACTTAGGGATCCCCACGATTCCTAAGGAGAAAATGCGCCTACGAGATCCTCACGACTCGTAAAGAGAATTCCCCTATGAGACCCTCACGGCTCATAGGATTCAAAAGCCTTAAGCTATAGGGATCTGAACCTGTTATTAAGCCATCATTTCCCTCGATTGCCCTACAAGCATTTCAATATTGACCCTTGTATACAATCCACGGGAACGAATAAACATTTTCCCAACAGAGTCCCACCAGCAACGAGAGATATCGTCATATGGTGAACGACCCTTGTAAGTCATCTCGACTTATAAGGAGAAAACACTCTTGTAAGATCCTTACAACTTATAAGAGAACATACACTTAGGAATCCTCACGATTCTTAAGAAGAAAACGCACTTACGAGATCCTCACGACTCGTAAGGAGAAACATCTTTATGAGACCCTTACGGCTCATAAAGTCAAAAGCCTTAGTCGACAGGATCTTAACCCTGTTTGCTAAGCCACCTTTGTTCGAACCGAAAAAGGCAAATGATGATTCGCTCCTGGCAATATCCCAGTTATAGCGATGCTGATGCCTAAAATCGGTATCAGATCCCAAGTCCCTAAACTCGCAATAAAAATCAGCGAGCCAAAAATGCATATGAAATAGCCGAAATGATGATGCAACTTGTAACAAAATCAGCAGGTAAAAAAATATACATACAAAAATAGCCAAAATGATTGGGCAACTCGCAATAAAAAGCAGCAAGTAAAAAGAAAAAAAACAGCCGAAATGATTGGGCACCACGAAAAATAGCCGAAATGATTGGGCAATCGCGACTTTCGCGATACAAAAAGCTAAAATGATAGAGCATCGCGGAAAGAAAACAAAAAAATACATATAAAATGAAACTTTTTCCCTGCAGGTAAGTCCATACTGACTCATGTATACAATCCATGGGCATAAACGAAAAAGGAAACACATGTCCCAATAAACTGTACCAAAGGGAGAGTCAGGTCTTAGCGGCAATATCTGCATACCAGAAGACCAACAACGGCGTTCTTCCTTCCAGCAGGATACAGGCGCGACAACAACAAATGGAGCCATGGCAAAGTCCCCTAATTCCAAAATCTCGACGGTTCACAGACAACTTAGAGACTACCTCGAAGCCATGGCAAAGTCCCTAGTTCCAGGTCTCGACGGCTACATCTACAGCCTGGAGATCAACCAACAGCGTCCTTCTTCCTTCCAGCAGGATACAGGCACGACATCAACAAACGGAGCCATAGCAAAGTCCCCTAGTTCCAAAATCTCGACGGTCCATAGACAACCTAGAGACTACCTCGGAGCCATGCCAAATTCCCTAGTTCCAGGTCTCGACGGCTACATCTACAGCCTGGAGATCAACCAACAGCGTCATTCTTCCTTCCGGCAGGATATAGGCGTGACATCAACAAACGGAGCCATGGAAAAGTCCCCTAGTTCCAAAACCTCGATGGTGCACAGACAACCCAGAGACAACCCCGACATTCGACGCAATATTGCAGGAACAATGTCAACCAACAAAGCTAAGGAAAATCCCCCGCTTTAGGGTCTTGACGGCAACTCAAATGAGACCTAAAAAGACTATCGGAGATCTCCTACACCAGCGCGGAGTGGTCATGACTTATCGGGGCTCTCAAACTGAGCCTAAGCTCAAGTAAAAAGAGACATGGAATACCCTAACGCTTGTTCTTTCAATGGTAATATTACCTGGAAGATTACTTGAAGACGTCTTGTCGAAGGGATCAGAGACACAACAGTCGCGGGGCTACCCGAACAACAAGATTGCATATCGGGGAGTATACCGGCCAACGCGACGGTGCGACGGGTGAAAAACCCTAGTACCACAGACCCTAACAGACTTCTATTAGCAGGAGTTAACTGTGACGTTAGGAAACCCTTGCGAGAACTTCTCGATTCTTCTCGACTCGTGAGGAAATTAGTGTCCTTGCGAGAACTTCTCGATTCATCTCGACTCGTAGGGAAAGCCTTAGGCAATTGGGATAAGGACATGTTTCCTAAGCATCAGGGCCCTGCAAGTCGGTCCAAGATGGACTATTGCATACTATTCACGGACCACACTCTCCAAAGTCGAATCTTTACAAGGAGGGAAACAACCACTTATGAGTCCTCTCGACTTGTAAGTGGGAAAATTCTCTTGTGAGATCCTCACGACTCTCAAGAGAAAGCACACTTAGGAATCCACACGATTTCTAGGGAGAAAATACACCTACGAGATTCTCTCGACTCGTAGAGAGAAAAATCTTTATGAGACCCTCACGGCACATAAAGTTGAAAAGTCTTAGGCAACAGACCTGAACCTGTTTCCTAAGCCATCGCTACCCTACAAGGAGGCTAGGATGATGTCACGCCCCGCTTCCCGGTGTACGGCGAAGGGGACGCGACGAGGCCGCTACGTATTTACTGTGAAGTAAATACGCTAAGCGTATCTAAGCAATATAAAAATAAAACACAAGAGACAAGATATAATAAGAACAACAACTTTATTTATTCACATTCTTTCTGTACAATGCATGGAAAGTAAATACAACTGAAATAAAAATCAATGCCTAAACAATGGCATAATAGAAAACAAAAGTACTGAAATGGAAAAGTGTACAATGACTAGAGCTCGGGGTCTTCACTGAACTAGTCCAAGTCTTCAGCAGTGGGCTCGATCTCTGACGGGTCCAGATCACCTGACGACATTCAAAGAAGAAAGAAAAATAATGTCGTCAGCGAACAGGTCGCTCGGTAAGTCCCAAACATAAGAGAGAAATAGAATAGACAGAATAAGAAGGCAGCTTTTAAAGTTGTGTCTTTTTCACATGGGCGGCAGGATTTGTGTCTTTTTCAAAGACGATTACCGTATTGATAACACCGTTGTTAAGTTGTCTACCTTATATAGGCAAGCACCCACTTCTCCGGCTCCCTGAGGCTCAAGAGATTGGTCCCGCTTAAACCTATATTTACTAGGGTCCTTAGGATAAATTATAGAACTTGAGGGGGTTTTATGTAAAAATACTTTTATATACTTTTCAAAATACACCCCAAGTATTTATTAATCGTCTTTAGAGTTATAATGAATGTAGATTTTATATTGTGATATTTCTATTGAAAATATCCTATTTTCATAATAAATGGTATTTATTGGTAATATTGGTTTTGTATGGAATTCATGACATTTTAGTGTAAAATGATTCTTGTGACATTTTTAGAAAAAGTGGAATATTTGTAATAATTCAAAATAGATATTTTTATGTTACATATACATATATTTATATGAAAATAATTTTAGTATATATATAATATCCTAAAAATCTCGTTTTCTTAAGATATCGTATTTTAAATCTTTCGAGACCGAATGCTCCTTGCGGAGGTCTGCATCTCGCACTACTAAGCTCGAGGATGTGTGATAATCCGCACCATCCCGAACGAGTTCCCCAAATGGGTTGTAACGGCGCTTTGCAAAGATTTGTATAAATACTAATCATTAAGGAAAACGGTTTTATTAATTAAATGGTATTTATTTGTAATGATGTCGTTTTCCCGTATTCTATATTCCCAAGGGTATTGTGCTATGTTTCATATGAGTGTGTGAGCAGGTAGGTCATTACCTCGTGATCTACTTAAAGGTATAGCAAGTTTTGTGATGTCAAATGTAGAATTGAAACTATGTGGTATTTAAATGAAAAATACTGTAAAATGAAATAGTAATTATTTTTGATATGAAACTTGATCAATATGATTGATTAGTGTTTAATAGTCAACATGAAATTGGTTTAAGCATGATTGTATTAAAGAAAAGTGAAGTTTTATAAAGAAACCGAATCGAAAATCGGATTTGTTCTGATTCCGTCGAGTTTTGTAATTCCGTAATTTTAAAAAGATAAAGGAAGATAGAAATGGGACATACGGGTTTTGGACAATAACAAGAGTGAGATGGAAGGAGAGGAATCGCCGGTGCGTTGCTTCGTCGTCGAGGGCTCCTAGAACGATCGCCGGAAGTTCGCCGCGAATTTCGCCGTAACTTCGCTTCATGCTCGTTTTAAAAGTACACAAGTTTCTTGGAAATTTTAGAGAGTTGGCTCAGAGTTTGGGATGAGAGGGTAGAGGGTATGGATGGTATTTATAGGGTTAGGGTAGATGAAGGGTTTTAATTTAAAAAATGTAAAAATGTAGGAAAATCATTAAAAATGGAGTAAATGGGTGTTATTGGACTCTCTGGAACTGATCTGAGTAATTGGAGTGTGCAGGGGGTTGAGAAGTGGAAAAGGCACAAGTTTGCAGTTGGGGACTCGGCCGGCCGGACTCGGCGGCGCTGGCCCGAGTCGGCCGGTCCGCCGGCAGACTCGACCGAGTCGGGACGAGTCAGGGCATGGGGAGGTGGGGGGTCACCTGAGTAAGGCTCTGGTATACTCAGTTTTTCAGGTTCAGTGGAAAGTTTGGGAGTTATCTCGTGTGGACTGTTGGGCTTCTATAAAATTTAAAACAAATAAATATTAAAAATAATATGGGGTATGGGATTTGAACTCTGGTGGCTTGGTTCAGCAGTGCAAGCTATTACCAATGAGCTACAAGCTCCTTCTTGTAATTATGGAGCTATTTAATTGCTTAAACTAGTCAAAGAAAATGTAAATACTCCAAGTATACATTAATTTTAAAGCAAATTTTGTACACTAAAAATGGAGTTGTTGCATTCTTTTAACTTGTAATTAAAAAGCAAAATAATTACCTATATCTTGTGCTCAGGCTAAAATACCCCTTTATGGATTTTGAAAAAATATTTGAAAAAATGTGTATAGGAAATTTAGGGTTGTTACATTCTACCCTCTTTATAAAAATTTCGTCCTCGAAATTTATAAAAGGAAAGTGTAACAAATTCAAGGAAAGTTTGGTGACTGGAGTATAGATAGTGTATAACAAGATGGTGCAAGGGTTTTAAAAAGTATGAGATAGACTTACTGGTGTTACCTTGACCTACAGTTTCGGCTTTTACGGCTGCTAATGTGAAAGTTTGTCGCCGTGGTACATTCCTTCTAGCTGGAGGCACATTCTGTCTTTGGGGCCTGTTTCTCTGCCCTCAAGGCATGTCCATCATTGCCTGTTGGAATTGGCGAGTAGGTTGTGCAGGTGGTGGAGCAGGTAGTGCAAAACGAGGTGCAGGATCCTGGATAGCCGGCCGCTGCGGGTAGTTGGTGGGTGTGTGAGCTGAGTTGCGTCTATAGGGACAGTTTCCAATTCTATGATCGGATGCGCCAAAAATTAGGAACAGACCTTTTGCGCGCCTACAGTCTTTCCACAAGTGTCCATTCCTCTGGCAGTAGTAGCAAAATCCTGAACTTGACTGGTTAATTGTTTCCTTCTGTCTCTTGGGTTTTGCAGGTTGGGTAGGGCAGGCTCCTCTTGCCATTTGGGTGGCACAGCGCTTTATACCGTGTGCTTCTGCTTCTGATCGGTTCACTAATATAGCAGTCTACTGCTGCGGTCCAATCAGGATGCTTCGAATTTCCTCAAGAAGAACCATTTGCTCGTTGGGTGGAGCAGGATCGGCAGGTGTGATTGGTAGTGGAGGTGGAGTGTTGTTGAAGTTGGTGCTGGTGTTGTTTGGGGAATCCATAATCTTGAATGAAAAATTTAGGTTAGGACAGATTTAAAGTATATGATTCAAGGAATATGAAATTGATAAGATTTAAGGAATATGGATTGGAAAGAATATTTTAGTTGCTGGTTCTTGTGTTATATTGCTTAGGTTGTTCACGCAGAACAGAACTGCATAGTATGGTTCTATACCGCTCTGACCTGCATAGGCCACCAAAAAAACCTGTCACGCCCCGCTTCCCGGTATACGGGCAGAGGACAGGACTGGTCCGTTACGTATTTACTGTGAAGTAAAAACGCAAAGCGTATCTAAGCAATATAAAAGTAAAACACAAGAGACAAGATATAATAAGAACAACAACTTTATTTATTCACATTCTTTCTGTACAATGCATGGAAAGTAAATACAACTGAAATAAAAAGCAATGCCTAAACAATGGCATAATAGAAAAGAAAAGTACTGAAATGGAAAAGTGTACAATGAATAGAGCTCGGGGACTTCACTGAACTGGTCCAAGTTCAGCAATGGGCTCGATCTCTGACGGGTCCAGATCACCTGATGACATTCAAAGAAGAAAGAAAGAGAATGTCGTCAGCGAACAGGTCACTCGGTAAGTCCCAAAGATAAGGGAGAAATAGAATAGACAGAATAAGAATGCAGCTTTTAAAGTTATATTATATTGTTATAATGTTGTATTTAGTATTAACGTTGTTGTTTGTAGCTTGGTACAGAAGGATGCCAGTGTATATGAGAGGAGTCTCTATATGCCAGAGACTACAGGCAAATGGAAGTATAAGGAACCGTTTATGACACGGTACAACAGCAACTAGATTCATGTTATGTGTATTAAGTCTTACTGTCTCGTGCCACTTCTAACACCTTCCGTACCAATCTACCCCTTAAACCCCGTAGTGTTTTGATTGTATTGTTGTATTGTATTGTATAGATTATATAGTTGGATGACTGACCAAAACCATGATATCAGTAAACGGATGTAACTGTATAATCATGTAAATAGATGTATATCCATGGTTCGGTACAGTCAATGTAGATAGAATGTATTGAATAGATTAAATATAGGGATTCATGTTGAATCAGAATAATGTAGATTGTTGATTGTAGATTGTAGATTGTACTTGAATCATATTCAAGTCAGATTATAATGAGACTCAAAGTAAATTAAAGTCCTGATTGTTTTGATGTTATCGGTAACCGTTGCGCATGGGCGGCAGGATTTGTGTCTTTTTCAAAGATGATTACCGTATTGATAACACCGTTGTTAAGTTGTCTACCTTAGATAGGCAAGCACCCACTTCTCCGGCTCCCTGAGGCTCAAGAAATTGGTCCCGCTTAAACCTATATTTACTAGGGTCCTTAGGGTAAATTATAGAACTTGAGGGGATTTTATGTAAAAATACTTTTATATACTTTTCAAAATACACCCCAAGTATTTATTAATCGTCTTTAGAGTTGTAATGAATGTAGATTTTATATTGTGATATTTCTATTGAAAATATCCTATTTTCATAATAAATGGTATTTATTGGTAATATTGGTTTTGTATGGAATTCATGGCATTTCAGTGTAAAATGATTCTTGTGACATTTTTAGAAAAAGTGGAATATTTGTAATAATTCAAAATAGATATTTTTATGTTACATATACATATATTTATATGAAAATAATTTTAGTATATATATATAATATCCTAGAAATTTCGTTTTCTTAAGATGTCGTATTTTAAATCTTTTGAGGCCGAATGCTCCTTACGGAGGTCTGCATCTCGCACTACTAAGACTGAGGATGTGTGATAATCCGCACCATCCCGAACGGGTTCCCCAAATGGGTTGTAGCGGCGCTTTGCAAAGATTTGTATAAATACTAATCATTAAGGAAAAACGGTTTTATTAATTAAATGGTATTTATTTGTAATGATTTCGTTTTCCCGTATTCTATATTCCCAAGGGCATTGTGTTATGTTTTATATGAGACTGTGAGGAGGTAGGTCATTACCTCGTGATCTACTCAAAGGTATAGCAAGTTTTGTGATGTTAAATGTAGAATTGAAACTATGTGGTATTTAAATGAAAAATACAGTAAAATGAAATAGTAATTATTTTTGATATGAAACTTGATCAATATGATTGATTAGTGTTTAATAGTCAACATGAAATTGGTTTAAGCATGATTGTATTAAAGAAAAGTGAAGTTTTATAAAGAAACCGAATCGGAAATCGGATTTGTTCCGATTCCGTCGGGTTTTGTAATTCCGTATTTTTAGAAAGATAAAGGAAGATAGAAATGGGACTTATGGGTTTTGGATAATAACAAGAGTGAGATGGAAGGAGAGGAATCGCCGGTGCGTCGCTTCGTCGTCAAGGGCTCCTAGAACAATCGCCGGAAGTTCACCGAGAATTTCGCCGTAGCTTCGCTTCGTGCTCGTTTTCAAAGTACACAAGTTTCTTGGAAATTTTAGAGATTTGGCTCAGAGTTTGGGGTGAGAGGGTAGAGGGTAGGGGTGGTATTTATAGGGTTAGGGCAGATGAAGGGTTTTAATTTAAAAAATGTAGGAAAAATCATTAAAAATGGAGTAAATGGGTGTTATTGGACTTTCTGGAACCGATCTGAGCAATTGGAGTGTGCAGGGGGTTGAGAAGTGGAAAAGGCACAAGTTTGCAGTTGGGGACTCGGCCGTCCGGCCGAGTCCGGTCGGCGGCGCCAGGCCGAGTCAGGGCATGGGGAGGTGGGGGGTCACCTGAGTAAGGCTCTCGTATACTCAGTTTTTCAACTTCAGTGGAAAGTTTGGGAGTTATCTCGTGTGGACTGTTAGGCTTCTATAAAATTTAAAACAAATAAATATTAAAAATAATGTGGGTATGGGATTTGAACTCTGGTGGCTTGGTTCAGCAGTGCAAGCTATTACCAATGAGCTACAAACTCCTTCTTGTAATTATGGAGCTATTTAATTACTTAAAATAGTCACAGAAAATGTAAATACCCCAAATAAACATTAATTTTAAAGCAAATTTTGTACACTAAAAATAGAGTTGTTACATTTTTTTAACTTGTAATTAAAAAGCAAAATAATTACTTATATCTTGTGCTCGGGCTAAAATACCCCTTTATGGATTTTGAAAAAATATTTGAAAAAATGTGTATAGGAAATTTAGGGTTGTTACAGATGAAATGTTCTCTATCATCTATAGGCTACGCTTGCTAGAGTAACATACCAACAACACAGCAAAGAGAAGAAAGCGACAGTGGGAGATAAGAAAAATGTGTCTTTATTCATGAGTCCAATTGAGTACAAGATACATCATATAAAAGAATAAAAAAATGAAATGAATAAAGGCATGTTATTCAAAGATTACAAATGTTCAATCGATGCAAAAACAGCTACTGAGAAGGAGGCGTTTTCAATAAATCAGCCAGCTGCTCGCGCACTCCTCTCAACTCCTTCTCATGATCAGCCGCCGTGGCCAGCTCTGCTTCGACTCGAGCTCGTTGTTGCAAGCAGGATGAAAGTTTCTCATCGATTTCCTGCTGAGCAGTTTTGCAACTTGCGTAACTCGCTATAGGAAGTCGAGCTTCTGCCTCAGCGCTAGCCCATCCAAAATGCATCGCTGCAGATTGTCAAAGACAGCTCTCAGTTGTGCAGCGTTCACTTCAACCTGGGTGCGCAGCCGGATAGATTCGCCTGATGATTCCTCACGTTCCTTCCGCCTTAAGGTCGCCTCTTGTTCGAAATGACATAGGAAGGGAACGCTCTGCTCCACCCATGCAGCCCGCTGGGAGTTCAAGGCCAACACTTCCGGAGCGGGATGCGTCAGGCTCCTCGATGGATTCACTCAACATACGCAGGCTGGTCACAGTGCCTTTGGAAGATGGACGTCTAGAAAAGGGCCCTGCCAGCATTAGGATGCGAGACTCGAAGGGAGCAAGAGCCAGTGCGATTGCTGCAAAATGAATTACGGTTAAAAGCTGACTCGCGAAATAAAGAAACCACACGAGCGATGAAGGCTGCTATACCGGCTACAACGGGTGGCAAAGTTGGGAGTACAGGTGGTGCGACTATCCTCTCGTCCCCTCCTTTAATATGTAATGTTGCAATCCATGCAAAGAAGAATTAGCAACGACTTGGCTACCCGAAAAAGAAAGGAAAGAGGTATTGGCCAAAGACTATACTCACCAACACAATCAGATAGTGCAATCTCTGACTGGAAGGAGAAATGCGGGCTCAGCACCTGATATAGGTTGTCAAAAAGGACTCCTACAAAGTTGTGACAATGTACTGTTAGTACAAGGAAGATGGTATCCACAATTTGACCAGGTAAATCGCAAACCCATACTTTCCAGCATTTGAGAGGACAAGAGAGAAGGCGAAGGGATGGCGACCGTCAGAGAAGCAACTGGTGACGCTTCTTCGGGTGGTACAACCTTAGCGCTCACCACTCCTACATTCGAAACAAACAAAATGTAATCAGAAAGGACTGAAAGGGATTACGAAATAAAAAGTAAATAGCGGCCCAAGACCTACTTGAGCGGTCATCGGCCAAAACCGCGACGGAAGCTTCACCGGGCATTGTGGCTTCTTCGCTCGCTTTCAGTGGAATAGTTTCAGCGCCCGTGGCTTCATCCCCTGATTCTACAGGGGCTGTGGTGACGCTTGCAATGCCCGCCGAGAGCAGGGAACCACAAGGAGAAAGAGCGGCGGTTTGGACAGTCCCAGACTCCCGAGAGAGAGTAGCCGCTTTCGGCTCTGTGGTCGCCGTCTTCTCACCTGCCACCTCATCGCCAATACTTGTTCCTGCAAGATATGATATATCGGAATTTGCGGATCGAGTAAAAGTGAAAAGACCGGACATTGCATTACCTGGCGAAGGATTTTCGGTTGCCTCCCGAGCCGCGCGCATGACCTGTCTATGAGCGGTAGACAGGGTAGCTGAAGCATCCTATGGAAGAATAGCGACAGATAGAGCGGTGCTTGAGCCTGCACCCACAACTAAGATGACGTCACGTTCCCTCACCGTACGCTTTCTACGCTTCTTGTCGGCCTTGACAGTGAGAAGTGATCTCCTCAAAACCTCCGTCAAAGAGACGTCATCATCCGAATCAGGAGCTGCCTATGGAGCCGTTACAGCGTCCGTCGTCGGCTGCTTAAGTGAAGACTCTTGCGATACTGACGGGAGAGCTGGGGCCACAATAGCCGGCTCTGGAAGCATCGCCTCATCACCGCTCGGGATCGGCGTTGCGCTTGGGATAACCTGAGTTGAGGTAGTACCTGCAATAAGATGAAAAGGAAGGGTTAAACCATGAATAAAGAAAAAGGGAATGAAGGCACAATGAGCCGAAGTATACCAAGGCCCAAGGAAGCGCGAAGCCTCTCTTCCTCTTCGAAAGTCTTGAGTGAAGCCGCAAGAGCCTCTTCGGCGAAGATACCTGTTGAAGAAGAAAGCGTCAGTCAAAGTATAATAATATATATAACCGCGGAAAGATACAACTGAAGTCTACCTGATTGTGAAATGGTGACCAGTGATGCTTCATCGCGAGCTAGTTGCTCGAAAACCGCGATGGCAGCCTCTGGATCGGTATCATCCAATGCAATGAATAAACCTTCATTGGTACCGTATTCGCTCAGGACCTCGCTGTAAGGAGCATGAGGCTCCTGGCCGAATGCAACGTCTGCAGAAAGTGTCGACTTCTTTTTCTTCTGCGAGCGAGTGCCGGCAGACGATAACACGAGCTTGCGCTTGGCAGGAAACTTTGGGCGACGAGTCCCAATCTCCGTACCCATGCCAGACTCAGGAGACGCCGCAGCTACTGCTTTTACAGGCACACGGGGTAGGGGCATCTCGGGGATAACGCGTGGTACCACATCCACAGCAGCTTCTCTCAAAGGAGGACGAATGGTCCGTCGCTTCAAGAAAATGGCTGGATTACTAGCGGGGGCAGCGCCTTTGCGATCAATCAATAATCGCTTTTCTTCCCTGATGACAGCACCCATCGCGTGCTGGTACCACGCCACGTATACGTTCAATACCTTAGGGACGCAGCTCGGCTCGCTGATAAAGAAGTTAGACCCGGTGTTGAGCCTCATGAAATCGTGTAGCGCGTTGCGGATACCTTCTTCTGTGGCAATCGGCTCAGCTAGGAAGGCCTCAAGAGGGACACCCTGATTATAGCTAGATTGTTGAACGAAACGATGCGGGTTGTATCTCATGAACAACGCCGAATCGTTCTGCCTAAACACTAGAAAGCCCGGCCTGATTGAATATAAATTAAGAATCTCCCGAGCTTTCAAGGTAGAGGCACCGTCTTTAAAGGTGTCCCGCAGCAGCTGCACCGTCTTTGCTGATTCTTTGCCGATATTTAAGACCTTATCGACGAAGGTCATGCCATCCCCGACCGTAGGCGGGCGAAGAATCAAGCCCCGAGCCTCTCGCGGAGTCGGTTCCAAAGAGGAAGCGTCAACTAGCCGCATAAGCCGAGGAAAGTGATAACTTTCGTAGAGACGGGGCCTCTTGTGAATTCCAAAGGTGCTGAGCACATGCAGCTCGAGCCACGAGGTGAAATAATGCATCGGGAAGTTTACGGGCTGCACCTCCGGTTGAGTAGTGTCTGCCGCCAAGCTGAGGCCGTGATACAAATAGGCTAACCCAGCGACCGCGACGGCCACTTGCATCCCAACAACCATTCGGTGAGCTGGGTAGAAAACGGACGGCCTCATATGGCGAGGGTGTATCGGAAGCACAAACCAGCTTAGCCATATCACGAGGAACCCCAAAAAGAACGCTTCTTCGTCGATCCCAGGAGCTACAACCTCTACGAAAGAGACGTCCGGGGTGTCAGGGAGAAAGAAACTCCTCTGATCCGCCTCTGCTGCTGGCTGGTTGTCCAAACCAAAGCCAAAAGGATCGTCGAGTTTGGCAAATTTCGCGGCTTCCTTCGACAGGACTTCCGAGCGGAGAAAACGGGCAATGAAATCTGTGAAATTAACCCCATGGCTTCCGGATTCGAGAAATAGGCTCTCATAGATATTCAACACCTTAATCAAACTTGGGAATTAATGTTGAATGGCGTTCTCCGGGGTAAGGCCCGTCATCACTGACTTGGAAGTAAAGACGTACTCATCAGGAGGAAGTAGCTCCTCATAATGCTCCCTTCTGACAGGCAAGCCGGAGATCTCCGCGAACTCCTCTAAAGAGATTGAGACTTACCGATCTAATAAAAGGAAGGTGTGAGTTGGAACGTTCTATTATTCCAAAAAGGCTTTGACCCACCACACAGGGGACGTGGAATACTGGAAGAGAGAAACATAAATCGCGGGATACAACCCGAGCTTTAGCAGCTGCGATCTCTTGCAGACAAAATGTACCGGGCCCACTGCAAGTACCCAGCTGGATGGCGGGGAGTCAAGCCTATCATGTATGGTTTCCCCATGGGCGCGACTCGCCTTGACATATACGTTGCCCCAAGGTATCCAAAGCCATTGGAAGCTGTACGGGTATTGCAGCCATAGAAGGCTGAAGGAGACCCTCTGAAGTCCAGTTGACCTCCTCCACGGTATAGTTCACTGAGGGTGGGTCCGCGTAGTGGATCGCCGAAATGGGCTCCGAAGGTGATGCGCAAGAAAAGCTACGCCGACCCCTGATGATCTGATTGTACCACGTCCCCCATAAATGAAGGTTCTTTTGCTTCGGGTCGTGATCTTTGATCAACGCGAAGACTTCCCTATCCACAGGCACTTCAGGGAACCTTCTTTCCGAACGAACAAACAGGAAGGAAATGTCGAAAGACATAGTACCTGCGCGAAAAAGAAAAAAAGTTAGTCGTCAATGCTACAGTTTAAGTTCTGGCACTTGGTACTTTAAATTTGTACCGCACTGCAATGCAGTGGAAAGGGACCAAAGGGGACCCACACAACCTAGATGATAGCTCATCATTGATGAGACAGTCACTCATTAATGAGGAAATCCTAAAAGGATTCTCATTTAATGAGGGCCCCTCGGGCCAAGGAGTAAAACTCCCTTGAGAGCAGCGCTCTACAACAAAGTGACATCTGTCAACTCTAATCATGAGAGGAATAAAACTCCTAAAAAATTTTAAGAGCTATGCTCTGTGAAGACGATGGAATCATCCGTCAAAAACCTAAAAAAACAAAGCTTTTACAGAGTAAAAACTCCAAGATCTTCAAGAACTGTGAACAAACTTTAAGAGTTCTTCATGGAAGACGAACAGTGTTCTAAGTTATGGGTTAAAATCCACCTAAAAAGATTATTAGATCTATAATCTAAAGAAGAGCAAGGCTCTGTTGAAGGGTAAAACCCTATAACATATTTTTAAGATCCGTGATCTAAGAAGAGAAAAGCTCTGTCAATAAGTTCAATTCTTACCGAATTTGGGCAGAGATTTGACTCTGAGAAATTTCTCAAGGCAAAGAGCAGGGCTCTGAAAGAGAATTAAATTCTCAAGAAACAAAAATAAAACAAGAAGATGAACAAGCAGTCATCTCAAAGGGCCAAAGGGCCTATTTATAGGTAGGGGAAATCGATCCGACTTTCAAGAACAATCCAACGGTGTAAAAGCTGCCAACGTTGCACTCAAGTGTGAGCCACATGAGCGCAACGGTGGTGGGCATTTGTTTTCCCCAATCAGAGCAAAGCTCTGTTCAAATTTTAAAATTTGAAATGAAGCAGCGCTTCATAAAAGCGCCAGCGCCAAGAGTGCCAGCGCTGAGAGTCAAAGACTCTGAGGTAGCGCTCTCGTGCTTTTGCAAAGCACGAGAGCGCTCGCGCCAAGAGCGCCAGCGCTGAGAGTCAAAGACTCTGAGGCAGCGCTCACGTGCAAAGCACGAGAGCGCACGCGCCAAGTGCGTCAGCGCTAGGAGTCAAAGACTCTGGGGCAGCACTCACGTGCAAGGCACGAGAGCGCTAAGCGCTAGAACTAAATTTTCTCCACCATTGGATCAAAGATCCAACGAAGATGATAAATTATCAAATTACAAGAATAAAATTCTGTTGAGGGAATACTCCTCAAATCTTTCAAAACAGGAAAGATTATGCTCTGTAAATCAGAGCACCGTTGGATCAAAGATCCACTGGCGATTAAAAATCACCAAGATACAGAGTAATCTCTATATGGGAAAATAATTTCCCAATCTTGTCAATAACAAGAAAGATGTCTTCTATAAAACAGAAGCCTCAGGATCAAAAATCCAATGGTGGGAAACATCCCCAAATCAATCAGAAAAAGATTGCCTTAAACTGATCAGCCTCCACTATATAAAGGCCCCAAGACTTCAAGTCTTACACAGAGGAACCCCCCCCAACACACACACACACAAACTTTGAGAAATTTCAAAGAGAAGAGCAAGCTCTCAGAAGAAGAATTTCTTCAAGGTAAATAAAACAGAGAGATCAAAGTATCTCATCAAAGAAGAAGAACTTAGCGCTTTTTCTAGATCATAGATCTATAAGACAGAGGTTTTTCACAAAAAGAGATCATAGAATCTCATCATAAAAAGGGGGAGAAGAACTTAATTCTCTTCAGATCACGGATCCATAAAGACAAAGTCTTTCACAAAAAACATAAGAGATTATAACATCTCCTATAAAAATAAGAACCTTGTTCTTAGAGCCACGAGACAAAGTCTCTTATAAACGAGAACTTAATTATCAGAGCACAAAATTGATCAAGAGCGCTCTGCACTCATTGGCTGGCGCCCTACGCCAAGCGCGCCACGTGCTCCTCACGTGTGCGCTATTTCATAAGGAGTGCTCTGCACTCATGGGCCGGCGTTCAGCGTCAAGCGCGCCATGTGCTCCTCACATGGGCACTACTTAATAAAGAGCGCTCTGCACTTATTGGCTGGTGCTCAGCGCCAAGCACGCCACGCGCTCCTCACATGTGAGCTATTTCACAGGAAGCGCTCTGCACTTATTGACTGGCTCTCAGCGCCAAGCGCACCACGTGCTCCTCACGTGTGCGCTATCTCACAGAAAGCGCCTTAGCGCTCTAAGTCTAGCGCTCAACGCCAAGCGCGCCACATGCTCCTCACGTGGGCGTTGAGGGAATATAAATTGTTCTTTAAATAAAGCCCTAGAGCCATAATGAGTGCTCAACACTCAATAAAAGACAAAAAAATATTGTCAGAACCTAAACCAATACTCAGCATTGTTAAATAAAAAAGGACTGAGCCTAATTAAATGTTCAACATTTTAACTGAGTGGGCCGAGCCCAAGTTGGCCACAGACCCCTAATTCAAATTAATTGAGCTCATATGCTCATAAATCTGTTTAACTGATCTTAGTCCCAAACTTGACTACAGATCTCCCAACCAATATTGGTTCAAGGGTACATCTCTTCATACCTCTGATATATATCGTTGTAATTCTTCAATGTCTTCAGAGAGATGGAGGGTCCCAATAACCAATAACTTTTGGCTCATCCCCAAAAGGTTGAACCAAAACCACATAGACTATGATGTCCTTAAACTTTACAGACTATGAGATCCCTAAACTTATGGACTATGTTGTTCTTAAACTTACGGACCGCAACGTCCCTAAACTAAAACCTATAGACTATGACGTCTTTAAACTATGGACTATGATGTCCTTAAACTCCATGGACTATGATGTCCTTAAACTTATGGACCCCAACGTCCCTAAACTAAAACGATAGAATCTAAACACTCTTCTGTTGGATCTAAATGATCCCAAAATCCTGTTGAGTTGATCTTAGTCTAAAATTAGACTAATGTATCCTCAACAAACGTTTGAGTTGACCTTAGTCCAAAACAAGACTAACGGTCCTTAAACCAACCCAAACCCAAATCTAAGAAAATACGGATTTGGACTAATCCACGCCCTACGGGCGACAACATAAATTAGTCTCCGTATACAATCCACGGGCAACCAAAAAATAAAACAAACACACACGACACGAAGTGACCTTCTGGAGCAGGAGAAAGTGGTTACCGCGATGAGGTAACGTAATTAACTACAGGGGCTTGCTCCTGCAAGGAAGAGCGTCCTCACAATCAAAAAAACCCTCACAACAAGGGGGAATCTGACGAAGTCTGCTGTAACGGCCGCATCCGTCCAAACCTCTGATACGCGGTGCCATAAATCAACTTGGTATTTTCGGAGAGGTGGACGGATAAAACCAAATAGCATCTGCCCCCAAATTCAGGAAAGACGTTAGTCTTCCCGGCTTTCGGCGGTGAACACCAGTATTCTTCTGCCCGATCATATCGATAGATTTGAATACCTTTACCCGTCCGGTTCTCTTCTTCGTACTTATATTCCTTAAAATTCTCAAAATATTCAGTTTTGTGTTTCAACAAGAACACATGTCCGTATCTTAAGAGAACATCGGTGAATGTAATAAAGTGCGCGGAACCATCCCTGCCATATGTAGACATAGGACCGCATACATCATCACGTATCTGTCCAAGAGTTCAGTAGCTCTTTCTTCGTTTCCAGTAAACGAAGATTTGGTCACCTAGTCTTTGAGACATGACTGGCAAGTTTCATAAGATGCAAATTCGAACGGATTAAAAAATGCATCCTTATGGAACTTCAGCTAGTCTTGTTTCATAGAAATGACCCAGTCTATAATGCCATAAGAAGACTTCGTTCATTTCTGAATTGTTCCTCTTGTATGTGTTCTGTACGTTTAGAACTGTAGTTTGATTCAAAACGTGTACACTGTTATACAACATACCTTACCCGATCAACACTTGATTTAGGAAAATATTCACAATATTTATTGGTACGAAATAACAGTCGCTAAGAATCAATGTATTACCAGTTGTTAACACCAGGTGATATCTGCCAACTGCTTTGGCTGCAACAATTGCACCATTCTCTACTACTAGAAACATATCACCCTTTCCCAGTTCTTCACCTGTCTATAGCCCATGTAACAAATTACATATATGCGATCCTGATCCGGTATCACATACCCAGGACGTAGAGATAACTGAGAAGCGGTTCTTGGTTATGAACACACCCGAAGAAAATGCATCAACATGATTTTTCTTCATTTGGGTGGCATGGGAATCTGAATATTCCCCTATTCCTTGCTCAGACTTATGACAATCATAAGGTAGAGCGGAACCTAGCCCAGTATGATAAGTAGGTTCGGTCAATACATCCATATTATTATCTTGATTAAGGCATTTCATTAGTCGCTAACAGAAGAGAGAGAAGGATAATCACTTTGCGTGCGCTCTTTGCAAGATTAGATTGGTTATTTTTTTATCTAATCAGGATGGATCCCACTGTTTTTATCAAATCTTCCTTTAGACCCTAAAAGGTAATATTAGCCGGGATTAATTACACCCTACAAGTTCGCCAATCTTTCAGCCAAGCCAATGTTGGTACTTTGAGGGAGGTTCCCCATGATTTTGCACGGACCTAATTAAAATAAACCTCGTTTACCCAAGGGCGTAACCGCGTTAACACCTTTCTAGACACCTACTTGATCAGATAATTGTGATGTGTAAAACTCTCCCAGGAGTAACTCTTACTCGCAGTGGGTATCAAGATCCAACTATCTCATAGAAGGTATGCAATCTCATTGCAAATTTCAACACTTGAAATTCCCGATAATATTTTTCCCCTAGCGTCTTATGACCTTGACGAAAGCCAACAAATCATAGTCCGCTAGTCAAGTTCAACCCGTACATTTCATGATTGAATTAAACTCACCCGCACGACCCTTGATGAAAGCCAACAAAGTCGTACGACTACCTTAATCTAATCGCATCATATACAGAAGATAAGCAGTAACTAGCTACCGCACACTACGCCTTGACGAAAGCCAACAAACGTAGCACGAATACTAAATACTACTTATCTGAAATGATGGAAGGCTACGACAGGTTCTTAAGAAAACTTTTTACGTAATGAACTTGATATCATTGCAGAATCGAGTGATTTTGAAAATGAGTGTTTTTTAAGCTTTTGCTAGTTTCGCTAAAGAGGTCACTCCCAGTGAAGGGATCTCAGCTCTTTCCCCATCGAATGAGGTGCAGGATATTCAGCAATACCACTATGCAAAGCAGGAACTAGAGAAGCTATCAAAAACAAAACCAAGTGAGTTGTAGCATTTGCTAGCTTCGCTAAAGAGGTCACTCCCGATGAAGGGATCTCGGCTCTTTCCTCATCGAATGAGGTACTAGATGTTCATCAAGGAACACCACTATGCAAAGCAAGAACTAGAGCTACCATCTTTGAAAATTTGATTCTACAACATCTTTAAGTTTCTTTCTTTTCATTAATCTCATTAATGAAATCCCATCAATTAATGTTTCCTAAACATCACAGAAAAATGAAACGAAAATAGAACGTACGCTTATGTCATCCGCATTCGCCACGGCGACCCTTCATGCACCGTTAGATTACTTAACTATCGGCAGAGCGGGGGCTGGACTAGCGCGGGTGCAAAACATAAGCAACGTTTATTATATATCATATATATAATATTATATTCGTCTCACGCAGTTATATAATCAACATCACAGAATCAAGCAGCAGAAGCAACATATGAAATATTGGATATACTAGGATGTCCGTGTTTTAAATTTAGCCAATAATATAAAACACAGATTCCACAGTCATGATGAATAGCCAAACCCATATCCCTAGACCCCTACGAGAGTAGCAAGTAACCCTGTCAATTCTAGAGTTAGGAGACCGGGTCTCAACTCCTTGAGATGGTCTCCCACTGGACTCTTGAACCCGGTTACTTGTGCTCCTCATCTTGGGTCTCTCCTAATGCGGAAAAGTAAATAATATACAACAGTGGTGACATCATACTCAACCCAAAAGTGCCCCAATAAAAGAATATTACGTTGAATTTTATATGAATGAAAATATAAAAACTCTCATCTCACATAAAACCTCCGGCTATTCAATCACAACGATCCAATGAATCATATCAATAGCATCATATAACATCTCATGTCATCAACGTAAGTAAATATGCGTATCCCGAAAACTCTTTGACATATACCAACGAGATCGAGACACCACACATATTACACTTACGGTCGCAGAAAAAGAAATAGAAAACTACAATAATTAGAATCCGCAATTTCCTTAGACATCATAAACCTGGAATATCTCATATTCCGGATTTCATTCCTAACTTATAAAACTTGCATTTTAGTCTCAAATTGAAAACACTTTTCAATTGATTATCGGATAATTCAACAAGATTTCCGGCTTAGTGATCGCGTACAATACGCAATTGCGACGGAGTTTTGATCCGAATCAAAACTTCGTGGCAATCGATCAATTGAGACTAAACGGCTAGCTTTACAATATACTAACTTAGTTTTCGCAAAAACTAATTAATCCGGATTCTAATGATTGTATCACACATCACAAAGCTTGTATAGTAACCGCGACATTAGAATTCCGCACGCAATTAGCAAACTAAACTAATTTTTCCAACACTTGAAAAATCCAGTGAGCTAAAGTTCCAAAACCGATCGTTTTAAGCCAATACGGGAATCAAAACGAATTCGAAACCCGCCTGAATCTTCGCGGGGGCAAAGACCCAAGATTAAGTGCCGAATGGGGGGCTTAGAGGGGGTACCCTACCCCCTAGGCCACCATGAGGTGGCCAGGGGGTGAGGCAGACCCGAAACTGCCTAAGGTGGGGAGTTTCGGGTCCCCACCACCAAGACCACCTTGTGGTGGTCTTGGGGAGTGGGCCCAGCCATTCGGTCCCCTCCGAGGTGTCCCCGGGGTGCGCACTCTCCACCCCGCGGATTCTCGGTTCAAACCGTGAGCCCGCGAAGTGTGCAAACAACTCAAAACATCAATTTTGAAACTGTTTTTATCGGCAGTTTTCGCGCGATAAAAACGGTTGATTTCTAACGTCGCTATAAGTAACCCTAATGTTCTAGCTTAGCTCTGATGTCCTGAAAGTCTACCTTAACACCACCATGAGGTTCTAGAGGCATCAAGCATGCCACATTTTAATTTTTATTAGGTGCTAAGTTAGACTAACAAGATCATTACTAGAATTTTAGGGTTTGCCTTTGTGATGTGAACAACTTAAGAAAGTTTAAGGAAGTTATACCCTATAAGATCAAGTCCTTATCTTCTTAAGCTCCTTGTAGTAGTCCTCTTGACTCCTCTAGACTCCACTTCGAGTTGAACGAACCTCCTCGTAGATCTTCGCGCCAAAGACGGTCCACCCGAAGTCCATAAGCTCAAGCTAACCCTTCACTAATCTCATTAGTGAAGGCAACACTCCACATCAAATTGCTAATCTAATATGAGATGGTGAAGTAGGGGATGTTATAAGCTCACAAGATTGTGTTCAAGTTTCATGATTCACATCTCATGTGAGGGCTGAAGCTTGAACCATGACATTTGAGGAGGAAGATGAAGCTAGAGAGCAACCATGGGAGAAACTCAAGAAAAATGGCTAAGTGTTGAGAATGAGCATAGAATGAATGGAAACTCTTGACCCCCACTCATTCAAGCATGGAACTTTTGCAATATAAAATAGCAACCATGCTTGAATAGTGAGTCAAGATGAATAAACTATGAATAAAGCCTATGCTTGCAACCATGCTCTCATTTTCCACCTCTTTTCATTTTTCTCAAAAATAAAAATCATTCCATGCTTCATTATTATATATATCATATACATTAATATATATATATATATATAATGAAAAATAATTAGTGAGCTAATGATATTAGTTAAGATATAATTATATCACATATAATATATATCACATTATTAAATCAACACTTGATTTAATAATCCGGTTATATCACATATGACCGACTAATATCATTCATCTGTATATCACATTATCAAATCAACACTTGATTCGACAATCTGGTTATATCACATATAACCGAACCGATAAGATATAACTGCCAGATTACAATACGGTATCACATACTCATATTTAATCAGGCCCACACACATATCAACATATGTGCCCTACTTCGTTTCGCTCGAACCAGGAAACTTCTGTGTGGGACTCTAAAGACTTGTCAATACGCCAGCAGTAGGTGATGATCATATCAATCACCTATAAGCCGTCAGCGGTACTAGCTGGACGTAATGGCTACCCGGGTATTGAGCGATATGAAGATCAACAAGCAAGCTTAACCATACTCTCCATGAAGCCTATCAGTCGGTGACTACAACCTCAACCCATATGTGCCCCGTAAAATTATATTACATCAATTTTATAAATTACATGAATGAAAGAAAAGAAAAACACTCTTCTCACATCCCCCGGCTATTCATCCACGACGATCCAACATATTCATATACACATACCATCACATGATATACATATGTGCAATCCCCACTAATCGGCGTATAGCAATTAGTGGACATTTCTAACACATATCAAACTGAAAAGTGGATAAACGACAATAAAAATTCAATTTCGAAACACTCTGATTTCCTCTAACACTTAGGTTACATCACATGCAATCTAGAAATTATTAAACAATACCACAAAGACAAAAACCCAGTTTACAGATAACCCTAAAAAAATCCAAGCTCAAACCCCACTGTTCATCCGGCGACGCCGGGAAAAATGATGTTCTCGCCGGTGAGATCTTGGTGGTTTGGGCTCGTTTTTCTAGGGTTGTCTAGTTATCTCATAACAAGTATTCTGCACATGTTTAAAAAAAATTTAGAACACTTTAAAAAAATTTCCAGAGAGCGGGGTTTTTGGTTTACGGTTTTGGAGTTGTTTCGTATTCGAAGCTTTAAACGTCGTCTAAAAAACTAGTTATGGTTTAGTTAGGCTCTGATACCATGTCAGTGGATGCTGCATACCCTCACAACTCTTGTGAGGAGGCGGAAGTAGCAAACGAAAATTTTCTTGCATGCAACACCCACTTTAACCCTAGATCTTGTTCTAAACCATAACTAGAAACCCTATCTAGAGATCTTATCTACTATGATAGGGGGTTATACCTTGAGAATCGGTCATTTGGGTCTTCGTTTGGATGTGACTCCTAGGCTCCTTAGATGCTTGAAAGGAAATCAGTCTCCGATCACCTCTATGTCATAGATGATCCACCCGAGAACTATAGAACAAGCTTCAAACTCTTCACAAGAGTTAACTAAGAAATCAAGTGTGCTAGAAATGATTACTTAGATAATTTAGAGATTAAGTAGAGGATTAAAGTGATCCCTAAACTTTTGATTCACAACTCATGTGAAGGGTAAAGCTTAGAGCTTGAAGAAGGAGATAATTAGGAGAGAGAAGATGAGAGTGTGATATCAAAAATTATCAACCATGGAAAAAAATATGGCTCATGGAAATAATTGAGGTGTGTATTATTTTATCTCTAAAATAATGCACCATACTTGAATAGTAATCCCAAATGAATAAAAAATACAAAGAGCCATTTCTTCACCCATGCTTTAACAATTCTCCTAATTCTACCTCATATTTTTATTTTCACAAAATAAAAATCATATTATGAGGTGTCTCCTTCTAGAAGGTGCTCTTGTACAATTACAAGAATACCCCTCACCGTATACCGTATAAGTATACCCGTATTCGTATTCCGAAAAATACGAATACAAATAATCCAATAATATAATACTGGTATCCGTCTTAAACTAAAGCCTATCAGTATTATCCTTCCGATCATCATTCTTGTAGCCAGTACACGAACATGATCGAAACCCTGCCGTAACAAGTTATGGCCTCTACATCTTTTGCCTGAACCAGGGAACCCTCTGTGTGGGACTCTAAAGACTCGACAGTACGCTGGCAGTGGGTTTAACCACAAGTACGTCAGCGACACTAGCTGTGCGTAACGGCTACCCAGGTACATGACGAAAAGGTGGCCGACAAACGAACTCATCCCAACCCTAACAAGCATGTATGCAATACTTACCATACAGTCCGGTCTCTTTTTCCGATGCGTCGCATATGAAGTCTAGAGGTGGTAAATGTCAGACCCCAGTAACTTTATAAGTCATGCTGATTTATGGCTCATAACGGTTCGAGAAACTACTGATAACTCTTATCAATAAATCTCGACAAACCTTAGCCAGGGATTTGCTGTTTTGGCCAATCAAGCATAGCGCGAAATCAACTCCCTATACCGGGAGAGAAGAAACCCCTCCTATCGCTCACCGCCTCCATGTAACTCGAGACTATTCCCAAAATCCACCTGTTTGCACGACTCAGTAGAGCATGGTAGGGAGGAAATCAAAGCACAGTGGGAATCACACAAGACACTATAACGATCTCGGGTCTACGTACTAACCTGTACAAGTGTCACCAGAGAACTGCTATCTGACAATAGGTATATATACCATCTAGGAGTTCTCGGCGAGTCCTGTTCGGTGTACCCATTCTCCAATGAGCACCTGTGTACAATATTTGATGTCAAACACCAATGGTTGTGGGATCAACCATCGCCCCCGGGGTCAAGAAACGTACACACTAGTCTACTCTGGTAATATCGATGCCCTGTCTCAATATACCCTCGACTAGAAACTATTAAAGGATATGCTTTTAGACTGCCCAGGCCCTATTAGTATGATCTACATCATAATCCATGTAGTTAAGCATAATTCTAAGGGCTTCATCAACATGTATATAAGATATGAAAAACAACACATCGCACGTTAAGATGAAGATAAACCAGATAGCATACTATCATTTCGAGCAAAGACTGTTTCTGTATATATACATGCCTAGCATCCTATACAATACAATCCTCTAGGGCATATATATCTAACAATTTATATAAAGGACTAATTTTTTAATAGCTGAGGGTATCGTGCACGCATATCGTCTTCTCGCTCCCATGTCGATTCTCCTGGCGAGTCTTTTCTCCACATTACCAAAACCAAGTTCACCTCCTTGTTCCGCAGTGTCTTCACCTTTCGGTCCAGGATCTCAAGTGGTTGCTGCTCACAAGTCAGATCGGTTTGTACAGTGAGCTCTGAGTGATCAAGTATGTGGCTGGGGTCGCTCACATATCGTCGTAGCTGGGATATGTGAAACATGTTGTGCACTCCTTTTAACAAGGGTGGTAATGCTAAACGGTACACCACTTCTCTAACTCGTTCGAGTATGTCAAACGGTCCTATGTACCTTGGACTTAATTTACCCCTCTTGCCAAAACGTATCACTCCTCTATTCGGAGAGATCTTCAGGAACACATGCTCTCCTAGTTGGAACTCCAGGTGTCGATGCTTTGCATCTGCTCAATGTTTCTGTCAGTCTTGGGATATGCGCATCTTTTCCATGATCATGCGAACTACATCCACAGTTGCCACGATCATCTCTGGTCCAAGGATTTCACGATCTCCCATTTCGTCTCAACTCAGCGGGGAACTACACTTCCGTCCATAGAGTGCTGCGAATGGTGCTATCCCAATACTTTTCTGGTAGCTGTTGTTATATGAGAACTCCACAAAGTGTAAGTGATCTTCCTATGAACCTCCGAAGTCTGACATACAGGCTCTCAGCATATCTTCTAATATTTGAATTGTTCGCTCGGACTGTCCGTCCATTTGTCAATGATACGCCGTGCTGAATTCAGACTTGTTCCTAAGCTAGGTTGCAGACTCTGCCGGAATTGTGATCGAAATCTTGTATCACGATCAGAGACGATGCAAACATGTATCTTTTGTAATCTTACGATCTCCTGCATGATTTTATGGGTTTCAAGACAAGTAGGGTACATATTGAAGGTATAAATCTTACTTTAGATTTTTGCTCACATCTATGCACTTCCTTACCAACGTCTCAGTTGACTGGCCAACTCTGAATGGAGTAAAGTGAGCCGACTTGGTGAGTCGATCCACAATAACCCAAATTGCGCCGTTACCCTTCATGCTGCAAGAGAGTGCAGTCACGAAGTCCATGGTAATGTGTTGTTATTTCCATTCTGGGATTGGTAACAGTTGACATAGACCGGCAGTTCTGTGATATTCATCCTTCACTTGCTGACACACCAAACACTTTGCTACGCTTCTAGCTATTTCGTGCTTCATTCCATGCCACTAGTAATGTTGTCGTGGATCCTTGTACATCTTTATGCCACCGGGGTGTACAGAATAAGGAGAGCTGTGAGCTTCTTTCATCAACTCTTTTCGAACAAGGCCGACTGGCATGCATAAACGGCTTCTATATCGCAAGGATCCATCTTCGTAGATGTTGAAGTCAGTTCGAAGTCCACTTTCTACTTGTTCTCGGATCTTTTATAACTTGGCATCATTTGCTTGAGCTTCCTTGATCTGATTTACAAGAGTAGACTGGACTTGTAAGTTCATCAAATATGAAGCGTTACTTGGCACAACAAGTTCAATCCCTAATCCAAGCAGTTCTTGATGTAGCTTCCACTGAGCGGTGAGGTTCATTGCTAATGGCTGGCGACTAAGAGGATCAGGAACTACGTTCATCTTTCCAGGATGATACTGTATGTTGATGTCGAAGTCCGCCATGAGTCCTAGCCATTTTCTCTGTCGCATATTGAGTTCCTTCTGAGTAAATACATACTTCAGACTTTTGTGGTCAGTATATATATCCACTCGCTCTCTCAAAAGATAGTGGTGCCAAATCTTGAGTGCGAAGACCACTGCTGCCAGTTTCAGATCATGTGTTCGATAGTTGTGTCACGCCCCGCTTCCCAGAGTACGCTAAGATGGGCACGTGACATAGCCAACCATGCTACCAGTGGATAGGAAATATACTTCCACAGTCTCATTACAGCTGTAGAGATATCAAGAACAATAATAAACTATCTAACACATGTCCATAAGCCAGAATAAAAAGAGTCAAGAATAAAAATAATGCGGAAGCAAAAGATCCAATACAAGAATAACTGGAATGTATGTCCCATAATGCGGGCTCACATCAGGAATGAAAATACTGAAAATAAAAGAACTAACTACTAACGAGTCCTCACTGCTCAGCCTGCTGACTGAAGTACTCCTGCTCGGACTGCATCAAAGGTAAGGAATCTGGGCCATGCAAAACCCAGACGTCAGCGCGTCATAACATCAAGCAATAATATATAAACAGGGTAGCAAGATATGCAAGTATGATCATAAATGGTAAAGCAGGTATAACAGCAATATAAATCAAGGCAGTGAAAGGTAGTGTGCAGTGAGTAATCTAAACTGGTCTATTGGGTTAACTACTCTCAAGTATTTGAAACCAATCTGATGAATCATCCATGTAACTCAATAGTATCCCGTGCGTGCCCGGGATCACGGTATATGACTCTCGGGCTGAATCCGAGACGTGTCGCAAGGCAGTAAAGGGTGGTAGGTAATGACGAGTGATGTCAGCAGCATCACCCCGGGGTTGGCCTAGCCCGTAAGACTGATCAGAAAAGGTATAGAACTGTTGAGTTACAAGTCAGGTTTCATCATTGATTTCCCCATACCCCCTAAGTTATATGTGCTCAAGTCAGGTATTAAATAATCTGGAGCTAATGCCAACACAGGATCAGGCAGGTACAGGTTTGTCTGGATAGACAACAGGAAATGTCTGTAAGGACAACAGGTCAGGTTTGTTGGCATTAGTCACAAGATCAGGTAACAGGTAAAGCCATGGTACATCAGGTCAAGTCAGGTAGTATATAGGTATCATGTCATGTCAAGAGGTACATGGTACCATGTCGTGTCAAGTAGTAGGTGTAACAAGTCATGTCAGGGGTGCACAAAATGTCATGTGAGTGCTCATAATCAACTAACATAAGCATGGGTATACAAAACAAGCATGGGGTACTAGTGGAACAATAAAAATGGAACATTGTATTGTGATACGCAAATAAGTACAGATTCAAACATATGGTTGCACGGTTATGATTAGAGTTAGGGTTATGGTTCCAACATTAAGTAAAATACACTTTACAAATATGGATTGTTAAAAAATCTCGTTATTATGGGTTAAATGATCTAGGGATGCAATTATACATAAAATAGGTTAAATGGATGCGAACGGGTATCCGATAGGGTAGAAACTATTAAAAGGATACTATGGGCTATGTAAATAATTATTATGTTATTTAAATACGGATGTGGGTATTAGGTATAGTAAATCAAAATGCAACATGTTATGTTCCAAGTTATGAATCTAAAATGATAAAATGGACATCGAATGTTAAAATGTAACATGAGACATTGGATTAAATCTATAGGTTTAATATGTAATCAAATAAGTATAAAGTATTATGAATAGTATGTAGCAAGTTTCACTTGCCTCGACGGATCGCGATACGGTATACGGAACGTCACACGTCGGCGGGAAAAGTCGCGAAGCGCGCACGGTACACGGAACGAATCCAAACAACGCACAAGGTGAATACACGGGTCAGGTATGCTCGCTGGGTCATCGGGATTTTCGACGTCGTCACGGCTCCGACGATCTACAGGTGTATTAAATAAAAAAACAGAAAAGGAAAATAAAAGAAAAAGAATAGAAAGAAGAAGAAGAGAAGGATGAGGGAGGAGTTGCACACTGGGGTTGGGAGAAGTCTAGGATGTGGTTGCAAATGTAGGAGGTCGTCGGCAAGGGATCGCCGGCGAGAACGACGGCAACGCAGTAAGGGTTCTTGGCGGCTAGGGTTTATTGTTGGTTTTCTTGGTGCAAGGTTTGTGCAGAGAAGGAGAATAGAGGAGTTAGGGAGAGAAGAAGAGATAAGTGAGGAGGAGGCAGAGGAGGCTCGGTGAGTTGAGGGTGATGAAGTTATGAAGTTTTAGGGTTTAGGGTTTGAGGAGGAGGTGAGGAGTTGTGGGTTAAAGGAAGCGCTCGGGTTTTTTTTTAAAAAAAAAAGAAGAAGAAAAAGATATGAAGAAGGGAGGTGACGGGATCCACGGGGGGTGACGGGAATCGAGAAATGCACAGTACTCGCGAGATGAGCGAGAGAGAGCGCGAGAGGAGAGAGAAAGAGGAGAGAGAGAGACAGTTTGCGCTGGGGAGAGAGAAGGAAAGAGGAAATAAGAGAGAGGGATTTTTTTGGGGCCCAGCGCAAGGAAATGAAGAAATCTTATTGGTTCGGGGGAGTGGGACCCAGAGGAAAAGAGCTGAGTGCCTAGGATTTTAATAGGAATTTAAAGTTAAAAGATTTTTACTTAGCTAAGGAAAATATTGGTGAACTGTTAAAGATTTTACTTGAATTAGATTTTAAAATATGGTTAGTTGTAAAATCTTTAGGTTGTAAAATACATATATCAGACGAATTTAAAGAAATTTTAAAATAATTAGAATTTTGGCGGGATACAAAATATTTCAAAATGCGTCCGGGTCGGGTCCAAAAATTCAGATTTTAAATACGAAAATTTCATGCAACCTCCAAAATTTAAAATGAAAGATCAAGTAACAAAATGCAGTATCCACATTAAATGCACATGTCTAATTAACAAGTCAGGGTAGTCTATAAATATGAATTAACCAGTTCAAGCAAGTGGGTCAGGTCGAATGTAATGTAAAAGTGTAGCTACCATTCGCACCCAAACACGATATATCAGTAAAATACCACATATAATAAATACGGAACAAAAATTGGTATAACTGAACTCGGTTGTTACAAGTTGCGTTCATGAACTTTTAATTGCCTTGATGCAAAAGCCACAACTTTTCCATACTGATGTAGAACACATCCTAATCTTTTACCGGACATATCACAATGCACATCGAATCCGCCAGATTGATCCGGTATTATGAGGATGGGTGCAGAGGTTAATCTCGACTTGAGTTCTACAAAATCCTTCTGACATGCTCTGACCACATGAATACTTCGTCTTTACGTGTGAGCTTGGTCAAGGGTGCTGCGATCTTTGAGAATCCTTCAATGAATCGTCTGTAGTATTCTATTAAGCCCAAGAAACTTCTTATATCTTTCACCGTCTTTGGTGTCAGCCACTCACTGACAGCTGACACCTTAGCTGGATCCACAGAGATTCCTTCGCCTAAAACGATATGCCTGAGAAATTTGACTTGATCTAGCCAAAATTCACACTTGTTATACTTAGCGTAGAGCTGATGTTGTCGTAATGTCTTCAGGACAATCCGTAAGTGTTCGGCGTGCTCTTTCCGATTCTTTGAATACAACAGGATATCGTCGATGAAGATAACAACAAACATATCTAAGTACTCTCGGAAAACTTGGTTCATCAAGTTCATAAAGATGGCAGGTACATTGGTCACTCCAAATAGAATTACGAGATATTTATAATGACCATAATGAGTCCTAAATGCCGTCTTCGGAATGTCAGACTCCTTGACCTTCACCTGATGATGTCCTGAACGAAGATCTAACTTTGAAAAGACACAAGGTCCACTTAACTGATCAAAAAGGTCATCGATGCGGGCTAGTGGATACTTGTTCTTAATTGTCACCTCATTCAGAGCTCGATAATCCACGCACATCCTGTAGGTACGTTCTTTCTTCTTTACCAGTAGCACCGGAGATCCCCAACTTGAAGTACTGGGTCGGATCCAACCTTTCTTCTGGAGTTCGTCCAACTGAATACGGATCTCCTTCAATCCCTCCGGACTTAATCGATACGGAGCTTTTATTACTGGTTATGCGCCGGGTTGTAAATCGATGCTGAATTCAAGAGCTCCATCGGGAGGCAAACCTGATATATCTTCCGAGAATACATCCTCGAACTCTCGAACTACCTATGGCTTCGATTCTTCCGCTTGCAATGCTATAATCCTTGCTTTCTTTAGAATTGGTCGGTTAGTGCTAGGCTCCAAGGTTCGGTCTCCACTTTTGAAGTAGAACACTGGATGATCTGGTATTTCAAACACTACCCTCCTTTGGCGACAGTCGATGGTAGAGAAGAAAGTTCCCAGCCAGTCCATTCCCAAGACTACGTCGAAGTTCAGTATGTCCAGCACCTTAAAGTCTGCATAGAATTATCGACTGCAAACGACCACTAGAAACAAATCGTATCCCAAGGTTGCTTTTAGAACGCCGTTCCCCGAACTAAGGTTCCAGCTAGATACGAGTGGCTTAACTGGGATCGCATGAGTTCTTCGAACCATTACGACATAAAGCAATGTGATGCCCTAGTGTCGAAAAGAGCGAGTGCGGGTAGGGAGGCTAATAAGATTGTACATAAGTCGCGTGAGATATGTTTAGCTATAACAGATATAAGATGGCTATGAATTGAAAGGACTTGAAAGAGAATAGGGAAGAGATTTACCAGTGATAACCTGACCCGTAGTTTCGACCTCTTCGACCGACATAGTGAATGTTTGGCGTCGCGGCACTTTCTTATGTGCCTAGTTAAACACTCGGCGTTGGAGTTGAGCGGTCTGGGTGTGGGGAGCTGGAGCTGGTAAAGCTAACCGGATAGGAGGAGCTTGGATCGCCGGTCAAGCTGGAGGGATGTTGGGTCCTCGGTTCTGGGGGCATGCTCTGATTACATGAGTAGAAGACCAACAGATCAAGCACAAGTTGTTTGCCCTACGACAATTCTTCACAAGATGTCGTGTTCTCTTGCAGTAAGAGCAAAAGTCTGGCATGTTGTTGATGAACGAACCTGCTGGCCTCCGAGATGGTCCGTTGAAAGCTGGCTTGGAAGAAGCCTCTCCTGTGATCTGGATGACAGGACGTTTCACACCGGCAGTCTGCGGCATGCCCTTCTTCTTCACAACTGCCTCATAGCGTCGGGCAGCCTTCAAAGCAAGCTCATAGGTTGGGAAATCCCCTGTAGTGAGTGCAGCTTGGATTTCAGGGTCCAACCCTTGCTGAAATTGCCATGGCCGGATCTTAGCAGTAGGAATAAGGAGTGACGCAAACCTATATGACCTTGTGTTAGCAGTTTGGTGGGTGAGATCAGAAAATTGAATTTGAGACTATATCTTACCTGCTGAGCATGGTAAACTCATTATCATATTCATCCACTGATTTGACCCACATCGAGCCTTATTGTAAATGGATGAATTGCTGCTCCATATCAAAGTGGGTATTCTCCGGGAAGAACTTAGGATCGAAGAGGTCTCAGAATGTTCTCCATTCTATCGGTTGCATGAGACGGCTCTCCTCAGCCTTCCACCATACCCTTGCATTATCGGTCAGTTGCAACTTGGCAAATCTTACCCAGGATATATCTGGCACTTGAGCCGTTGCCAGATCATCCTCGATCGCTTAAGTCCATTCTTCTGCCTCAAGCGAGCTCTCCTTACCCAAGAAGTTCTTTGGGTGCAGTGCCCGAAACTGCTTAACTCCGGGTGCTTCGGCATCGGAGCGGTGCATAAGGATAGCAGTCTGCTGCTGCTGACCCTCCAATAGGCCCTTGATAGGCTCAATCAGTACCGTTTGCTCATTGATAGGAGTTGCAACGGTAGGTAGTGGAGTATTACCATTGACGTTTGTGCCGGTATTGTTCGGAGAGTCCATCACCTTGATATAAAAGATAGGTTATGATAGATTCAAGGAATTTGAAATGCAAGGAATGTAAATATTTGTTGAATTCATTAATTCTTGTGGTATATTGTTTACGACTTCATGCAGAACTGACCTGCATAGGCCACCAACAAAACCTGTCACGCCCCGCTTCCCGGTAGACCGAAACAGTGACGTGGGAAGCCCGCGGCATATTTATCCAGAGAAGGTCATTCCCTAAATAAATACACTAAGCATATTGAAACAATAATACACAATGCAAGAATAAATGGAGACTATAAAATTTTTCAACAAACATCTTTATTTACATTCAACTTCCAATATTTACAAGTACATGAGTTTCAGCTAGAAAGTAAATACAATAAAAGAAAATGCCTAAACATGTAACATACATAAACTGAAGAAAAGTGAAGATGAGCTAGTCCTGAGTAGCGATCCGGTTGCAGTCCTCCTCTGTGTCCTCCACCTCTCCGTCTCGGCCGTATCTGGCGAACATTCCAAGAGAAGAAAAGTGGGTGGAATGCCCGTCAGCGAACTAGCGCTCGGTAAATCCTAAGGATAAAGTGTAAAGAAAATGACAAATGTAGAATATATAGATGATGAGTAAGAGTATATGTTCATAGGTGAATATGTACTATGGGTCTCTATATGGTCACTATGTTAACGTTAAGTTCCAAGTGTGAATGTCAATGCAGCCGTAGAAGTATTCACAAGCTCAAGAGTGGGACCCCAGGAGCAAGAAAACACGGGCCTATTTTATGTGTTAGCATCGGGGCTCTAGGCTGTGGATGAGTCAACCCGACTGATATTCGAGTAAAATAAAAAAAGAGGTTAATACAGGACTCCTGAAGCTCCGTTGGATTCACATAAAAAACTATCCCAAACACCCCGAGTATAATATATATTATAATTGTAAGATAGCCTTAGTTGATTTGATTGGTTGATTATGACATGTCTTTTTTTGAAACCATAGATTGCAAAAGGTGTAGAATGAAGTCGAGTAAATCGAGTAATATGCGAGTCATGACAATTGCAATCTTAGTTCGAGTCAAGTTTGTTCCTGTAGATTGGGTTCGAGTTTATGTTCGAGTTTAGATTCGAATTGGGTTGGATTTCGAGTTTGGTAAAAGTTTGAATTTATATTCAAGTTTCGAGTTTGGATTAGAGTTCAGGTCTTTTTATATGAATTGATTTAAACTGTTGAAAATCTTATGTTCGGGAGAAATCGGCAACTGCTGCACATGGACGGCAGGATTTGTGTTTTTTTCCAAGACAATTGTCATTTGATAACTCTGTTAAGTTGTCTAATCTAAATAGGCAAGCACTCACTTTCTCCGGCTCCCCGAGGCTCAAGAGAAATGATACCACTTAAACCTATATTAATTCTAGAGTCCTTAGAATATTATTTGCATATCTCGAGGGGGTTTTATGACAAATACTTTAATATAGTTTAAAAATAAAGCTCGAGGGTGATTTATAATATTTAAGGTTTTCATGAACATATATTTTAATTGTTGGGGTATTTTAATGATACCTAGCTTTTAAAAGTTTATGGTATTTTTATGAAAAATACTTCTTTTGAAAAATTGGTGGTATTTTATTAAAAATTCTAATCTTTCATCTTAAAAATATAGTTTATAATATGTTTTTATTGAAAATACGAATTCATAGTTTTATATAATTTTCCAAAATTTAGTTTTGTTTAGAAAAGTCGTATTTCTTAAAAACCGTATTTTTATTTCCTTTCGAGACCGAATACTCCGTAAGGAGTTATGCATCTCGCTCTACTATCCCAAGAATGTGCGATAATCCGCACCATTCATTAACGGGTCCCCTAACGAGAGTTGTAGAGGCGTAATTTCCAAGGATTCCAAAAATACCGATTAAAAGAAACTCGTTTTGAAAACGATGTGGTATTTTAATGTAAAACATATTCTGTAAATAAACCATATATTTGGAAGACCGTGCTATGAAAATCATAGTGTGCGTGTGGAGTGGGTCATTACCCCAAGAAGTTTTCCTAAAGGTAGATAAACTAGTTATCGAGAAAGGTTATACTCAAGTTCATAGTATTTTAATGAAAAAGTTCGTTATTTGATTATTTCTTATGAAAACTTTATTAAACTAAAATATAGATGATTTAAAATAAGGTTATGAATGGTGTGAGAAACTTAGTTTGGCCTATCTTTCTTAATGAGGGGAGTACAAGAGGTTAAAATTACACATATCGGAATTAACTCCACTTTACCGATATATTTTTAGAAGATGATTTGAGATGAAAGAAAAAGAGAGAAGAGAGACTTACTCATTGTATAGCGTTGGGAAGAGGTTAAAGAAGAGATAGGGGTTCCGTGGAGTCACGGAAACTCCGTAAACGACTTCAATTTTCAACGAAAAGAGCTTGGTTGCTAACTCCACTTGACTCCACTTACATTTAGAAACTTATGGGAGCATTTTAATAGAAATTTTCAGAATAGAGAGGATATAGGACATATGGTGGTATTTATAGTGAAGAATTTAAGGTTTGGGAATTAAAAATTTGGATTAAAAGAATTAAAATAGTGTTAAATGGTGAATTGAATGGTCACTGTTTAATTGCAGAGAAATCAAACAGTGCAAGGGAGTTGAAAGGAGCTGAAGGGGTGTGTGTGCAAAGCACGGAGTCATTTGGAGCTAATCTGACCGTCGACGGCGGCCAATAGGAGAAAACGGGCGGTCGAGATTGAAGCAATCGCCTCGAGATGCATTCCACCAGCTTTAATCACTATTTAATCCATTTTACGCATGTTTGATTTTTCTGAAACTTTTCGTTTCTCCGTGAATTGTACGTACAACTCTTGGGCTTCCAAAAAATTAAAAATAAAAATCTAAAAAATAATTGGGTCTGATGGGATTCGAACACACAGGCTATGTCGCAGCTGTGTAGAGGTTTTACCAGTGAGCTACAAGTTGCTTCTTGCTCTTATTAAATAAAAATAACGTATATCTCATATACATGCTGAAATACTCCTTGTTCCCTTACAAAAAAGGCGTGGGGAAAATTCCCCATTAAAACAACCCCACATGTTTAACACGTGAGTGCTTATATGCAACGCATATAGGCACTACAGTTAAAACAACTGCTAGGCTAATGGAGCCTCACGTGCCCACACGTGAGCACCTATATGCAAAGCTTATAGGCGCTGCGATTAAGCAATTGATAGGCTAAAATTGAGCCTCACGTGTAAGCACGTGAGCGCCTATATACAAAGCATATAGGCACTGCATTCAAACAGATGGCAAGCCAAAACAGCTCACGTGATACACTCTTATGTTGTTGCATATAAGCAAATAAGATTAATTCCATTGGGATCACGTGCTACACGTGAGTGTTCCCAAACACCTTCAAAGCTGATAAAATTAAATTCTAAATAAAAGGATTAAAACTCTATTTGGAAGATATTTTCTTAAATCTTTCTAATATGGAAAGATCCTTCTCTAACAAAGAATCTTGGATGAAATATCTGATAGAATAAAATTCTATATCTTCCTTAAACAAGAAAGATCTTCTTTTTTAAACGAAAGACCTTTGGATCAAAGATCCAACGGTGATCGTCTGATAGAATAAAATTCTATAAAAGATATTCATATAAATAAAATTCTATGATAGAATAAAATTCGAATCTTGTTAAACTAACAAGATATTCATATGATAGAATAAAATTCTATCTTAGGAAAATATTTCCTAATCTAGTTAAAAACAAATAAGAAATCTTCTCTGTTAAACAGAAAGACTTTGGATTAAAAATCCAACGGTGAATAAAATTCACTAGAACAATTGGATTGATTATGAAATCAATCATGATCTCTTAATGAGAGGTTTTCTTAACAAATTGATTCTTTTTCTTCTCTTATAAATAGGAGCAAACACAGACGGAAAAGAAAAGAAAAAAAAAGAGAACATAGACGGAGAAAAAGAGGAGAGAGAAGACAAAAAAAGGGAAGAAGAGAATTTAAGTCTTGGAAAAGACTTGTTTCATCATAACATTCTAGGTAAAAAAAAAAAGAAATACACAGAGATTGTTCTATCTTTTCTTGACATTTCTAAGGGTTTAACTCTTCACATAAGAACTTAGTTCTTCCTCTGGTTGAGATCTCTAGAAGCAGATCTCCTTATAAGTTAAGAATTTAATTCTCATCAGGGAGATTCTGTCATGCAGATTCAAAACCTAGGGGAAAAAACTGAGTTCAAAGAATTTAGTTCTTATAGAGATATATGGGAATTTAATTCCTCTGAAAATCAAGGTTTAACCCTATAATAAGAATTTAATTCTTACAAATACAAGAGGCATGAGATCCTCCAAAATCCTAGCATGAGATTAAAATCTCCAAACACTCAGAAGGAAAGATTGGTGATTTGTTAGTAATACTACAATAAGATCTCACGTGCTCCACGTGAGTGTCTCTGATGAATAAAAAGGGAAAGATTCAGCCACCTCGCGTGCTCACACGTGAACACCACAGTAATCAAGTGTTTAACACTTCTATATAAAAAAATGAGGGAATAGGACCCGGAGAACGGGTCCTACTGTGGGGCGCCTCACATGCCTACACGTGAGTGCTTCCAAAGTGCAGTGTTTAACACTAATTCAGAGCCTCACGTGGGAACACGTGAGTGCTGAACATAACCAAGTGCTCAGCACTTATAAAATAAGAGGGAATAGAACCCAAAGAACAACTCCCACTTTAGGGCGCCTCACGTGCCCACACGTGAGCGCTTACAAAATGCAGTGTTTAACACTGATTCAGAGCCTCACGTGGGAACATGTGAGTGCTGAACATATACTAGTGCTTAGCAGTTTCGAAAATCAACTTCAGCCTCAAATTGGATAAGTCTTCCTGAGGTCAAAACCTCTTTGATCTCCAAATCAACCGAGCCTCTGTGCTCATGTTTTCCCAAACTAATCTCAGTCTCAAACATGACTGATGACCACTCAACTGATGATATCCAAAACGATATTCATCCCACATTCCCCTAAAGAAATCTTAGTCTAAAAATACGACTAATGATTTCTGGGTTGACCAAAAACTCATTACAGCAGACGCAGTGTCGATAAAGGAAGTGAAGGCCGAATTCCTAGCATCAGGGTCTTGACGGTAACTCAAATAAAACCTGAAAGACTATCAGAGATCATCCTACACCAGCGCGGAGTGGTTATGACTCATCGGGGCTCCCAAACTGAGCCTAACCTCAAGTAAAAAGCGGCGTGGCAAAATCCTTACCGCTTGCTCTCTCGATGGTAAGATGACCTAAGGAGATTACTTGAAGACGTCTTTTCCATCCCCCGAAGGGATCAGAGACACGACAGTCGCGGGGCTACTCGAATAGCAACGTAAAGTCTGCATATCATGGAATGCATCAGCCAACGCGACGGTACAACGGGCAAAAAAACCCTTGTACCACAGACCCTAACGGACCTCTGTCGTAAAGAGCAGAGGTTAACTGTAATGTTAGGGCATGTTTGCCTACAGGCCCAAGGGAGGTAAACTAAACAAGCTCTGAAATGAGTTCATAAACTAGAGACTCTGAAATGAGTGAATAAACTACAAACTCCGCAATGAGTATATAAACTACTTTATGCCAAGTCAAGACAGCAAAGGAAAGAAAAGCGCTAGTATGAAATGAAATATGTCTTTTATTCATGGATCAAAATGAATACAAGATATTCTTATTTATGAATGAATACAAGAAAATAGAGAAGAATATACAGCGACAAAAATGTTTCAAGTCGGCGGATGGTTTAATAGGCCATCCAGTGCATCCACTGGACTTCGGCTTCAAGCTCCTCCAGTGCTGCTGTCACGCCCCGCTTCCCAAAATACGGAATACGAGGGGTAGACAAGGCCAGCCATGCTCCTACGGTCAAGGAAAAGTCCTGCCGTAGTCACACTTCGGCTTCTAGCTTTTTATGGTAAACAGTAAATGATGCGCGGGTAATGGGAAAAGGCAGTAACTGAAAGGAACAATGTAAAGACTGACCTGGAGTGGAACAAATGAAAGTAACTCGGGAAGGCGAGTCAAGAAGTCTGTGAAGCACGTCTAGTTCTGATCCAGGCTAAATCTTCTCCTCACACTGAGCATGCATACTCAGGTCGTCAGAGCGACACAATAGCAATATAATGTATATAATCAAGTAACAGTTCTAACAGTGGTAATGGATATGAATAACAGTAAATCAATGACAACATGAATATGAATGAGCAGAGATCAATGCAGCGGAAAAATAAAGCAGTATAACAATATGTCACGAATGTCAACACAGTATATAAGGAATGTAAACGACAGTAACCCTATCAGTCTCTAAGTCTCACTGCACAGGTCAATAAGCCTATCGTCAGTCCAAGTGTGAGAGTCAACCACTCGCGAGTGTCCTCCACCCAAGGGTAGAACCCAAGGGCAAGGGACCACGGGCCCAACATGTAACGAATGTATCACGGTGTCTATAGCACATACCCTGTAAATCTCCATATAACTCCCTAAATATATAAGCCGGCATGGGACTCCCGAGATTCTGTTGAATTCACACTTGAACTACCCCACACCCCGAGGTCTACATCAAACGCTAACCATAACCCTAAATACTAATCGATCCGTGACAAGTCTGCGCGAGAACTGGAGGCAGGACCTCCATCAAGCACGTCCCGACTAATACCTAAGATAAATGGCAGTGTCGGATGCCTTATCTGTGACATCCGTGCAAGCGCTTCCATAAGTGTCCCATACCACTTATAGTCACACGTACACGCATCCCACAGACGTCGACAATGCAATAGAATAAAAGGGACACTGATTGTGGACAAGTACGTATCACTTTCACTTAATCACGAATACACGAACACTGACGTACTTGCCACAATCAACACTAAAATCTAACACTGGGTAAATGCACGATGTCACTAGGTTATCACTACAATGATATAGGTATGATATGATGCATGAACAGTATAAGAAGCACAACTAAGGTATCATAAAAACAGCAGTCTATCACTTGCACGATTTATCATGAAACATATGTATATAATTTAGCGAAATGATAAACAGGTAGTATTTAATATGTTCAGCTATCTATCCTTAGAATTTTGTTTCAGGTCAAACGGGTTTCAGGATCATTAGTTATAACTGTTTCATTTTTAAGCGCACGCGGCTGGAAATCCAATTTCAGAATCAGGAATCCATTTCGCAACGCATTTTAACCCCAGTTGGGATCATAATTTAGCGATGCTACAGTTGAATGAATTCTAGGGTTTTCAGTAAGGTTTTCAACGCAACAGACGGATCTTCAATCGCGTCTGTACTTTAGCAGCTATAACCTGTTTAATATTAACATGTCAATTCTGATTCTGCTGGGACTGTTATGTGTCCCGATCTTCTAAATTACAGATTAAATATCAAACGGTAACGAAACAGGATGAAATTAATTGTGTTGTCTAGCTAACAGATTTATCTATAATAAACAGCGGAGTTCCGCGACTTACAAGTTAGGAAATTCTATGGTATCCAATACGAAACAGCAAGCAAAGACTGGAGTCACTCTGGACTGCAGTCCAGAGCCGCACTCCGAACCGAATATCATCACAGTTTAAATACCGAAATGTCTGGAAACTGGTATAGGATTAAAGTTCGTCGAGTTAGCTTCAATTTGAGCCCTCGAACGCACTAATCTAATATGTATATGATTTATGATGAATTTAACTATTTTCAGGTGCAACAGAATTTCAGTTTTACGATCAAACTTGGGGGTAGTCATTTTAACTGTTAACAGTCGTATTTTCTAATGAAATTTGCACACGTTAATCATCTCTACAAGGGCCAATATAATATGTCCAGTTCCGTCAAATACGATAATGATTTTCTATGGGAACAAGCATCGAACAGTTTTGTGACAATATATAACATCAAGCAGACATGGAATATATCTACGATTCTAATTTGTAATATATACGGAATAGCATGAAAGCAAGTAAGAACTTGCCTGGGGGTGACTAGACGATGCACGGCAGTGGTAAAGGCACGAACGCGTGACGGGCAAACACCGCGACGGCTACGGCTCCGAGTGGCAAAACCTCGATCCTGGCTCGAGCTTGACGGAGTTGGCTGTTGCGGGCTCGGGCAACGTCCTGTGGTAGTGTAGTTTGGTAGGAAATGGAGAGACTGAGACAGAGAGAGAGAGTTAGGCAGAGGGAGGGAGAATTAGATGAGAGGGAGTTAGAGAATGCAGAGAGAGAGAGAGAGAGAGAAAGAGAGCTGTGAGTGAGAGAGAGAGATCCAGAGAGAGAAAAGGGAGACAGAGAGGGAGGGGGCCAGGGAGTGAGCTTTAGAGAGAGAGAACAGAGAAGAAGAGGGAGAGAGAGAAATGAGAATGAGAGGCACAGAGAGAGACAGGAGAATGGACAGTTAGAGAGTGAGAGAGAGAGGAATGGTGAAGAGGATGACGACGACGACGACGAGGGGTTCGCTGGTCGTCGGCACAGAGGCGGCCAAGCTCGGGTGCAGGGTTGGCGTGCAGGGTGCCCGACAGGGGTGCTCGGGTATGGGTGCGAGGGTGGTGGTCGGGATGGAGGTGAGGTGAGGCGACGTCGGAGGTTGGAGGTTCAGGTGAGGTGCGCTGGCGGTGAGGTGACAATGGTGAGCTCGGAGGATGATGGTGATGATGATGATGATGACGGGGTCGACGACGGTGCAATGGGCCCGCCGGTGAGAGGTGCAAGATGGTCGGTGAGGGTTGCAGGGGAGATCGGGCTCGGTGATGGGTGTGATGGCGTGAGTTCGAGAGTGAACAGGGTGGGAAGGAGAGAGAGCAATGATGGGAGTGAGTGATTGAGGGTGTAGTGTAGAGGGGAGAGGGTCGTGGGGGTGAAACGTGCGCGTCGTGGGGGTAACGGCAGCGATCGAGGGCGTGGGCGACGGCGGAGGAGGCGGGTCGCGCGCGCACGAGGGAAAGAGCCGTTGGAGATTTTTGAAGAGGGAGAATGAACAGTGCGGGTCGGGTGAGGGAGAATTTGGGCGCGGGCTGATGGGCTGGGCCGGCTGAAAAGGAGCTTGGGTCAGATAACTAATTAGGGATTTTATTAGCTGGGCGTGGAGGAAAACTGTGGGCTGGGTTGGTCCATTGGGCTCGGCAAAATTCAGCAAGGGATTAAAGAAAAAGAAGAAGAAGAAGAAGAAGAAGCCGGGCTTGGTGGGCTTTATGGGAAAGGAAAAAAATAAGGAAAAGTTTGAGGAGAGAAAAATGCATGGGTTCAGGTCGGGCCAGTGGTGAAGATTTGAAAGGGAGATGGGTTTAAAAGAAAAATGAACTTAAATGAAGGAATGTGATTTGGGGTTCTGTTAAAAGAAACTGGTGTTGGCTAAGGGAAATTTGTTGAAAGAATATAATAGGGTTTGGGTTTAAATTTTGTTAAGGAAATTGGGCTGGGGCTTAGGGGATATGGAAAAGAATAGTTTGGGTTTAATTAGTTGGGCCGGGAAAATGGGTTGTATAAATGGGAAGAAATAAAATTTAAATAACCTAAATAAATTCAAGAATACAAAATACGGATATTGGTATAATAAGAAGCTGGGTATTACATCATACCACCCTTACAAAAATTTCGTCCTCGAAATTTAAAACTAAACGATAAGTTGTAAAATCAAAACGAAAGCTACCATATCATAAACTAATTCAGAGTGGTTTACTTAAAACAGGGGGTGAAATTTGTGAAGATATATTTATATATATGCAGGAACATCATACAACAAAAAAGATTTAAATAATTATACGGTAGGAACAACTATAAGGACGAACTATAAGTACACGAGAATATAGATAACAATAACGAACGGAGGTACGCAATGCATGTTCAATAAAATCGAAACTCGAATGTATGCACATCTAAGTATATCAAAAATAGCAACCAAAGGTAATAAATATAAGGCTCAACCACTCATTATAGTAATCGTAAGCGCAAAACCCAAAAGTAAGGTAACGACAATAAAGCAGTAAAAAAAAATTTTGTCGGTAGTTTAAAACAGTTTAGGGTAAGGTATCGAAAATAGGTTTAAAATAATTTAGGGAAACTTGTATAGTGAAAATAGGGGACATGGAACAAAATATGCGCGGTATAAGGGTTGCGCTACTGAAAATGAGAATAATAATAATGTACTTAAAATACATAAAACGGGGTAGTCACTAACACGTACTCTTTGATAAATTTAAAGTACTGAAAACTAAATTTTTGAATAACAGTGTCCCTAAATATGATTAGGGTAATAGAAAAACACCAATAGGTATAAGGCTAGATAGGGTAATGATTATAAGGAAGTGTGGCTCAATCAGAAGGTTGAAGTGTGGCGGTTTTAGGTTGAATGTTAAGGAGATTGGGATAGAGTCAGCACAGGAAAGAAGGATGAGAAACAAAGAAATACAAAAAGGAAAAGTGTAGGGTAAACAACAGTCGGTAAAACACACGAATCAAAATTTGAAGAGTTAGTGAAATCGGAAGTTTCACAGGAACTGTTCTCCTTCCAGAAAGATCTCAACGGGGCACAGGCGAGGGATGGAGGGTGGCTCATTCCAATGATCAGGGTGCGGTACTTTCTAATCGAACGGGGTGAAAACCATACAATGAGTAGGGTGGACAGTCAGGAATCTCAGCAGAAAGATAAATGGATATGGGCAATAAACAAGTATTAAGCGAAGCAATAATCAAAGGTTTACAAACTCAAAAGATTTATTTTATTCAAGGAAATTTGAAACAAGGCATGCCCAAAGGTGAAAAGTGGCCTTAAACTATACACAGTTTATTTGGCCAGAAAGACAACATCAAAAGAAATTCCGTCAGTCGTGGTTGTGGAGATTCAGCAGGTTGCGGTAGGCCCGCACACTCGGGTAGGGGCGTCCATTCCCATATCGCCTCGCAGGCATCGCTAAAGGAAGTTCTTCCACGGCAGGGTCTTGATCTTCTGGTCCTCCATCCTCTAATAGAGCTTCTTCATCGAGGTCCGATTCCATGTGGTTTTCTTCTCCTGCATTCTCTTCCATGGGATTTTTCTCCTCTGGGTTTTCTTCCATCGGTTCTTCCTCGGGGTCTTCCTCTATCGGGTTCTCTTCGGGATCTTCTTCTATAGGGTTCTCTCCGGGACCTCCTTCTTTTTCGTCTGAATCAGCTATCATGTCAAACTCTGGGGCGGCTGCTCCTTCGTCTTCTGAATCATTGTTTTCGAAGTTGACCTGAGGACCATTGACCTCATCATCGGAATTCGTCTGTGTGTGATCTACGGAGACGCATGACTGTGCATCCTCGTCTGGATGCGGCGCTGCTCCAAGGTGGGCCATGGCCCGAAAAGAAAAGTCATGATTAAACAATGGAATGAATAAGGAAAATGGCCAAGTGTACAAAGTATGGAAAGATATGCGGTGAAAGGAATTGAAAGCTCAGAGTTTAAAATACTGTGATGATGATTAGAACTTGACATAGAGAAAACCTGAGAATGATACATGTGTTATGATTCAAATTTTATTTCATTCAACTAAAAGTTCGACAGATACACAGGTTCAAATGGAAGGAAATGTTTATAAAAATATAACAACATAATACTGAAATTTGAAAAACATAAGATTCTTCTCTGACTGCCAGAACGCTGCATCATCGTTATGCGGGTTGAATCCTGTGTTGGGTCCGCTTTATCCTCGAAATTCGAACTAGGTAGAGATTCTCACTTGGCAGCAGTGGAGAGTGTGGACAAGTTTCCTCCCTGTAGTTCTTTCCTTTCTGGACAACCGTTGATAAGATGTTTGTCGGAACCGCATATCAGACATTTCCCTTGAGCACGGCGACAATCCCTCTGAAGGTGTCCTGGTCTCTTACAATATCCGCAGCAAAGGTTCTTCTGATGCTTCTGTTGATGCTTCATTTTCTTCTCTTTTCCTCGTCCAATATAGATCCCTTTATGATAGGAGACTCCCGCTGGGGTCTGACTCACCTGTCTTCTCAGTCCTTCAGCCAACAAGTCGTTCGTTCGCTCTTGGGCTTCCCTTAGACCTCTCAGTGCACTCAGAATCACAACGGTCTGATTCTGGGGAGCGGAAACAGATGAAGAGTTGTTGGAAGACATGATCCTGAAACAACAATTTCGAGAATGATACGAGTCACATGCTAAATGAATTAAAATATGATATGGATAGAACAAGGATTCAAGAATATCAGAGATGATGAATATCATTACAAGCGGGGAATCAACGGTATCACTTTAAGTCACTTGAATAGAGTACGGTAGTGCAATTGCCACCACGTATCCTTGTCAAGTCACCCAAAACCATAGCGAATGGATAGTTGAACGCACGATGTGAATATGGATCAAGAATGACAGTTTACAACCTAGACCGAAGGATGTCTTAGATTGCCGAATTGTACACGAAAAACTGCAATCCCAATCGATGCAAAACCTGGCTCTGATACCAACTAAACCATGTCACGCCCCGCTTCCCAAAATACGGAATACAAGGGGTAGACAAGGCCAGCCATGCTCCTACGGTCAAGGAAAAGTCCTGCCGTAGTCACACTTCGGCTTCTAGCTTTTTATGGTAAACAGTAAATGATGCGCAGGTAATGGGAAAAGGCAGTAACTGAAAGGAACAATGTAAAGACTGACCTGGAGTGGAACAAATGAAAGTAACTCGGGAAGGCGAGTCAAGAAGTCTGTGAAGCACGTCTAGTTCTGATCCAGGCTAAATCTTCTCCTCACACTGAGCATGCATACTCAGGTCGTCAGAGCGACACAATAGCAATATAATGTATATAATCAAGTAACAGTTCTAACAGTGGTAATGGATATGAATAACAGTAAATCAATGACAACATGAATATGAATGAGCAGAGATCAATGCAGCGGAAAAATAAAGCAGTATAACAATATGTCACGAATGTCAACACAGTATATAAGGAATGTAAACGACAGTAACCCTATCAGTCTCTAAGTCTCACTGCACAGGTCAATAAGCCTATCGTCAGTCCAAGTGTGAGAGTCAACCACTCGCGAGTGTCCTCCACCCAAGGATAGAACCCAAGGGCAAGGGACCACGGGCCCAACATGTAACGAATGTATCACGGTGTCTATAGCACATACCCTGTAAATCTCCATATAACTCCCTAAATATATAAGCCGGCATGGGACTCCCGAGATTCTGTTGAATTCACACTTGAACTACCCCACACCCCGAGGTCTACATCAAACGCTAACCATAACCCTAAATACTAATCGATCCGTGACAAGTCTGCGCGAGAACTGGAGGCAGGACCTCCATCAAGCACGTCCCGACTAATACCTAAGATAAATGGCAGTGTCGGATGCCTTATCTGTGACATCCGTGCAAGCGCTTCCATAAGTGTCCCATACCACTTATAGTCACACGTACACGCATCCCACAGACGTCGACAATGCAATAGAATAAAAGGGACACTGATTGTGCACAAGTACGTATCACTTTCACTTAATCACGAATACACGAACACTGACGTACTTGCCACAATCAACACTAAAATCTAACACTGGGTAAATGCACGATGTCACTAGGTTATCACTACAATGATATAGGTATGATATGATGCATGAACAGTATAAGAAGCACAACTAAGGTATCATAAAAACAGCAGTCTATCACTTGCACGATTTATCATGAAACATATGTATATAATTTAGCGAAATGATAAACAGGTAGTATTTAATATGTTCAGCTATCTATCCTTAGAATTTTGTTTCAGGTCAAACGGGTTTCAGGATCATTAGTTATAACTGTTTCATTTTTAAGCGCACGCGGCTGGAAATCCAATTTCAGAATCAGGAATCCATTTCGCAACGCATTTTAACCCCAGTTGGGATCATAATTTAGCGATGCTACAGTTGAATGAATTCTAGGGTTTTCAGTAAGGTTTTCAACGCAGCAGACGGATCTTCAATCGCGTCTGTACTTTAGCAGCTATAACCTGTTTAATATTAACATGTCAATTCTGATTCTGCTGGGACTGTTATGTGTCCCGATCTTCTAAATTACAGATTAAATATCAAACGGTAACGAAACAGGATGAAATTAATTGTGTTGTCTAGCTAACAGATTTATCTATAATAAACAGCGGAGTTCCGCGACTTACAAGTTAGGAAATTCTATGGTATCCAATACGAAACAGCAAGCAAAGACTGGAGTCACTCTGGACTGCAGTCCAGAGCCGCACTCCGAACCGAATATCATCACAGTTTAAATACCGAAATGTCTGGAAACTGGTATAGGATTAAAGTTCGTCGAGTTAGCTTCAATTTGAGCCCTCGAACGCACTAATCTAATATGTATATGATTTATGATGAATTTAACTATTTTCAGGTGCAACAGAATTTCAGTTTTACGATCAAACTTGGGGGTAGTCATTTTAACTGTTAACAGTCGTATTTTCTAATGAAATTTGCACACGTTAATCATCTCTACAAGGGCCAATATAATATGTCCAGTTCCGTCAAATACGATAATGATTTTCTATGGGAACAAGCATCGAACAGTTTTGTGACAATATATAACATCAAGCAGACATGGAATATATCTACGATTCTAATTTGTAATATATACGGAATAGCATGAAAGCAAGTAAGAACTTGCCTGGGGGTGACTAGACGATGCACGGCAGTGGTAAAGGCACGAACGCGTGACGGGCAAACACCGCGACGGCTACGGCTCCGAGTGGCAAAACCTCGATCCTGGCTCGAGCTTGACGGAGTTGGCTGTTGCGGGCTCGGGCAACGTCCTGTGGTAGTGTAGTTTGGTAGGAAATGGAGAGACTGAGACAGAGAGAGAGAGTTAGGCAGAGGGAGGGAGAATTAGATGAGAGGGAGTTAGAGAATGCAGAGAGAGAGAGAGAGAGAAAGAGAGCTGTGAGTGAGAGAGAGAGATCCAGAGAGAGAAAAGGGAGACAGAGAGGGAGGGGGCCAGGGAGTGAGCTTTAGAGAGAGAGAGAACAGAGAAGAAGAGGGAGAGAGAGAAATGAGAATGAGAGGCACAGAGAGAGACAGGAGAATGGACAGTTAGAGAGTGAGAGAGAGAGGAATGGTGAAGAGGATGACGACGACGACGACGAGGGGTTCGCTGGTCGTCGGCACAGGGGCGGCCAAGCTCGGGTGCAGGGTTGGCGTGCAGGGTGCCCGACAGGGGTGCTCGGGTATGGGTGCGAGGGTGGTGGTCTGGATGGAGGTGAGGTGAGGCGACGTCGGAGGTTGGAGGTTCAGGTGAGGTGCGCTGGCGGTGAGGTGACAATGGTGAGCTCGGAGGATGATGGTGATGATGATGATGACGGGGTCGACGACGGTGCAATGGGCCCGCCGGTGAGAGGTGCAAGATGGTCGGTGAGGGTTGCAGGAGAGATCGGGCTCGGTGATGGGTGTGATGGCGTGAGTTCGAGAGTGAACAGGGAGGGAAGGAGAGAGAGCAATGATGGGAGTGAGTGATTGAGGGTGTAGTGTAGAGGGGAGAGGGTCGTGGGGGTGAAACGTGCGCGTCGTGGGGGTAACGGCAGCGATCGAGGGCGTGGGCGACGGCGGAGGAGGCGGGTCGCGCGCGCACGAGGGAAAGAGCCGTTGGAGATTTTTGAAGAGGGAGGATGAACAGTGCGGGTTGGGTGAGGGAGAATTTGGGCGCGGGCTGATGGGCTGGGCCGGCTGAAAAGGAGCTTGGGTCAGATAACTAATTAGGGATTTTATTAGCTGGGCGTGGAGGAAAACTGTGGGCTGGGTTGGTCCATTGGGCTCGGCAAAATTCAGCAAGGGATTAAAGAAGAAGAAGAAGAAGAAGAAGCCGGGCTTGGTGGGCTTTATGGGAAAGGAAAAAAATAAGGAAAAGTTTGAGGAGAGAAAAATGCATGGGTTCAGGTCGGGCCAGTGGTGAAGATTTGAAAGGGAGATGGGTTTAAAAGAAAAATGAACTTAAATGAAGGAATGTGATTTGGGGTTCTGTTAAAAGAAACTGGTGTTGGCTAAGGGAAATTTGTTAAAAGAATATAATAGGGTTTGGGTTTAAATTTTGTTAAGGAAATTGGGCTGGGGCTTAGGGGATATGGAAAAGAATAGTTTGGGTTTAATTAGTTGGGCCGGGAAAATGGGTTGTATAAATGGGAAGAAATAAAATTTAAATAACCTAAATAAATTCAAGAATATAAAATACGGATATTGGTATAATAAGAAGCTGGGTATTACAGCTGCAAGACGAGTCCCTGCCTGGGTCCGTTGATTTTGATATGAAGCGAACCGACTTTAGAGCTCCTTCTTGGCGACCTTATGAGCTTCGACCATCTCACGGGTAAAAATAACGGCTTTGTCAAGAGCTACCACCTCTGTAATGGCTTCTTGAAGTACCCGCCAAATTTCGTACGCATGGGTGGTCTTGGCGGTAAGTTGAGCCTGAAGTTCCCCCAAAGTATTTGAAGCCAACTCCCTCTCTGAAAACTTCTGATTGAGCCTCTTCTCGTATGACTGGGGATTGGCTGCACACCGTTCGATCCATCCTCGGAGGCTCGTTTTTTCAGTTAAGATGTCGGAGGTAAGGCGTATGCACTTAATCCCATGCAGGCAGGCCTCCACTTTGCGACAATATTCAACTCAAATATGCACTAATGCCTCATCATGATAAGTGGCCAGAACAGATAAGGAAGCGTTGGCCTCAGCAGCAAATTCTTCGGCCGCGACAGAAGTATCAGCGCGAAGATCTTCGATGAGTGCCACCAAGGAATAAATGCTTTGTTTTGCCATCCTCTCAGATATGCGTCGGGCATAAGGGCCTGGTGGCATATAAATCCGAGACTCTAATGGAATCAGGGCTGGCAAAGCTGTGAAGATATATGTGCGGTTAGTTTCCTTTCTGAAATATAGAGTAAACAAAACGATGCCAAGGATAAAACGTCACTTACCCACAGTCATGCAAGGCAGGTTTGAGAGATCCCCGTGTCCGTCAAAAATCTCGACTTCATCTTCAGCCTCCAGAACTGTGGTTTAAAATAAAGGGCATCTCAGCATCATTATGAAAATATAAAACCAGAAGGCCAAAGCATACTAACCTTGGCCTGAGGAAAGAACTATTCTATGTGGCGGTATTGCTTATGGGGCAGCCATGTCGAGCAAGCGCTGGAAGGTTTTCCTCGGAAAGAGATCCACGATGGAGGCCGCCAATTCCCGCAATTCTGAAGGAAAGAAAGGGTCAGATGATAGAAGGGTCATTAAACAAAATATATATGTATGTGAGGTTACCTTCAATGCTTCGCCTGCCCTGAACTGGAGGAATGGCAGCCTCAGCGGTCTCCTCCACACCTTAAGGTGCATCACTGGAGATATTTGTAAAACCTATAGCCGGTATGGTAGTCTCCAATAGAGGGACAAAAGCCGCCGCTGAAGGCTCCAAGGCAGGGATAATGGCTTCAGTAATCTTCTCTACACTCTCCGGTACGTCGCTAGGGATGTCCATGGGATCTATGGCCGATGAGGTCAACTCTGCTAAAGGAGTAGACGTGGAAGAGACACTAGCCATCACCGGAAGCTCCACAGCAAGGGTAGCAGCTTCAGTAATCTCCTGTACACTCGCCGGTGCGTCACGGGAGATGTTCATAGAATCTGCAGCCATGGCTCAATCCGGACTCAAACCCACTTCAGCTGGAGAAGTCCCTGCAAAGTTTTCGCAAAAATGAGAAGACATAAAAGTAATACAGATTACTCACTAAAAGAAGGACATGAGAAAGACGCATACCAATATGCCAGGAAGCCTGAAGTATAGCTTTTTCGAGCCGTTGTTCTTTTCTCATTAAATACGCTCGCCGAGCTTCAAGCGCAAATGAATGACTACCTATTTTTAGCGCAAGCTCGTCTTCGGAAGCAACTGAGATGGACTGTTTGAGGGCCCGTTCTTCTTCCATTAACAAAGGACACATGTATACCCGTCGTAAGGATAGGTCAATGTCATAGAATATAACGGGGGGTAGGGCTTCTTCGGGGCACACATGTTCTCAGTCTCATCTTATGAGCGCCTTAAAGTCTGAGCCAACTACGCGGCCTTCTCAGCAGACGAAACAGGAAAGAGAAGACCGTCGTCCGGCTCTTGCATAGATATCGGCTCGTCCTGAATGAATGACTCGGATTCAAGCAAAGTGTCGAGTAGGACGGCGACCGATTTCTTTCTCCTCTTGGAGCTTGTGCTAACGCTAACGGAGGAGCGCTTCCTCCCCCTGGGTGCTTTGCCGCGACATTGCCCAACTTCACCTTCGGTATCGCCCTTTGGTGACACCACCGCTGATGCTTCATTAGAAGACTTTGCTTCGGCTCTAGTGCACACTGGCATACCAGTAGTATGAGGGGTCGATTCTATTTCTGCGGTTTTAGGGATAAGTACCAAACCGCTATCCCTCAGTGGAGGGCAAACCACTGACCGCGGCCGTAATGGGGTGTTGGTGGCCTGAGCTGGAATGGGAGCTCTACCCTTGAAAAGCACCCGTCTCTCCTCTGCAATGACGGGGCCGGCCCGATGGAGATACCAACCCTTAAAGGACCCCACAAGCCTCGAAAGATAGTCAGGCTCCGGGATCATGAAGCGGGAGCCAGTGTTTAACCGCATGGAATGGTGAACGACGTCGCGAGTTGTTGGAGATAGTGCCCTCATAGTCAATTATTGGATCGCACGTACGTGATTGCAATGATTGCGGAGGACCTATACCGGTAGGACAGTCTTACTCGAGATGATAGTATGCTATCTGGTTTGCCTTTATCAGTCGTGTACATGTTCAGGTGACTGATTGCATGTTACACTTTGATAGAGCCCTTAGGATCTTGCTTTACTACCAACAGTATGATGGCGATCATATACGTGAGAGTTGGGTAGTTTATATGCATATCCTTAATTGTGGTCCCTAGTCGTGGGAGTTTCGAGACAGAGCATCGATACTCCGGAGTAGACTAGTGTGTACAGTCGAGACCCCGACGAGGGGCGGTGGCCGGTCTCACAAGCCACTGGTGTCAGTTGGATCACCTAAGATGTATACAGGTGCTCATTGGGTTATGAGTACACCGGACAGGACTCGCCGGGAATCTGCTAGTTAGTATTATATCTACCGTCAGATAGCAGTTCCCTGGTGACATGTATACAGGTTAGTTCATCGACCTGAGGTCGTCATTTGTCTCGTATGAGCTCCCACTGTGCTTTGATTTCTACCCTACCACGGCTCAAAGGAGTCGTGCAAACAGGTAGCTTTTGGGTACAGTCCCGAGCCATATGGAGGCACGTGAGCGGATCGGCAGGGGATTCGTCTCTCCCGGTATTGGGGGCGAGGTCGTGCTGTGTCTAGGAGAGCCATTACACAAATCCATGGCCATGGTAGGAGATTTACTGGTAGGTACTCCAGTAGTATCTCAGGGTGTATTGAGGCTTCACTCCGACACGACTTATACTGCTATTGGGGGTCTGACGTTACTAGCCCCCTAGGCAGATATGCGATACTCATTGACGAACGGACCGGACTGTATATACATTGTCACTGTTAGGCTCAGTAGGGTTACTGGATGAGTTCGCTCATCGACCTCCCTTGAGTTCGCTCATCAGCTTCCCTTGAGGTCAGTCCATAGGTAGCCGTTACGCATTGCTAGTGCCGCTGACGGTTTGTGGTTAAACCCACTGCCATGGTGCTGACGAGTCATTAGAGTCCCCCACAGACAGTTTCCCAAGTTCGGGCCAAACGTTGTAGAGGCCGTATGGTTTTATGGCAGGGTTCGGAAAATGCACGTGCGTTTACGCACGTGTTATTTTTCGGGCAGATAATACTGGTCGGCTTTGGTTTAAGCCGGATCCGAGTATTATATTGAGTAGGTATAATATCTTTGTCTCAGTTGCATTTGTATTCGGTCGTAATACAAATGCGGGTATATTTATACAGTTTCGGGGTTGTCCTGAAATTCGTTTCAGGATCACTTTTGGAAGTTGCCAGTTTCCAGTTTTCTATCAGCCGTCTTTTAACATTCTGTTAAAGACGGGTTTATCTTTTCTTCTGTTAGGGTGAGTCATCATTCTAGAAGCTTCTAGAAGTGATGATGAGGCTTGTGAGTCATTAGTGTATTAATGGTGTCATTAATGCAATAATGACTCATGCTTTGATTTCAAACCTTTCTTGTTTTCCTTAAGATATTATTATGTGTTCACATATGATATTTTGTGCTTAAGGTTACTCTTTTGCTCCTACACTCACCCTCCTCCTTCTCTTTATAAGAAAGGCCCCTCCCCTCTCTCATTTGGTTACTTGATTCATTTGTGAAAAGATTATGATAGCATTTGGGGTGCATGGAATTTTACAGTTTATTTCATTCCATCACCCAATTCCCTCGGCAACTTCATTAACCGATCGTCCACGGATTTGGACGAAAAGAGACAAAGTCATCTACTCATTCTCTACACCATTCTTGGTCGTCTCTTTTAGCAAACTTGACGATCGAGTTGCCTCGAGTCAGAGGCAGGAGCCCGTTTAAAGAATCAGTGATGTGGTGCCACCTCGACGAGGATATCGGAGATCGACGAGATCGGAGCAGCCGCAACGGAGCGTGGGATGATGGTTGAAGAACGAAGGACTCGGATCGTTCGGTACAACCTTTCTACACTCTTTACTGTTTGTTAGTTTAGCAATAATGGCAGATCCGGGTTAAAGTATACGATAGCGCCAGTTAAAAGTTTTTGTTCCGCATTTGGCGTCTGTAGACTGCCGGGGCGCTAGCGTAGACTAACAGTGGTATCAGAGCCTAACCATTTTGCTATACTAACTTGTGCTAACGCGTTTAAAACATCGATCGAACCGGAAATCGAAAACTACAAAATCCTAGCTTGACAGTTTCTGTTGTTTTTAAACGGTCTCGTAAAATTATTCTACATGTCTCAGAATACTGTGCAGGCTTTTATTAGAACGACGTAGAAATTTGGGCACGTGATTCGATGAGACTGCCGCGGAAACGCGGTCAAACCATAGGTTTGACCGCGCTTCCGCGGCCAAACAGTGAGCTCGTGGCCCCAACTTTTTACAGTGGGTTCTTGGTTAGATTTTGGGGTTTTTGATAAATATCGTTTTGGCCCAGATTTTGTTACTGTTCACCAGTAAGCAGTGGGGCCCACTTTTTGATATTTGGTCTTTGGTCGATCGAAATTTAAACACGTTAGTTTACAGTGCTTACATTATATCTCCGACCGGGAATGTCATTTGATCGGTAAACCGCGTCTGATTGCTATAGTTCTTTTAGACGGGTTTGCGAACGTGACTTTCGCGTTGATGTTCTGTGTTGTGCTGTGATGTTGCGGATTTGTCGTGGTGGATAGCAGTGTGCAATGGTAGTACAGTTTGTGTTTATTTGTACATTTGATATTGCGGGGCGAGCGTCCAACTTGTGGACTGCCGTCACTGCCTGTTGTATAATATTCTTTTGGGGCACGACCAGGTTGCGGTCGATGTACCTATTGTACTATTTTTCATTACTGTACTAGGTTTTGCCCCGAGACGGAGTGCACGGATAGCCGAGTTCTGGGGGGCAACGGGTCCGCATCTCATGGCTTTGAGAGGCAGAGGGGTCCCACTCTAGAATTGGCTGACTGTTCGCCGCACTCGTAGGGGGTACAGGTTGACCCAAGGAGGGGTGCCCAAGATTACCGGATTCCGTGGAGTGCTGGGTGGTCCATTCACTATGCTGTAGGGGGCTGCCTCGCTTCAGGTTTTGGCGGGTAACTTGCCGCACCCGTAGGGGTCTAGGTTTCATTGCACAGGCTATCCACACGACAGGGGAACGTCGGGTTTCAGCAGCGGCTCTGTGAAACTCGGGGATCCCAGATTATCTGTATTGTTCTGTGAAGCTTATTACTTTTCTGTAATGTTGCATATTATCACGCCTGGAGCGATTATTGTATATTGGTTTATATACTATTAGATGTTGTATATGTTTTACACCCGCGCTAGTCCAGTCCCCGCTCTGTCGTTAGTTAAGTAACCTAACGGGTGATGACGGGACCCAGTGACGAATGCGGATGGCATATACGTACATTTTATTTTCGTTCTTTTCTGGTGTGATTTAATGATGGGACTGCGTTGATTCTGATCAATGCAAAGTTAAACAAACCTGTTTACAGTTGTTGGAATAATTTAAAAAGTGTTATTGCAAAGACGTTTTCTTTTGTTATGCATAGCGGTATTCAGTGGAATATCCTGCACCTCATTCGACGGGGCAAGGGCCGATATCCCTTCACTGGGACCGACCCCTTGGGCAAAAGTTTGCGTCAGGGTAATAACTTTACTATAGTCGATTACAAGTTGCTTTGCATAGCGGTATTCAGTGGAATATCCTGCACCTCATTCCACGAGGAAAGAGCCGAGATCCCTTTACCGGGAGTGACCTCTTTAGCAAAAGGTTTTCGCCACTATATTTTAAAAAGCTATCAGGTTCCTTCAGCGATATCAAGTTCACTACGCTAAAGGTTTTTCGCCAAAAACCAGCCGTAGCCCTCCGTCACTTCTTTTGGGTATTCAGTAGTATTCAAGCTATGTATTTTGACCAACGCCCAGGTATAGTGTTTGGTAGCTGCTGGGTATTCAATTGTTGCATAGATAGATGAGTTAGTTTGGGACAGTCGTTCTGCCATTTTGGCCAACGTCAAGGGCATGTGCGGGTGGGTTCAAATTGACAAGATAGTGATGGGTAGAACTTGGCATGTGACTTATGACATTTTGACCAACGCCAAGGTTATAAGAGCATGGGGCAAAAACAATATCGGGAGTTTCTAAAGAAACTGAAACTTGCCAAGTATGTGCATACCTTCTGGAGTATGAGTAACGTGGATGCATTCCACGTTATCATGCGATGAGAGTTGGATCCCGATTCCCACTGATGAGTTGGTTTACTCTTCGGGTGATCCCGATTGATTCTTCTTTAGGTTTGGAGGAGAATTTGACAGGACAGTGGGAGGTTTCCGGATTAGATAAAATGATGACCATTCTGATCTAGGTTAGAGTGCACGCAGAGTGTTTCTTTTCTCTCTCTCTCTTTGGCAGCGACCTTTGACCGACCCTAGACTATGACTCAGTGACCAGGTTGACCGAACCTTCTTAAAATACTGGCTTTTGGATTGTCTGAGTTGCATAAGTCATTGCCATTCCTTCTTTTACCCTTTGAATTTCTCAGAACACCCGTATTACTACGGATATCCACTTCCATTGGATAGATCCATCGCATGGTTATATACGAACTCGAAGGGACTTCTTCGGGGATGGATCCAGGTTCAGGAGAAATAGAATTGGTTTATTCAGTTGTCTTTTATTATCACCTTCTCTCAGGTTGCGAGAGCTCCTTGGTTTAGGAGAGTACACCTATTACGCTTATTGGATAGTCTTATTCCAAACCATAGGCTGGTGCCGAAAGGTAGGGAATGAAGAAAACCAATTAGCCTAAGTAGGGTGTGCAGAAGGTAATATGTAAGGACAAAATAAAGGGATTAGAAAGAGGGCAAAGTAAATTGCGACTGATATCATTCACGACCAAAACCGCGTACTTCATCGCCACTCCTATTTCACCTTTAAAAGAATAAGGTATTATTCAGTTGTCTTTTATCATCACCTTCTCTCGAGATGCGAGTACTCCTTGGTTTAGGAGGGTACACCTATTATGCTTACTGGATAGTCTTCTTCCAAACCATAGGCTGGTGCCGAACGGTAGGGAAGGAAGAAAACCAGTTAGCCTAACGATGGTGTACAGAAGGTAACGACTAAAGACAAATAAAGGGATTTGGAGAGACGGCAATAAAGTATACGGTTGAAGTCATGAATTGGATTATGGAAGAGGCATTGCTATGAATACCAGGATACCCCTACGAAACATTTTCATGTTTCAGTGCATTGTTAAAGGAAAAACTGTTTTCCCGATTAGACACTTACTCCAAGGGTATGTATTTACCAGGTTTCATTCTCATATCTGTATGGTTTTACAGATGATGAGTGGGAGTAAGATATTGGGAATTAGGTGATCATCCTCATTATATCGGAATTCGTTGTAATTGGTGATATTTGAGGAAATCGCCAGGGTACAGTTTTCCACCTATAACGCACAGGTTATGAGTTGTTTAACTCAGCGGACTTATACAGAGTATTGTATGTTGTCCAGTGTCCATCAGGACAAAGGGGTAGGTCCTCGTACTATGTTCTGTTTACTTATAACTTCTCTAGTATTTAGACAAGTGTTTCGTAGAAATACAAGGTCTAAGTTTTGAGAAGTTATGGGTATAAGAATAAAGTAAAGAACCAGGTGTCACAAGTATCGGGATTCTTCAAAGAGATCGAAGATGTAGATTCTTGTGATTGGTATTCAGATGATAGTGATGGTTTTGAGAAACGTATTTCTCTTTCAGGTTACTCATAATTGGATGGATTCCTAAGTTGAGTAATGCTGATTAGCCTCTTTCCATTAAAGAGATATGCACTGGAGACAGCTGCATGGATTGAATATGGTTCCAATTAAATAAGTGCCAAAGTTTCTATATTGGATATAGAATAGTTCGTACCTTAAAAGATATTAAGGTACGGGGAGTTGTCCAGCTTATGCTTAAAACCAGACTCTGGATAACTCAGGGCACGTTTCTGTAATGGTTGTTTTGTGGGTTGACCCTGGTTATGACGAGGGTTGATATTCTACCATTTGGAAGATCAATAGTGATATTGTTCTTGACTCGCCACAGTTTTAGTAAAATGGATCTTTTTCAGAAAACAGTAGTGGGAGTATGGTAGAACTGGAAGTGATTCCAGAACCGCGAACGATTACGGAAAATTTGATAGGACCTATATATTCAATCAGGTTTGACATTCCAATAGCCACTCCGCAGGTATGGTAGGTAACCTCAGACGCCCGAGAGGTACTTCGGTAGCCTCAGAGACGGTGACAGGGAGGTTCTTATCTACCAAGACTTGACACTACTGTTGTTCCAGGATATGAGACCCGGTAGGAGGGTTGTCGTAGTCAGTGGGAGCAGCGGAAGCATAGTGGGCAAGATGCTTATATCTATTTATAGACTTGAGCAGTTATAGCGGAGATAGATCATCTAATTTTGATGTGACAGTCATGGTTTTTGACTTCAATCAGAATAGGGTATGGATCTGTTAAGAAGGTAGTAGGGTGTGATGTCATGGTATCTGGATGACATACACAGAGTAGGAAGTAAAATTCCTATACTACGATCGGTTGTACTGTGGTCGTCACACAGTTGTTTCTCCAGACAGGATATGGATATAATATTTGACATTCTGGTTTCTAGATCTATGGTTTTAGATCTGGATTTGGGTAGTTTCCCAATGTGGGTACTTTGACAGATATTCTAATGGTTTTTAGAATAATTGACTCCTAGCATGGTGGTGTACCTGCAGGTGATGGAGTCACCCTCTCTAAAGGTGTCTTACAGACTAAAGGGGAGAGGGATGTGCATGATTGGCAGATCACTTGCTTAGGCAATTGAGTCAATCATGAGATATCAAGTACCACACCTAATGTTGGTTTTGCATGAGATGCAATAAGTTTGTATTAATCCAATCCTGGAGAAACATAAGGAAGCAGTTTTAGAACATAAGTACATGTTCTACGGATTTGATGACGGCAGCCTCCTTCGGGAGACGGTTATCATTCCAAGCTTCAAAGGTGACATGGTTGACAGAGTGATTGTCAGAGTTATAGTTTTCCCCCTGACGAAGAGGGACAGTATTATGGACAGGTGGTCCAAGAGGATACTGTGGGTGGCTTGGTGCCCGATACTGATTAGGTTCAGTGATCGATACAGTCTAAGAAGTTTGGATTTGGAGTTCATTTATGAACAAGGTCCCATCAGATATCCAGACATATTCTAAGACAGGTATTACTCAATTCGGGAGATGGTTTTCTCCACGAACTTGAGATTAAGAGAGATATAGAAAGATACTTCTAGGCGGATCCACTCACTGAGGCTATTTCTCGAACACAATAGTTTTACAAACGGGCTTTGTGAAACTGATTAGTAGAGGAGTTGGATGTTCGGTTTCACACGGGCTGTGAGTAGTCGACATCGCAATATTAGCCTTGATTGCAAGTGGGAGATTGTTGGAGATAGTGCCCTCATAGTCAATTATTGGATCGCAGGTACGTGATTGCAATGATTGCGGAAGACCTATACCGGTAGGACAGTCTTACTCGAGATGATAGTATGCTATCTGGTTTGCCTTTATCAGTCGTGTACATGTTCAGGTGACTGATTGCATGTTACACTTTGATAGAGCCCTTAGGATCTTGCTTTACTACCAACAGTATGATGGCGATCATATACGTGAGAGTTGGGTAGTTTATATGCATATCCTTAATTGTGGTCCCTAGTCGTGGGAGTTTCGAGACAGGGCATCGATACTCCGGAGTAGACTAGTGTGTACAGTCGAGACCCCGACGAGGGGCGGTGGCCGGTCTCACAAGCCACTGGTGTCAGTTGGATCACCTAAGATGTATACAGGTGCTCATTGGGTTATGAGTACACCGGACAGGACTCGCCGGGAATCTGCTAGTTAGTATTATATCTACCGTCAGATAGCAGTTCCCTGGTGACATGTGTACAGGTTAGTTCATCGACCTGAGGTCGTCATTTGTCTCGTGTGAGTTCCCACTGTGCTTTGATTTCTACCCTACCACGGCTCAAAGGAGTCGTGCAAACAGGTAGCTTTTGGGTACAGTCCCGAGCCATATGGAGGCACGTGAGCGGATCGGCAGGGGATTCGTCTCTCCCGGTATTGGGGGCGAGGTCGTGCTGTGTCTAGGAGAGCCATTACACAAATCCATGGCCATGGTAGGAGATTTACTGGTAGGTACTCCAGTAGTATCTCAGGGTGTATTGAGGCTTCACTCCGACACGACTTATACTGCTATTGGGGGTCTGACGTTACTAGCCCCCTAGGCAGATATGCGATACTCATTGACGAACGGACCGGACTGTATATACATTGTCACTGTTAGGCTCAGTAGGGTTTCTGGATGAGTTCGCTCATCGGCCTCCCTTGAGTTCGCTCATCAGCTTCCCTTGAGGTCAGTCCATGGGCAGCCGTTACGCATTGCTAGTGCCGCTGACGGTTTGTGGTTAAACCCACTGCCATGGTGCTGACGAGTCATTAGAGTCCCCCACAGACAGTTTCCCAAGTTCGGACGAAACGTTGTAGAGGCCGTATGGTTTTATGGCAGGGTTCGGAAAATGCACGTGCGTTTACGCACGTGTTATTTTTCGGGCAGATAATACTGGTCGGCTTTGGTTTAAGCCGGATCCGAGTATTATATTGAGTAGGTATAATATCTTTGTCTCAGTTGCATTTGTATTCGGTCGTAATACAAATGCGGGTATATTTATACAGTTTCGGGGTTGTCCTGAAATTCGTTTCAGGATCACTTTTGGAAGTTGCCAGTTTCCAGTTTTCTATCAGCCGTCTTTTAACATTCTGTTAAAGACGGGTTAATCTTTTCTTCTGTTAGGGTGAGTCATCATTCTAGAAGCTTCTAGAAGTGATGATGAGGCTTGTGAGTCATTAGTGCATTAATGGTGTCATTAATGCAATAATGACTCATGCTTTGATTTCAAACCTTTCTTGTTTTCCTTAAGATATTATTATGTGTTCACATATGATATTTTGTGCTTAAGGTTACTCTCTTGCTCCTACACTCACCCTCCTCCTTCTCTTTATAAGAAAGGCCCCTCCCCTCTCTCATTTGGTTACTTGATTCATTTGTGAAAAGATTATGATAGCATTTGGGGTGCATGGAATTTTACAGTTTATTTCATTCCATCACCCAATTCCCTCGGCAACTTCATTAACCGATCGTCCACGGATTTGGACGAAAAGAGACAAAGTCATCTACTCATTCTCTACACCATTCTTGGTCGTCTCTTTTAGCAAACTTGACGATCGAGTTGCCTCGAGTCAGAGGCGGGAGCCCGTTTAAAGAATCAGTGATGTGGTGCCACCTCGACGAGGATATCGGAGATCGACGAGATCGGAGCAGCCGCAACGGAGCGTGGGATGATGGTTGAAGAACGAAGGACTCGGATCGTTCGGTACAACCTTTCTACACTCTTTACTGTTTGTTAGTTTAGCAATAATGGCAGATCCGGGTTAAAGTATACGATAGCGCCAGTTAAAAGTTTTTGTTCCGCATTTGGCGTCTGTAGACTGCCGGGGCGCTAGCGTAGACTAACACGAGTAACCTCTAAGGAGAGAGCAAGCTCGACTAAAAATGCCTCAAGAGGGACGCCCTGGTCATAGCCTAACTGCTGGGCAAAGCGGTACGGGTTATACCACATAAAAAGGACAGCATTATTCCGATGAAACACCAGATACCCTGGCCTGATCGAGTATAGGTGCATGACTTCTTTTGGTTTCAAAGTCAGGACCCCACCCTTCGATAAATTAAACAATTGCTGAACGGGCCTGGCTGGAGCGGAAAGGACTCAATCGCTGAATACCATTCCGCCTTCATTTGAGTACGAGTTCAGCAGCACATGGAGAGCCCCTACCTGGGTCGGATCGGGAGAGGAGGTATCAACCAACCTCATGATCCAAGGGAAGGTGCACGAATCATAAAAATCTGGCCACTGGTGCACAGCAAACGCTCCTAGCACGTGCATCTCGATCCATGACGTGAAGTAGTGGAGGGGAAATTCACGGTCTCCGCACCCGGGTTTGAAGTATTAGCCGCAACGCTTAACCCGTGATATAGATGCGAAAACCTCGCGACGCCAACCGCCAGTCTTGCTCCTCCATCTATGCGATGAGCAGGATAAAAAACGGAAGCTCTCATAAAGCGGCAATGCATCGGCATGGCGAACCAGCTTAGCCAAAGACTGATAAAACCAACGAAGAAGGTTTCTTCGTCCATCCCAGGGGCCGTGATTGCATCAAAAGCTACGGTTAACGAGTTTGAAATATAGAAATGCAGCAGGTCTTCCTCCTTGGCCGGCAGCTTCCTTAACCCCAATCCAAAAAGGTCTTCAATTTTTGCAAATTTCGGAGCCTTTTTGGATAAGACGTCCTCTCGAAGAAAGCAAGCATGAAAGCATCAAAGGTGACACCTTGCCCTTCTGATGTCACGAACAGCGTTTCAAAGATACCCAAGGCCTTGATTAGACTCGGGTACTTATGACGTACGACATTCTCAGTCAACAGGCCGTCAAGCATAGCAAGCACCGTATCAAACACATATTCATCATGAGGCAATAACTCTTCATAATTCTCTCTCCTGATCGGTAATCCGGAGATCTCACGAAACTCTTCCAGTGAAATTGAGACCTCTCGATCCCCTAGCAAGAATGTGTTGGTGGGAAGATTCCATTGATTCAAGAAATCCTTAACCCACCAGACGTGAGGGGCGTGATAATAGAATAACGAAGCGTACACTGCTTGGTACAGCCCAACCTTCTGCAAACGTGTGCGTCGGGCGGAAAGGATGTATCGAGCCCAGGTAAGGTAGCCTACTGGGTGGTGGAGGATAACGCCTACTTTATAAACCTGCCCCCAGGGTCGAGCTTCACTCTGACATATTCGTCGCCCCAGAATATTAATGGCCACCATGGGTTGGTTGGGTATCCCGGTCGTTGACGGCTCAAGTCGGCCCGCGGGAGTCCAGTTAGTCGCCTCCACCGCATAAGCAATCCGTGGGCGTTCCGTCAATGATATGGAGCGGATGGGTTCTGTCGGCTCTTCGCAGGTAAAAATACGGCGGCCCCTGATGATATGACCGTACCATGTGCCCCACAAGAGAAGACTAGTATGTCCCCTGTCATGTGCCCTGATCATCGCCATAACCTCCTCGTCCGATGGCGACTGCGGAAAAGCGGCTTCTGAGCGAGTATAAGGGAAGTCGGGGAGAGAAGCTATCGTTCCTGAAAAACCCCATTTAAAAATAATAATAATAATAAATAATAAGGTAACATAAAATAAAATAACAGAAACCGTGATGTGATGGGACCACTGCCTACAAAACCAATGGACCCCATAAAATCTAAATAGCGGCTCACCAATGGTGAGGCAAAATAATCATTGGGAGAATCAAAAAGGATTCTCATCAAGTAAACAGTAAAGTTTAAACGACTCTTAAAGCGAGTTCTGTTAAAAAAAAAAGCACAACTGATTCAAATATGCATTAGGGGCATTAATACCCTAAAATACTCGAGAGCATTAAGGAATAAAATTCTCAAAAATCTTTGAGTCTCTCTCAGAGCCAAGCTCTATGAATAAGGAATTAAATTCCTTTAATAAAGGGATTAAATCCCAGAAAATCCCTATGGCCAGGAGGCAAAGAAATGGAATTAAATTCCAAGGATCTTTAAAGATCAGTGACAGGGTAAAACCCTAAGAGGAGGATTAACAATCCTCATTGATTCAAGACTTCAAAATCTACAAAAAATTGTATGCTTTGGATCTTTAAGAAACCAATTTAAGAAAAGAGTGACGCTCTGTTGATGGATTTAAAATCTAGATCAAAAAAGCAAGAAAGGGTTCCGTTCATGATCCTTACCAAAGAAAGAGTTTTGACAGAGTTTAACTTTGATGTTTCAGTGAGCAGAGAACTAAGCTCTGAAAAAGAGAATTAAATTCTCAAGAAAAATAAGCAAGGAAGAAGATGAAAGAACAGTGGTCTTCCTAGAGGCAAAAGCCCCGCATTTATAATACATGATGGGGAATGGTTCATCTTCCCATTCCCCTAGGCAATCCAACAGCTGTAACGGCAGACAGCGTTGCACTCACGTGCAAGCCACGTGAGAGAAACGCTAGTGGGCATTTGTTCCCTTACAAAAAAGGCGTGGGGAAAATTCCCCACTAAAACAACCCCACGTGTTTAACACGTGAGTGCCTATATGCAACGCATATAGGCACTGCAGTTAAAACAACTGCTAGGCTAATGGAGGCTCACATGCCCACACGTGAGCACCTATATGCAAAGCTTATAGGCGCTGGGTTTAATCAATAGATAGGCTAAAATTGAGCCTAATGTGTAAGCACGTGAGCGCATATATGCAAAGCATATAGGCGCTGCATTCAAACAGATGGCGAGCCAAAAAGGCTCACGTGTTAACACGTGATACACTCTTATGCTGTTGCATATAAGAAAACAATATTAATTCTATTGGGATCACGTGCTACACGTGAGTGTTCCCAAACACCTTCCAAGATGATAGAATTAAATTCTAAATAAAAGGATTAAAACTTTATTTGGAAGATATTTCCTTAAATCTTTCTAATATGGAAAGATCCTTCTCTAACAAAGAATCTTGGATGAACTATCTGATAGAATTAAATTCTATATCTTCCTTAAACTAGAAAGATCTTCTTTGTTAAACGAATGACCTTTGGATCAAAGATCCAACGGTGATCGTCTGATAGAATAAAATTCTATAACAAATATTCATATAAATAAAATTCTATGATAGAATAAATGTCACAACCTGGAATTTAGCTCGTGACCGGCACTTAAATCACGCAACTTCTAAAGGAAAAACATAATTCAAGTAAGCCGAAGCCCAGAAATCTAAACCTTTTTGCGGAAAATAGTGGAGGTGCAGTTTTGAAATAAAGGTATAATAAAAATCAAGTTTTTCTTTAATGCATAGATAATGAACATGAAAATGCAAGTGGATTATACTATAGTTGAAAACATTTTTCTTCTTTTAAAAAAAATTGGGCAACACATCCCTTGTATATTTTGATCCAAAAACCACATACAAACAATATATATAGGCATCCCCAAGCGGGAGCTAGCTCTTCGCCAAACGGCGGAATCACAACCATGCAAGTAAGCAATAGATATATACGACACCCAACGGCGAAGATCAACACAGAAAGAATAATAAAGCAAGACATCAAAAACCTCAAGGAAAGCGAACATACACCCGTCGCTCTAAGTCTCGCAACTCAAGTCTTCTAGTCTATTAATATACAAATTCTAGTTTCTGATTGATGGAGTTTATCTAGATACAACAGAATATAAAAGTACAAGAGTGGGCACGATCCAATATGTGTCCCGCCTACCAAAGAAAAACACCCTGGATGAAGCTGTGTGCCAGCGATACCGCTACTGATCCCAAACGGTCAAACCTGCAAGAACTGTGGCACAATGGGGGTGAGTTGCCAACTCGTGAGTAGAAAACATTAGCAGGTAAAAATCGAATAAAACAACGATTCCTTAGGTCATTATATCAAGAAAGTAATACTATGATATCTAGGGTGACCATGTATGCATATATGTCAACAATCAAATCAATGTGAATGACATATATAAATAAATATCTGACAGCATATGCCTGTATGCATGTGGATATCATCCACGTATGTCCATCAATGACACAATCAATATCATGGAACCTGAGTGTCCAACATCGACGCTCGAAACATCATGAAACCATATGCCTGTATGTATGAGGAAATCAACTAACATGTGTCCATAAACGACACTCAATATCATGGAACCTGAGTGTCCAACATCGACACTCGAAACATCATGAAAACCCGTGTCCAGCATCGACACGTAAATCCTCATATCGCAGGCGCCGCATACTCAGATCGGCCCTCATATCTATCTCATCTCAAGCGCCGCATACTCTGATCGGCCCTCATATCTATCTCATGACTCCGGCCGGTATCTATCGGACAACCGCCGAGTCCAACCAATCACCGGTAGGTAGTGCTCCCCCTGCCAGGCTCATCGTCTACTACACAGCATACCTTTCTTACCCCGGGATACCATACCGGGTCCACCATGTACCCGTAGACGGCTCATCCAACTCCTCAAATCGGGTCTCGTAAACAAGCTCAGAACCGAGATAACTCATGGTGGACGCTTTGAAATATCATATCAAGAGAAACCGCATTTTTAAAACAATTCATGATTTCCTTTGAAATATAATCGCGGTTCTCAAATCCAGAAATCTCATGAAAACGGCATCTCAATGCATATAACCATAAAGCATGAGGTATGCCAACATAGAACAGAAATGTGAGCATATCAGTATATCATGCAACATAGAATGGAAGTGTGAGCATAGCAAGTATATCATGCAACATAGAATAGAAGTGTGAGCATCGCAAGTATATCATGCAATATAGAATAGAAGTGTGAGCATAGCAAGTATATCATGCTTACGAGTCATGTGATAGTACGTATATCATGCAACATAGAATAGAAGTGTGAGCATAGCAAATATATCATGCTTACGAGTCATGTGATAGTACTGAACAATGAATGTACTTTACAATTAAGAGTAATAGAATTATATAGCAATTCCACTGTGTAAGTGACATAGCAATCACCGATGATGAAAGTGTGTGAGCCGGCAAATCTGTATAACATACGCATCATCGATAATTGTGCAGGTGTACTAGCAGACGATATCATAACAAATAATGGAAGCACAGGTATATACAATACAATGAGAATATCATAAACGTAACAGAAAAGTAAACCGTAAGCGCTACATTATAAAATATACGTATCTAATCTAACATCTACATAAGGGACTAACTAAAGCAGTGTAGAAAGGGATTAAAATATCTATAATATATCTGATTCGATAAATCTATCAATCAGCAATCCAGCCTCATAGTATCACGTACGGTATAATCCATCGTACGGCACCCTCGAGTCAAGGGTATGAATCAAACATCCAGTAAAACCCATCGCGTACATTAATCTATCGTATGGCGGCATTAAACAAAATAGGGATTCTATCGACTTATACAACAATAAGGGTACGGATCTAAAGTCTCGTACGGTATATCACTCATTATTCTCATAAATACACACACACACACACACACACACACACACACATCTCAAGTCACATCCGTATCAATCTCATATCATGTCTTGGCAAAAGTGTCTATATTCCCATATTGCCTCGCATCCGTATATCGACATATTAAGCCAAGTCATCTTATTTCATCATATTCTCTTTTCATCACATCAATATCTCATATCAAGTAATCTTATATATATATATATATATATATATATATATATATATATATATATATATATATCATAATTTACCGATCTCATAACACATCTATCTCAATCTTATCATATTCATCGATCTCATGTCATATCCTTATAGATCTCGTCTCATATCTTGGTATATGTATTCAATCATTCATATCATCCCCAACTAACTTTTTGATCATATCCATAGTTTTCTAGTATAGGTTTCTCCGACTATATTCTATATATCGGTCTCCATTTTATAATTGCAGGGGTGCTATACGTCATCCACCCGACTTCCCCCGTAGATATAAATCTACTCACCTGCAAAATCCTCGCTTAGTCGAAGTAGATGTGCTTCTTCGTCTCGGAAGTTCATGCGAAGGTACCTACAATCAAAACACATCGAAATGCAATTAAAACCAAGTCCGGAAAACCGATACAACATACGATGTGCTCATAGGTTAGAACCTATAACTTACGCATGCAACAACAACCCAATAACCTTTGTCGTTGGCGTACAAACGTCCAACAACGACCAAATCAAATCCAAATACCAAAACAAAGTTTCAGAATCGCAAAACCGAAATCAGCAACGAAGGAAATCACTCACATATTTCATCCTAGGCCAAACTAGGGAATTTTGCATATAGGGTTGCCCTAGATATAAGATAAGGGAACCACCAACCAAAAATCATCACAATCCAACGCAATATGGCCGCAATTTGCGGCTACAACTAATAAATCTGCGGCCAGTTTTTGGGCTTGGGGTCTCGGGTTTCATGAGGTGCTTCTAGATTGCCTACCCATCTCACTGTCATGGGAACTTATTTTATGGCTCTCCCGGGTCATCCCACATTTCAAAATACCCTCACAAACTGTCAAATAATCGATGTCGGGAAATTCTAATTTCGGGTTTTGGGTTCTAGTCTCTGGTCTTGGCCAGTAAAAACAACACTAAGGTCTTACAAACAATCACAACACCTCAATTTACCATTTACAAGTCCATACATCCACTGAACCTCAACTTAGAAAATTCCAAGATCACTAAACTTCACTAAACAAACTCTAACCTAACTAGGAGGTAAAGAAACAAATGGACAAGAAGAGAATGAAGGTTATACCTCATGAGAGCAACTCAAGAAAAACCCTAGATGCCCAAAGTCTCCAAAATCCAAACTTGAAAGGTCCATAGGGTTTAGGAAGAGGTAGGGATCATTTTTAATGAATGTGGCATGGGGTTTTGGTGAAGATTTAGGGATGATTACCATAGGGTAGAGGAGGTGAAGGAGGAGGAGAAGGAAATGAAGAAAATGGTGAAGAAATGAAGAAGGAAGAAGAATGGGTGAGGGGTGGAGCCATATGATTGATCGGTTTTTCGATGTGTTGAAAAGTGTTATCATAATCAAAGAATATATAGCCGCAATCAATAACGGTGTCGATGTAGTTTGTTAATGAGTACGGATCATCCACTGAGATTCATATATTTATTCGTTCTCGCTTTAGTTGAGTCGAAAGAAAATAGTAAAGAAAATTCAAGAAAGTGAATCAAGATTTATTGGATGAAATATTTTCAAGAAAAAATCAAGAAAGAATTAAGATTTAGTAATCAAGAAAGTTTCCAATTTCAAATTTAGTTATCAAGAAAATGTAGAATAGCTTGTAGGATTCGATAGGAATTAGTAGTAATGATGAATACTAATAATGACTTATCTTATCTATTGAAGAATTATAGCTAGAACGATGGCGATGAATAAAGATTTGGGATCTATTAAAGAAACTAGGGTTTCTCCTTCACTATCCCTTGTCTTTTCATTTATCACTATTCAAATCTAGCCTTTAGCGAAGAGAATCATCACTCATTTAATCCCAAATTGTAACGAAATTATCAAGAACAGTGATCTCGCTCCAAATTTGGTCGTTGATGATTCTTTTTCCTAAAGTTCATAATTTGCATAAGACTTAAGACGAGTTTAGGATTTCATCACCATTTGATCTACCGATCTCCTTCGAATCCTTTACAAGCGGAGATTTCACTCACGCATCATGAAAACAAAAGAATCAAGAATTAGAAATTTCATAATGCGAAAATGTAAAGAAAGCGAGAATTAACAATTGATCACCTTTATTAATCAACTTCTAATTACACATTCTTTCAATCCGAGGTTACAAGAATTGCTCTCGATCGCTCCCTTGAAGAGGTAACTATTCCGTCGAATTTCGCTTTACTCGATCTCCGTGAGACTTGGACCTGTCGAGAATCTCGCACTCTTGATGACGATCGGCTTCGCATAAAGGATCTTGAATGTCGTCGCTTGATGATGTTCTCAACGATTCTTGATTTGGATCTTGATTAGGAATTGAATTGGATTGAATTGGCTCTCAAATTGTCTTCCCAAATTGCGTAACCCCCGAAATGAATGCTTAGGTCCTTTATATAGCCCTTCACCAATCTTCCACTAGAAGCTAGGTCAATCTTCCCCAAGAAACTAGGTAGTTGTAGGGAAACTTCTAGAATAAGGTAGTTATCAAGCTTCCTCATGAAGCTAGGCTGTTGGAGGGAAGTTTCCAGAACAAAGTTGTTACAATGGAGCGTCTTCAACAAGCCTGGTAGTTGCAATGAAGCTTCTGGAAAAGTATCGTCACCCGATGTCCCAACTCGGCCGCGGATCCGCGACGGATCGGCCTGACTCGGCCACGGTTCCGCAGCCGTTTGGTGAGTTTGTGGCTTCATTCTTTCTGTGTATTCTGGTGTTGGCCAATTGGTGTTCAGGTGATATCTATAATTCTGTTATCTCTTCTGAATCTCTGCCAGATTTTATCTTTTTGATTTGATGCGTTTTGTCGGCGAATTTGCGATTTCGATATCTGTCTTGAAATAATTTTCTGCACAAAATCTCACTGAAGAATGTTGAGATATACAATATCATGCTTGAAATAATAAATACACAATTTCCTTCCAGAATGTTGATTATAATGTATAACACGTGGTATTTGATATTTTCCCAGACGAACTTGTAATACGTGTTATATTTATAACAAACACCCTTAGATATTTATAAAAGTGCGGAAATTGTTATGTTAAAGATTGCAGTATTTTCGACTAAACGAATTCCCCCAAACTTGATTTTGATCGTCTCGAGCAAACTTCTTTTATTCAAGAGAAGGAGAAAATAGAAAGGAAAAGAAAAACTAACTACCACACTTTCGTAGGCACCACGATTGCATTGAGCATGTGCAACAAGCCTTTAAATCTCTAGGTGTCCCTAGTAGGAGGAGTGTTGTCTCCTGAGGGTTTTCAGCGGATTGCACCCACAAAATCCTATAATAAAAGGAAAACTGTAAAAGTTACATATAAAGATAAGAATTGTAAAAGAAAGAACTTGAAAATCAGAGTTCCCAACTACACTAGCTTTTCGGTTGTCATGAGCCCTATCTTAATAGTCATAAAAAGATTTTAGAAATCATACCATCCCTCAATAAAACATAAAACACCGCCTATATTATTCATTCCTACCTTTCTTCCAAACACCGATCATATACCCCTACGTGTGTGTAAAAGACATCTCTACACTCGGAGAATTCAATTCAAGCTATCATACTCTTGTCCATCTACCTCAGTATTTTTTAGTCGGTGAATATTTAGATGGAATTGCTCACACATTCTTCATGCGGCCGTTAATATTTCTTGAGATACTAACCGACCGATTACTCAATGTGCTCACATATTAGGTATAATTAATAATTTCCTCATCTTGCAACATCTAAGGTTTAGCAGTGACTCCCAAACCAGTTGGTCTAAGGCACTACGTGATGAAGCACCCTCGCTATATTTTTTTTATGCTGCCTTGGTGATTACAAGACCAGTGTTCATTTTTCTTCACCATTTTATACTTTTATACTTCATTTATTATTTTCTTCGTATTTTGGCTTTTAGACAAGAGCATTTCAAGGTATCCTCTACTATCCCGAGTTTCAAAACATGTGTAAATGCATATAATAGGGTATCAACGTTCAAAATGTTTGGCTTCCAGAATATAGGAACTATTTTTCAGACTTATTTTTATCCTCAAATTAGTGACTTTCTTCATCTTACTAACCCTTGGGAAAACGGCTCATAACTACTTATTACTGATTTCGTTTAAGAAAACATCTAATTTTCTTGGTTTTCTTAAATTCTTCCAATCTTTTAAATGTAATTTTTCACTTTCTAATCTTTTATTATAAAAGAAAAAATTTTGAAAATTTTGTGCTTATACAAAGTGTAATGCAAAGTGATGCGTAAATAAGCATAAACCTATGGCGTCGTTTGATTGATCATTGCCAGCTCATTTGATTGATCAATTTTTGATGTGGATGGAAAGTGTTATCACAATCAAAGAATTTTAGCCGCAATCCATAACGGTGTCGATGTAGTTCGTTAATGAGTACGGATCGTCCACTGAGATTCGTGTATTTATTCGTTCTCGCTTTAGTTGAGTCGAAAGAAAATAGTAAAGAAAATTCAAGAAAGTGAATCAAGATTTATTGGATGAAATATTTTCAAGAAAAAAATCAAGAAAGAATTTAAGATTTAGTAATCAAGAAAGTGTCCAATTTCAATTTTAGTTATCAAGAAAATGTAGAATAGCTTGTAGGATTCGATTGGAATTAGTAGTAATGATGAATACTAATAATGACTTATCTTATCTATTGATGAATTATAGTTAGAACGATAGCGATGAATGAAGATTAGGGATCTATTGAAGAAACTGGGGTTTCTCCTTCACTATCTCTTTTCTTTTCATTTATCACTATTCAAATCTAGCCTTTAGCAAAGATAATCCTCACTCATTTAATCCCAAATTGTAACGAAATTATCAAGAACGGTGACCTCGCTCCAAATTTGGTCGTTGATGATTCTTTTTCCTAAATTTCATAATTCTCATAAAACTTAAGACGAGTTTAGGATTTCATCACCATTTGATCTACTGATCTCCTTCGAATCCTTTACAAGCGGAGATTTCACTCACGCATCATGAAAATAAAAGAATCAAGAATTAGAAATTTCATAATGCAAAAATGTAAAGGAAGTGAGAATTAACAATTGATCATCTTTATTAATCAACTTCTAATTACACATTCCTTCAATCCGAGGGTACAAGAATTGCTCTCGATCGCTCCCTTGAAGAGGTAACTATTCCATCCAATTTCGCTTTGCTCGATCTCCATGAGACTTGGACCTATCGAGGATCTCACGCTCTTGATGACGATCAGCTTCGCATAAAGGATCTTGAATGTCGTCGCTTGATGATGTTCTCAACAATTCTTGATTTGGATCTTGATTAAGAATTGAATTGGATTGAATTGGCTCTCAAATTGTCTCCCCAAATTGCGTAACCCCCGAAATGAAGGCTTAGGTCCTTTATATAGCCCTTCACCAATCTTCCACTAGATGCTAGGTCAATCTTCCCCAAGAAGCTAGATAGTTGTAGGGAAACTTCTAGAATAAGGTAGTTATCAAGCTTCCTCAAGAAGCTAGGCTGTTGGAGGGAAGTTTCCAGAACAAAGTTGTTACAATGGAGCATCTTCAACAAGCCTGGTAGTTGCAATGAAGCTTCTGGAAAAGTATCGTCACCCGATGCCCTAACTCGGCCGCGGATCCGCGGCGGATCGGCCTGACTCGGCCGCGGTTCCGCGGCCGTTTGGTGAGTTTGTGGCTTCATTCTTTCTGTGTATTCTGGTGTTGACCAATTGGTGTTCAGGTGATATCTAGAATTCTGTTATCTCTTCTAAATCTCTGCCAGATTTTATCTCTTTGATTTGATGCGTTTTATCGGTGAATTTGCGATTCTAATATCTGTCTTGAAATAATTTTCTGCACAAAATCTCACTGAAGAATGTTGAGATATACAATATCATGCTTGAAATAATAAACACACAATTTCCTTCCAGAATGTTGATTATAATGTATAACAGGTGGTATTTGATATTTTTCCAGACGAACTTGTAATACGTGTTATATTTATAGCAAACACCCTTAGATGTTTATAAAAGTGTGGAAATTGTTATGTTAAAGATTATAATATTTTCGACTGAACAAATTTCTCCAAACTTGATTTTGATCGTCTCGAGCAAATTTCTTTTATTCAAGAGAAGGAGAAAATAGAAAGGAAAAGAGAAACTAACTAGCACACTTTCGTAGGCAGCACGATTGCACTGAGCATGTGCAACAAGCCTTTAAACCTCTAGATGTCCCTAGTAGGAGGAGTGTTGTCTCCTGAGGGTTTTCAGCGGATTGCACCCACAAAATCCTATAATAAAAGGAAGACTGTGAAAGTTACATATAAAGATAAGAATTGTAAAAGATTGAACTTAAGAATCAGAGTTCCCAACTACACTAACTTTTCGGTTGTCATGAGCTCTATCTTATTAGTCATGAAAAGATGTTAGAAATCATATCATCCCTCAATAAAACATCGCCTTTATTCTTCATTCTTACCTTTCTTCCAAATATCGATCATATACCCCTACGTGTGTGTGTGTGTAAGACATCCCTACACTTAGAGAATTCAATTCAAGCTATCATACTCTTGTCCATCTACCTCGGTATTTTTTAGTCGGTGAATATTTTGGATAGAATTGCTCACACATTTTTCATGCGACCGTTAATACTTCTTGAGGTACTAACCGACCGATTACTAAATGTGCTCACATATTACGTGTAATTAGCAATTTTCTCGTCTTGTAACACCTAAGGTTTAGCAGTGACTCCCAAACCAGTTGCTCTAAGGCACTAAATGATGAAGCACCCTTGCTATATTTTTTTATGCTGCCTTGGTGATTACAAAACCAGTGTTCATTTTTCTTCACCATTTTTATACTTTTATGCTTCATTTATTATTTTCTTCGTACTTTGGCTTTTAGACAAGAGCATTTCAAGGTATCCTGTACTATCCCGAGTTTCAATACGTGTGTAAATGCGTATGGTAGGGTATCAACGTTCAAAATGTTTGGCTTCCAGAATATGAACTATTTTTCAGACTTATTTTTATCCTCAAATTAGTGACTTCCTTCATCTTACTAACCCTTGGGACAATGGCTCATAACTACTTATTACTTGTTTCGTTTAAGAAAACATCTAACTTTCTTGGTTTTCTTAAATTCTTCCAATCTTTTAAATGTAATTTTTCACTTTCTACTCTTTTATTATAAAAGAAAATTTTTGAAAATTTTGTTGTGCTTATGCAAAGTGTTATGCAAAGTGATGCGTAAATATGCACAAACCTCCCCCAAATCTGTTTACAGCAGTGTCCTCGCTGTTGTCTCTTTTAAATCTCAAAAACCTGTAGGCTTCGGAGGAAAAGTTATTAACGGGGACAAGAATAAATGAAAGTAAAAATCTTCCCCCAAACTTATTTTTTATTTTATTTATTTTTTTTTTTATTATGTACAATTTTACATTTTTTTTATAACCTCACCTCCATTCTAAAGATAGGACAATATTACCGAGACATGAAGGTGAGGTGGAGGAAAATTAGTTATTATAAAGTGGCTCCTGTAAAAACAGGAGCTCCTCCATGGGGTCAGTGGAAAAATACGGTTTTAATCTATGCCCATTCACTTTGAAAATTGTACCGTTTTTTCTATTTTCAACTTCAACTGCCCTGTGCGAATAGACATACCGCGCCACAAATGGTCCTTTCCAACAAGATCGGAGCTTACCCGCATGAAGATGGAGACGGGAGTCGTAAAGAAGGACTTGTTGTCCAGGAGTAAAAGTTTTTCTCAAAATATTTTTATCGTGAAATACCTTAGTCCGATTCTTTACAATCACCGCATTATCATAAGCTTCATCGCGGAGTTCGCTTAGCTCATTTAATTCCAGCTTCCGAAAGATGCAGGCTTGATTTAAATCGAAGTTAAGTTCTTTAAATTGTCGATGTAGTTCGTTAATGAGTACGGGTCGTCTACTGAGATTCGTGTATTTATTCGTTCTAGTTTTAGTTGAGTCGAAAGAAAATAGTAAAGGAAATTCAAGAAGATGAATCAAGATTTATTAGATGAAATATTTTCAAGAAACATTATGAAAGAATTTAAGATTTAGTAATTAAGAAAGTGTCCAATTTCAATTTTAGTTATCAAGAAAATGAAGAATAGCTTGTAGGATTCGATAGGAATTAGTAGCAATGATAAATACTAATAATGACTTATCTTATCTATTGATGAATTATAGCTAAAACGATGGCGATGAATGAAGATTAGGGATCTTTTGGAGAAACTAGGGTTTCTCCTTTACCATCCCTTGTCTTTTCATTGATCATCATTCAAATCTAGCCTTTAGCAAAGAGAATCATCAATCATTTAATCCCAAATTGTAACGAAATTATCAAGAACGGTGATCTCGTTCCAAATTTGGTCATTGACGATTATTTTTCCTAAACTTCATAATTCTCATAAGACTTAAGATGAGTTTAGGATTTCATCACCATTTGATCTACCGAATTCCTTCAAATCCTTTACAAGCGAAGATTTCACTCACGCATCATGAAAACAAAAGAATCAAGAATTAGAAATTTCATAATGCAAAAGTTAAAAGAAAACGAGAATTAACAATTGATCACCTTTATTAATCAACTTCTAATTACACTTCCTTCAATCTGAGATTACAAGAATTGCTCTCGATCGCTCTCTTGAAGAGGTAACTATTCAAATTTCACTTTGCTCGATCTCCATGAGACTTGGACCTGTCGAGGATCTCGTGCTCTTTATGATGATCGGCTTCGCGTAAAGGATCTTGAATGTCGTCGCTTGATGTTGTTCTTAACGATTCTTGATTTGGATCTTGATTAGGAATTGAATTGGATTTGGTTTTGGTTTGTATGCTAAAAATCGACTACCATCAACAACTTCATCAATGTAGGCTTAGGTCTCTTTTTATAGCCCTTTACCAATCTTCCACTAGAAGCTAGGTCAATCTTCCCTAAGAAGCTAGGTAGTTGCAGGGAAACTTCTAGAATAAGGTAGTTATCAAGCTTCCTCAAGAAGCTAGGCTGTTGGAGGGAAGTTTCCAGAACAAGTTTGTTACAATGGAGCGTATTCAACAAGCTAGGTAGTTGCAATGAAGCTTCTGGAAGGAACTTGTCACCCGATGCCCTAACTCGGAGGCAGATCGGCCTGACTCGGCCGCGGATACGCGGCCGTTTGGTGAGCTTGTTGCCTCATTTTCTCTGTGTATTCTGGTGTTGGTTTTTAGGGTTATATGTGATCTCTGGAATCTTCTTATCTCTTCTGAATCTCTGCCAAATTTTAACTCTTTGATTTGCTGTATTTTGTCGGCAAATTTGTGATTCCGTTATCTGTCCTGAAATAATTTTCTGCACAAAATCTCACTGAAGATTGTTGAGATATACAATATCATGCTTGAAATAATAAACACACAATTTCCTTCCAAAATGTTTATTATATTGTATAACACGTGGTAATTGATATTTTCTAGACGAACTTATAATACGTGTTATATTTATAACAATCATCCTTAGATGAATAGAAAAGTGAGGAAATTGTTATGTTAAAGATTGCAATATTTTCGACTGAACAAATTCCCCCAAACTTGATTTTGATCGTCTCGAGCAAATTTCTTTTATTCAAGAGAAGGAGAAAATAGAAAGAAAGAGAAAAACTAACTAGCACACTTTCGTAGGCAACACGATTGCACTGAGCACGTGCAACAAGCCTTTAAACCTCTAGGTGTCCCTAGTAAGAGGAGTGTTGTCTCCTGAGGGTTTTCAGCGGATTGCACCCACAAAATTATATAATAAAAGGAAGACTGTGAAAGTTACATATAAAAATAAGAATTAAAAAGAATGACTTTAAAAATCAGAGTTTCCAACTACACTAGCTTTTCAGTTGTCATGAGCCACATCTTAATAGTCATGAAAAGATATTAGAAATCACATCATCTCTCAATAAAACATCTCCTTTATTCTTCATCCCTACCTTTCTTCCAAACACCGATCATATACCCCTACGTGTGTGTAAAAGACATCCCTACACTCAGAGAATTCAATTCAAGTTATCATACTCTTGTCCATCTACATCAGTACTTTTTAGTCGGTGAATATTTTTAGCTGGAATTGCTCACACATTCTTCATACGACCGTTAATACTTCTTGAGATACTAACCGATCGATTACTAAATGTGCTTACATATTAGGCGTAATTAGAAATTTTCTCGTCTTGCAACACCTAAAGCTTAGCAGTAACTCCCAAACCAATTGGTCTAAGGCACTAGGTGATGAAACACCCTCGCTATATTTTTTTTATGCTGCCTTGGTGATTACAAAACCAGTGTTCATTTTACTTCACCATTTTATACTTTTATACTTCATTTTTATTTTCTTCGTACTTTGGCTTTTAGACAAGAGCATTTCAAGATATCCTCTACTATCCTGAGTTTCAAGACGTATGTAAGTGCGTATAGTAGGGTATCAACATTCAAATGTTTGGCTTCCAGAATAAGAACTATTTTTCAGACTTATTTTTATTCTCAGATTAGTGACTTCTTTCATCTTACTAACCCTTGGGACAACGGCTCATAACTACTTATTACTGGTTTCGTTTTAAGAAAACATCTAACTTTCTTGGTTTTCTTAAACTTTTCCAATCTTTTAAATGTAATTTTTCACTTTCTAATCTTTTGTTATAAAATAAAATTTTTTGAAAATTTTGTGCTTATGCAAAGTGATACGTAAACCTCCAGGAAGACGCACCATTTATCATTTGATTGATATGAATTTTGATGTGTTAAAAAGTGTTATCACAATCAAAGAATTTATAGCCGCAATTAATAACGGTGTCAATGTAGTTCGTTAATGAGTACGGGTCGTCCACTGAGATTCGTGTATTTATTCGTTCTAGTTTTAGTTGAGTCGAAAGAAAATAGTAAAGAAAATTCAAGAAGATGAATCAAGATTTATTAGATGAAATATTTTCAAGAAATATCATGAAAGAATTTAAGATTTAGTAATCAAGAAAGTGTCCAATTTCAATTTTAGTTATCAAGAAAATGAAGAATAGCTTGTAGGATTCGATAGGAATTAGTAGCAATGATGAATACTAATAATGACTTATCTTATATATTGATGAATTATAGCTAAAACGATGACGATGAATGAAGATTAGGGATCTTTTGGAGAAACTAGGGTTTCTCCTTCACCATCCCTTATATTTTCATTGATCATTATTCAAATCTAGCCTTTAGCAAAGAGAATTATCAATCATTTAATCCCAAATTGCAACGAAATTATCAAGAACGGTGATCTCGTTCCAAATTTGGTCATTGACGATTCTTTTTCCTAAAGTTCATAATTCTCATAAGACTTAAGATGAGTTTAGAATTTCATTACCATTTGATCTACCGAATTCCTTCGAATCCTTTACAAGCGGAGATTTCATTTTCTTGATAACTAAAATTGAAATTGGACACTTTCTTGATTACTAAATCTTAAATTCTTTCATGATGTTTCTTGAAATTATTTAATCTAATAAATCTTGATTCATCTTCTTGAATTTTCTTTACTATTTTCTTTCGACTTAACTAAAGCTAGAACGAATAAATACAATTGATCACCTTTATTAATCAACTTCTAATTACACATTCCTTCAATCCGAGATTACAAGAATTGCTCTCGATCGCTCCCTTGAAGAGGTAACTATTCCGTCGAATTTCGCTTTGTTCGATCTCCGTGAGAATTGGACCTGTCGAGGATCTCGCGCTCTTGATGACGATCGGCTTCGCATAAAAGATCTTGAATGTCGTCGCTTGATGATGTTCTCAACGATTCTTGATTTGAATCTTGATTAGGAATTGAATTGGATTGAATTGGCTCTCAAATTGTCTCCCCAAATTGCGTAACCCTCAAAATGAAGGATTAAGTCCTTTATATAGCCCTTCACCAATCTTCCACTAGAAACTAGGTCAATCTTCCCCCAAAAAGCTAGGTAGTTGTAGGGAAACTTCTTGAATAAGGTAGTTATCAAGCTTCCTCAAGAAGCTAGGCTGTTGGAGGGAAGTTTCCAGAACAAAGTTGTTATAATGGAGCGTCTTCAACAAGCCTGGTAGTTGCAATGAAGCTTATGGAAAAGTATCGTCACCCGATGCCCTAACTCGGCCGCGGATCCGCAGCGGATCAGCCTGACTCGGCCGCGGTTCCGCGGCCGTTTGGTGAGTTTGTGGCTTCATTCTTTCTGTGTATTCTGGTATTGGCCAATTGATGTTCAGGTGATATTTAGAATTCCGTTATCTCTTCTGAATCTCTGCCAGATTTTATCTCTTTGATTTGCTGCGTTTTGTCGGCGAATTTGCGATTCCGATATCTGTCCTGAAATAATTTTCTGCACAAAATCTCACTGAAGAATGTTGAGATATACAATATCATGCTTGAAATAATAAACACACAATTTCCTTCCAGAATGTTGATTATAATGGTATTTGATATTTTTCCAGACGAACTTGTAATACGTGTTATATTTATAACAAACACCCTTAGATGTTTATAAAAGTGCGGAAATTGTTATGTTAAAAATTGCAATATTTTCGACTGAACACCATACCCCCCCTCTCTCTCATACCCTCACATAGCATGCCATGCGTCATCATGAGTGTGTCCCCTCTCTCTCTCTCTCTCTCTCCTCTCTCAATCATGGCATATCTTTCTTTTCTTTTTCTATTCTCACATAATAAACCAAATACAATGAAACAAACAAAATAAAACAACATGCAACAAAATGCACATGATATGGTGCACTAGCCATGGTTACTTAAAATGACAGATTTGGCTTAATCGTGATTAGTAGTGCACTAATCAAGTTTAATCTAAACTTGCATATAATTAATTATAAAAATGCTAGAACCCGATAAATATCTTTTTAATAAGTAAATCATTCTAATCTTGCATTATTTTCCAAATATTGGTATATAATTATACCATTTTACGAAAAACCACTATTCGCAATTCAAATAGTTTTCATGAAATATATTATTTTAATATTTAAATTCCAAAAATATTATTTTATATTTCTGAAATGTTACAATAAAATTCGAATCTTGTTAAACTAACAAGATATTCATATGATAGAATAAAATTCTATCTTAAGAAAATATTTTCTAATCTGGTTTAAAACAAATAAGAAATCTTCTCTGTTAAACAGAAAGCCTTTGGATTAAAAATCCAACGGTAAATAAAATTCAACAAAACAATTGGATTGATTATAAAATCAATCATGATCTCTTAATGAGTGATTTTCTTAACAAATTGATTTTTTTCCTTCTCTTATAAATAGGAGCAAACACAGACGGAAAAGGAAAAAAAAGAGAACACAGACGGAGAAAAGGAGGAGAGAGAAGACAAAAACAGGAAAGAAGAGAATTTAAGTCTCGGAAAATACTTGTTTCATCATAACATTCTAGGTAAAAAAAAGAAATTCACAGAGATTGTTCTATCTTTTCTTGACTTTTCTAAGGATTTAACCCTTCACATAAGAACTTAGTTCTTCCTCTGGTTGAGATCTCTAGAAGCAAATCTCCCCATAAGTTGAGAATTTAATTCTCATCGGGGAGATTCTGTCATGCAAATTCAAAACCTAAGGGAAAGAACCGAGTTCAAAGAATTTAATTCTTACAGAGATATATGGGAATTTAATTCCTCTGAAAATCAAGATTTAACCCTACAATAAGAATTTAATTTTTACAAAAACAAGAGGCATGAGATCCTCCAAAATCCTAGCATGAGATTAAAATCTCCAAACACTCAGAAGGAAAAATTGGTGATTCGTTAGTAATACTACAATAAGATCTCGCGTGCTCCACGTGAGCGTCTCTAATGAATAAAAAGGTAAAGATTCAAACCGCCTCGCGTGCTCGCACGTGAGCACCACAAGAATCAAGTGTTTAACACTTCTATATAAAAAAAAGGAGGGGAATAGAACCTGGAGAACAGCTCCCACTATGGGGCGCCTCACATGCCCACACGTGAGTGCTTCTAAAGTGCAGTGTTTAACACTGATTCAGAGTCTCGCGTGGAAACACGTGAGTGCTGAACATAACCAAGTGCTCAGCACTTATAAAAGAAAGAGGGAATAAAACCCAGAGAACAACTCCTACTTTGGGGCGCCTCACGTGCCCACACGTGAGCGCTTCCAAAGTGCGGTGTTTAATACCGATTCAGAGCCTCACGTGGGAACATGTGAGTGCTGAACATATACTAGTGCTTAGAAGTTTGGGAAATCAACTTCAGTCTCAAATTGGCTAAGTCTTCCTGAGGTCAAAACCTCTTTGATCTCCAGATCAACCGAACCTTTATGCTCATGTTTTCCTAAACTAATCTCAATCTCAAACATGACTGATGACCACTCAACTGATGATATCCAAAACGATATTCATCTCACATTCCCCTGAGGAAATCTTAGTCTCAAAATACGACTAATGATTTCTGGGTCGACCACCAACTCCTTTTTTTTCCTCGAATAGGGAAATTTGTTCAATGGTACATCTCTCTACACCTCTGATACATGTCGTTGTAATTTCTCAACGTCTTCGGAGAGGTGGTGGATCCCGACAGCCAACTGTTTTTTGGTGCACTTCCTAAGCTGACGTCCACATCCCAGATCAAACCATATCCCAAGCTGAATGTGTTCCATATCATCGTTGCTCATCCCAACACGTAACAAATACACGTGCACGCAATGTGATCTATGGACTGTAACATCCTCAAACTAAAACCTCACCTCAAAAATGGTGATCTAAGACCGAAACGTCCTTAAACTACAACAGACCGAAATGTCCTTAAACTGCAACAGACTGAAATGTCCTCAAACTACAACGTTGCCCCCCAAAATTGCGACAACGGACCGTAACGTTCTTAAACTACAACAGACCGAAATGTCCTCAAACTACAGTTTTGCTTCCAAAATGGCGACAACGGACCGTAACGTCCTTAAACTAAAACCTCACCACAAAAATGGTAATCTACAGACCGAAATGTTCTCAAACTACAGCTTTGCCTCCAAAATGGCGACAACGGACCGTAACGTCCTTAAACTAAAACCTCGCCGCAAAAATGGTGACCTATAGACCGAAATGTCCTCAAACTACAGCTTTGCATCCAAAATGGCGACAACGGACCGTAACGTCCTTAAACTAAAACCTCACCTCAAAAATGGTGATCTACATACCGAAACGTTCTTAAACTACAACAGACCGAAACGTTCTTAAACTACAACAGACCGAAACGTCCTCAAACTACAACATTGCCTCCAAAATGGTGACAACGGACTGTAACGTCCTTAAACTAAAACCCCGCCTCAAAAATGGTGATCTACAGACCAAAACGTCATCAAACTACAACGTTGCCTCCAAAATGGCGACAACGGACCGTAACGTCCTTAAACTAAAATCTCACCTCAAAAATGGTGATCTACAGACCAAAACGTCCTCAAACTAAACGTTGCATGTCCTCAAACTAAACGTCGCCTCCAAAATGGCGACAACGGACTGTAACGTTCTTAAACTAAAGCCTCACCTCAAAATGGTGATCTACAGACCGAAACGTTCTCAAACTAAACGTTGCCTCCAAAATGGCGACAATGGACCGTAACCTTCTTAAACAAAAACCCCACCTCAAAATGGTGATCTACAGACCGAAACGTCCTCAAACTAAACTTTGGCTCCAATATGGCGACAACGGACCATAACATCTTTAAACTAAAACCTTACCTCCAAAATAGTGATCTACAGACCGAAATGTCCTCAAACTACAACTTCGCCTCCAAAATAGTGATCTACAGACCGAAATGTCCTCAAACTACAACTTCGCCTCCAAAACGGCGATAAGGGACCGAAACGTTCTTAAACTAAAACAACAGAGCCCAAAATGCTCTCTTGTTGGATCTGAAATAAAAATGATCCTAACACTCCGTTAAGTAGATCTTAGTCTCAAATTAGACTAACGTATTCTTAACAAAAAAAAACAATCGAGCCCCAACTTCTCACAAACATTTAAGTCGATCTTGATCTCAAAAAAGATCAACGATCCATAAATTAACCCAAAACCAAATCTAAGATATACGGATTTGGACTAATCCATGCCCTACGGGCGACAACATAAATTAGTCTCCGTATACAATCCACGGGCAACCAAAAATAAAACAAATATACATGACACGAAGTGAACTTCTGGAGCAGGAGAAAGTGGTTATCGCGATGCGGTAACGTAATTAACTGCAGAGGCTTGCGCCTGCAGGGAAGAGCGTCTTCACAATCAAAAACCATAAGGGGGAATCTGACGAAGTCTGCTACAACGGCCGCATCCATCCAAACCTCCGATATTTGGTGCCATAAATCAACTTGGCATCTTCGGAGATGTGGACGGATAAATCCAAATAGCATCTGCTCTCAAATTTAGGTAAGACGGCCTACGCGGTTCGTCTCTGTTTTCGGCGGTAAGCACCCCTTTCTATACATTTAAACAAATAATTCTGTACAGGAATTTCAGAGTCGTTACAGATGGAGTGGAACTGCTTCCGTCCCCATTGCGAAGTGCACGGTGGGGGGATCGCCTGCTCGTCGTCGAAGTCGATCGACGGTGGCTCATGCTAGGATCTTCGTTGCGGTGTTCGCTCGTCATTGTGTTGAAGGCGGAGAGAAACTTTTTGGTGGAAAGTTTGACATTTCCCACAAACTGTGCCAACTGATGGAGGTCAGAATCTCTCAAAGATGTTGTCCTCCGTCGATCTTGTGGCCAGCGAGGCTGAAGGGCTGAGATTTGTTATGGAAGATTGAGCGCATGGATCTCAATGGGTTTGCTGGTTGATATTGGTTGATATTGACGCCGAGCTACCTGCAAAAGAAGTCCCGGAGTGGGAAACCACCGTAGGACCCTCCGACGATCAAGTAACTATCGGGGAATATTTATGCAGAGTAGCGGCGTATCGGAATGAGTTCGAGTTACCTAAATCGTCTGGAGGAGGGGTTTATATAAGGGTCACATTGGAGCAAGCCGATGCAAGATTCTCGCCGTCTGTTTCGTCCATGTGTCACGTCCGCATTGATGGTGAGATACACTCATTAATGGTGAGATACGCTAGCGTGGGATGAGGGATGTGGAGCGTCGGAGATCTCGTCGTGGCGAGATACACGAAGCTGTTACGGGGACGCTCATGCTCCATGCTTCCGGCCAAACAAGGACCTTGAGGAATCTCACCTATAGGATAGCTCGGGAACGAGTAAGGAAGTTTGGTAAAGGAAAGTTGAGGAAACTCAATCCGAGAAAGCTCGGACTTTGCGCTACTGGTCCTAAGCCGTTCGAGACGGCAAGGGGGCTGAGGAAGCTCGGCTCTAGGATAGCTCGATGAGCTATTAACTGGTGGTTTGTCGAAGAAGGAATACACCTAGGGGAAGGCCCCGTGCGGTCGGAGCCTATTCCTCGGATGGAGTCTCGGTGGCGAGATACCGAGGAATATTCTCTTATTCCGGTTTAATAGCCTCAGGAATCTAGTTGGCATACATGTGTGATACGTCATCTGCTATGTTCCGTGATATGAGGAATCCCCACTTACGAGTATCATCAGATAGAAACAGTTTAAGGATGAAAATTGCACATATCTCATTTTCAAAATGGTTGCCAAACAAACCAAAGTTAGCATTTTAGAGCTAACTTTTGCTAATTTTATGAAACCACGGTTTACAATATTTAACTCCAATTTTATGGAAACCACGGTTTACAATATTTAACTCCAATTTTATGGAAACCACGGTTTACAATATTTAACTGCATCTATATCTTTTCGTATCGTCTCCATCCACGTTTTCTTCGGTTTCTCTTTCGTCATTTTGACCTGGCCTAAATCGTACGAGCAACATGAAAAGCAGAAATTTTTATTTTTTACCAACTTTATTTATTTAACAACGATATATATCAACTAGATAGGTCCCAAATACATCCAGCCTTAGAACTCAACGCAACATGAACAGCATATTTTTATCACACGCATTCAAATCATCAAAATTCACAGGTACTTGCCACCAGTAGGATGAGTACCGGCCGCCGCCGGATAACTAGGATTAGGAATATTCGCAGGTGCCACAACCGACCCAAGAGGAGTGGTGTGGTGACGGCGTCCGCGTGCGTCGATGGTCTCTGCCCTGTGCTCGGCCTTTTCCCGATGGAGCTCGGCCTTGGCTCCCGCCTCTTTCGCCTTGGCTCGCTCATGCACAAGCTCTCTCTCTCGTTTTGTATGAGCCGTCAGCATCTCGGCTTTCTCTTCGGCTTTGGCGGTGCCCTCCCTTATCTTCTCCTTGGCCGCGCTCGCCATGTCCTTCGCCTTCTCCTTTGCTCCATGCATTGTTGCTGACTTTTTTTTCCCGTTTCTTTTGGAAGCGATTGTTGTTGCATGTGTCTGATCTGAAAGTTAGTTTGGATAGCTATGGGCCGGCGTCGAGGATTTTATTGATGGTGGAGACCGAGCAGGAGTTGCCACGTCAGTTAGAAGACGTGGGGGTCATGCAAGTGGACTTGGGTCATCCGCTTAACACGTGGAATCGTAATGCATTGCTGGAAATAAACCGATCCGAAGGGCTTAGGCGGTAGGGAAGCATACGGATACGGATAAAAAGTGAGACTTTTCCTTCTTTATAATTATGTTATCTTGTGACAATCCACAATGAATGATAATAGATGGTCTAACTCACCTTTTCAATCTTTCTTTTTTTGTTTGGATGTGGCCTTGCCCAAACCCAGCGCGCCCACAGCAAATACAAAGCGCGCGTCATGCACACACCCAACGCGTCTCTGAAAGCGTTAATTTGTGGCCACAGTTCTCCACCTGGGGTTTGAACCCGGCATTCTCCCCAAAAAAGGGCGTGCCATGCAACTGAGCTGTTGCTCATTGGTGCCTTTTCACTCTAATGAAGAGGTTGATTCGTATGTCTAGATTGATAAAAAAAGATATCTTTGAAAGGAATAATTTGCTCCCACAAACCCACCAAAAGATGGCCGAGAATCGCCATCTCTTTCTTTCTTATTCGTAGATGTGTTGTATCGAGTATCTTTAGTATAGTGCCAAATGAAAGGGGTTACTTACTTTCTTTGAAATTGTGACCCCAATTTTATGTCATTTGGGATTTACTTATGTATCAAAATATTAGGAAATTACCATATTAAATGTTAGAAAAAGAAAACAAAATTACTTTATAGCTAAATTCTCTACAATAGTAACTACCTCCGTCTTTTGTGGGCGATTATTTTTATCTATAAAACTAATCATATCATTTTAAAATTAAGAAGCTTTAATGTTAAATTATTTTAAAAATATATTTCGCTGCACATTCTAAATTCCATAACCGGATTATTATGTTTTATTTTCAAATACGTGTAAAGCTGTGTATAGCTAGTGCAAAATTATTGGGCATTTGAATAATTTATCCTGCACTACCAGAATTAGTCCATCGATGGACAAACCCTATTTCACAACAAACAGCGTGTCTTGTTCCTTCTCTATTTATTTGGAGAGAGAGATCTCTCTCTCACTTTGCTATTTGTTATATGTGTTACTATTGGTTATACCGGAGAGAAAATATATAATAGTCTTAAAAATACTGGATTTTTATTTTAATCTCATTCGTCTGTATCACACCACAGATAATGGATAAGCTGCTTCTACCTTATTAGACTTTATCATTATTATATCTTGATAATATACCATATTATTATGTGGGCTCAACCAAGCTACATTAACAAGAAAATAACAATGCAAAATGAGAAGAATGAACCGAGATTTGGGTTATTCGGCTTGGCTCAAGTTTTAAACGAGTTTAAAATCCTTTTCAAACTCGGCTCGTTTATTTATCGAACGAGCTTGAGTGAGTTTTCACCGGGCATAAGCCGAACCTCAATCTATATCGAGCCTATATAAAATCTTGAAAATAGCTGCAAATAATAACAAGAATAAATGAAAAAGGATCCATAGAGATGTTCAATATTATTTTTGACATACTGAGTAGAGAGAAATATTATTGTTATAACTAGTTGAACGAGCTTGTGATTGTTTGATTTGTTTATATTTTAGTGTAACAATATTTGATTAAATATTTAGATCTGAATTTCTTGTTAATAGACAAGTTAATAAAAATATGATCCGAATTTAATGATAAGTAACCTTTTTCTACCATAAACTAATTAAGCCATGAACTATATGAGCCTTAAACGAGCCAAGCCTGAACACAAGCCGAGCTCGAACATGCTATGTTCATATTTGTTCTTCTCTTTTATCGAATTTCAATTTATGTTCATGCTCAGCTTATTAAATTATCAATGAGCTTGGACAGAGCTTTTCCCGGCCGATTCAAGCTAAGCTTCCGAGCTTCAAGCTTTTTTAACAACCCTAACATTTATCAGATATGTTTTAGTACTTTTAGGTTTTGGTAGAAGAAAACAAAAGTGCAAGGATACTGACACTGAATCGGCCCAAGCAGCTGAATGCCCTCCCAACTCAAATGGTTTGTTTCTTATATCTTATATCACCTAGATCTCTCTTTTTAAATTTAATAGGGGCAGTATGCTCAGAAAATTAATTGCTAACTGTGAGTTTTATCCAAAATATAATTTTCTTTTATTACACATAATTTTTGAAAACAATCACATAAACAACCAATCTTATAAAATTTAGGAAGCCAGCCGAGCGAAGAGAGAAATGCATTACCACTCCTCGTAGAGATTGTGCCTGCAAAAACACTTTCAAACCGCTATGATCGATCTCCGGTTGAATTAGTTCTACCAATGACATTTACTTGGTCCTGGGTTTTTTTGATTGTTTTTGAATTATCAATGAAGTTGGACCTATTGGGCCTAGAGAGAAATGCATTACCACTCCTCGTACAGATTGTGCCAGCAAAAACACTCTCAAACCGCTATGATCGATCTCCGGTTGAATTAGTTCTACCAATGACATTTACTTGGTCCTGGGTTTTTTTGATTGTTTTTGAATTATCAATGAAGTTGGACCTATTGGGCCTAGAGAGAAATGCATTACCACTGCTCGTACAGATTGTGCCAGCAAAAACACTCTCAAACCGCTATGATCGATCTCCGGTTGAATTAGTTCTACCAATAACATTTACTTGGTCCTGGGTTTTTTTGATTGTTTTTGAATTATCAATGAAGTTGGACCTATTGGGCCTAGAGTTGATTAATTTCCTCACAAATTTGCAGGTTTGGAATGCATACGCCAGAAAAAACCCTATCGTAATTTTAAATGTTTTCAACCCTTTCCGTCAAAATGAAAAATTTATATGTTTTATTTATCTAATTTAATTTACATTCCAATTACCAAACTCAAAACTAAAATGTGATTATTATTCATAAAGAAATTATAGATTGAATCGGAATAATCTGGCATAGTAATCATATATATCGATAAGGACCGATATTTAATTAATTAGGGTAAGTTAGAGGAACAAAACTATTTGCTATTTGACTTGAGATAGGGAGCTTGAATGACCGACAAACCCACCGTTGCCGGTCCCAAGTCTGGATGAGAAAGGGTGAGGGTTGTGGTAGGCTTGTGACAGCCAACATAAAACTTTGTCACATTCTATGACATGCGGATGATCCCAAAGACAAGCTACTAATTTTGAAGGTACTATTCCTCTATTGATAATCGATTAAGCGATTATTTGTTTTCAGTTTAGCATTTTCAAAAGAAAGTGAGAAAGCGAAACTACTTTCTTAGTTTCTTTGTTTGATTACAAAAATATAAAAGGGAATATGATGGAAAACAGGCTGGCCACATCATTCACTTTCTGTTTTCACTTTCTCTTCAAAATCCAAGTAAGTGGATGGAAAGTGAGAAAGAGCCTTTGCTAATTATTTATTTATTCTATTTCTCTTTACTGAATACATATCTAACAATTAATCTTCATTCTGTAATGTATATCCAACACAAACTATTTCATGTTCTTCGGCATAGCCCTCGCCAAGAGGCACCGGATCAATGCTCCTTGATGGCATTAAGAGCTTTGCTCCATGCAATGGCAGAGGCCTCGTTGAGGTCGACGTAAAACTGGTCCGACCCCTTGTAATCAGTCACCGCCTTTCTAGCCCGAATCTCGGCAACCTCCGACGCCTGAAGCGCCGCCTCGGCATCCCGCCTGCTGGCATCCCTCGCCCTCTTCATGGCCGCAAAGCGATCGGCCAGTTCCACCAACTTCGCCTCGATGATTCGGTGGGACTCACTTAGGCGGTGATAGGACTCCCGGCACCTTAAGACGGCGAGCTCCGCGACGGCCGATCGGGCTTCAAGGATAACCATTCTCTCCCTCTCCAGATGCAGCTCAAGTCGTAGATCCCCGGCCTCCGAAGAAGACTTCCCTGCCGGCCTCATAGCATGGATATCCCCCTCGGCCTCCATGCTAGTGACGAGGGCGCAGTGCTGAAGGACCTGACGAAAAATGGCAGAGAAACTTAGAGACACCTGAACTAGAGAAAGGGCCCTCGAAATAACACATGAGGGAGTACATACCTGAACTGCCTCCTGAGCTATAGCTGCCATTTGGGCCTTTAGGGTCCCCCACGGAATCTTGCCCTCGGCCGACTCCTCCATACCAGCAAGCAGGCTGACAGCAACAGAAAGCCCCGACGGGACCACGAAATGGACGTCCCCCTCCTGCACAGGAATCCCCTCCGGAATCTTTGTCGGTGGCGCGCGAGAGAACGTCCTCTTCCTTTTAAGAGGAACCCCGTCTTCGTCCTCTCCTGCATCCTTCGTCTGGGGCTCGGGAATCCGTAGAAGCCTTTGGCCGCCGCCGGGACAATCACCGGAAGCTCGTGACGAGGCAGATGGCCCCACCGTCGGCGGCACATTTGGTGCGGGACTCGGTTCAGCCGGAGGCATGGCCGCACCGCCGGCCCCCCTCCGGGACTGAACACCGAGGGCACCAAGAGTCCCGGATCGATCCATTTATCCTGACAAGGGAGAGGCAGACTCGACTCAGAAGGAGAAGAAGCAGAAGAAAGAAAAAGAAGACATCTAACCTGATGAAGAGAAGTCCTCGGGAGAGAAAAGCCAGAGAACCGACCTCAAGAGGAGAGCTCCGAGCTTACCAGAACAAGAACGAGGAAAATATGATGAGATACGGGCCCTGAAGCGGACCCCACCTCTATTTATAGCCACCGGCGTCCTCATCCAACGGCGACAGTCATCTCCTGCCAAAACGGTTCAGTGCATTCGACGGCCACGATCGCTCCACCCGTCGCATGCGCATTGGCCATGTCCCATCAGACGTCAGAGGTCTGCGGCCCGTCGCGTTAGCCAACCAGTGCCCGACACGTGGACTGTCACTTCAGTAAACGCACACATGATCCGGCGCACCCTTTTTAATGCAAAGATCCCACCCTGATTCGCTGGTATCATCCAGAAAATACAACAGATTACCCGGGGACACGCCCGACGATATCTTCGAAAAGGAGATGACCTTGGGCGACCCGGCAAACCACTCTCGACCCGACCCGTCGGCTGGTCGGGACGAGAGTGGGGGGCTAATGATGATGCTCGATATCGGTGATCTCCCAGATCATGACACGTAGCAAACGACGTATCCCAGAGCATGCAAGAAAGGACCTACAGTGGCCGACCAGACCACTCCTATGCCCGTCCTACAAACAAACGCTGGCTCACCTCCGAGCCCCTGCATAATCGGTCTCCTCGGCCTCACAGCTCGTCTCCGGGCTACTGCGGAACCAAGATACCTCGGCTCTCCCGCTCGTCCGCGAGCTCTCCCGTCGAGGTCAACTTCCTCGGTCTCATCGACCGACCAACGGCACTACTCACAGGCGCAATAGCCATCCCGTGAATCTCACCATGCACGAGATATCCGCCAGCCACATCCCGCGTTCCACGCCATCATGATCCCCCATTAACGAGCCTGTCTCGCCATTAATGCGGGATCCCGCTCATCACGCGGACGTGACGTTGAGAGCGTAACGGCCGGCGTGATTCTTGCGCCTGCCTTGCCTGCTGCCACCGCTGTATAAACCCCTCCTTCAGACGGTCCAAGTAAGCCATTTTTACTCCACTAAGCCGTTACTCTGCTCGGATTTCCTTTATAACTTGACCGTCGGAGGGTCCTCGGCGGTACAACCACCCCGGGACTTCCTTGCAGGTAGCTCGGCGCAAACAACCTCAAACCCATTGAGATCCACACGCTTCAGGAGCCAGCCTCCAGATCAAATAGCAGCCGTCCATCGCCACCATCAGCAGATCAACGGACGGTAACATCTAGGCGTGATCCAGGCCATGCCACATATTTTCTCAAATCTTTAAAAATCATTGTCCTGTCATGTAATATACTGATTATTTATTGACATCCAATTTTGTAAATAAACTTGTGTCTTGTGTACTAATTGACGTTAAATTTATTATTTGGACTTGACCAATAATTTATTAAAAAATGATAATGTAGTTTCAATTTAAAAGTTCTACGAAAATGTTCTAGTTTTAAAAAATTCTATTCTTATTTACAAGTCCCAATTGACTGACATGTCCTACAAGTTATATAGGACTGCAGTCGACTGCAAGGGTAAGACTTGACGGTAGTGTCTTGGTTTTAGGTTGGCCTCGCCCCTGGCCCCATTTATCACATATCCTAAAGTAATCTCAAACGTTATTGTAAATCTCCAGTTCCATGTATATATTTTTCCTAAAAATTTTCATATTATTTTTGTGTATTTTTATATTTATTTATTATTTTAATTATAAATTTTCCTAATCTAAACTCTAACCCATTTCCCTAATCCCGACCCGACGCGGCCCTTTACCCTCTTCTTCTCCATATTCTTCTTTTCTTTTCCTTTTCCTTTTCCTTTTCTTTTCTTTTCCCTCCAAATTTTCCCAACGACTCTCCTCTTTTCACGCTCGATCCCGACCCGGCCCTCGTCGACGCTGCTCCACGCTCATCAACGATTTCTCCAAGATCTTCTCCTCCGAATCCGCACTCCCTCACCCTCTCGTTCTCTCTTTCCTCACCGACGCCTCCGTAAGACCCGCTCCCCCACGACTTGCTCTGCGCCAACTACCTCCACGACTTTCGCACCCACATCCGACGACTTCGCCCATGAAAAGAGAACCAATCCATATCACTCCCCGTGATCTCCTCAACCGTCTCCCACCATCTCTCAACACACCTGAGCTCACCCCCTTCTCTAATCCCCCCAGCCCCTCTTCCGACCCATCTCCGTCCTCACTACCGAGCTCATACCTATTTCCTTTATCAACTCTACTGAGCTACTTTCCACAACCCATACTCGAGACTTCCATCGCCGTCCGCCACCGTCATCACCTGCACTACCCTGCAACCACCATCGGTGGCCAACCATCACGACGAGCTCAGCTGCCACCCACCGCCGGCGTTGACCACAACCACCAATGGGCCCTCGACCTTGTCGTCGATAAGCACCCTCCATCGGACCTCACCACCGTCCATCTCCTTCTTTCTCCAACCTCACAACATCACCTCGTCGGCCCCTACATACTTTACTACCGTTGCAGTCACTGTCGACGTCTCGTTAGCCGTCTTCATAATTGAGCTACCCTTCAAACGCAGCCGATCGAGCCTCACTCTGTAAGTCGATGTAGTACACCCCAGTACTTGTGGGGAGGCGGAATTTTCAAAAACGAACTTGTTTAGTGAACGAACATCGACTAACCGCTTGAATCGAAACTAAACTATAAACAACCAAACACAAAGTGTTTCTAAACTACTGTGTTTAGGGATTATACCTAATGAACCAACTCCTTCGTCTTTACGAACTCCTTGTTCTCCTCGGCCTTCTCGAAGTAGTAGACGATCCACCCGAGAGCAAAACTCCAAGCTTAGCCTCTAAACTTGAGGCAACTAACCTTCTTGGATTGCTAATCAAAGAAGATAGATTGAGATAGAGTGATGGTTATGGATTGATTAGTCTTTCTAATCCTTTGATCTCAACTCATGAGGTGTAAGGATTAGGGTTTGAAGATGAGAGCTTGAGGAGAGAGAAGATGATAATTATTATGAAATGAGAATAGTAAGTTATCATAATATAAATGAAGCATTCTCTTTTATCAACAAAAGAAAATAAGTGATGAATAAGCATGCTTCACAAATATCTAATGGTGATTCATTATCATGACTCATTAAGCATTTATCATGCATTAATGATATGCATGAATCACCCTCATGACTCACTAAACTCATTTAATGCAAATGACACCTAAACCTCCTTAGTCACTACTTCTAGAAGCTTCTCGCATAATTACGAGAACGCCCCTCCAATCCGCAAAAATACGGAAAAATTTTAGACTGTAAAAATCCAATAACCGGATACCAGTAACTGGCTTAAACCAAAACCGACTGGTAAAAACTGTCCGAAAGTCGTACGCGCGTAAACGCACATATGCGTCCGAACCCTTGTCGTAAAACCATACGACCTCTATATCGTTTCGCCTGGAATAGGAAACTCTCTGTGTGGGACTCTAGAGACTCGACTACTACGCTGGCAGTGGGTTTAACCACAGACCGCAAGCGGCACTAGCTGTACGTAACGGTCCCCAGATAGTTGTCGATAAAAAGGCCGATGAGGAAACCCATCCGAACTCCTACTGAGTCTGATGTGACAATCTCCATACAGTCCGGTCCGTTCGTCCAAGACTATCGCATATCGGGCCTAGGGGGGCGGCAAGCGTCAGTCCCCTAATAGCGGTATAAGTCGTGTCGGAGGGAAGCCCATTACACCCTGAGAAACTACTGGAACCTACCAGCAAATCTCGCTTGCCCTGGCCAGGGACTTTGCGTAATGGCTCTCTGACACAGCACGATATCTACTCCCAATACCGGGAGGGACGAATCCTGTCTAACCGCCACTGCCTCCAAGTGCTCGGGACTGCACCCAACTGCTTCCTGTTTGCACGACTCCTTTGAGCCGTGGTAGGGTAGCAATCTAAGAACAGTGGGACACACTCGAGGCGAAGTAGCAGTGTCAAGTCTGCGGACTATGCTGTACTCATGTCACCTGGGAACTGTTCACTGACGACTGGTATCAAACCAACCAACAGTTCCCTGTGAGTCCTGTCCGGTGTACCCGTAACCTAACGAGCACCTGTATACTATCTCCAGTACGACGTACCGACGGCTGTGTGACAGACCATCTCCCCAACTGGGATGAGAAGCGTACACACCAGTCTACTCCGGAGTATCGATGCTCTGTCTCGATAATCCAACGACCAGGGACCAGAATAAGGATGTGCTTGTAGACTACCCAGCCCCCACTAGTGTGACTGCCATCACAACGCTGGTAGACAAGCAAGATCCTAAGAGCTCTATCAATACGTACACTCACATATTAAGATAGAAAAACCAAGTAGCATACTACCATGTTTAGCAAGACTGTTATATACATGTGAATATCCCAAGCTTCCATTAAGTAATATACAAACTAGTATGATACAGTAATGGCCTTCTAGGGCATAAACACTAACAATCTCCCACTTGCACTAGGGCCATGTACTGGCATATCGTAGACCAATGATCTCGAGTAGCCTCTCGAACTGAATCTGAGGAAGGGCCTTCGTGAATGGATCAGCAATGTTCTCTTCTGAAGCAACTCTCCGAACCTCGATCTCCTGACGATCAATGATCTCCCTGATCAGGTGATATCGCCTCAAGATGTGTCTGGACTTCTGATGGGACCTTGGTTCCTTCGCTAAAGCTATAGCTCCGTTGTTGTCGCAATACAGAGGTATTGGATCAACTATGGTAGGAACCACCTGAAGTTCTGTTAGGAACTTCTTCATCCAGACTGCTTCTTTTGCAGCATCGCAAGCAGCTATATACTCCGCTTCCATCGTCGAGTCAGCAACGGTGTCCTGCTTGGAGCTCCTCCAGCACACCGCCCCTCCATTGAGGGTAAAGACATAACCCGACATGGACTTGGAATCGTCCTTATCACTCTGGAAGCCGGAATCAGCAAAGGCCTCCAACCTGAGGTCTTTTCCACCGTAAACCAAGAACATCTCCGTAGTCCTCCTCAGGTACTTGAGAATGTTCTTTACTGCTATCCAGTGTTTCTCCCCTGGGTCTGACTGATACCGGCTTACCACGCTCAGTGCGTAAGCTACATCTGGTCTGGTACACAATATTGCATACATTATAGAGCCTACCGCAGAAGCGTAGGGTATAATAGACATGCGTTCCCTTTCCAAATCAGTCTTGGGAGACATCTCTTTGGAGAGGGTGATTCCGTGACAAGCTGGTAGATTACCGCGCTTAGAATCTTCCATACTGAATCTTTTCAGTACAGTGTCGATATACCTGGACTGCGAAAGTCCCAACATCCTCTTGGATCTATCACGATAGATCCGGATCCCCAGAATGTAAGAGGCATCACCCAGGTCTTTCATGGAGAACCTGTGTGACAAGAATCCTTTGACAGATTGTAGCATAGGAATGTCATTTCCTATTAATAGAATGTCATTGATTTGCAGAGATTCTGCGTGTTTAAGTTTAATTACCGCAATCAGGACGGTTTCGCTTTGCAGCTAGCCGGATGAGTACGGGTCGATCCACAGAGAGATGGGAGTCTTTTTCTTAATGTCTTGACGAGTTAAGTCCAAATATGTTGGGTTTGTTTGAGTTTAGCTAATTGAAAATGAATGATAAGAGAACTTGTTAAGGGTAGGATTTGGTTGGTTTGAGTCGGGAGGATCGCTCACTTGATTCTTTTGCCACTTCTTAATATTGATGTTACGGTAATCGGCAACAACGGGGATTAGCACGACTAAGAGAAAACTTGCGAGTATAAGCTAGGCTTTCCAACACTTCGTTTTCTCTTTTTGGTCCTTGTCCGTCCGTTCTTGGCTCTTAGCCGCGACCTCAAGTTGATTAAACCACAACCGGTCTCACTAGGGTATCACCGCTATTATGAAGAATAGGGTGCCGTAGGGAGCGGATTGTGGATCAATTAACTTGAGTTCAAATCAAGATATTTGTCAAAGAGAAAAGTGAGGGATGTTCCCGTCTTTCAAACTTTCCGTTTCCTACCCTAACAAGTGAGAAATTATTCACCCATTAGAAAAGTTAAATGAAATAAAACAAAGAAAGAGGGTAATAAGAATTGAGGTAGAAAATCACAACTAGCTATTCGGGACCTCACTTAGGCAAGGATCACACTAAGCATCATGGTTGTAAGGATAACCGAAAAATGGAAGAAATATCAAAACGACAATTTTAATAAATAACAACAACTACGTTTAACAATGAAAATTACAAGCAATATAAGAAACGGAATTACAAATTACACATACAGATAAAGAACACTTCTTGCATGCTTCACACTCAACAAAACCTCTCACAAGCTTTAATGGAGGAAGATGGAGGAAAATGGACTTTTATTAGAAACTAAATAATTCTAATACAAAAATTACAAATGAAAACTAAGTCCCCTCTCATGGTTCTGCTCTGGGCTATTTATAGGCCTGGTTCTGAGAGTTTGGTCGTAAAACACAACCCTACACATAATTACAGGAATAACCCCAAAAACCCACACTGCAATGACACGTGTCCGCCGCGCTTGCGCGGCCAAAGCAAGGGTTTGGCCGCGCATGCGCGGCGGTTTGGTGGCCAAACTCTGGCTGCTTTTTTCCTCTATCTTGTGCTCATTTTTCCTGATCTTTGAACACTTTACATTGCAATAATTCAACTAGAAAATCTCCAGATTTCTGATCCAAGACTTCTTCATTTCTTTCACTTTTGACTTTCACCATTTTTGACTTTAATTATTCCTTTAGTCCCAAATGACGACTCTTTTCGTCCCCTCTTCTGAACTGGTACGGGACGGATGCTGGAACCCGGCTTTTATCTGTTTGTGACAGATGTTCTGGATTTTGCCGTAAATGTGGTGATTTTGTCGGATTTGCTCTCTCTTGGACTGAAAACCTGTAATCTGTAACATGCAGCAAATACGGATAAAAAGTATCTACCTGTATGCAATGTGATTAAGAATGGGCGGTACAAATATACAAAAATATGCGATGAACAAATACCCCCAAACTTATCTTCTGCTCGTCCCGAGCAAAACCATTTTATTCACAAAAAATTCCTAACCTCACTTTCGCAGGGAACGCGATTGCACTGAGCACGTGCAACAAGCCGTTAAACCTCTAGGTGTCCCTAGTAGGAGGAGTGTTGTCTCCTGAGGGTTTTCAGCGGATTACACCCACAAAATCCGATAAATTGGCCGTCTACTCTAATTCTCTATTTCAGCATTCTAACCAAAAACCCTATTATCATAAACTTAGAAATTACTAACCCGTATTCTTCACACTTCCTTTCCATTTAACTTAAGATCCTATACGCCTAGCCAGTTTATAAAGCTTTCAGCATCTCCTGAGTTTTCCTTCTTAAGCGGAATCTCAAATCCGGAATTTTTATCCACTCTACTGAAGAAATAAACCCTATTTTTCTTTCCTCATCTCTCCTCCAAACTCTGATTATATACCCCTACGTGTGTGTAATTGTCACCCCTACACTTGGAAATTCAGTTCAAGCTATAATACCCTTGCCTTAATACCTAGCACTACTTCTTTTTATTAATGATGGACGGTTTTGTTCATACATCTTTCATGCGACTATTAATGTTTCTTGAGGCACTAACGGCCGATTACTGAATGTGTGAACTTAAAGCGTAAATAGCAGTTTCCAGGTCTTGACTTCATTCTATTTTTCTCTCTTTTTTCTTTTCCTTTTTTTTTTTTCAAGACCAGATATATTTTTCAGCGTGCTCTTATGGTGTTTAGCTTCAAATACCGTTTTTTCTTTCATACTAGGATTTCAGGCAAGAGTATTTCTAGGTATCCTCTACTATTCCGAGTTTCAAGGTGGTGTATGTGCATTTTGTAGGGTATATACTTTCAAAAATTTGGACTTAAGATTTAGAATTATTTTTCAGAATTATTCTTCAAATAGAGCTTCAATAATTTTCCCTCATCTTGACTTCGCCTAAGAACTAGACTCAAAATTTGCTTATTTCAAAACAAACCGCTGGAGCGTATACTTTCTATAGTTAAACTTCAAGGAATGTTATTTTTAGGGTTCATAATTAACTAAGTTTAAGATCTAGTAGCTTTTAACTAGTTAACTGTCATATTAGACTTGAGTCAAAAACGGTCAATAATATTTTTTTTTTCTTTTAAAATTTTTGTTTTTATTTTCAAGTTTTTCAATTTTTTTTGTATTTTTTCAATTTTTTTTTTCAAAAAAAAAATGCAGTGCAGAATTTAAACATGCAAAGTAAAACCAAATATTTACATAAAAGATAAATAAAATATGCAGATGCAATGCAAGGATAACTATTTACAATCTAATCCCTCCCCCAAACTTGTTAATGGCAGTGTCCTCACTGCCCCCTGCGTCGTCTCCTAGACGCTGCTGCACTCGTCCCTGGTTCACTTGAATCTGTCCTAGGGGCCCTAGATCGCGACCTCGATCTCTCCTCTCGTGCCAAAAGTGTTGCCATTCCTTGTTCTAAGCTCGCCATTCTTTGATCGAGGGTTGTCATCATACCCATCATTCTTTCTACCCCCCTATGTGTCCGTCTAAGTAAGCGTGCTTGCTCAGCGGGGGTAAGCTCTTCCTCGCTCGCTGTGGAGCTCGAGCTGGCTACTACATGCTCGCTCGGTTCTGTGCGTGACCATACATCGTGAAGTCTAGTGTAGGATGTCGAAACACCCTCAAGAACAGGTCGAATGCATGTGTCAGCTTGCATGTGTACTGCAAACTCGTCAGAAGGGATGAACTGGCGACACAGTTGTGTCACCAACATAGGGCACGGATGGTTGGCTGAAGTCTTGCCAGCATCAATCGACTGAAGTAGTACCGTGCACATGTCATAACTTGGATGTTTGTTCATTAATGTGTGCACGATGTGTAGCGATGGTGTAAAAAATGTCGTGTTGTGCGAGCTGCCAAAAATGTTATTTTGTGCCCATCGGCACACAGTCAGCACATTCGCGTAAAGTGTACGCGCCGGAATCCCTTTCCGTGGTTCCCTATAGCAATCATTTCCCATTAACGGGGTGTAATCCTCAAATTGGAGGAGTTGGTCATGGGCGGGTATTCTAGGAATCAATGTGACTTCATGAATGAAGTCCCTATCTATTCGTATTTCTTGCCCTCCCCAAAACAACCTAATAAATCCGTATTTTTGGAAACTCCCCTCCTCAATGTAAGCATAAAACCGTTGGACCAGATCCGGAAGCGCGAATGCGTTCGGATGGTTATACAAAAGATAATTCCATCCGCGTTTCCGGATCTCGTCGCCAAAATAACTCCCGTATACATTATGTTCAAACACTTGCGAAAAATTTCTCTCATATTGAACATGGGAACCCATAACAACAATTCAGAATTTTACAGATCAGGTAAGAGTTAGAAAAGTGCAAACCTCCTCTGGAAAAAATTCCAGAGGCTGAAGAGGGTAGGCGGCGGCGGATGCGCGGCAGGAGGAGGGATCGCGCGGCGGATGGGCGGCGGCGGCAGGGGTTCAGGCGTCGGGCTTTGGCTGGCGGCTAGGGTTTCTGAAAGGGGAAGGGTTTGAGGCAGCAGAATTCTGAAAGGGGAAGGATTAGATAGCTATTTATAGGGGTTTTTGTTTGGTTATTTACACTTAAACCCCTATAAATATATCTAATGAGAAAAAGAATTATTTACAAATATATTTATATGTAAAATTATTTTTTTTTTTTGAATTTTTTTTTTAGTTTTAGTTTTTATTTTTATTATTTGAAATTTTTCCAGGCAAAAAAAAAACAAAATTGTATTTACATACCCCCAAACTTATTTGAAACAGTGTTTCCACTGTTTTTGGCTGGATTATCGAAGTTTGGGTGTAGGGGGAGAGGAAGATCATTCAGGGTAAACCGGCTCCTGTAAGAACAGGAGCTCCTCTGTTGGTTCGGCGCTAAGGTACGGTTTGCATCGGTGTCCGTTCACTTTGAAGAGTGAACCGTCCTTTGGATTTTCCAAATCCAGAGCGCCCTACGGATACACATTCCGCACAAAATACGGCCCTATCCAGCGAGATCGGAGCTTTCCAGGATGGAAATGAAGTCGGGTGTCGTAAAGCAGTACCTGTTAACCAGGTACGAAGGTTTTGCGCAAAAGGTGTTTATCGTGAAACACCTTCGTTCGATTCTTAACGACAACCGCGTTGTCGTAAGCCTCATCCCTAAGCTCGTTCAGTTCGTTCAGCTGCAGCTTCCGATGGCTGCCCGCGTCCTCAAGAGAAAGATTCAGCTCCTTAATCGCCCAAAACGCGCGATGCTCGATTTCGACAGGAAGGTGGCAGGCTTTTCCGTACACAAGCCGATAGGGAGACATGCCAAGGTCGGTCTTATAAGCAGTTCTAAATGCCCAAAGGGCATCAGTGAGTTTCAGAGACCAATCCTTACGGTTCTTGGAAACCGTCTTCTCCAGTATCTGCTTGATCTGCCGATTTGAAACTTCGGCCTGCCCGCAGGTTTGGGGGTGGTAGGGCGTAGAAAGCTTATGATTAATGGAGTATTTCCGCATCAAGGCCTCGAAAGTCCTATTGCAGAAATGACTTCCATTGTCGCTAATGATCGCTCGGGGGTGCCCAAACCGTGAGAAAATGTTTTCTTTAAGGAACCTAACGACAACCTTGTTGTCATTAGTCCGGCTGGGCACAGCCTCGACCCATTTAGAGACGTAATCAACAGCTAGAAGAATGTACAAGTTCCCAAAAGAGCTGGGAAACGGCCCCATGAAGTCTATCCCCCAAACATCGAAAATCTCCACAACCAAGATCGGTTGGAGCGGCATCTCATTCCTCCGGGATATCCGGCCCATGTGTTGGCACCGGGAGCAAGTCTTGCAATAGTCATAAGCATCTTTGAAGAGTTGTGGCCAGTAGAAACCACATTGCAAGATCTTCTCAGCTGTCTTCCTGGGCCCAAAATGCCCGCCACATGCTTGGTCGTGGCAAAACGACAGCATACTCTTGAATTCATTGTCAGGAACACACCGACGAATAATCTGGTCAGGACAGTGCTTGAACAAGTAGGGTTCGTCCCAGTAAAAGTGTTTTACTTGGGATAAGAAGCGAAGTCTGTCCTGACTCGACCATTCAATCGGTAGTAATCCCGTGGCCAAATAGTTCACAATATCTGCGAACCAGGGTTCGCAAGATACTGTCAAGAGCTGTTCATCCGGGAAATCATCATTGATCGGGATTTGAAGCGACGGCGAAGAAGGAAGTCGTGAGAGATGATCGGCAACGACGTTTTCACATCCTCGTTTGTCCTTAATGACAAGGTCAAACTCTTGAAGCAAGAGGATCCAACGTATAAGCCGAGATTTGGCATCTTTCTTCGCAAAAAGATGGCGTAGAGCAGAATGGTCCGTGTAAATAATGACTGGAGAGCCGATGAGGTATGGCCTGAACTTTTCTAAAGCGAATACAACAGCTAAGAATTCCTTCTCAGTTGTTGTATAGTTGAGTTGGGCGTCGTTCAGGGTTCGGCTAGCGTAATAGATTACGTGCGGCATCTTGTTGATGTGTTGTCCAAGGACAGCACCGATGGCAAAGTCAGATGCATCGCACATAATCTCAAATGGGTGCGTTCAGTCAGGAGAAGAGAGAACGGGAGCAGAAGTGAGTGAGCGTTTCAGTGACTCGAATGCAGTCACACAGCTCGAGTTGAAGTCGAAAGGTGTATCCTTGGCCAGCAAAAGAGTCAAAGGCCTAGCAATCTTGCTAAAGTCTTTGATGAACCGTCTATAAAAACCGGCATGGCCAAGGAAGGCTCGGATATCTCTGACGCAACTGGGAGGAGGAAGATTGGAAATGACCTCAATCTTTGCTTTGTCCACCTCTATGCCGTTTCGCGAGATGATATGTCCTAAGACAATACCTTCGCGCACCATGAAGTGGCATTTCTCCCAGTTCAAAGTGAGATTCTTGTCCTTACATCGGGTAAGGATAGCGTCAAGATGTAGCAGACATTCGTCAAAGGAGTCGCCGAAAATGGAGAAGTCATCCATGAAGATCTCCAAGAATTTCTCCACCATGTCTGAGAAAATTCCCATCATACACCGCTGGAAGGTAGCGGGCGCATTGCATAACCCAAAGGGCATGCGTCGATATGCAAACGTGCCGAAAGGACAAGTGAATGTGGTCTTGTCCTGGTCTTTTTCGGCGATGGGAATTTGGTTATAGCCAGAGTAGCCGTCAAGAAAGCAATAGTACTCATGTCCAGCCAATCGTTCAAGCATCTGGTCAATGAAAGGTAGTGGAAAGTGGTCTTTCCGTGTTGCGGCATTGAGTTTCCTGTAATCAATGCAAACTCGCCACCCAGTTTGGGTGCGAGTAGGGATTAACTCGTTTGCCTCGTTGGTTATGACCGTGATGCCCGACTTCTTGGGGACAACATGAATGGGGCTAACCCACTGGCTATCAGAGATAGGGTAAATGATACCACTATCTAGACATTTGACGATCTCCTTCTTCACAGCCTCCTTCATGACTGGATTAAGACGTCTTTGTGGATCCCGGGCTGGTTTGGCATCATCCATCAGATGAATGTGATGCTCAACGATGAGGGGACTAATCCCCTTGATGTCCGCCATGGACCAGCCAAAAGCTTGCCTGTTGCTGTGCAAGACCGCGAGAAGGGCTTTCTCTTGCTCGGGAGCTAGAGAAGCCGAGATGATGACAGGGAGGGTCTCGTTGTCACCCAAGTAAGCGTACTTGAGGTGAGAAGGCAAAGGCTTGAGTTCGAGTGCTGGTGGTGAAACGATTGAAGGCAAGACTGGTGCAAAGGTTTCGAACTCAAAGGATTCCAGCAAAGGTTCAAAGCGAGTGTAGGCAACCGAGTTGGATGGTTCAGATAACTCATCCGAAAAGTCGAAAGATTCAAACTCGGGTTGTTCGCAGCTAAGATCGTTCGAGAATGTGAAACACTCGTATTCGTTATCGGACGCAGAAACAGCAGCAGGTTCGAAGAGAAACGCACTAGTGGCGTCAAGATTATCATTATCAAACAGAAACTCCTCGAATTCACACTCTTCTGAGGTGATCTCCTGGATCGAGCAGACATCCAGTATATGAGCATTAGGTTCAGAGGGCTGATTCCCCAACCTAAAAATGTTGAGTTCAATCGTCATATTTCCGAAAGATAGGTTCATAGAACCATTGCGACAATTGATCACAGCATTCGAGGTCGCGAGGAATGGGCGACCGAGTATCACAGGAATTTGATTCCTGGGGTTAGCTACAGGTTGTGTGTCTAATAAAATGAAGTCAACGGGGAAGATGAAGTCCCCGACTTTTATTAACACATCCTCTAGCTCACCCCTAGGATGGGTGATCGATCGGTCGGCCATTTGGAGAGTACAATGCGTAGGTTTCAGCTCTCCTATGCCTAATTGCTCGTATACTGAATATGGAAGCAGGTTAACACTGGCACCAAGATCTAATAGTGCGCGGTTGATGTTCTTATCCCCAATGGTAATAGAAATAGTAGGACAGCCAGGGTCCTTCCGTTTTAGTGGTAAAGATTGGGTAAGGGCATCACTCACGGCACTAGCCAAGAAAACTTTCTTTGGTACCTGAGACTTCCTCTTTTTCGTGCACAAGTCCTTTAAGATTTTTGCGTAGGAGGGGACTTGTTGGACGGCATCTAAAAGAGGAATATTAATGTTAACCTGCTTAAATAACTCCAAAATCTTCTCCATTTGTGGATTTTGTTTGTTAGATCTCAACCGGTTTGGAAATGGAACATTTTGAAAATTGGTTGAGTCTAATGCTGGAGGAAGAGATTGTGGAGTTGGAACGGATCCCAGAATAGGTGTTTTCGTGGAGTGAGAATTGGGTCCATTCAAAGCAGAAGAAGAGGAAGAAGAGTCTTGTGAAGAACGGAGAATATGCTTAGAAGATGACGAAGTAGGAGAAGAAGAAGAAGCAGCGGCTGGGGTGTTATCGTTGATCCGTGTGCCAATGTTGTTTTGCAGCACCCTCCCCGATCTCAGTGTGGTCACGGCACTCACATTATGGTTTTGTTGTTCAAGAGCAACATGTGCATTATGTGGGTGACCGGGATTTGGAAGTGGCTGGGACGAGAGCTTCCCCTTCTCTCGCTCGCTCAGGGCCGCGTTCAGCTGTGCAATCTGGGCCTCGATGGTTTTGATGCTTTGCCCGTGTGCGGCAGTGTGTTGCACTAAAGATTGAATCGAAGACTGGATGTTGGCAGTGGATTGTGTCGATTGTTTAACAAACGCCTCCAGACTTCGCTCGAGCGAGGAAACCTTATCGTTGTTTGACGGAACAAAGTTGTTTGGTGGAAAAGAGTTGTTCGGTGCAAAGTTGTTCGTCTAATTTTGGAAAGGTTGGGGTTGGAAGGGCTGCTGATATTGAGTTTGTTGCTGCGCTTGTTGCTGCGGCGGAGGGGGTCTCTGGAAATTGTTGCCCTGGAATTGATTCTGATTCTGATTCTGATTCCAGGCGAAATTGGGATGGTTCCTCCAGCCGGGATTGTACGTGGAAGAGTATGGATCATTCCTCGGTCTTTGCTGGAATGCATTAACCTGATCCTGTCCTTGCGATGGTGGATTGTAGGGACACTCTTCGGTCAAGTGAGAAGGATCGGAACAGCAAGCGCAGATTGTACGAAGGGGGAGAACAGGGGTAGGAGCAGGTGAAGAAAATTTGCTCTCTATCGCTTCAAGCTTTCTTGTTATTGCAGCCATTTCAGCTTTCATTGCAATAGAGACGTCAAGTTGGTGAATTCCTACCCTAGACTGACCGGTAGAAGTGGATGAAGAGGAAGATGAAGAAGAAGAAGAAGAAGAAGAAGAAGTCGGTCTGGTGCTCTCCCACTGTAGCGTTTGCTCTGCAAGGTCGTCGAAAAACTGCCACGCTTCCTCGTTAGATTTTGATAGGAAGTGGCCCTGACAAATGGTTTCCAACAACTGCTTGGTTGCTGGGTTCAGGCCCTCGTATAAGGTTCGGCAAAGTTGCCATCTTTCTATACCGTGGTGAGGACACTGAACAAGAAGGTCTTTATACCGGTCAAAGCATTTCCAAAAGGGTTCAGAAGGAAGCTGGGAGAATTGATTGATTTCATTGCGAATCCTTGCGGTTTTATGATTTGGATAGAACTTTTTGAGAAACGCCTTAACAAACTCGTCCCAACTGGTGATGGAGTGGGAAGCGGTGCTATACAGCCATTTTTCAGCGAGATCGCATAAAGTGAACGGAATGACCCTTAGACGTATAGCATCGTCCGACAGTTGGGTTGTTTTCATCATGGCACACACGTTCTGAAATTTGTTGATGAAGATATAGGCATCTTCAGATTCAAGCCCATGAAAACGTGGAAGCATGTTGATGAAATGGGGCTTAATTTCAAAGTTGTCCCCATTGGTCGGTGGAAGAGAAAGGCAGGTGGGGAGTGCAGAACGGGTAGGATAGAAACGATCCTGGAGCGCAATTCGCTGCGGCGCTACAACAGGCGGTGGTGGTGTGTTATTGGTCTCCATAGGAGGTGGAGCCAATCCAGGGGTAGTCAAAGAGATGTTTGGATTAAATCCTGACATCGCGGAAGAAGAGGTTGGTGATGGTGTATCGACGTCTGAGTCGATAGCGCAGTCGGTGGCGACTAACGAAACACGGACTAAGCGGGCGCTAGTGTCCCGAGTCCAAGCGGACATATACTAAACGAGTTTAGTATAGTCAAAGCGAAGAAGGTGAGGGTAAGAAAACGTCAATGAGAAAGGCAATGGGTGGTGGAGTGAAAAATGGAACGTGGCGACAAAGGGCAAGTTTTTGTAAAAGTTTTTGATTTTTTTCTTTTTATATATATATATATATATTTTTTTTGAAAGTGTTTACAGAGATATGTTCAGATTTACGGCTTTACGCAATCACAAACAAGATATGCACACTCACACCTAGATCTAGAGTCACCTAGGTCTTCTAGACCTGCTCCAAGACTTGATTGTCGAAGCAAAACTGTGTCGAGAAACAAACTTAAGATACACTGATCAAGAGGCCAGGTAAGTGCAGAGATAAGGGGAGGTTTTCCAACGCTTTCGCGAAGTTCCTTAATTATGTAACCCTTTCTCTTTTGGCGGTTGCGCCGTTAACACTTTCCTAGGCACTCCTTAAACAATATACCGTTAAGCGAGGTTCTAAACACGGTTTAACTTCTCCTAATGAGCGCGAAGTCCTTAGGGCTGAGTCTAGTATTTTTTTTTAACAATGGTCAATGCATATGCTTTTGTGATTTCTGGGGTCCTGGGAAGGGTGATGAAATCCCCACCCAATCTGAATTGGTTTCAAGCCCCTTAAAGTCCGTATTAATGAATGCAAAGCAGTAACAAATCAACTGCAAACAATTTTTTTATTTTTAGCGCGGCGCAAAGAATGCTGCAGAAAACACAGTTCAGTGGAGTTTAGAGGAGTTGAGAAGATGGTTGGGATACTCACAGAGGATTTTTGGTTTTCGCCTTGATCCGCCGCGGTGTAGCCGCGAGATATGGGTCTAACTCCCCACGACTTTGGCACTGAACTTGAAATTCTCCTTTTCCTGCACTCTTGTACAAAGAATAACAAAATGATTTTGTACAGTATATTTTTTGTTTTGTTTTTGGTTATATTTTTATTCACAAATTAACCCGAAATTACAAAAAGAAATAAACTACCGTCTCCCCGGCAACGGCGCCATTTGATTTGCAGAGATTCTGCGTGTTTAAGTTTAATTACCGCAATCAGGACGGTTTCGCTTTGCAGCTAGCTGGATGAGTACGGGTCGATCCACAGAGAGATGGGAGTCTTTTTCTTAATGTCTTGACGAGTTAAGTCCAAATATGTTGGGTTTGTTTGAGTTTAGCTAATTGAAAATGAATGATAAGAGAACTTGTTAAGGGTAGGATTTGGTTGGTTTGAGTCGGGAGGATCGCTCACTTGATTCTTTTGCCACTTCTTAATATTGATGTTACGGTAATCGGCAACAACGGGGATTAGCACGACTAAGAGAAAACTTGCGAGTATAAGCTAGGCTTTCCAACACTTCGTTTTCTCTTTTTGGTCCTTGTCCGTCCGTTCTTGGCTCTTAGCCGCGACCTCAAGTTGATTAAACCACAACCGGTCTCACTAGGGTATCACCGCTATTATGAAGAATAGGGTGCCGTAGGGAGCGGATTGTGGATCAATTAACTTGAGTTCAAATCAAGATATTTGTCAAAGAGAAAAGTGAGGGATGTTCCCGTCTTTCAAACTTTCCGTTTCCTACCCTAACAAGTGAGAAATTACTCACCCATTAGAAAAGTTAAATGAAATAAAACAAAGAAAGAGGGTAATAAGAATTGAGGTAGAAAATCACAACTAGCTATTCGGGACCTCACTTAGGCAAGGATCACACTAAGCATCATGGTTGTAAGGATAACCGAAAAATGGAAGAAATATCAAAACGACAATTTTAATAAATAACAACAACTACGTTTAACAATGAAAATTACAAGCAATATAAGAAACGGAATTACAAATTACACATACAGATAAAGAACACTTCTTGCATGCTTCACACTCAACAAAACCTCTCACAAGCTTTAATGGAGGAAGATGGAGGAAAATGGACTTTTATTAGAAACTAAATAATTCTAATACAAAAATTACAAATGAAAACTAAGTCCCCTCTCATGGTTCTGCTCTGGGCTATTTATAGGCCTGGTTCTGAGAGTTTGGTCGTAAAACACAACCCTACACATAATTACAGGAATAACCCCAAAAACCCACACTGCAATGACACGTGTCCGCCGCGCTTGCGCGGCCAAAGCAAGGGTTTGGCCGCGCATGCGCGGCGGTTTGGTGGCCAAACTCTGGCTGCTTTTTCCCTCTGTCTTGTGCTCATTTTTCCTGATCTTTGAACACTTTACATTGCAATAATTCAACCAGAAAATCTCCAGATTTCTGATCCAAGACTTCTTCATTTCTTTCACTTTTGACTTTCACCATTTTTGACTTTAATTTTTCCTTTAGTCCCAAATGACGACTCTTTTCGTCCCCTCTTCTGAACTGGTACGGGACGGATGCTGGAACCCGGCTTTTATCTGTTTGTTATAGATGTTCTGGATTTTGCCGTAAATGTGGTGATTTTGTCGGATTTGCTCTCTCTTGGACTGGAAACCTGTAATCTGTAACATGCAGCAAATACGGATAAAAAGCATCTACCTGTATGCAATGTGATTAAGAATGGGCGGTACAAATATACAAAAATATGCGATGAACAGTCATCCACGTACAAGACGAGGAATACGACACTTCTGGCTACAACTTTACTATATATGCACGGCTCATCTGGATTTTTGATAAAGTCATATTCTTTGACTGTCTCATCAAAACAGATGTTCCAACTCCGCGATGCCTGCTTTAGTCCATAAATGGACTTAAGCAGCTTGCATACTTTCCCGCTGCTCCCACTCTGATTGAAACCCTCTGGCTGATCCATATAGACGCTCTCTTCTAAATTTCCATTCAGAAAAGCCGTCTTTACGTCCATCTGCCAGATTTCATAATCATGGAAGGCAGCAATAGCAAGAAGGACCCGAATGGATTTGAGCATAGCCACTGGAGAAAAAGTTTCGTCATAGTCCAAACCAGGTCTTTGACGAAAACCCTTTGCAACAAGTCTAGCCTTATAGGTTTCTACCTGTCCATCTACACCAATCTTTTCTTGAAGATCCATTTGCATCCTATGGGTTTTACCCCATCTGGAGCAAAGTCCAAAGTCCATACTTTGTTGGTGTACATGGACTCCATTTCGGTCCGCATTGCATCTAGCCATCGTACCGAGTCGCCGCTCTGGATGGCCTGCCGGAAGGCAGTAGGTTCATCATCTTCTATGATGCAATCCTCTCTATCCCCGTCTATGAGAAAACCGTAGTATCTCTCAGGCGGATGAGACGGCCTACTACTTCTGCGGAGGGGTGCGGGAATGTTCTGTTCTTCTTGAACTTCCGGTTCTACCAAACTTTCAGTAGTAGTTTGTGGTTCTGGAATTTCTTCCAGTTCTATTTCGCTCCCACTTATTTCCTTTTCTAAAAACTGATATTCTAGAAAATGGGCATTACGAGAAACAAACACCTTTTGTTCCTCTGCGTAATAGAATAGATACCCCTTGGAGTTCTTTGGATATCCCACAAACTTACACTTTACTGATCGTGCCTTGAGCTTGTCCATATGCTGCTTTTTAACAAAAGCTGGACATCCCCATATTTTCAGATACTGAAGATAGGGTTTCTTCTCGCTCCACATCTGATATGGAGTGGTAGGCACAGTCTTGGTAGGTACCATGTTCAAAAGATATGCCGCTGATTCTAGCGCATGACCCCAGAAAGATCGCGGTAACTCAGCATTACTCATCATAGATCGTACCATATCCAATAGGGTTCGATTCCGTCGCTCCGATACACCGTTATGCTGTGGAGTGTACGGAGGAGTAAGCTGAGAGAGAATTCCTTTCTCTTTTAGGTAACCTAGGAACTCGGCACTCAAGTATTCACCACCTCGATCAGATCTAAGTGTCTTGATACTTTTGCCGGTTTGGTTTTCTACTTCATTCTTATACTCTTGGAATTTCTCAAAAACCTCGGATTTATGTTTCATCAGATAAATGAATCCGTATCTTGAGTAATCATCCGTGAAAGTAATGAAATAGGAAAAACCACCTCTTGCATGTGTAGACATTGGACCGCATACATCGCTGTGTATGAGTCCTAAGAGCTCGCTCGCTCTTACTCCTTGTCCAGTGGGATAGGGTGCCGTAGGGCGCGGTGTGTACATGTATGCATGGAGTCCTATTGATTATATAATGGGCAAGAAAGGGATGAGAGATCTCATTTCTCAAAAGCCTTCCCCAAAGCTAACATCTAAGGCAAAGAATTAAAATCTAAACTAGAGCAATTAAATAAAACTACTTACAGATGGCTCTCTCCAAACATCAACACAGGGTTGTCAGATCTGAATTCATGAATTGAAAAGAGGCACCGATGCTCTCCAAAAGAATTCTAAAATTTATTAATGAAGGGAGGCATAGCTTTTATAATAATTTAGAGTTCCTATTTATAGAGGATAGGAACCCTAGGGTTACAATTGACTCGCATATCTGCTTTTACAAGAATACCCCTAGGTTGACCAGTCAAACCCACCACCAAATTATGGTAAAATTTCCAACTCATAAATGCGCAAGTCCGCCGCGGAACCGCGGCCCAAGGCCCTGTTTGGCCGCGGATCCGCGGTCCAACAGTGGGCTTGGGCCTTCATCTTTCTTGGGCTGGCTCTGGTAATTTTTTTCTTCTTATTTCTTCTGTACTTTTCTCAATTGGGCTTCGAGGTTTCTTCCAGATCTCCAGTGAATAATGTAGTGGATTTTAACCGTTGCTTCGAGACGAAATCTTGGACCTTGCACTGCCTTGTACTTTGTGAACTTTATCGTTTATGTAGGCTTGATCAAGATCCTTCTATTTGTTGGTTGTAGTTCCACTTTTGCATTGTTTTTTTTTTTTTATCTTTTTCACTGTTTTAGATCCAAGAACCTGTAACCTGTACTATGTAGCAGACATAGGTCAAAAGCACCTGTTTATTTATAAAACGAATAAGAATGGGGAATATAATAATGCAATATTATGGTATGAACAAATACCCCCAAACTTATCTTTTGCTCGTCTTCGAGCAAACTTATTTTTTATTCTCTACAAAAACCTAACCGCACTTTCGCAGGGAAACGCGATTGCACTGAGCTCGTGCAACAAGCCGTTAAACCTCTAGGTGTCCCTAGTAGGAGGAGTGTTGTCTCCTGAGGGTTTTCAGCGGATACTACCCACAAAATCCTATCAATTTAGCTTTTCGACTTTAATTCTCCAATTAGGGTTTCCTAACAAGGAATTCTACATCTTTGACTCATAAATTATCCACCCATATTCTTCACACTTCCTCATCATTTAACTTAAGATTATATATATCCCGTAGACTTACTTAACTTTCGGCATCTCTTAAGTTTTCCTTCTAGGGTTCCATCTCCACTTAGGAATTTTTATCAACTCTACTAAAGATACAAGTTCTATTCTTCATTCCTCTCTCTTATCTAAATCCCAATCACATACCCCTACGTATGTGTATATATATCACCCCTACACTTGGAAATTCAAATCAAGCAATCATACTCTTGTCCGTTGTCCAAAGTACTTATTAATTGGTGAATTTTAAATGAATTTTGCTTACACATCCTTCATGTGACCGTTAATACTTCTTGAGGTACCAACGACCGATTACAAAATGCATTTGCACTTTAAAGCGTAATTCCTAGTCTTGCAACACCCAAGGCTTTTAGCAGTGACTCCCAAATCAGTTGGTCTAAGGCACTAGGTGATGAAGCACCCTCGCTAAATATTTTTCTATTTTTTTTAGCCTTAACTAATCACAAAAACCAGTGTTCATTTTTTTTTCTTTATTCACACTTGTATTTTTTTTTATTTTCTTCGTACTAAGGACTTTAGACAAGAGCATTTCAAGGTCTCTTCTACTATTCCAAGTTTCAAGGTGCATGATTGTGCAAATTTGTAGTGTATACATTTTCAGAATCTAGACTTGAGCTAGGAATTATTTTTCAAACTTATACTCTAATAAAGATATCAATACTTTTCCTTTGTTTCAACTTAGCCCAAGAAGTAAACTCAAAATTTGCCTATTTCTAAATAAACTATAAAGACATATACTCTCTACCGTTAAACTTTAAGGAATGTTATTTTTAGAGTTTTTAATTTACTAAATCTAAGATCTAGTTGTTCCTAACTAGTTAACCTATTTGTCAAACTCAAGTCAATTAGGCCAAAATTGAATACAATAATTTTTGAAAATTTTCAATTTTTATGGATTTTCAAATAAATATGCAAATGCAAAAATATGTACAAATGAATGCAAAGGAAGAAGACGTACCGAGCATACCCCCAAACTTAAACTTGACAGTGTCCTCACTATCATGCCATACCAAGAAGGTCAAAATGTCGGCACTCCCCTGTTTATTTATTTATAAATTTTTTTATTTTTAATTTATTTTTAATTTATTTTTATTTATTTTTATTTTTATTGTTAAAAGAAAAACAAAAATATATATACAACAAGGTTTCCCCCAAACTTAAACTTGGCCTTACACAAGCCAAAGGTTAGCACCAACCATTCAAAGATCTTATCGTGGTAATGGTAGGGTTGGTAAAAGAATGGGGTGTAAAGGAAAGAGATAAGAAGCACGCGAGACCGTGTGGAGGTAGAAACGGAATACGGTCTCGGTGGGGGAGAAGAATGGCGGAAAAGAGAAAGAAGTAGAGTACGATCTTGAGGGTGTAAATCGAGTGAATAAATTAGCGCAATTTGTGATGACCGATGTGTTAAAAGTGATTGTGCTAATCTATCAACTCGTCGTGAAATGGGGTCAAATCCCTCAAGATTCGCAAGAAGGCATAGGTACGCCGAACTTGGTATAGAAGATGAAAGCGTAACGGTCACTTGCACGGTCGGAACAATGGAAGGTAGGGAAGGGAGTGAATTAGGGATAGTCTCATTCTCATCGTAGTAAACTGTCTCGAACTGGAAAGATTCCATCAATGGTTCGAAATGACTGTAAGCAACCGAGTCTAATGGTTCAACTAACTCATCTAAAAATGTAAAGGACTCAAACTCGGGCGGCGAGTTATCAATATCGTCCGGAAAAGTGAAACACTCGTACGTGTTATCGTCTGTGAGAATTGTGTTAGATTCAAAGAGAAAATTTTCAAACTCACGGTCTTCAAGTGTGATATTAGGCGTGGTCGGAACGACGGAAAGGAGGGAGGGTGATTTAGGTAAAGGTTCAAGAGGATGAATTGGAAAATCCGACACATCAAACAAAAATGGTTCAACCTCAATATTATCCTCACTACTCTCCTCAATACTATCCTTATAATTCTCCTTAAATTTTATATCATCCATGCCATTATCATCAAAATCAAGACGCATATGAAGTTCGGGAGAAACAATTAATGACTCGGGATGATGAATTGGACATAAAATTTCAATCAAATCGACATGTTCATCATCTGAAATATTCCCGACGTCTATATCCTCAATCAAGTGAAAATCAATATTTTCTGACACCTCATCAAAAGCATGAATATTTATCGATTTAGGTTCTAGAGTGGAGGTGTAAAGGTCAAAAGGATTAGGTATGGTTTCACTCGAAAGGGGTTCTTCACAGTCTGGCAAATCAAGCACTATAAAGTCACACAACTCGTTTTTATTTTTAACTGGTGAACTATTTGGGACAATCGATGGAAAATCGAAGTTGTGGGTTTTAATTGGATAAGGGTAGGTTTGATTTGGGAATGTGTAGAACTCACTCGCTCCTCTTAAATTCTCACTCTGTCCAACCGCCTTCTCATACATTGAAAAATTTGAAGCTAGTTGGAAACTAGCTACCGGTTCAGCAGGTTGCATAAGGGCGGCTATGGACGCTTCCACATTCCTAGTCATTTTGTTTGTTGCTGCAATATAAGCTTCCAACGACTGTTCCAAACTAGACTTGGGTTGTGAAGGGGTTTCGGTAAAAGATTCAAAGTTGTGTGGATACGTGAAACTCCCAAAAGGCTGTATGGAAACAGTGTCTAGTGAAGGTGAGAAAGTCGGGTAGGACTGGTAGGAATTGGATGGATGAACAGAAGTAGGGTCAACATGTGGATAAAAAGGCGAATGGATTTGTTGATCCCTAGTACTAGAGGAGTTGAGAGGGGTGAAAGATCGGCTACGAGATTGAGCAATATGCTCAGCAATGGACATCGGTTTAGGAGTTACAACAGGACTTGGAAAAGTGGTGTCAACGTACGAAGGTGGTCAGGTTGACATGGTTGACACAAAGTGAGTTGCAAAGTCGAACTGTTTCTCCTAGACGCTTCGATTTGATCTTTCAAAGATATTCTAGGCATGGAGGGATCTTCCTTAAATCGACCGAAACAATTAACATACGACGCAAAGTTAGGTTCAGGATACCAAAGTTCTGAAAGAGATTTATGATGTGGGGTACCCATGATAGAAGAAAGAAAGTAGGTGGTGCAAGGATTTCTTAGCGACAAAAGTTGCAAGTCTTTTTTTTTTAAATTCCTTTTTCCTTTTTCTCTTTATTTAGAACTGTTTGCAAAAAGATTTTCGAGAAAAGAGCTAAGACACACTTTCGATCAACCAAAAATGCACAATCAGGCCTATGTCTAGGGTCACCTAGGTCAGCTAGACAGCTCCTAACTGTTCCAAATAGGACCTCAAACCGTCTCTTCACCGCCAATTGCGGCCAGGTAAGTGCCAGGTAAGTGGGAGGCTCCCCGCTATAAGTAGCGGTCCTAATTAAGTAACCACTTGCCTTAGACACACTTGCCTAGACACCGCAAAGTTAGGTTAGGATAAACGGTCGATGCCTATAACTAGTCCTCTGTCCTATTGAGCTCGAAATCCTTAGGGCTGAGTCTAGTACTTTTTTAATTAAAGATTGGTCAATGCAAATGCCTTATATGATTTCTGGGGTCCTGGGAAGGGTGATGAAATCCCCACCCAATCTGAATTGGTCAAAAGCCCCTTAAAGTCCGATTAAAGATATGCAAAACGGTAAATCACTTGCAATCAAATCTTTTTTTATTTTATGCGCGGCGCAAAGAATCCTGCACAAAATCAATTATTGGAAGGGAGAAGATTTTTAGCGTAAAGAATCCTGCAGCAGATTTGGCAAAAAGATATATGGGGATTTGCAGAGAGGGGGAATAGGAAACAAACAGTGAATTTTCGCGTGCTGACGTGGCATAGGGACCGCGGAACCTCGGCTGGAGCGCGCTTGCGCAGCGGAATGGCTGCGGTACAGAGGCTTCAGGTCTCCAAAAAAATTGTGCTGTTCTGATTTTCCAACCTCTTTCTGTTCTGATGTATCTTTTTCTGTTTCGAACTCTGGATTTTTCCAGATCCGTCTCGATTGTAGATCCTGCAAAATTCAAACAAAAAAAATACCCTTCACAAAATACAAAAATGATAAATTTATATATTTTCTGATTTTTCAGTTTTTATGATTTTCTAATTTTATATTAACCCGAAATTGCAAAAGGAAAATGACACGCCATCCCCGGCAACTGCGCCCTTTGATTGATCTCAAAAACTATCTATTACCGCAATCAAGAACGGCGTCGCTTTGCAGCTAGCCGGTGAGTACGGGTCATTCCACAGGGATTTTGTGAATTTCCTAGTCGCTCAAACGAGTTAATTCCGATGGGTGTTTGGATTGATTATTAAATCTAAAAACTAAACCTATCTATACTGAGATTATCTAGATCTAAATCTTGCTAGGGTTATATTGGTGAGTGCTGCATGCTCCCACAACTTTTGTGGCGCAGCGGAAGCGATGAACGAAAATTTTCTTTGCATACAACACGCACTTAACCGAAGATCTTGTCTAAACCACAACTAGTATACCCTAACTAGAGATCTTATCTACTATGTTAGGGATTATACCTTGATGATACGGTCCTTCGGGTCTTCTTTTGGATGCTATTCCTTTGCTCCTTTCTCCTCTTTTGGTGAACTCCTTGGCTCCTTTAGATGTTGCCGATGTTTTCGATCTCCGGCCACCGAAGACCTAGATGATCCACCCGAGAGTTTTCGTGCAAGCTAGAAACTCTTCTCAAGAGTTTAACCGAGAGACCAAATTTGCTAGAAGAGGTCACTAGGATGATGTAGAGATAAGTATATTAGATTAACTTGAAATCCTAAGCTTTGGATTCACATCTCATGTGAGGGTTTAAGCTAGGAAGAATGATCACCATCATTTTCTTTCTTTCTTCTTATACACTTGTTATGATACACTTATCATAATTTTGTGTAGGATTTGAATGCCTTAATTTCACATCTCATATGAAGGTATTTATAAGAAGAAGTGGAGGAGAGAATAAGTGCATTTCATAATTAAAAAGTTTAAGCATGATGAAAAAGAATTTAGCACTAACTAAAGCATGTATTATGAAAGAAGTATCATGCTTTAATAGTACATCCACTTCAACAACCACATTATCATGCTTATACCTTTTAATTTACACCTCACTAATTTATTTTCACAAAATAAATGATGTCATAATTATGTCATTATGAGGTGGCATTTTCTAGAAGGTATTCTTGTAACAATTACAAAAATACCCCTCCTCCGTATACCGTATACCGTATACTATATACACACATCCGAATTCCGAAAAATACGAATACAATTAATCCAATAATATAATACTGGTATCCGGCCAGTATTAATCTTCCGATTATTATTCCTGTAACAATTACACGAACATAATCGAAAACCTGCCGCAACACCTTACGGCTGCCGTAACAACTTACGGTCTCTTCATCTTTCGCCTGAACGAGAGAACCCTCTGTGTGGGACTCTAAAGACTCGTCAGTACGCTGGCAATGGGTTTAACCACAAGCACGTCAGCGGCACTAGCTGTGCGTAACGGCTACCCAGGTACATGACGAAAAGGTGGCCGGCGAGCGAACTCATCATAACCTTTACGAGCCTGTAAGCAACACTTACTGTACAGTCCGGTCTCTTCGTCTGATACGTCGCATATGAAGTCTAGGGGTGGTAAATGTCAGACCCCAGTAACTTTATAAGTCATGTTGATTTATGGCTCATAACAGGTCGAGGAACTACTGATAACACTTATCAGTAAACCTCGAGAACCCTGGCCAGGGATTTAGGTGTTATAGCCGATCAAACATAGCGCGACATCAACTCCCTATACCGGAAGAGACGAAACCCCTCCTATCGCTCACTGTCTCCATATGATTCGGGACTGTACCCAAAATCCACCTGTTTGCACGACTCAGTAGAGCCGTGGTAGGGAGGAAATCAAAGTACAGTGGGAATCACACAAGACTCTATGACGATCTCGGGTCTACAGACTAACCTGTACAAGTGTCGCCGGAGAACTGCTATCTGACAATAGGTATATATACCATCTAGGAGTTCTCAGCGAGTCCTATTCGGTGTACCCATTCTTCAATGAGCACCTGTGTACAATCTTTGAAGTCAAACATCAATGGTTGTGGAATCAACCATCGCCCCCTGGATCAAGAAACGTACACACTAGTCTAATCTGGTAATACCGATGCCCTGTCTCGATATACCCTCGACTAGGAACTGTTAAAGGATATGCTTGTAGACTGTCCAGGTCCCACTAGTATGATCTCATTATAATCCCGGTAGTCATGCATAGTCCTAAGGGCTTCATCAATACATCACATGTTAAGATGAAGATAAATCAGATAGCATACTATCATTTCGAGCAAAGATCGTTTTATTACATATATATATATATATGCCTAGCATCCTATACAGTACAGGCCTCTAGGGCATACATATCTAACAGGTTATGTAGGGTTCCTAGGCACACTAATGAAGTCTCACAAGTGATCAAACATGTTCAATTCAAAAAATTCCATGTGCCTACAAACCCTAATACGGATCGTTAACTAGAAAACAAGGCGATGCAAGCAAGTAAACGAATTTATAGCTAAAGGGAAGGGGCTACAACCTTTGTAGATCCAGTCCTCCACCTCCATAGCTCCGTGATGAAGTCCCCTCGCTGTCGATATCGGATCCCGGACTCTAGCATCGGCTTCATCGGAGAAATAGGCGGGCTAGGTCGTCGACTTCGATGCCGAAGATGATCTACGTCGAGGAATCACAAGATCAAGCTCCCACTTCACCAAGCCATGCAACTTGTGAAAAAAACACCCTATACTACTTGGCAAGAGGTAGAGGATGAAGAAATAGGAAGTGGGTTCACTTTGGAATTGGATTTCTCACTCATTTTCACAAGTTGCCATTGATGGTGGCATGGTTTCTTCATGTTGAAGATGAAGAAGAAGAAGAAAGAATATGATAGAATAAAAAGGATTATTGCAAAAAAGGAAAATCCAACTCATTCTTATCATAATCCAACCTTGGTTAGGTGTAGAGACTAAATTAGGGTTAGGTTGAATGGTTAGGGTTAAGGCTAAGAAACAAAATGGTCAATGTTTCAAAGCTTCATGAAGCTTCAAAGAAAAAACAAAAGTAGCCACCCTTTTGTTTCTTGCCAAAATAAAGAATAAATAAATAAAAAGAATAACTAAATGAGATCAAAACCCTAACCATTACATAACCATGGTTTAATCAAAACATACACCCTAACAATCATGTATCATCAAACATGATACAATCAAGTACACAAAAGTATATCCCATATACAACTTGTGAACTTCAAGTGAAAAAATCCATTTAAAGTGAACCAATACTAGTTAATGCAAAGTAATATATCAAATATATAATTATACATCAAATCATTAAATCAACACTTGATTCAATGATCCGGTCATGTCGCATATAACCGACTAGTATCCAATGTATCGACTTATCGAATCAATCCTTGATTCGATAACTAGGTTATATCGCATACAACCAATCGATACATTCATCGCGAGAATAGAATGCGGTATCACATACACGCATTATTCTCGGTCCCGCACATATATCATATGCGCTCCTATTTCTTTTCGCTTGAGCCAGGAAACCTCTGTGTAGGACTCTAAAGACTGGTCAATACGCCGACAGCAGATGATGATCATATCAAGCACCCACAAGCTGCAAGCGGTCTGCTAAACGTAACGGCCACCCGGGTATTGAGCGATTAGAAGATCGACGAGCAAGCCCGCTCACACTCCTGTGAATCCAACCAGTAACACTTACCGTACAGTCCGGTCTGTTCGTCTGATATGTCGCATATCTCGCCTAGGGGTGGTAAACGTCAGACCCTAGTAGCTCGATAAGTCATGCCGACGTGAGGTCCACAACATGTGTGAAACTACTGATAACACTTACCAGTAGATCACTGCAACCCTGGCCAGGGATTTCCTGTCATGGCCAGTCGAGCATAGCGCAACATCAACCCCCAATACCGGGAGAGGCGAATCCCATCCTATCGCTCATTGCCTCCATGTGAATCGGGACTGTACCCAAAAACCACCTGTTTGCAAGACTCAGTAGAGCCGTGGTAGGGTGGAAATCAAACCACAGTGGGAGACACACAATACTCTATGACGATCTCGGGTCAACAGACTAAGCTGTACCAGTGTCACCAGAGAACTGCCATCTGACGTGAGGTATAATACCATCTGGGAGTTCTCGGCGAGTCCGTTCAGTGTACCCAGTCTCCACTGAGCACCCGCATACCATCTCTGATGTCAAACACCAATGGACATGGGATCATCCATCGCCCATCACATGGGTCGAGAAGATATACGCTAGTCTACTCTGGAATATCGATGCCCCGTCTCGATATTCCCATGACTAGGAACATTGAAGGATGTACTCATGGACTATCCAGGCCCCACTAGTATGATCTTCATCACAGTCCTGGAAGTCGAGTACACATCCTAAGGGCTTTATCAACATGTAATCAGAGAGACAGAAAGTATACATGTTAAGATAAAGAGCAACCAGATAGCGTACTATCATGTCGAGCAAGAAAGTCCTACCTATATATATCCCAGCATCCAATACAATATACATCCAATGTACAGTAATGGCCTCTAGGGCATACATATAACTAACAATCTCCCACTTGCACTAGGGCCATTTGTAGCAGTAGTTGTAGTATCTAATACTCAACCATCCCCTAAAAATCTCTCTTTGGGAAAAGGCCTTCGTGAGTGGATCTACCGTGTTGTCCTCTGAGTCTACTCTCCTAACCTCGATCATCCTGGAGATCAACTATCTCCATGATTAGATGATGCTGCCTCAGAATATGTCTGGGTCACTGATGGGACCAGGGTTCCTTGGCCAAAGCCACACTTCCATTGTCATACAATGGTAGGAACCTAGTTCATCTTATGAACCACTATACACCCAAACTGCCTCTTTGGTAGTATCTTTAATAGCGATATTACCAGCTTTTATCGTCTAGTTTGCCACGGTATTTAGCTTGGAACTCTTCCAACATACCGTCCCTCCACTGAGGGTAAAGACAATGCCTGTGACTGACATTCAGTCGTCTTTATCACACTGGAACTTTTCCAGTGATTCTCCCCAGGATCAATTGATACAATCTTACTACAGCTAGTGAGAATCCTAACATCCATTTAGATCTATCTCATAGATCCAAATCTTAGGATTTAGGAGGTATCACTTTGATCCTATATAGAGAATCTATGTGATAAGAGGATATCGACCGATCGTAGCATAGGAAACTCCTTTCCTATAAAGAGTATGTCATCCACGTACTCTACGAGGATCATTACCATACTCCATACTACCCTTTTGTACATACAAGGTTCATCTACCATTTTGATGAAGTCAAACTCTTTGACTAACTCATCAAAATAGATGTTCCAACTCCGCGATGCCTGCTTCATGACATAAAGCATCTTGCACACGTTTTCGCTGCTCCCACTGTTTACGAAGCCCTCTGGCCGTGTTCTTATAGACGTTCTCTTCTAAATCATTATTTAGAAAAGTAGTCATGGAACCCAACCACCAGATATCGTAGTCATGGTATGTAGCAATGGCAAGTAGGATCTGGATGGACTTAAGCATAGTCCTTTGAAAATGTTTCATCATTATCCACGCCTGGTCGATGACGAAAACCTTTAACAAGTCTAGCTTTGAAAGTCTCAACTTATCCATCTATACTAAGTAATCTTCTCAAGATATACTTGCTCCTGATGGGGATTTAACCCTTCAGATATTGCAACCAAAGTCCATACTTTGTTGGTGTACATAGATTCCATCTCAGATCACTAAGCATCCAGCCATTCTTACAGAGTTTCACTCCTGATGGCCAGCTCGAAACTAGTTGGGTCATCATCTCATGATGCAATCCTTGCTCCCACCGTCATAGAGAAACCGAAGTATCTCTCAGGTGGGTGAGGAACCTTGCTAGATCGGCGGAGAGGCTGAGGTTCGTTGGAATCTATTGAATCCTTTGGTTCTATCAAATCATCAGCTGCAGTTTTGTATAGCTGGAACCTTTCCAGTTCTACAGAACTGACATCGCCTCGATCTTGTCCGGATTTTTCTTTTAACATAGGCCGGACAATCCTAAATCTTAACTAACTTAAGAGATAGGCTCTTCCCACACCATATCTCATATGGAGTGGTAGGTACTGATTTGATTCGAACCTAATTCAATAGGTATGCAGCTTCTCAAGCGCACAACCCCAAAAGGAAATAGGTAATTCAGTAATACTCATCATAGAGCACACCATATCTAATATTGTGCGATTGCTCCGCCCCGATACACCGTTGTGCTGTGGTGTATTCAGAGGAGTAATACTGAGAGAGAATCTCATTTTCTTTTAGAATGGTCCAGGAATGTCATGCACAAGTATTCTCCTCCCTGATCTTATCATAGGACATAATGCTTATACCCGTATTTTGGTTCTCTACTTCCAACATATATTCTGTGAATACCTCAAATGATTCAGACTTATGTTTCAACCGGAACATATGACTGAATCTTGAGAGATTATCAGAGAATATAATGAAGTATAAAGAACCGGTCCTGGCATGTGTAGACAGGGGAGTTTATATACATCATCATATATCAGTCCTAAGAGTTTACTAACTCTTTCTCTGTTTTCAATAAACAGGGCTATGGTCATCTAATCTTTGTGACATGACTGGCAAGTTTCACAAGATGTAAATTCAAACTGATTTAAATATGCATCTAAGATGTAACTTCAGCCAGTCGGGTCGCATCGATATGACCTAGTCTACAATGCCTCAAGAATGATTCGTTCATTTCTGAACTCTTCCTCTTGTGTGTGTTCTGTATACTAGGAACTGTAGTTTGATTTAGAATGTCAATGCTTTTAGATAACGTGACTGGACCGATCAACTTTTGATATAGGAAATGTTCAAACGTTATCCATCAATACAAAATTATATCCTTCTTTACTAATAAAGAGACTGATATGATTTAGTATATCAGGTTCGGTATCTAATAGCATTTGTTCAGAATCAATGTATTGGTAATATAGGGTGACAGTGACCAACAGACTTGGCTGCAACACTTGCCCCGTTTTCTGTCTCATGAAACTTATTACCCGTTCTCAGTTTTTCTACCTTTTCGTAGCCCTATGTAACCGATTACATATTTGGGATCCTGATCCGGTATCAAATACCCAGGATGCAGAGGATACTGAGAAACAGTTCTTTGTAATGAACACACCCGAAGGAGATGCATCTCATGCACTTTCTTCGTTTGGGCGGCATAGGAATTCTGGTATTCCCCTATTTCCTGCTCTGTCTTATAACAATTATAAGTTGGAGCGGGACCAACGTTCCCCAGCTCAGTATAACAAGCGGGTTCGGTCAATTCATCCATTTTATTATCTTGATTAAGGCGTGATATGGTCGCTACCTTGAGAGAGAGGGAAGAAAACACTCTGCGTGCGCTCTTTCAAGATCAGATTGGTTATTTATTTTATCTAATCAGGATGGCTCCCACTGTTTTTATCAAATCTTCCTTCAAACTTTAAAAGGAAAGACTAGCCGGGATTAATTATACTCTACAAGTTCGCCAATCTTTCAGCCAGGCCAGTGTCGGTACTTTGAGGGAGGTTCCCCGTGCTCTCGCACGGACCTAATTACAGTAAACCTCGTTTTCCCAGAGGCGTAACTCCGTTGACACCTTTCTAGACACCTACTTGATCGGCTAATTGCAAAGTGCAAAACTCTCCCAGGAGTAACAATTACTCGCAGTGGGTATCGGGATCCAACTATCATATAGAAGGTATGCAATCTCATTGCAAATTTCAACACTTGAAACTCCCGATAATGGTTTTTACCCCTAGCACCTATGACCTTGGCTAAGGTCAACAAATTATAGATACTAGTCAAGTTCTACCCGTCATTTCGTGATTAATTAGACCCACCCACATGACCCTTGGCTAAGGTCAACAAAGCCATATGACTGTCCTAACTAATCGCATCATATGCTGTGTAGGAGACATTACTTAGCTACCGCACACTACGCCTCGGCTATGGTCGACAAACGTAGCACGAATACTAAGTACTCTACTTCCTAAAATGACGGAGGGTTGCGAATGGTTTTTATGAAAACCTTTAACGCTTTGAACTTGATCTCGTTGCGGAATCAAATGGTTTTTAAATGGAATGTTTTTGAGGCTTTTCTAGTTTTGCTAAAGGGGTCACTCCCGGTGAAGGGATCGTCGGCCCTTTCCTCGTCGAATGAGGTGCGGGATATATCATATATATCACTGTGCAAAGCGGAAACTATAGAAGCGATCAAAAGACAAACCGAGGGTTGTAGCATCTGCCAGTTATTGCTAAAGGAGTCACTCCCGGTGAAGGGATCTCGGTCCTTTCCTCATCGAATAAGGTGCAGGATGTTCTATAATGAACACCGCGATGCAAAGCAAGAACTGTAGCTACCTGTTTGATTTTGAAATTCGATTCCACAACATCAATTAGGTTTATTTTCTTTCATTAATCTCATTAATGAATGTCCCATCATTTAAGTCCACCTAAACATCACAGATAAATATAACGTACGCTTATGCCATCCGCATTCGCCTCGATGTCCCGTCTGCACCGTTAGGTTAGGTAACTAACGCCAGAACGAGGCAGGGCTAGCGCGGGTGTAAAACATAAGCAACGTCTATATAATATATCATATATACTATATATAATATCTATCTGAACATATCACATGATCACATCACAGATAACGCAGCAGAAAGTATCATATGAAATATTGGATATACTAGGACGTCCGTGTTTTTAATACGAGCCAGTATAAAACACGGATTCCATGGTCGTGATGAATAGCCAATCCCACACCCCTAGACCCCTACGAGAGCGGCAAGCAACCCTTCTAATTCTAGGGTTAGGAGACCCGGACTCGACTCCTCGAGATGGTCTCCCACTGGACCCTAGAACCCGGTTACTTGTGCTCCCCTCCTTGGGTCTATCCTAATGCGGAAAAGTAAATAATATACAAAAGGCGACATCTTCCGCAACCTGGAAGTGCCCCAATAAAAGAATATTACATACAAGTTTTTTTACATGAATGAAAATGAAAAAACACTCATCTCACATAAAAACCCTCCGGCTATTCAACCACGACGATCCAATATAATATATCCAGCAACACATAACATCACATGTCATCAACGTAAGTAAATATGCGCATCCCAATTGTCGTTGACATATAGCAACGAAACCGGCGATATCACATATTACACTTACGGTCACAGAAAAGAAAGTGTAAAACTACAACAGTTGGAATCCGCAAACTCTTCAGACATCGCATGCCTAATCAAATGAATTGCTTAGACATCACATGCCTAACAAATATAAACCCCGCATTTTAGTCTCATTATCGAAAACACCTTTCAATATCAAGTCGGGCAATTCAACAGGATTCCCGACATTCTGATCGAATGCTCGTCGCAAACTTTAGTAGGCGGCCGCACCCCCGACGCCGTCTACGAAGTGCACTAAGGCGGAACACCGCTGCCGCGGGCACCTGAACGGATGCTTTCGGCGATGAGGTTCTCCTACAGTCACTTGGTTGGGGCTATGGGGCGAGGCTGTCTATTAAGTTTACCCGGCGAGTATCCGCGTACGCTACGTGATTGCGACGGACTTTTGATCGCATCAAAATTCCGTGGCAACCGATCAAGTGAGACTAAACTGCTATGTTTATAACATTCATTCAGTTATCTCATAACTACTTGTGAATTCCAAATGTTGTATCACATTTCGGATAAATAGAAAATGTTAAACTTTCCGATCGAACAATCGAACACCCAAGTTTTCCCGAAACAGTTCAACACATGAAATAAGTTTAAAAACATTCATTTCGTGCCTCAGTACCAACGGTCCAGCTGCAGAAGGGTCAAACCAACGCCTCACATGTGGCACGCCGTACTGCCCCAAACCCTAGGGTTCAAAGGGCAGTTCAAGACGGTCACAGAATCGAGTTAAGGTTTGTTGTCTTCTAGAGGGTCCATCGCATTACTTGCACTACTTAGAACATCGTTAAACTTCGGAAACGTCCAACAATTGGAAATTTCCCAGCAGGGGGAAAAATGGGTATTTATATCCGGTCGAACTTTTTAACATATTCTAAAATTACCCGGAAAAACACACAGACAAAATTAGACAATCAGATCGAAACACCGAGTCTCCAATACAACCCAGAAAACTCAACTCTTGAGTTCAGATTAAAAATTCCCAGGAAAACCAGCACTGCAAAATATGAATTACTGTGCAAAATTCAATGCAAGATAAGACAAAACGGCCGCGGAACCGCCGCACGAGCCATGTTCGTGCCGCGGAACCGCGGCGGTTTGATGGAATTAGGGAATCGAATTTTACAGTAACTCTTAGATATTCCTGCTGATTTTTCTGCATATTTTTAATTCTCAAAAATCCACAAATTTCAAAAATGTACAGAGAGCATGTTCTGAATTAGGGTTTCGGCTCGATCGGACTTCTAATTCCGTCTACGCATCGCCTAAGGCTCTAGCTAGGCTCTGATACCACTGTAGGTCAGGCAGCCACCCCATCCAATGGGGTCGCCGTGGCACCAACGGGTCCTTCAACCGCTACTTTTTACGCATGCCCCCTCGCGAGGACTACAACCCGCCGGAACACCTTCCGGTCTCGGGACACCCTGGGGGTAAGAGCCTATGCTTCGCCATACTGTCACACAGTGAGAACCCCCCATAGGTCGACATCCAATACCTAGTAGCTCTGATACCACTGTAGGGTTCCTAGGCACACTAATGAAGTCTCACAAGTGATCAAACATGCTCAATTCAAAAAATTCCTTGTGCCTACAAACCCTAATACGGATCGTTAACTAGAAAACAAGGCGATGCAAGCAAGTAAATGAATTTATAGCTAAAGGGAAGGGGCTACAACCTTTGTAGATCCGGTCCTCCACCTCCATAGCTCCGTGATGAAGTTCCCTCGCTGTCCATATCGGATCCCGGACTCTAGTATCGGCTTCATCGGAGAAATAGGCGGGCTAGGTCGTCGACTTCAATGCCGAAGATGATACGTCGAGGCATCACAAGATCAAGCTCCCACTTCACCAAGCCATGAAACTTGTGAAGAAAACACCCTATACTACTTGGCAAGAGGTAGAGGATGAAGAAATAGGAAGTGGTTTCACTTTGGAATTGGATTTCTCACTCATTTTCACAAGTTGCCATTGATGGTGGCATGGTTTCTTCATGTTGAAGATGAAGAAGAAGAAGAAAGAATATGATAGAATAAAAAGGATTATTGCAAAAAAGGAAAATCCAACTCATTCTTATCATAATCCAACCTTGGTTAGGTGTAGAGACTAAACTAGGGTTAGGTTGAATAGTTAGGGTTAAGGCTAAGAAACAAAATGGTCAATGTTTCAAAGCTTCATGAAGCTTCAAAGAAAAAACAAAAGTAGCCACCCTTTTGTTTCTTTCCAAAATAAAGAATAAATAAATAAAAAGAATAACTAAATGAGATCAAAACCCTAACCATTACATAACCATGGTTTAATCTAAACATACACCCTAGCAATCATGTATCATCAAACATGATACAATCAAGTGCACAAAAGTATATCACATATACAACTTGTGAACTTCAAGTGAAAAAATCTATTTAAAGTGAACCAATACTAGTTAATGCAAAGTAATATATCAAATATATAATTATACATCAAATCATTAAATCAACACTTGATTCAATGATCCGGTCATGTCGCATATAACCGACTAGTATCCAATGTATCGACTTATCGAATCAATCCTTGATTCGATAACTAGGTTATATCGCATACAACCAATCGATACATTCATCACGAGAATAGAATGCGGTATCACATACACGCATTATTCTCGGTCCCGCACATATCTCATATGCGCTCCTATTTCGTTTCGCTTGAGCCAGGAAACCTCTGTGTAGGACTCTAAAGACTCGTCAATACGCCAGCAGCAGATGATGATCATATCAAGCACCCACAAGCCGCAAGCGGTCTGCTAAACGTAATGGCCACCCGGGTATTGAGCAATTAGAAGATCGACGAGCAAGCCCGCTCACACTCCTGTGAATCCAACCAGTAACACTTACCGTACAGTCCGGTCTGTTCGTCTGATATGTCGCATATCTCGCCTAGGGGTGGTAAACGTCAGACCCCAGTAGCTCGATAAGTCATGCCGACGTGAGGTCCACAACATGTGTGAAACTACTGATAACACTTACCAGTAGATCACTGCAACCCTGGCCAGGGATTTCCTGTCATGGCCAGTCGAGCATAGCGCAACATCAACCTCCAATACCGGGAGAGACAAATCCCCTCCTATCGCTCATTGCCTCCATGTGAATCGGGACTGTACCCAAAAACCGCCTGTTTGCACGACTCAGTAGAGCCGTGGTAGGGTGGAAATCAAAGCACAGTGGGAGACAGACAAGACTCTATGACGATCTCGGGTCAACAGACTAAGCTGTACCAGTGTCACCAGAGAACTGCCATCTGACGTGAGGTATAATACCATCTGGGAGTTCTCAGCGAGTCCGTTCAGTGTACCTAGTCTCCACTGAGCACCCGCATACCATCTCTGATGTCAAACACCAATGGACATGGGATCATCCATCGCCCATCACATGGGTCGAGAAAATATACGCTAGTCTACTCTGGAATATTGATGCCCCGTCTCGATATTCCCACGACTAGGAACATTGAAGGATGTACTCATGGACTATCCAGGCCCCACTAGTATGATCTTCATCACAGTCCTGGAAGTCGAGTACACATCCTAAGGGCTTTATCAACATGTAATCAGAAAGACAGAAAGTATACATGTTAAGATAAAGAGCAACTAGATAGCGTACTATCATGTCGAGCAAGAAAGTCCTACCTATATATGTCCCAGCATCCAATACAATATACATCCAATGTACAGTAATAGCCTTTAGGGCATACATATAACTAACAGGTTAGGTTTAAGAATGGTTTGGAGATGTAAATAAATCTCAACAATTTCCTAGTCGCTCAAACGAGTTAATTCCGATGGGTGTTTGGATTGATTATGAAATCTAAAAACTAAACCTATCTATACTGAGATTATCTAGATCTAAATCTTGCTAGGGTTAGGTTTAAGAATGGTTTGGAGATGTAAATAAATCTCAACGCTTTGTATACCCAAATTAGGATCTAAGAGGAGTTATGGTAATTATTAATAAAGGGGATTAGATCCATTCGGGAAGGTGTTCCTTCCTCTAGGTTCTTGTCCTTCTTTTATCAATCCTTACCCTAACCTCCATAGAAAACACGCGCAACCGGGCCTTTATACTACGGTATCACCGCTACCTCGAGGGATAGGGTGCCGTAGGGCGCGGTGTGTGTGTGTATGCATGGAGTCCTATTGATTATATAATGGGCAAGAAAGGGATGAGAGATCTCATCTCTCAAAAGCCTTCCCCAAAGCTAACATCTAAGGCAAGGAATTAAAATCTAAACTAGAGCAATTAAATAAAACTACTTACAGATGGCTTTCTCCAAACATCAACACAGGGTTGTCAGATCTGAATTCATGAATTGAAAAGAGGCACCGATGCTCTCCAAAAGAATTCTAAAATTTATTAATGAAGGGAGGCATAGCCTTTACAATGATTTAGAGTTCCTATTTCTAGAGGATAGGAACCCTAGGGTTACAATTGACTCGCATATCTGCTTTTACAAGAATACCCCTAGGTTGACCAGTCAAACCCACCACCAAATTATGGTAAAATTTCCAACTCATAAATGCGCAAGCCCGCCGCGGAACCGCGGCCCAAGGCCCTGTTTGGTCACGGATTCGCGGTCCAACAGTGGGCTTGGGCCTTCATCTTTCTTGGGCTGGCTCTGGTAATTTTTTTCTTCTTATTTCTTCTGTACTTTTCTCAATTGGGCTTCGAGGTTTCTTCCAGATCTCCAATGAATAATGTAGTGGATTTTAACCGTTGCTTCAAGACGAAATCTTGGACCTTGCACTGCCTTGTACTTTGTGAACTTTATCTTTTATGTAGGCTTGATCATGATCCTTCTATTTGTTGGTTGTTGTTCCACTTTTGCATTGTCTTTTATCTTTTTCACTGTTTTAGATCCAAGAACCTGTAACCTGTACTATGTAGCAGACATGGGTCAAAAGCACCTGTTTATTTATAAAACGAATAAGAATGGGAAATATAATAATGCAATATTATGGTATGAACATGCGCCTCCCGGCGGCGACCGCAAGGCTCCCTTGAAGCCAAGGACCTCGGTCATTCCTCCGCTGAAAGATGCTGGAGCTGGGCCACCGCGCGTGCTGAGCCCTCCGCACGGATTGCCGCTTCGTGATATTATGGATGCGCCACCAGCGCCCCGTGCTCCAGTGGAGACGGTAAATGTGGTTTCGCCGGAGTCCGGCGCAGGCGCGGATATCGGGACCCGCCGTCCTAAGGTCCCTGCAAAGCGCAAGTTGATCTTGGGTGCACCCAAGGCTGGCGGGTAGAAGAAGAAGAAGAAGTCGCTCTTCTCTCTCGATGCTATCCTCGGCTTAGAGCCTCAGGCCCCTCTTACCGAAGGTATAAGCGAGTACGGAAGCAATGAGGGCTTCTCGGTAGATCCAGCAGACACCGATCTGGCGGCCGCCATTGTGGCTTTTGAACGAACAGCCAGACTCGAAGCGATGTTGGCTAAACTCACTCAGTCAGGTAATCATTAGCTGCACTTTTCGTCATTTCATCGCATTTTTATCATTATCTTTGACTAATGCTTTCCCCCTTTTTTTAACAGGTGTCACTACTGAAGAAGCCATCGCTGCCTCTCTAAAAACCTTCCAGGAGGAGGAAAGGAAGCGCGCTTTATTGGGCATTGGTACGTCTCGATTCATTAAGTCTTTATTCTCCTTTTGTTATGGTCGATCTAACCCTTTCTTTTTCTCATCGCAGGAACCACAATGCCAGTCCCGCATGGTGACGCAGAGACTCTTCCTGGGCCAGCCACTGATGTTTCGGCCTCTTCGGGGCTCCCGCGAGAGTCTCAACTCGAAAAGTCGGTGAAGGTTGCCTTGAAGGCTTTGGAGGCATCTCTGTATGTGGACGATGACGCTCAATGAAGGAAGCTTCGAAGAGGTCCGTCTTGACGGCTCGGGAGGAGAGAAAGCGGTTGAGGAGCGAGGCGAAGGCACGCAGAGCTGCTTTGGCCGTGGGAGCGGGCCCAAGCACCGTTCCTCATGCTGATACCCCTTTGGAAGAGCCCCCGGTCGCCTTGTCTACAGCTCATAGACAGGCGGCGCGCACAAATAGGGAGGCTAACGATTAGTCCACCTCAGGTAATGTATCTTTCAAGATTTTGTTGTAAGAAATGTAAACGTCCGTTCTTATATATCTTGTCCTGCAGGGCTAAGTCCAACCGAAGGGGAGGCGGAAACCGTCGAACCTAAGGGGACAGAGGAAGAGGCACCGGCTGAACCCTAGCCGACAGTGGGCGACGTCGCCGGGGTTGCTGGACCTGAGTTGGGGGCTGAGGAAACTGCGCCAGAGAAGGTCGTCGATGCTGAGCCCGAGGTAGCGGCAAATGAGACGACTGCTACAACCGAGCCTGGGGCAGTGACGGACTGAGCGCCTGAGACCGGCGACCCCATGGCGATGGCGGACGAGACAGCAGTGACTGCCGAGCCCAAGGGAGTAGCGGGTGAGACGGGCATGACTCCTGGAGACAAGCCTGCCGCTCTTTCTCACTAGTCTGGCAATACTCCAATCATTGCTCTCCCCGTCTACGGTCCTCCGCCGTCTCCTGGCCGCGCGAGCACGACGACAGCCCCCGTAGAGTTGGGTGATGAGGCCACGGGAGGTGGACTCATGTCGATGGAGGAGGGAGACGCCTCCGTTTCGGCTGGCGGCTCATCAGGTAAATTTCGAGTTACTGTCCTTTTTTCTTTATCTTGCAATCCTTCCTGACAGGTGTATCTTTGTTTTTAACGCAGGTGCGGCCAGTGCTGACGCTCCATTGCTCGAGGGAGCACTGCTAGCTACTGCCTTGGCGGTGGCCACCTCTCAGCCTTCTCTCGTACCATCGCAGATGCTGGAAGGTATGGATTCGTGACCCATCAGTTTCATCTTTCGGCCGCATGATCTATGTACTGATGTTGTACTACTGCGTCTTTGCAGGAGTGCTTTTTGATCACCTCTATCAGGTGTTACACCCGCACTTCTCCTTCCCGTCTGAACTCGCCTCCTCCAGTGGCGCTGGTGAGTATAGTTTCCAATTGATGCCTTTCTTTTTTCAGTAATGGACTTGTTTCTGATTTTTCCTCGCCCTAACTGCAGTGCTACAAATCGAAGGAGGAGATGAAAGATTGGTTGCGCCACCGGCCCTCCCGGCTTTGCCGCCTGCTGCAGCTGGTATAGTAAACTATCCTATCGATGACTTTCTTATATTTCTTAAACTGTCATTTGATCGTACTTTGTTTTTTCAGCTGTCGTTCAGATTCCGGCGCCCTTCGAGTCTCGCATCGTAATGCCGGCGGCCCCTTCTTGAGACATCCATCTTCAAAGGGTGCTGCGATGAGTTTGGGCATGTTGAGCGGCTACATCGAAGAGCTTGACGCAGACGCTCCCCCATCTGCCGCAGATTTCACTGCGGAGGTTAACCTGATGCTGGCGGCGCTTGTAAATTTTCATATTGAAGGCGTCGTCGAGTCTTGGGTTAATCACTGTAGGGAAATCGAGGCCCGCCTGCATCAGCTGGAGCTTACGCGTCCTGCCCCTGAGACCTTGGCCGCAAGCACTTAGCGGGCAGCATGGATCGAGGAAAGCGCTTCTTACTTCCGCCATTTGGAACAAGAAGCTGCTTTAAGGCTGAGGGAATGTCAAGAGTCTTCAAGTGAGACTGCTTGCCTGCATGATGAAATTGACGCGAATGCTGCTCGGGTGAAGGCTATCTTCGAGGGCCTTCTGCAAAGTCTTTCTAATGGGCTAACACTGAGGCAAAAGCTCGATGCCGCCGAGCGTGATGCCCAAGGCCGCGAAGCAGTTCGGCAGGCAGTTGAGGAGCAGCTTTCATCCTTCTTGCAGCAGCGGGCTCAAGTGGAAGCAGAATTGGCGGTGGCGGCCGATCAGGAGAAAGCATGGAAGGAAGTGCGCGAACAATTGATAGGGCTATTTAAGACGCTTCCTTCCCAGTAGCTGCCCTTGTATCGATCATATACTTGTAATTTTTTTTTTGAATAAGATGTTTCCATTCTTTATTCTTTTATACGATTCACCTTGTACTTGATTGAATTAATGAATAAAGATACACATTTTTTTTGCAATGTCTTGTGTCATCTCTGTGCTTTCTCCCTTATCTTATTATCAGCATGCTATCTTAGTAAACATGGTTGGCAGATGATAGAGCAAGCATTCTGTCTTGGCTTCTTCAAGAGGTAATGATGGCTTAGGCCGTAGACTTTTCAATTTTATGAGCCGTGAGGGTCTCATAAAGAATTTTCTCCCTATGGATCGAGAGGATCTCGTGGGTGCATTTTCTCTTATAAGTCGTAAGGATCCTATAAGAGAATTTTCCCCTTTTACGAGTCGAAAGGACCCGTAAACGGTTGTTTCCCTCCTTATCAAGATTTGACTTTGGAGAGTGTGACCCGTGAATAGTATGCAAGAGTCCGTTTTGGACCGACTTGCAGGGCCCCAGTGCTTAGGAAACAGGTTTTTTTACTCCCCGCTTCCTCACGAGTCGAAATGAATCGAGCATTTCTCGCAAGGATGTCCTAACGTCACAGTTAACCTCTGCTCTTTATGACAGAAGTCCGTTAGGGTCTATGGTACTTAGGGTTTTGGCCGTCGTACCGTCGTGTTGGCTGATATATTCCTCGATATGTAATCTTACTGTTCGAGTAGCCTTGCGATTGCCGTGTCTCTGATCCCTTCGGGGGCTGGACAAGACGTCTTCAAGTAATCTTTCAGGTAGTATTACCGTCGAAAAAGCAAGCGTAGGGATATTCCATGTCACTTTTTACTTGAGGTTAGGCTCATTTTGGAGAGCCCCGATGAGTCATAACCACTCCGCGCTGGTGTGGGATGATCTCCGATAGTCCTTCAGGCTTTATATGACTTGCCGTCTAGACCCTGAAGCTAGGAATTTGGCCTTTGCTTCATTTGCTGACATCGCGTCCTCTATATCGAGACGAATGTCCCGGTTGTCTCTAGGTTGTTGGTGAACCGTCGAGGTTTGGAATTAGGGACTTTGCCGTGGCTCCGCTGTTTGATGATGTTACGTCTGCTGTGTTGAGACGAACGTCGAGGTGGTGACCATTCCGCACTGATGTGAGATGATCTCCGGTTGTCTTTCAGGCTTTATATGACTTACCGTTAAGACCTTGAAGCTAGGAATTCGGCCTTCGTTTCGTTTGCTGGCATTGCGTCCTCTATATCGAGACGAATGTCGCGGTTGTCTCTAGGTTGTTGGTGAACCGTAGAGGTTTGGAACTAGGGACTTTGCCATGGCTCCGCTGTTTGATTGTCGCGTCTGAATCCTGTTGGAGGAAGGACGCTGAGGTGACATCCCATCTGCTGTATCGAGACGAATGTTGAGGTGAAGCTGGGATTTTGCCGTCGCTTCGCTTTGTTTCGACCGCGAGGTCTTTTGTTGGCGTTGTATCTGCATCTTGCTGGACTGCGAAGGAACGCCGTTGTGGGCATCTCGTTTGCTGTATCAAGATGAATGTTGAAGTGGAGCTAGGATTTTGCCGTCACTCCGCATTGTTTCAACCATGGGGTCTTTTGTTGACGTTGCATCTGCATCCTGCTGGACTGCGAAGGAACGCCGTTGCTGATTCTTAGGCTGTAGATATTGCCGTTAAGATTTGGAACTAGGTACTATGCCGTGGCTCCGTTTCATTGCAACTCTAAGGTTGGTTGTTGACGTCATGTCTGCATCTGGTTGGTGTGAGGAGAAACGCCGTTGGTGATCTCTAAGTTGTCGATATCGACGTCGAGACTCTGAAGCTAGGGATCTTCTTTTGCTTCGTTTGTTGACATTGTGTCTACAATATTGCGACAAATGTCGAGCTTGTCTCTAGGTTGTCTATGAACCGTCGAGACTTGGCTTCGCCTTCTGGTGGAGCCTGTTGGGAAGGTATGGTTCCCTCTTTGTTTGTGCCCTTGGATTGTATACAGGGATCGACGTGATCTCACCTGTAGGGCAAAAAGTTTCATTCTTTCATCATTCATTTTCATTTTTTTTATTCTTTCCGCGACGCTCTATCATTTCAGCTTTTTATATCGTGAAGGTCGCGATTGCCCAATCATTTCGGCTATTTTTTGCGGTGCCCAATCATTTTGGCTATTTATTTTATTTTTACTCGCTGCTTTTTATTGCGAGTTGCCCAATCATTTCGGCTATTTTGCATGCATACATTTTTACTTGCTGCTTTTTATTGCAAGTTTCCCCATCATTTTGGCTATTTTGCATGCATGTATGGCTCGCTGATTTTTTATCGTGAGTGTGGAACTTGGAACCTTGATGCCAATCCTAGCATCAGCATCGCTACAACTGGAATATTGCCAGGAGCGAATCATCATTTGCCATGAAAGGGCTTGGAATTTGATACCGGTTTAGGCATCAGCATCGTTACAACTGGGATATTTCCAGGAGCGAATTATCATTTGCCTCTGTCGATGTTGAACAAAGGTGGCTTAGTAAATAGGGTTAGGATCCTGTCGACTAAGGATTTTGACTTCATGAGCCATAAGGGTCTCACAAAGGTATTTCTCCCTACGAGTCATGAGGATCTCGCAGGTGCGTTTTCTCCTTAGGAATCGTGAGGATTTCTAAGTGTATGTTCTCCTGTAAGTCGTAAGGATCTTACAAAAGGGTTTTCTCCTTATAAGTCGAGAGGACTTATAAGGGTTGTTCACCATATGGACATATCCCCAGTCGCGGGTGGGACTTGGTTAGGGAAATGTTTATTCGCGCCCGTGGATTGTATACATGGGTCAATATCGAGCCGCTTGTAGGGCAAAATTGAAGGTTGTGGGAGTTGCTTAAGAACAGGTTCAGGTCTCTGTAACTTAAGATTTTCAAATCTTATGAGCCGTGAGGGTCCCATAAGAGAGTTCTCCTTACGAGTCGTGAGGATCTCGCAAGTGTATTTTCTCCTTAGGAATCGTGAGGATCCCTAAGTGTGTTGCTCTCTTATGAGTCGTAAGGATCTCACGTGGGTGGTTTCTTCTCACAAGGTCGAGAGGACCCTGTAAGTGTCTTTTAACGAGATTACGCCCTTTCGGGTTTTCACAAACACTCACCGGTAGCCCTGCTGTTTTTACTCACGACGCCCTTTCGGGTTTTCCTCCATGCCCATTTTGCTTATGGACATACCGGTTTTTTTTTTATCCTTTTTATTCTTTTTTCTAACGAGGTCGCGCCCTTTCGGGTTTTCATGAACACTTGCCGGTAGCCCTACTGTTTTTACTCACGGAGCCCTTTCGGGTTTTCATCCGTGCCCATTTTGCTTATGGACATACCGTCTTTATTATTAATTTTTTTATTTTTTTATTTAATTTATTTATTTTGTCAGCCTGAGGATGCTGCTGTAGTAGTTTAAAGATGTTTCGGTCGTCAGCTAGTTTTAGGATGTAGTGGTACATCATTAGTTTAAGGACGTTTCGGTCCGCCGTTAGTTTAAGGACGTCTCGGTCCACCGTTGCCATATTTGAGGCGAATCTCTAGTTTACTGATTTTTTGGTCTATGGGGCTTTCCTTATGAATGAGCATAATACCCCCGGCATATCCATCTTTCTTGGAGCATGTGGTCGTGGCGGGCTCACCTTCCAGTTTTCGGGCAACACGAACTTGCCCTGTTGGTATTGGTCTTCAACCCAGTTTTTGAAAACGTAACAGTTTTCGATCGGATGACCCAATACTTGGTGGTAAGGGCAATAATTAGAACTGTTGACCTCATCCAGTTGTAGTTGGTGTTTCGGCTCCGGTAGAGTGATAAGCCTGTTGTGCACTGCCACTTCGAACAGCCTCCTTGTTTTATCTTGAGAAAACGAGTAAGGACATCCTAGCCTCTCCTCGAGAGATATGCGTGGACGCATATTGTTTTGACGAACAACCGGTCCAGGGCCACTCGATTGTTGTTGAGTGTTGGCGACGAAGGTCGTTTTTCCCTTTCCTTTATTCTTTTTGTTCGCTCCGTTGTTTGTGGGTCTGAGATTCTCTCCGGATATCGTGCAATTGATCGGCTGAATGTTCTCGCAACTCCTTAATCTTTCAGAGATGGACTCCTTGAAGAGAGGGCCGAGGGCCACTTTTTCGTCGGAATTGCTCCCGAAGGTGAGAACTCGTGATCCCCCGGGATCATCCCTATGACAATTGCCGGAAACTCTTTTATGCTCATCTGTCGTATTTTTTCGCTGTCTACGAGCTTCCCGCTTTGTTCTATTGACGTAATGCCTGTGAGCGACATACCCTTGCCACCAACACTTAAAGGAGTCGCACCTTCAGTAGGGTGTGTGATCTTCTGATGATATAGGCAATAATTAATATACATCTATACTCCACCGAGAGTGTTTTCTTCAGAGGGTGGTAGCTTCATTCCCATCGATATGGCTTTAGCAAACCTTTTCCTCGTCTTGAATTTGTTTTTATCGGCAGCGGATGTCTTTTGATTTGACGGTAGTGCCTCGACTCTTTCGTCTAGTCGCCGACGTTTGGCTTCTTCCAGTATGGCCATCTCACGCTCTTGATTGGCTTTAACTTTCAGACGAATCTCATTCAGGAAGGCATCGATCATCTCGTCTGACGACCGCAGAATTTCTGGTTCAGGGTCCGCCCTCGGTTTCTCGGCACAAGGAGCCTCTTTATCATCCACCAATGAGTGAGAGATCACATGACAAGTTGCCCCCGGTGCGTCCATCTTCTTTGGAGTGTGCGGCTGTGGTGGGTTTATCTTTCACTTTTCAGACAGCGCAAACTTGCCTTATAGGTATTGGTCTTCAATCCAGTTTTTGAAGACGTAGCAATTCTCAATCGGATGACCCATCATTCGATGGTAGGGACAGTAATTGGGATCATTGACGCCGTTTGGCTGCAACGGGCGTCTTGGATCTGGCAGATTGATGAGCCTGTTGCACAATGTCAGCTCGAACAGTCTTCTCGTTTTATTTTGAGGAAACGAGTAAGGACGTCCTAGCCTCTCCTTGAGGGATACGCGTGGACGCATATTATTTTGACGGACAACCGGTCTCAAGTTACTCGGCTGTTGCTGAGCATTGGCGACGACGATCGCCTTACCTTTGCCCTTCTCATTTTGAGAGTCAGGTTTTGGAGGAGACGGTCTATGGCTCATCTGGTCCATTTGGGCTAATTTGTCGATCAAGGCCTGGAAGGTGGTCGGCCTGAAGAACATCATGAATTGCGAGACGGTCGCTTGCGGATTAAGAGTGCCCACGAACATGCCTACTGCAGGAGCCTCTTCTATACGTTGTTCGCATTTCGACCATAGGTTCTGCCATCGTGTTGCGTATTGGACCCATGTTTCGCCTGGCCTTATCCTGGCGTTGATCAGCGCTGTTATCGGGGTGCGTTCACTAGCACTCGCGAATTTTTGCGTAAATAGTAACTCCATCTCCGCAAATGTTTTGACAGAGTCGTTAGGTAGCTCTGAATACCACTCGAAAGCCGTTTCTGCTAAGCTGCTGACAAATTGGCGAAGCAGCAGTTTGTCGTCGCCTCCAGTGTTGCCGCATAAGGCCCTGAATTGAGCGACATGCTGATGTGGATTCCCTGTCCCTTTATATACGTGGAACTTAGGGATCGTATAACCCGGCGGGTAACTGATTTGGTCATACCAGCTTGGATAGGGTCGTCCGGTTCTAACAATTTGCGCAGCCGCTTCATTCGCCTGATGAGCCCGTATTTGCTGAGCTATATAGTCATCTAGTGGGTGTTTGTTTTGTTTGTGGTTGCCCGTGGATTGTATACGGAGACTAATTTATGTCGTCGCCCGTAGGACGTGGATTAGTCTAAATCCGTGTTTTCTTAGATTTGGTTTTGGGGTTTTGGTTTGAGGATACGTTAGCCATATTTGAGCCTAAGATCAACTCAAATGTTTGTTAAGGATACGTTAGTCCAATTTGAGACTAAGATCTACTTAACGGGATCATTTAGATCCGATAAAAGAGCATTTGGAGGCTCTATTGTTCCAGTTTAGGGACATAGTGGTCCGTTTAATATATGGCCGTCGGGACCCGTCACCTCTTTGACGACGTTGAAGGATTACAACGACAGATGTCAGAGGAGTTCAGAGATGTACCCTTGAACCAAAGTTGATTAGGGGGTCTATAGTCTAATTTGGAACTAAAGTCTGTCTGAAGGTTTAAGGATACGTTAGCCATATTTGAGGCTAAGATCAACTTAAACGAGATCGTTTAGATCCGACAAAAGAGCATTTAGGGGCTCTATTGTTCTAGTTCAGGGACATAGCGGTCCATGTTCCAGTTTAGGAACATAGCGGTCCATGTTCCAGTTTAGGAACATAGCGGTCCATGTTCCATTCAGGGACATAGTGGTCCATGTTCCAGTTTAGGGACATAGTGGTCCATTGTATGTATGGTCGTCGGGACCCATCACCTCTCTGACGACGTTGAAGGATTATAACGACAGGAGTCAGAGGAGTTCAGAGATGTACCCTTGAACCGGATGTAAATTGATTTAAGAGAGCAGTCGTGCTCAGTCAATTTAATTTGAGGACTTACGGCCAGAATTGGGCTAAGTCCAGTTGAAAATGTTCAATATTTTATTTGTAGTTGGCCTATTAGCCCTTTGATTGGGCTCTACCCTTTGTTTAATAATGCATAGCATTAATCTTGGTCTCTGTTAGACCTTCATTTGGGCTCTGCCCCTTTTTAAATGATGCACAACATCTGTTTTGGTCTGACAGACCCTTATTTGGGCTCTGCCCTTTTAAAAAAATGCATTGCGTTTTATTAGGCCTGTTAGGCCTTTTTTAATTGGGCTCAGCCCTTCTTTAAACAATGCAGAGCATTAATTATCTGACAGTGGCCACGTGGCCTGTCAGGCGCTTTGCGCTAATTAATGAGCGCAAGAGCATGTGGAGGTGACACGTGTCACGCTCTGGTGAGCGCAAGCGCAGTTAGCGCAATGCGCTGCGCCAGTGTGCTGCTGACACGTGGCGCGCTCTGGTGAATTGCGCCAATTTCAGAGAGCAATGCTCTATTTTAAAAGCGCATAGCGCAAGTTATTCTGGAGCTGACATGTGGCGCTCTTTGGTGGCTTGCGCCAACCCAAGAGCGCAACAGTGCAGATTTACAAGTGCAAGGCACTGTTTTAATATCTTGATCCAATTTTGGATTCAAGGAAAGAATCTTTTAAGATTCCAGAACCAGTGATTCATCTAAAGGCAATGCCTTTGTTATTATTATTATTTTTTATTGAAGACCTTTGATCTTGTTTCTTAGATCAACGATCTTTTTAGAAGAAATTCTTCTTTTATTAAAGGTTTTACCTTTTCTTTCTTTGAGCTCTTCTCAAAATTCTTTAGAGGAATTCTCTGTTTTTTTCTCTCTCTGTGTTGATGTCTTTTAGACTTGGGGTCTAGGGGCCTTTATATAGTGCCAATTAGTTTGTTAAGTCAGTTAAAGAGATCTTTCTCTGAGTGATTTAGGGATTTTTCCCCACTGTTGGATCTTTGATCTAAGGGCTTCTATTTTACAGAAGACAATCTTCTTGTTTTAACAAGAACAGAAAGATCTTACTAGAATTTTAATTCTGTTTGGCGCAAACGCACCTGCGCTTGACACGTGTCGCGCAGCGCAGAGCGCAGCGCAACTGCACTGCCACATGTCGTGCAGTGCAGAGCGCAGCGCAACTGCGCTGCCACGTGTCGTGCATCGTAGAGCACAGATCATCTGAAGCGTTGCTTCTTTGTTTTTTACTTTAAATAGAGCCTTGCTCTGATTGGGTGCGCTGCTTTGGGCACTGCGCTGGCGTGTCAGCTTTTGACACGTGGCGCGTTGTGCGTAGCGCAAGAAATTTGAAGCGTTACTTCAATTTTTAAATTTTCAAAATTCAAACAGAGCTTTGCTCTGATTGGGGGAAACAAGGACTGTATAACCTAAAAATCTACGGTGAATTTTACTAAATATCGTGTCTTTTAGATAGAGGAAACTGAAAGGATTCGTGGCTCTGGACTGCAGTCCTGAACCAAAATCCCTATGAATACCTGAAATCAAACACCTGCAACACATCGTTCAAATTCGCAAAGGTGCGGAGCTCTATATAGATATGTAGGAAATTTAGTTAGATTTCTTATGCGACTGGTTCCAATGAGTTACGCCGCTATTTGATATTTTTAACATAATTTATTTCATCTATGTATATGGCTGATTTCTGCAATTTTTCATGTTGATACTTGAACTTAAGCGCCTGTACATTCCTACACAAAAATGAAAATATGCGGAATCCTATATCTTCACGTAGACAATTTAGTTAGCTAACATATGGTTCTTGTCTTGTTCAGTTTCACCGTCGTTTGGTATTTTGTTTATATTTTAGATTGTCGACGTGTTCTGCAGTTTCTGCAGCGACAATTTTTTACACCTTCACACTAAACATGACATATCTACTAGTAAAGAAAGTATATCATTGATCTGCTTGATGTGTCGGAAACCTAACAGATAGAACTAGGTTTATTCAACTGGTGCAACATTTGAATTTAAACACAAACCCTAATAAACCGCACGTGAAGTTGAACTTCTAATTCTAAAACTGGAATTCCAGCAACTGATCGCCGATTTAAAATGATGATAAATCGTTAACCTGAATTCCTATTGACATGAAACTAATTTTACCGCTTAGATAATCATGTACACTTCGTATGACTTTTATATTGTTTTGGTCGATTCTATACGTGTGATTTATGGTGAATTTTGCAAGTTATATGGCGTTGGCTGTTATAATTTAATGAGCATTTGTTTAATGCATTTCTACCTTATTCCGTGTTGCTTTATACCTAGTGCAAAGTGATCGTTTACATTAAGACCTAGCGACTGAATTGCATTGTTGAACGTGAGTGGTATTGGATTAGTTGTATCAAGCATGCTAGTGATAAGTGATTGACTAGTAAAAGTGAACAATGCAGTGAAAATGAGCAAGACCGTGATTTGGCGCGCGTACTTGTATACAATTAATCCTATACTTATAGTTATTTCTACCTGGGGAATGGGGAAATCAAGATGGAATTGAACTCGTATTTAGTGAGATATAGTGATTTAGAGGATGATCATTCGATATTAGTGATACACACACACACATTAAGTCGTGGGTCTAGAGGCACGGCTGCCGGGTTATGTCCCGGGCAACAGTGGACCATAGTCTCGGGCATGCATGAGACCCTTGTTAAACACGAGCATCCTTTCCACCAATTGATTTTATTGACTTAGTGACTGATAAGTAGTGACATGCACATTGCCTGGTTTACTGACATGATACATATATCGCGCTGTTCATATTCAAATGATATTCATTATGATCATGTTTCTGTATTCTGTCGCACCTTTCATATTTAATAACATTGCGCGGACACTATATTTATTGCTATACGTGTCGTCCTGACGACATGAGTGTACATGCTCAGAGGACAGAGTGGACCCAGCTCAGGAGCAGGACCTGCCATTCGAGATCGCGGAGGTCTAGACCGCGACATCGGCGCCATCACCTTTTTGCTTGCTAAAAGAACGCTGTTATTTCTTTGGTTAGTTATTTCTTTCATGCAAATAAATGTATCTTGAACTCTTTTATTTTAATGTAATGAAGTTGTGAACTGTGATTTCTTTTACTCGAGTACTGTTTACTGACTACCATGTAATGCTAGAAACCGAAGTGTGACTACGGTGGGATTATTCCCTAACCGTAGGAGTATGGAGTAGGATGTTTTTCGTTACCCCATTGAGATGGGAATACGCGCGCGCTTGGCAGGCGCATTACAGATTCCCCCTGCCTAGGGTAGGCTGGGGTTTATTGATTGTGGGGATCCGAATCTCCGACAGCCGCGGACTAAGCTGCCGTTAATTACTCCTCGCTTTTGAAGCGAGAGAACCTCCGATTGACGGGTCAAACTGATCATACGAACTCAATGTGCAGTGTTGTGTATTGAAGGTGTTTTGGATATATCGGGAGCCCCGCAGAGTTTTACGGGGGTCCCGCTACCCGGATAGCGGGCTAGGGGTCAAGGGGGCTAGTAGCCCCCTTGCGGGGTATGGGGCAGCGCCCCGTTAGAAATTTTTTTCTAACGGGGACAGTGTTGTGGGGTATGTGTGTTTATATATATATATATATATCTATCTATATATATATATATATATATATATATATATATATATATATATATATATAAAGGGAAAGGGCATCCAAAGGATGCGTGGGAGAAGGCGCCAGCGTTTCACGTGCGCGACACGCGGGCGCTCGGGCGCTGGCGCTTTGGGCGTTGGTGCCTCACGTGCCCGACATATGGGCGCTTGGACGCTGACGAAAAGAAGGGGATTTTACCCCCGGAAATAGAAGTTAAGTAGGGATCCTAGGCACTCTCAAGAGGTCTCATAAGGCATTAACCATGCCAATTTCAAAATTTTACGGGTGCCGAGAAACCCTAATACGGATCGTTGACTAGAAGTTTAGGCGAAATACGAATCTAGTTAACAACTTAACTAAAGATAAGAAGCTACAACCTTTGTAGATCCGGATATCCACTTCCTTGGCTCCACGTAGGCGTCCTCTCGCTGTCCATCTCGAATCCCGGACTCAATCGTCGGCTTGATCGGAGAAATGGGCGGACTAGGTCGTCGGCTTCGTGCCGAAGATGATCTACGTCGAGGCATCATAAGTTCAAGCTCCGACTTCACAAATTTGTGAAACTTGTGAAGAAAACACCCAAAACAACTTGGCAAGAGGTAGAGGGTGAAGAAATAGGAGGTGGGTTCACTTTAGAATTGGATTTCTCACTTTAGAACTCAAGTTGCCATTGATGGCATCAAGCTTTCTTTCTTGAAGAAGAAGATCAAGAAGAAGGAAATATTATGATAAGTCTTTTAAAATGAAAAGAAAATGAATACTTATCATAATGTAAACCATGGTCAAGTGTAGAGATTAAACTAAGGTTAGTTGGAATGGTTAGGGTTAAGAAAGAGATAAGAATGGTGGACTTGTTCAAAGCTTCAAGAAGCTTCAACATAAAAACAAAATAAGCCACCATCCTTAATAATTTCCAAAATGAATATATAAATAAATAACTAAGTAAATAATCAAAACCCTAACCATTCATATAACCATGGTTTAATCTTTACACAAACCCAAGTGAGCAAGTATCATCAAACATGATACAAACTAGTGTACAAAAGTATATCACATATACAATGTGCACATCAAGTGAGAAAATCCATTTAAAGTGAACCAATACTAGTTAATGCAAAATAATATATCAAATATATAATTATACATTAAATCATTAAATCAACACTTGATTTAACGATCCGGTCATATCGCATATCACCGACCAGTATCCAATGTATCGGCTTATCGAATCAATCCTTGAATCGATAATTAGGTTATATCGCATACAACCAATTGATACATTCATCGCGAGAATGGAATACGGTATCACATACACGCATTATTCTCGGTCCCGCACATATCTCATATGCGCTCCTATTTCGTTTCGCTTGAGCCAGAAAACCTCTGTGTAGGACTCTAAAGACTCGCCAATATGCCGGTAGCAGATGATGATCATATCAAACACCCACAAGCCGCAAGCGGTTTGCTAAACGTAACAGCCATCCGAGTATTGAGCGATCAGAAGATCGACGAGCTAGCCCGCTCACACTCCTGTGAATCCAACCAGTAACACTTACCGTACAGTCCGGTCTGTTCGTCTGATATGTCGCATATCAAGTCTAGGGGTGGTAAACGTCAGACCCCAATAACCGATAAGTCGTGCCGATGTGGGGCTCATAACGGGTCGAGAAACTACTGGTAACACTTACCAGCAAATCTCTGATCAGCCCTGGCTAGGGACTTCCCTGTTACGGCCAATCGAGCACAGCGCAACATCAACTCCCAATACCAGGAGAGACGAAACCCCTCCTATCGCTCATTGCCTCCATGTGACTCGGGACTGTACCCAAAGACCACCATTTTGCACGCCCTCATGGACGTGGTAAGGTGGAGATCAAAGTACAGTGGGAATCACACAAGACTCCATGATGATCTCGGGTCTACAGACTAACCTGTACAAGTGTCACCTGAGAACTGCCATCTGACGTGAGGTATAATACTATCTGGGAGTTCTCGGCGAGTCCGTCCAGTGTACCCAGTCTCCACTGAGCACCCGTATACCATCTCTGATGTCAAACACCAATGGATATGGGATCATCCATCGCCCATCTCATGGGTCGAGAAGCGTATACGCTAGTCTACTCTGGTATATCGATGCCCCGTCTCGATACACCCACGACTAGGGACCTTGAAGGATGTACTTATGGACTACCATGTCCCCACTAGTATGATCCGCATCATAGTCCAGGCAGTCAAGTACACATCCTAAGGGCTTTACCAACATGTAGCTATAAGACAGTTTAAAGAGACAAGAGTACATATTAAGATAAAGAGTAACCAGATAGCATACTATCATATCGGGCAAGAAAGTCATCTCTATATATGTCCAAGCATCCAATATAATATACATCTTCTGTACAATACTGGCCTCTAGGGCATACATACAACTAACAATCTCCCACTTGCACTAGGGCCAGCTGCTGTAGTATCGCATACCGAGCATCCCGAAGAGTCTCTCAAACTGTATCTGGGGAATGGCCTTCGTGAGTGGATCCGCCGTGTTGTTCTTCGTGTCAACTCTCCTGACCTCGATCTCCCGGCGATCAACTATCTCCCGGATCAGGTGATACCGCCTCAGAATATGCCTGGATCGCTGATGGGACCTGGGTTCCTTGGCCAAAGCCACCGCTCCATTGCTATCGCAATACAAAGGTATTGGATGCTCAATGGATGGAACCACTCCAAGTTCAGTAATGAACTTCTTGATCCAGACAGCCTCTTTAGCAGCATCGTTGGCAGCGATGTATTCAGCCTCCATCGTCGAGTCTGCCACGGTTTCCTGCTTGGAACTTTTCCAGCTAACCGCCCCTCCATAAAGGGTAAAGACAAAGCCCGACTGCGGCTTAGAGTCGTCCTTATCACTCTGGAAGCTCGAATCGGTAAAGGACTCCACTTGGAGTTCTCCGTTACCATACACCAAGAGCATCTCTTTAGTCCTTCGCAAGTACTTGAGAATGCTCTTCACAGCTGTCCAGTGACTCTCTCCAGGATCAGCTTGATACCTGCTCACTACACTTAGTGAGTATGCAACATCGGGTCTGGTACATAGCATCGCGTACATGATAGAGCCTACAGCCGAAGCATAGGGTATCCCTTGCATGCGAGCTCTCTCCAAATCAGTCTTAGGAGACATCTCTTTGGAGAGAGTGACTCCAGAGATCGTGGGTAAGTTCCCACGCTTGGATTCTTCCATACTAAACCTCTTTAGTATGGTGTCAATGTACCTGGATTGGGACAATCCCAATATCCTTTTGGATCTATCTCTATAGATCCTAATTCCCAATATGCAGGAGGCATCACCAAGATCTTTCATTGAGAATCTTTGTGATAAGAAGAGCTTGACCGATTGCAGCATAGGAATATCATTTCCTATCAAGAGTATGTCGTCTACGTACAATACGAGGAAGACAACCTTACTCTCTGCCACCTTCTTGTAGTTACAAGGTTCATCTGGATTTTTGACGAAATCAAACTCTTTGATAACGACGTCAAAGAAGATGTTCCAACTCCGCGATGCTTGCTTTAATCCATAAATGGATTTAAGCAGCTTGCATACCTTCCCGCTGCTCCCACTGTCTACGAAGCCCTCTGGCTGAGTCATGTACATGCACTCTTCTAAATCACCATTTAGAAAGGCGGTCTTAACATCCATTTGCCAGATTTCGTAGTCATGATATGCAGCGATGGCAAGCATGATCCGGATGGATTTAAGCATAGCCACTGGAGAAAAGGTTTCGTCATAGTCCATACCTGGTCTTTGACGAAAACCTTTTGCAACAAGTCTAGCTTTGAAAGTCTCCACTTTCCCATCTACACCAAGTTTTTTCTTGAAGATCCACTTGCTCCCAATGGGTTTTACCCCTTCAGGAGCAACTTCCAAAGTCCATACTTTGTTGGTGTACATGGATTCCATCTCGGACCGCATTGCATCCAGCCATTTCACAGAGTCACCACTCGTGATGGCCTGCTCGAAACTAGTCGGGTCATCATCTTCCATGATGCAATCCTCACTTCCACCATCAATGAGAAAACCGTAGTATCTCTCAGGTGGACGAGAAACCCTACTAGATCGGCGGAGAGGCTGGGGTTCGTTGGATACTACCGAATCTTCTGGTTCCACTAAATCTTCAGTTATAGTTTGTGTTTCTGGAACTTCTTCCAGTTCTACCTCAGAGCCACTAATCTCTTTTGCAAGAAATTCCTTTTCTAAAAAGGTGGCATGTTGAGCAATAAACACCTTTTGTTGTTCACTGTGGTAGAAAAAATATCCATTTGAATGTTTAGGATATCCCACAAACTTACATAGAACTGACCGTGCCTCGAGTTTGTCTGGATTTAGCCTTTTGACATAGGCCAGACAACCCCATATCTTAACTCGTTTAAGACATGGTCTCTTCCCACTCCATATCTTAGATGGTGTGGTAGGTACAGATTTAGTTGGAACTTGATTCAATAGGTATGCTGCTGTCTCAAGCGCATACCCCCAGAAGGAAATAGGTAACTCAGCTGTACTCATCATAGAGCGCACCATATCTAATAGGGTGCGATTCCTCCGCTCCGATACACCGTTGTGCTGTGGTGTATAAGGAGGAGTAAGCTGAGAGAGAATCCCATTCTCTTTTAGGAAGTCCAGGAATTCATTGCTCATGTATTCACCTCCTCGATCAGATCGAAGGATTTTAATACTTTTTCCTGTTTGGTTCTCGACTTCTTGTTTATATTCTCTAAATTTCTCAAAAGCTTCAGACTTGTGTCTTATTAAGTACACATGTCCGTATCTTGAGAGATCGTCAGTGAATGTAATGAAGTATGAAGAACCATCCCTGGCATGTGTAGACATGGGACCGCATACATCACTATGTATTAGTCTCAAGAGTTCGGTAACTCTTTCTCCGTATCCCGTAAACGGAGTTTTGGTCATCTTGCCTTTGAGACATGACTGGCAAGTGTCATAAGATGAAAATTCGAATGGTTTCAAATACCCATCCTTATGCAACTTAGCCAGTCGTGTCGCATTGATGTGACCCAGTCTACAATGCCACAAGAAGGATTCGTTCAGTTCAGAACTCTTTCTCTTGTGTGCGTTTGTTATACTCAGAACTGTTGATTGATTTAGAACATAAATGCCATTGCACAACGTGCCTGATTCAACCAACTTTTGGTTACGGAAAATGTTCATAACATTGTCCTGTAATACAAAATTATATCCCTCTTTACTCAACAAAGAAACCGATATAATGTTGCATATCAGGTTCGGCATGTAATAGCATTCGTTCAGAACCAATGTATTACCAGTTGGTAATGCAAGGTGATATTCCCCGACAGTCTTAGCTGCAACAATTGCACCATTTCCAACTCTAATGTCTTTATCACCTTCTCCAAGTTCTCTACCTTTCCTAAGCCCATGTAACTGATTACATATATGGGATCCTGACCCGGTATCTAATACCCAGGACGTAGAGCAAATGGAGAAACAGTTCTCAGTAACGAACACACCCGAAGAAAATTTATCAACATGTACTTTCTTCAATCGGGTGGCATGGGAATCCTGGTATTCCCCTATATCCTGTTCATTCCTATAACTCTTATAAGAATGAACGGAACCAACGTTCCCCAGCACAGTATAACATGCGGGTTCGGTCAATACATCCATATTATTATCTTTATTAGGGCATGAAATGGTCGCTACCTGGAGAGAGAGAGAAGAAAACACTTTAGCATATGCTTATGCAAGATCAGATTGGTTATTATCTTAGCTAATCAGGATGGCTCCCACTGGTTTTTATCAAATCTTCTTTCAAACCCTAAAAGGAAAGACTAGCCGGGATTAATTACACACTACAAGTTCTCCAATCTTTCAGCCAGGCCAGTGTCGGTACTTTGAGGGAGGTCCCCCGTGCTTTCGCACGAACCTAATTACTGTAAACCTCGTTTTCCCAGGGACGTAACCCCGTTGACACCTTTCTAGACACCTACTTGATCGGCTAATTGTAATGTGTAAAACTCTCCCAGGAGTAACTCTTACTCGCAGCGGGTATCGGGATCCAACTATCTCATAGAAGGTATGCAATCTCATTGCAAATTTCAACACTTGAAATTCCCGATAATATTTTTCCCTTAGTGTGCCATGACCTTGACAGAGGTCAACAAACCATAGTGCACTAGTCAAGTTCAACCCGTCATTTCTTGATTGAATCAAACCCACTCGCACGACCCTTGACAGAGGTCAACAAGGTCGTACGACTACCCTAATCCAATCACGTCACATGCTTTACAGATAATTACTAGTTAGCTACCGCACACTACGCCTTGACAGAGGTCAACAAACGCAGCACGAATACTAAACAGTTCTTATCTGAAATGACGGAGGGCTACGACAGGTTTTTCTGAAAACCTATTGCGTAATGAACTTGATATCGTTGTAGAATCGAATGAATTTTGAAATGGAGTGTTTTTGAGGCTTTTCTAGTTTTGCTAAAGGAGTCACTCCCGGTGAAGGGATCATTGGTCCTTTCTTCATCGAATGAGGTGCGGGATATATCATATATATCACTATGCAAAGCAAAAACTCTTAAAAGCAATCAAAAGACAAACCGAGTGTTGTAGCATCTGCTAATTATTGCTAAAGGAGTCACTCCCGGTGAAGGGATCTCGGTCCTTTCCTCATCGAATAAGGTGCAGGGTATATCATATATACCGCTATGTAAAGCAAGAACTGTAGCTACCTGTTTTGTTTAAAATTTGATTCTACAACATCTTAGGTTTCTTTTCTTTCATTAATCACATTAATAAAGTCCCATCATTTAAGTCACCTAAACATCACAGATAAATACGACGTACACTTATGCCATCCGCATTCGCCTGGATGTCCCCTCGTGCACCGTTAGGTTAGGTAACTAACGACAGAGCAGGGCAGGGCTAGTACGGATGCAAAACATAAGTAACGTCTATATAATATATCATATATACTATATATACTGTATCTATCACAGAACATCACATGATCACATCACAGATATCGCAGCAGAAGAAACATATGAAACATTGGATATACTAGGACGTCCGTGTTTTCAATACGAGCCAGTATAAAACACGGATTCCACGGTCGTGATAAATAGCCAATCCCATACCCCTAGACCCCTACGAGAGCGGCAAGCAACCCTGCCAATTCTAGTGTTAGGAGACCCGGACTCGACTCCTCGAGTTGGTCTCCCACTGGACCCCAGAACCCGGTTACTTGTGCTCCCCTCCTTGGGTCTATCCTAATGCGGAAAAGTAAATAATATACAAAAGGTGACATCTTCCGCAACCTGGAAGTGCCCCAAATAAAAGAATATTACATACAAGTTTTTACATGAATGAAAATGAAAAACACTCATCTCACATAAAAAAACCCCGGCTATTCAAACACGACGATCCAATATAACATATCCAGCAACACATAACATCACATGTCATCAACGTAAGTAAATATGCGCATCCCAATTGTCGTTGACATATAGCAACGAAACCGGCGATATCACATATTACACTTACGGTCACAGAAAAGAAAGTGTAAAACTACAACAGTTGGAATCCGCATCCTCTTTAGACATCGCATGCCTAATGAAATGAAATACTTAGACATCACATGCCTAACAGTTATAAACCCCGCATTTTAGTCTTATTATCGAAAACTCTTTTCAATATCAAATGAAACTAAACCGCTAGATTTATAACATTCATTCAGTTATCTCATAACTGCTTATGAATTCCAATTATTGTATCACATTCCGGATTAATAGAAAACGCTAAACTTTTCGATCGAACAATCGAACACCCAAGTTTTCCCGATACAGCTCAACACATGAAATAAGTCTAACAGCATTCAGTTCGTGCCTCGGTACCAACGGTCCAGCCGTAGAAGGGTCAAGCCAACGCCTCACATGTGGCACGCCGTACTGTCCCAAACCTGAAGGTTCAAAGGGCAGTTCAAGACGGTCACATAATCGAGTTAAGGTTTGTTGTCTTCTAGAGGGACCATCGCGTTACTTGCACTACTTAGAACGTCGTTAAACTACGGAAAAATCCAACAATTGGAAATTTCCCGGCAGGGGGAAAAATGGGTATTTATATTCGGTCGAACTTTTTAGCATATTCAAAAAATACCCGGAAAAACACACCGACAAAATTAGACAATCCGATCGATACATCGAGTCCCCAATACAACCCAGAAAATTCCACTCTTGAAAAAATATTAAAAATTCCCAGGAAAACCACCACTGGAAACTAATAATTACTGTACAAAATTCATTAAACAAAGAGACATTTAGACCGCGGAACCGCCGCCTAAGCCATGCTTATGTGGCGGATCCGCGGCGGTTTGATGGATACAGGAGCTCGAATTTCACAGTAACTCTTAGATATTCCTGCTGATTTTTCTGCATATTTTTAATCTTGAAGAAACCACGATTTTCAAAAATGTCCAGAGAGCCGTTTAAAGTCGGGGTTTCGGGTCGATCGGACTTCTAACTCCGTCTACGCATCGCCTAAGGCTCTAACTAGGCTCTGATACCACTGTAGGGATCCTAGGCACTCTCAAGAGGTCTCACAAGGCATCAACCATGCCAATTTCAAAATTTTACGGGTGCCGAGACACCCTAATACGGATCGTTGACTAGAAGTTTAGGCGAAATACGAATCTAGTTAACAACTTAACTAAAGATAAGAAGCTACAACCTTTGTAGATCCGGATATCCACTTCCTTGGCTCCACGTAGGCGTCCTCTCGCTGTCCATCTCGAATCCCGGACTCAATCGTCGGCTTGATCGGAGAAATGGGCGGACTAGGTCGTCGGCTTCGTGCCGAAGATGATCTACGTCGAGGCATCACAAGTTCAAGCTCCGACTTCACAAATTTGTGAAACTTATGAAGAAAACACCCAAAACAACTTGGCAAGAGGTAGAGGGTGAAGAAATAGGAGGTGGGTTCACTTTAGAATTGGATTTCTCACTTTAGAACTCAAGTTGTCATTGATGGCATCAAGCTTTCTTTCTTGAAGAAGAAGATCAAGAAGAAGGAAATATTATGATAAGTCTTTTAAATTGAAAAGAAAATGAATACTTATCATAATATAAACCATGGTCAAGTGTAGAGATTAAACTAAGGTTAGTTGGAATGGTTAGGGTTAAGGAAGAGATAAGAATGGTGGACTTGTTCAAAGCTTCAAGAAGCTTCAACATAAAAACAAAATAAGCCACCATCCTTAATAATTTCCAAAATGAATATATAAATAAATAACTAAGTAAATAATCAAAACCCTAACCATTCATATAACCATGGTTTAATCTTTACACAAACCCAAGTGAGCAAGTATCATCAAACATGATACAAACTAGTGTACAAAAGTATATCACATATACAATATGCACATCAAGTGAGAAAATCCATTTAAAGTGAACCAATACTAGTTAATGCAAAGTAATATATCAAATATATAATTATACATTAAATCATTAAATCAACACTTGATTTAACGGTTCGGTCATATCGCATATCACCGACCAGTATCCAATGTATCGGCTTATCGAATCAATCCTTGAATCGATAATTAGGTTATATCGCATACAACCAATTGATACATTCATCGTAAGAATGGAATACGGTATCACATACACGCATTATTCTCGGTCCCGCACATATCTCATATGCGCTCCTATTTCGTTTCGCTTGAGCCAGGAAACCTCTGTGTAGGACTCTAAAGACTCGTCAATACGCCGGTAGCAGATGATGATCATATCAAGCACCCACAAGCCGCAAGCGGTCTGCTAAACGTAACGGCCATCCGGGTATTGAGCGATCAGAAGATCGACGAGCTAGCCCGCTCACACTCCTGTGAATCCAACCAGTAACACTTACCGTACAGTCCGGTCTGTTCGTCTGATATGTCGCATATCAAGTCTAGGGGTGGTAAACGTCAGACCCCAATAACCGATAAGTCGTGCCGATGTGGGGCTCATAACGGGTCGAGAAACTACTGGTAATACTTACCAGCAAATCTCTGATCAGCCCTGGCCAGGGACTTCCCCGTTACGGCCAATCGAGCACAGCGCAACATCAACCCCCAATACCGGGAGAGACGAAACCCCTCCTATCGCTCATTGCCTCCATGTGACTCGGGACTGTACCCAAAGACCACCATTTTGCACGCCCTCATGGACATGGTAAGGTGGAGATCAAAGTACAGTAGGAATCACACAAGACTCCATGACGATCTCGGGTCTACAGACTAACCTGTACAAGTGTCACCTGAGAACTGCCATCTGACGTGAGGTATAATACCATCTGGGAGTTCTCGGCGAGTCCGTCCAGTGTACCCAGTCTCCACTGAGCACCCGTATACCATCTCTGATGTCAAACACCAATGGATATGGGATCATCCATCGCCCATCTCATGGGTCGAGAAGCATATACGCTAGTCTACTCTGGTATATCGATGCCCCGTCTCGATACACCCACGACTAGGGACCTTGAAGGATATACTTATGGACTACCATGTCCCCATTAGTATGATCTGCATCATAATCCAGGCAGTCAAGTATACATCCTAAGGACTTTACCAACATGTAGCTATAAGACAGTTTAAAGAGACAAGAGTACATGTTAAGATAAAGAGTAACCAGATAGCATACTATCATATCGAGCAAGAAAGTCATCTCTATATATGTCCAAGCATCCAATATAATATACATCATCTGTTCAATACTGGCCTCTAGGGCATACATACAACTAACAAGTTAAACTCCAAAAGAGGATTTTGCGTAGAGTTAAACTCCAAAAGATCTGGATTAGAAGTTAAACTCCTTTGAGGATTTGAGTCTTGGAGTTGAACTCCCTAAAAATCTTCAGAGGTTCTTCTCTCTTAAGCCTTGGATCTTCTCTTGAGCCTTGAATCTTTTCCAAGGTGGGATTTTCGGAGATGGGTCTCCTTCTTCCTCCTCCTTATTGGCTGGATCTTGGAGAAAAAGGGGGCGTGAGATTTAAAAATCTCCCCTTTTTGAGATCTAATGGAAGATCTGAGCTCCCCTTTGTGGGTTTTGTGGTAAAAAACTATTTAGTTTTGGAAAAAGAAGAGTAAAACTCTTGATTTAATTCAAAAAAAGAAGAAGAAGAAGGTTTAGAACCTTGAGGAAGGAGAAGGAGGCATAGAACCTAGAGTTTTTAGAGAATGAAAAGATCTTTTTATTTCTTCATCATGTTGCCTTATATAGGCTTACACATTTACATATAGCTCCTTGGGCTTTCCAAAATGGCATTTTGTCCATCCCATGTCTCATGTCCTCATTTCTTTTGCACATAAGCCACGAGGTTACAAAAATTTGGCTTTATGCCCATTTTGCTTACATTCATGCATAAAAAATTACATCAAAATTATTTATTACATGATTTTTATTTTAGCATGGGGGAGGCCGGCCATGAGGCTCGACCCGGGCATTGGTCCACTTGACCTGGGCTTGGGCCCACTTGGCTTGGAGTTGAGTTTGATTTTGACATGGTCAACCGCGGTGTAAATTTTGACCCCAACAAATTGCCCCCATCAATAAATGCACACCACATGTGTAGGTTGTGTGCATGAAATGATGGATCTTCTTTCGCATGGAGGCGACTTGATTTGGTTCCTGCTTTTTGGGAAGCTGGCACTTCCCTTTTTACGACATGGACGGTCGATGCTTGACGTGTCTCCGAGATGGAGTGTCGGTGGTTGACGTGTCTCCGAGGCGGAGTGTCTGATTGACTTGATTCCAAGGCGGAGCATAATTCCGTTGAGGAGGTCGTTGCTGCCCTTTTAGCGATGTGGACGGTCGGTGCCGCCCTTTTAGCAACTTGGACGGTCGGTGCTGCCCTTTTTGCAACTTGGACGGTCAGTGCTGCCCTTTTTGCGACTTGACGGTCGGTGCTTCCTTTTTAGCGACGTGGATGGTCGGTGCTGCCCTTTTAGCGATGTGGACGGTCGGTGCTACCCTTTTAGCGACTTGGATGGTCAGTGCTGTCATTTTAGCGACTTGGACGGTTATTGCTGCCCTTTTAGCGACGTGGACGGTCGGTTATGCCCTTTTAGCGACGTGGACGGTCGGTGCTGCCCTTTTAGCGACTTGGACGGTCGGTGCTGCCCTTTTAGCGACTTGGACGGTCGGTGCTACCATTTTAGCAACTTGGACGGTCGGTTCTGCTATTTTAGCGACAAGGACTGTCGGTTATGCCCTTTTAGCGACGTGTCCGGTCGGTGCTGCCATTTTAGCGACTTGGACGATCGGTGCTGCCTTTTTAGCGACTTGGACGGTCGGTGCTTGATTTGACTTGCTCCGCTTCTTACGGTGTCAGGGATTGGATTTGACTCGCTTCGCTTCCTGCGGTGTCAGGATTTGACTTGTTTCCGAGGTGGAGCTTGATTCCACCGGGAGGTCATTGGTTGTCTTGCTGATTTGATGTGAATTGGGTTGACATCAGCATCACTACGCTGGAATATGGTACCAGGAGCGAATCATCATTTTCCATGAGAGGATTTGGGGATTTTGGTTTTGGTTTAGCATCAGCATCGCTGCACTGGAATATAGTACCTGGAGCGAATCATCATCTGCCATGAGGAGATTTCCTTCGTTCCCAGTTTAACGACTTAGGGGCCATCTGTTCCCAGTTTAACGACTTTGTTAGTTATATGTATGCCCTAGAGGCCATTACTGTACATACATTGTATATTGTAGTGGATGCTTGGACATATATAGGGAGGACTTTCTTGCTCGACATGATAGTATTCTATCTGGTTACACTTTATCTTAACATGTACTCTCATTGTCTCTATGTCACATGTTGATAAAGCCATTAGGATGAGTACTAGACTACCAGGACTATAATGCAGATCATACTAGTAGGGACAGAGTAGTCGCCAAGTACATCCTTCAAATGTTCCTAGTCGTGGGAGTGCCGAGACAGGGCATCGATACTCCAGAGTAGACTAACGTATGCGCTTCTTGACCCATATGATGGGCGATGGATGATCTCATATCCATTGGTGTTTGACATCAGAGAAGGTATACGGGTGCTCAGTGGAGACTGGGTACACTGGACGGACTCGCCGAGAACTCCCAGATGGTATTATACCTCACATCAGATGGCAGTTCTCTGGTGACACTGGTACAGGTTAGTCTGTAGACCCGAGATCGTCATAGAGTCTTGTGTGATTCCCACTGTGCTTTGATTTCCATCATACCACGTCCAAGAGGGCATGCAAAACGGCGGCTTTTGGGTACAGTCCCGAATCACATGGAGGCAATGAGCGATAGGAGGGGTTTCGTCTCTCCCGGTATAGGGAGTTGATGTTGCGCTGTGTTTGATTGGCTATAACTGGAAATCCCTGGCCAGGGTTGCTGAGATTTACTGGTAAGTGTTATCAGTAGTTTCTCGAACTGTTATGGATCTCATATCGACACGACATATCAAGCTACTGGGGTCTGACGTTTACCAACCCTAGGCGAGATATGCGACATATCAGACGAAAAGACCGGACTGTACGGGAGTGTTACTGGTTGGATTCACGGGAGAATGTACAGGCTTTCCTGTTGATCTTCTGATCGCTCAATACCTGGATGGCTGTTACGTTTAGCTGACCGCTTGCAGCTTGTGGGTGTTTGATATGATCATCACCTACTGCCGGCGTATTGACGATTCTTAGAGTCCTACACAGAGGTTTCCTGGCTCAGGCAAAACGGAGTAGGAGCACATATGTGATATGTGCAGGACCGACAACAATATGTGTATGTGATACCGTACTAGATTCTCACGATATGTGATATCGGCCGGGTATATGTGATATAGCCGGGTCATCGGATCAAGTGTTGATTCGATGAACTGATACAGATGATATTAGTCGGTTATTTGTGAAATAGCCGGATCATCGGATCAAGTGTTGATTCGATAATTTAATGTATAATTATATATTTGATATATTAAATTACATTAACTAATATAAGCTCACTTAAAGATTCTTTTTCTCACTCGGGTAATACATTGATATATATGTGATATATGTTAATTGTATTATTTTATTTTGTTACAATAAATATTGTATATGTGATATATAATATTATAACATGTTATTGTTATAAATACAACATGTTTTATGGAGTTTAAATATGGTTAGGGTTTGGATTAGGGTTAAGCTTTCATGAAGCTTTCAAGAAGCTTCTTGAAGCTTTGACTTTGACCTTGATATTTTGTGATATTTTGCAAAGATATTTCTTTAACCCAACCCAACCCTTTAACCATAGTTAAATCTCTACATGGGTTAAGTATTCTTATTTAACCCATGGTTGCATTTCTAACCTCACATGATTTTCATTATTCATCACAAAAGGATTTGATCATCTTCTTCCTTCTTCTTTTGATAAAAAGCTTTCTAGCCTTTTCATGTGTGATGAAAATGAGTGAGATAAAGAAAACAAATGAGAGCTAAATTCCTACTTCATCATCCTCATCTATTCTTGCCACTTAGATTAGGGTGTTTGCTTTGCTAATACTTGATTAGCAAAGCAAGAGTTTGGTCTTGAGTTTCTTCAAGGTAGATCATCTTTGTTATTGAAGATCGAAAGCAAGCTTGCATCTTTCTCTTCATGGAGCCTCTCTAGAGTTCGGGTACTCGATGATCGCAGCGAAGGGACCTCAACACGGAGCTTTAGAAGTGAAGGAACGGACTACAAAGGTTGTAATCCCTAACTCTTAGAAGTAAAGTTGTTTACTTGCTTTGTTTCGCCTAATCTCTAGTCTAAGATCTTGGTTAAGGTTGTTCGGCACATGAAAAATTTGATTTTGGCATGGTTGATACCTTGTAGAACCTTGTGACTGTACCTAGTAACCCTACAGTGGTATCAGAGACAAGCTAGAGCTTTAAGCGAAGTCTAGACGAAGTTTAAAGTCCGATCGAACCCCGAAACGTCGCATTTTACCCCCTCTTTGAAATTTTTTTAAAATGTTGATTTTTTCTGTATTAAAAATACTCAGAAAATTAAGCAGGGAATTCTAAGGATTACTGTGAAAAACGAGCCACTAATCCTATTAAAGCACCGCGGAACCACGGCAATACCATGCCTTGCGCGGCGGTTCCGCGGCCGTACAGGAGAATTAGGGTTTACTTTTTGCACAGTAACATCCGTAGGCATTTCTACTTGCTTCTGGGAATTTTTAATTTTACTCAAGTGTTGAGTTTTCTGGAGATCTTTTGTATTCGTTGATTCGATCGGAAAGTTTAACTTCGTTAACGTTTTTTCCGGGTAATTTAGAACATGTTAAAAAGTTCGAACGGATATCAATAACTCATTTTCCCCCTGTCGGAAAATTTCCAAGTGTTGGATTTTTCCTTAGTTAAAGAACGTTCAAAGTCGTGCAAGTAACGCGGTGGACCCTCTAGAAGAACACAAACCTTAACTCGATTATGTGACCGTCTAAACCGCCTCTAAACCTTAGGGTTTGTGGCAGTACGGCGTTGCCACATGTGAGGCGTTGGTTTGACCCTTCTACGGCTGGACCATTGGTACTGTGGCATGTGATGGATTCTTTTAAACTCCGCTCAAGTGTTGAGCTATTTGAGAAATCTTGAGTGTTTATTTATTCGATCAGAAAGTTTAACCTTGTCTATTTATCTGGAATATGATACAATATTTGGAATCTATAAGTAGTTATGAGATAACTAATTTGAATGTTATAAATCTAGCACTTTGGTCTCAGTTGATCGGTTGCCACAGGATTTTGATGCGATCAAAAGTCCGTCGCAATCACGTAGAGTACGCGGATACTCGCCGGATAAACTTAATTGACAGCCACGCCCCATATTCCCGACCAAATGACTGTAGGAGAACCCCGTCGCCAAAAGCATCCGTTCGGGTGCTCGCGGCACCAGTGTTCCGCCTTAGTGCACTTCGTCGACGGTATCGGGGGTGCGGCCGTCTATTAAAGTTTTCGACGAGCATTCAATCAGGATGTCGGGAATCTTGTTGAATTGCCCGACTAAATATTGAAAAGTGTTTTCGATATAGAGACTAAAATGCGGGGTTTATAATTGTTAGGCATGTGATGTCTAAGGAATTCATTTGGTTAGGCATGAGATGTCTAAGGAGGTTGCGGATTCCAACTGTTGTAGTTTTACACTTTCTTTTCTGCGACCGTAAGTGTAATATGTGGTGTATCGCCGGTTTCGTTGCTATACATCAACGACAATTGGAATACGCATATTTACTTACGTTGATGACATATGATGTTATGTGTTGCTGTGATATGTTATATTGGATCGTCGCGTTTTGAATAGCCGGGGGTTTTATGTGAGATGAGGGTTTTTATTTTCATTCATGTAAAATTCATTGTATGTAATATTCTTTTATTGGGGCACTTCCGGGATGAGGATGATGTCACCATTGTATATTATTTACTTTTCCGCATTAGGTAGACCCAAGGCAGGGAGCACAAGTAACCGGGTTCTAGGGTCCAGTGGGAGACCATCTCGAGGAGTCGAGACCGGGTCAACTAACCCTAGAATTGGCAGTGTTGCTTGCCGCTCTCGTAGGGGTCTAGGGATGTGGGTTTGGCTATTCATTGCGACCGTGGAATCCGTGTTTTATGCAGGCTCGATATAAAACACGGACGTCCTAATATATCCAATATTTCATATGTTATCTTCTGCTGCAATGTTCTATGATGAGATTATATTACTGCCTGAGACGAATGTTTATATTATATATATGAGATATATGTTATATTGCTGATTTCATTTCAAACGTGATGCTTATGAAGCATAATAAAATGGGACTTCATTAATGAGATTAATGAAATAAAAGAAACCTAAAGATGTTGTAGAAACTTGTTTAAAAACTGGTAACTTTAGTTCTTGCTTTGCATAGCGGTATTCCTTGCAGAATATCTAGCACCTTATTCGATAAGGAAAGAGCCGAGATCTCTTCACCGGGAGTGACCTCTTTAGAGAAACTAGCAGATGCTACAAACTCGGTTTGTCTTTTGATTGTTTCTATAGTTTTTGCTTTGCATAGTGATATTTGTGAAATATCCTGCACCTTATTCGATGAGGAAAGAGCGGAGATCCCTTCACCGGGAGTGACCTCTTTAGCAAAACTAGAAAAGGCCTAAAATACATTCGATTTAAAATCACTCGATTCTACGACGATATCAAGTTCATTACGCAAAGGGTTTTCTTAAAAAACTGTCGTAGCCCTCCGTCATTTCAGATAAGTACTACTTAGTATTTGTGCTGCGGTAGTTTGGCCTCCGTCAAGGCGTAGTGTACGGTAGCTAACTAGTGCTTATCTGCTAGCATACGATGCAATTAGATTAGGGTATTCGTACGGCATAGTTTGGCCTCCGTCAAGGGTCGTGCAGGTGGGTCTAATTCAATCAGAAAATGACGGGTTGAACTTGACTAGCGGACTATGGGTAGTTTGGCCTCCGTCAAGGTTATAGGACGCTAGGGGTAATATATTATTGGGGATTTCAAGTGTTGAAATTTGCAATGAGATTGCATACCTTCTATGAGATAGTTGAATCCCGATACCCGTTGCGAGTAAGAGTTACTCCTGAGAAAGTTTTACACATTACAATTAGCCGATCAAGTAGGTGTCTAGAAAGGTGTCAACGGGGTTAAGCCTCTGGGAAAATGAGGTTTACTTTAATTAGGTCCGTGCGAAACCACGAGGAACCTCCCTCAAAGTACCGGCACTGGCCTGGCTGAAAGATTGGCGAACTTGTAGGGTGTAATTAATCCCGGCTAGTCTTTCCTTTTAGGGTTTGAAGGAAGATTTGACTAAAACAGTGGGAGACATCCTGATTAGATATATTAATAACCAATCTAATCTTGCAAGAGCATACGCTGAGTGTTTTCTTCTCTCTCTCTCCTGGTTGCGACTATGTCACGCCTTAATCAAGATAATAATACAGATGTATTGACCGAACCCGCTTGTTATACTACGCTAAGGAACGTTGGTCCCGCTCCAACTTATAATTGTTATAAGACAGAGCAGGAAATAGGGGATTACCAGAATTCCCGTACCGCCCAAACGAAGAAAGTGCATGCTGATGCATCATCTTCGAGTGTGTTCATTACCGAGAACTGTTTCTCAGTATCCTTTACGTCCTGGGTATAAGATACCGGATCAGGATCCCGCAAATGTAATTTGTTACATGGGCTACAGATAGGTAGAGAACTGAGAACGGGTGATAAGTTTCAAGAGTTGGAAATGATACAAGTGTTGCAGCCAAGTCTGTTGGCAGTTATCACCCAGTATTACCAGAATACATTGATTCTGAATGAATGTTATTAGATATCGTACCTGATATACAACATCATATTAATCTCTTTATTAGTAAAGAAGGATATAATTTTGTATTGTTGGATAATGTTTTGGATACGTTAGTCTAATTTCAGACTAAGATCAACTTAATGGGATCGTTTATATCTAACAATAGAGCATTCGGGCTCTATTGTTTAGTTTAGGGACATTGCAGTCGATTACCAGTTTAAGGACATGGTGGTCCAGTTTAAAGACATCATAGTCTGTAAAGGTTAAGGACATCATAGTCCATGGGCTTAAGGACCCCACAATCCGAGGTTAAGGACATCATAGTCTATGGGCTTAAGGACCCCACAGTCCATAGTTTAAAGACGTCATAGTCTATAAAGTTTAAGGACATCATAGTCCATGAGTTTAAGAACCCCACAGTCTATGGAATGATTGGTTATCGGGACCCGTCACCTCTCTGAAGACGTTGAAGGATTACAACGACAAATATCAGAGGAGTGAAGAGATGTACCCTTGAACCAAGGTTGATTAGGAAATCTGTAGTCCAATTTGGGACTAAGATCAATTAATGAGATTATGAGCACATGAGCTCAGTTAAATATGAATTGAACATTTGTCTGGATTCAGCCCCCCATTATTTAGCAATGCCCAACCGGGGTTTGGGGCTCTGACAACATTTTGTCTTCGGCTAAGCACTAACCATTTATTATAGCTCTGGTCTTTACTTTGCATATCATATGAATTGATCGATTTTGAGGTTCAGTTGAAGGGGAGACTTACCTCTGGAAAACTTAGCCAATTTAGGCTAAGACTGGTTTTAAAATAGTGTTAAACACTAGAGGATATTTAGCGGTCACGTGCTTCCACGTGATACGCTTAAAATAGTGTTAAACACTAGGGACGAAGCACTTAAAGTAGTGTTATACACTAAAATTGAAGTGGTCACATGGAGTCATGTGAGGCATCTGAAGGTGGGGCCAGACTTCCTTTATTTTACCCTCAAAATCTGCAAATAAGTGTTAAACACTTAGTCTTTGTAATCATCATGTGTGGACACGTGATAGTGCCTATGTATTGGGTATTAATTCCTCTGTTTTCCCTCATTTGCCCTTTTAAAAAGGTGTTTGTCAGGGGTCACGTGGGGACACGTGAGGCGCCATAAATTAGTAATGCCTTTTGATTTGTTCCCTTTTGTTTTGAGGGTTACGTGTGAGCACGTGAGGCATTGCCTCCAAGTTTTTTCTTTCTCATCTTGAAGAGTCTATTTAAGGGTCACGTGGGGACACGTGATCATGCCTCATTCTTTCTTTTCTGATCATTGAAGGGAGGGTCACGTGTTGCCACGTGATCAGGTTTATGTGTATGGAGAGTTTAAGTCCCTTATTTGAGAATTAAATTCTTTTGTAGGGTTAAACCTTAATTTTTTTAGAGGAATTAAATTCCTATGTATATGGAAGAATTAAATTCTTTAAACCCAACTCTCCTTCTATGTTTTGGATCTGCATGGCAGAATCTCCCCGATGAGAATTAAATTCTCAATTTATGGAGAGATCTTACTTCTGCAGGTCTTCAAACATGAAGAATAACTAAGTTCTTGTTTGAAGGGTTAAACCCTGTCTCTTTTGGAGGAATTAAATTCCTAAGTATTTGAAGGAATTAAATTCTAAGTATTTGGAAGAATTAAATTCTTCGAACTTAATTCTCCCTCCAGGTTTTGGATCTGCATGGCAAAATCTCCCCGATGAGAATTAAATTCTCAACTTATGGGGAGATCTGCTTCTGCAGACCTTCAACCAAAGGAAGAACTAAGTTCTTATTCAGAAGAGTTAAACTCTTAATTTGAGAATTAAATTCTCTTTTTATTTTGTGGTGCTTATGATCTCTTTCTCTTTCTCACCTAGGGTTTCTTTCTCTTCTGAGGAAATCTTCTTTTCTCTCTGTTGTTGTTGTATCTTTTTTTTTGTTCTCTCTATCCCTTTTTTCTTCCCTCTTGGCTCTTATTTATAGGAGAAAGAAAATAATCAGTTTGTTTAGTCAATCTTTTATTGAAAGATTTTAATTGATTTTTGTAACCAACATGATCTTTTAGATCACTCAGTGAATTTTATTCACCATTGGATTTTTAATCCAAAAGATATTTTGTCTGTTAATCCTGGCAAATTTCAGGGAAATCTTCTTGCATAGAATCTTTCTATAGATTGGTAATTTTAAATCACCATTGGATTTTTAATCCAACGGTGCTCTACTTTACAGAGCACAATCTTTTTGTTTGGAAAGATCTAGGGAAATATTAGGGTTTTTGATTTCCCTTAATTAGAATTTAATTCTATTAGTTCAGAAGGTTTAAGTGCCTTTCACGTGTTAGCACGCGACCCCACCGATTGACCATTTAATTAGAATGTAATTCTATTAATTCAGAGATCTTTAGGAACCCATCACGTGTTGGCATGTGACCCCCTGATTAAGCATTTAACCAGAATTTAATTTTGTTGTTTTAAAGAACTCAGGAATTATCACGTGTCAGCACGTGGCCCTTGGTCACGTGTGGGCGCGTGATGCCCCATTGGGGTTTTCCCCTGTTTTTTTATTATACCTTTAATTCTTTTCTGTGGGTTTAAAGGCCCATCACGTGTGGGAACGTGCCCCCATTTGATTAGGATTCAATTCTTATCATTTTAGAGCCCTCAGGAAGCTATCACGTATCAGCACGTGACCCCCGATCATGTGTGTGCACGTGATGCCCCATTGGGGGTTTTCCTTGAATTTTATGAGGGAACAAATGCCCCCACAACATTGTTCTCACGTGAGTGCAACGCTGTAACTTTTGTGGCCGTTAGATCTTCCTAGGGAACAGAGAAGATGAACCGTTTCCCATCACATCCTATAAATGCAGGGGTCTCTTCAGCAGTGCCTCCACTCCTTCATCTTCTTTCTTCCTTGTTCTTGCCTCGAGAATTTAATTCTCTTTCTTAGAGCTCAGTTCTTTGTTATGTATGTGCAGTGCCAATTTATCTTCTAATTAAGGCTTGTGCTCACGTGTTGCACATGCGGGGCTCTGCTTGATGGGGACGTTTCATTTCCCTGATCTGATTTCAATGCGTCATTGATTTTCATTTCCAACGCTCTCCCCTTTTTTCCGGATTTTGAGAATAGTTCCACCATGCACAACATTTTTTGTGCATAGCATTAAATACTCCTCTTTATAACCTGAAACCATGCATTCTTCCTTTCTTCACAGAAAAACCCATTTATACCTTAAGGTGATCATCTTTGAGAAACCGATCAATTGCTATGGCTTGCAATCATCCTCATGCTCATCGGCAACCATGGGAGGTGCCCATTGAGGAGATAATCCCTCGCTTCGCTGCGCGGCTGGCAGATCCCCTCCTCACCGACGCTCAATGTGACGCGGTGATGTATGAGCTTCTGACTCGTCGGGGCTCTCTGTTCTCCTCCGAAACACAGAGACGCGACCGTGTAGGTCCGTCTTGCCTGAATTTGGGGGTAGATGCTAATTGGTGCTATCCGTTTACCTCTCCGAAGATGCCAAGTTGATTTATGGCACCGTATATCGAAGGTTTAAACGGATGCGTCCGATGTAGCAGACTTCGTCAAATTCCCCCTCATTTGAGGGGTTTTTGATTGTTGGGACGCACTTCCCTGCAGTTAATTACGCTATCGCATCGCGGTAACCACTTTCTCCTTCTCCAGACGGTCACTTCGTGTCGTAGGTATTTGTTTTATTTTTGGTTGCCCGTGGATTGTATACGGAGACTAATTTATGTTGTCGCCCATAGGGCGTGGATTAGTCCAAATCCGTATTTTCTTAGATTTGGGTTTGGGGTTGGGTTTAAGGATGCGTTAGTCTCATTTGAGACAGATCAATTTAAACCTTTGTTAAGGATACATTAGTCTAATTTTAGTCTAAGATCAACTTAACAGTTTGTTAAGGATACGCTAGTCTAATTTTAGACTAAGATCTACTTAACAGGATCATTTAGATACAACAAAAGAGCATTTGAACTCTATTGTTTTAGTTTAGGGACTTTGCGATCGAAGGTTAAGGACATCATAGTCCATGGGCTTAAGGACCCCACAGTCCGAGGTTAAGGACATCATAGTCCATGGGTTTAAAGGATCCCACAGTCCGAGGTTAAGGACATCATAGTCCATGGGTTTAAAGGACCCCACAGTCCGAGGCAGTTTAGAGACATCATAATCTATAAAGTTTAAGGACATCATAGTCCATGAGTGTATGGTGTTTTTCATCACCCCATTGAGATGAGAATACGTGCGCGCTTGTCAGGCATACTACAGATCCCCCCTACATAGGGTAGGCTGGGGTTTATTAATTATGGGGATCCGAATCTCCGGCAGCCGCGGACTAAGCTGCCGTTAATTACCCCTCGTCTTTGGAGCGAGGAAACCTCCGATTAACGGGTTAAACTGGTCATGCGAACTCAATGTGCAGTGGTGTGTTTTGGAGGGGTTTTGGATATATTGGGGGCCCCACAGAGTTTTTACGGGAGGGATAGTGTTGTAGAGTATGTGTGTGTGTATACATATACATAAAATAAAAAAAGGGAAAGGGCATCCAAAGGATGCGTGGGAAAAAGCGCCAGCGTTTTGGGTGCTAGCGTATTGAGCGCAAGAGCGCTAGCGCCCCATGTGCCAGGCACGTGGGCGCTCGAGCGCTAGCGCTCTAAGCGCAAGGGTGCTAGCGCTTTGAGCGCTAGCGTCCCACGTGTCAGCACGTTGGCGCTCGGGTGCTAGCGCTTTGGGCGGTAGCGCTCTGAGCGCAAGGGCGCTAGCGCTTTGAGCACTAGCGCCCCACGTGTCAGCACGTGGACGCTCGGGTACTAGCGCTTTGGATGCTAGTGCTTTGAGCGTAAGGGCGCTAGAGCTTTGAGCGCTAGTGTCCCATGTGTTAGCACGTGGGCGCTCGGACGCTAGCGCTCGCGCTAGTGCTTTGGGCGCAAGGGCACTAGCGCCCCACGTGTCAGCATATGGGCGCTCGGGCGCTAGCGCCCTACATGTCATCACCTGGGCGCTAACGCTTTGGGTGCTAGTACTTTGATCGCAAGAGCGCTAGCGCCCCACGTGTCAGCACGTGGGTGCTTGGGCGCAAAAGGGACTTGGTCTCTGCAATGGGAGCTGTACTCTCAGAAAGGAACACTTATTATTTTGTGTGTGTGTGTATGTGTGTGTGTGTGTGTGTGTGTGTGTGTGTATGAGGAGTTAAACTCCTAGAATGTTTTGAAGCTGATGAAGGGCTTCTCCCCTTGAGCCCTAGTTCTTCCACTAAGTTGGGTTTCTGGAGATGGGTCTCCTTCTTCCTTCTCTGTTGGCAGGATCTTCAAGGTCAAGAGATGTGAGATTTTAAAAATCTCTTCTTTTTGAGATCTGATGGCAGATCTGAGTTCCCCTTTGTGGGTTTTGTGGTGAAAAACTACTTAGTTTTATAAAAGGAAGAGTAAAACTCTTGATTTAATTCAAAAGAAAGAAGAAGATTTTAGAACCTTGAGGAAGGAGAAGATCACAGATCTGATTTTTTTTTGGAGAGAGAAAAAGTTGTTGGGATACTTTCATTATCTTTGCCTTTATAGGCTATACAATTTACATATAGCCCCTTGGGCTTTACAAAAATGGCATTCTGCCCATCCCATGGCTCATGTGCCATTTCTTTTTGCACATAAGCCATGGGCTTTACAAAGATTTGGGTTTATGCCCATTTTCTTACATTTATTCATAAAATAAAATACAAGAAAAACAACAAAATTTTGGCATGGGGGGAGGCCGGCTGCTTCATGTTCGGGCTCGCTCTGGGCATTGGCCCACTTGACCTGGGCTTGGGCCCACCTGGTTTGGGGTTGACTTTGATTTTGACTTGGTCAACCGGGGTGTAAATTTTTACCCCAACAAATTGCCCCCCACCATTAAATGCACACATAATATGTGGGTCGTGTGCATGAAATTGATGGATCTTCTTTCACGTGGAGGCGACTTGATTTGGTTCCCACATTTTGGGAAGCCAGCACTGCCTTTTTTATGACATGGACGGTCGATTTTGCCCTTTTTACGACTTGGACGGTCGATGCTGCCATTTTAGCGACGTAGAAGGTCGGTTCTGCCCTTTTTGAGACTTGGACGGTCGGTGCTACCCTTTTAGCGACTTGGACGGTCGGTTCTGCCCTTTTTGCGACGTGGACGGTCGGTTCTGCCATTTTAGCGACGTGGACGGTCGGTGCTGCCTTTTTAGCGACATGGACGGTCGGTGCTGCCACTTTAGCGACTTGGACGGTCGGTGCTGCCACTTTAGCAACTTGGACGGTCGGTGCTGCTTTTTTTGCGACGTGGACGGTCGATGCTGCCCTTTTTGCTATTTGGACGGTCGGTGCTGCCCTTTTTGCGACTTGGATGGTCGGTGATGCCATTTTTGCGACGTGGACGGTCGGTTCTGCCCTTTTTATGATTTGGACGGTCGGTACTGCCCTTTTTGCGACATGGACGGTCGGTTTTGCCCTTTTAGCGACTTGGACGGTCGGTTCTGCCCTTTTTGCGACATGGACGGTCGGTTGTTGTCTTGCTGATTTGATGTGAATTAGGTTGACATCAACATCGCTACACTAGAATATGGTACCAGGAGCGAATCATCATCTGCCATGAGGAGATTTCCCTCGTTCCCAGTTTAACGACTTAGGGGTCATCTGTTTCCAGTTTAACGACTTAGAGGTCATCTGTTCCCAGTTTAAAGACTTAGGGGTCTATTGGATTGGAGTTTGGAATTTTGGGGTTAGGGTAGGCATCAACGTTGCTAACACTGAAACACATATGCCAGGAGCAATTCATCATTTTCCTTTTTCTGTTGGGGAGCGATGGCTTAGGAGACAGGTTTAGGTCCTTATCACCTAAGGCTTTTCAATTTTATGAGCCGTAAGGGTCCCATAAAAGCATTTTCTCCCTACGAGTCGAAAGGATCTCGTAGGTGTACTTTCTCCTTAGGAGTCATGAGGACTCCTAAGTGTGTTTTTCCTTTGTGAGTCGTAAGGATCCCACGAAGGTGCTTTCTTACGAGTCGTGAGAATCCCGTAAGGTTTGTTCTCCTCATGCATCGTAAGGACGCATGAGTGGGTCTTCCTAAATGGAGCATAATTCCAAGGGCGGAGACCGGCCGCTGGTCGGGTGATTGCAACGGGGTATGGGTATGATGAGAATTATTTGAGCCCATGGATTGTATACAGTAGCCAGTTTGGGGACCAACCGTAGGGCCGGGGGAATTTTGAGAAATTGGATTTTGGTTGGCGTCTGCATCGCTGCACTAGAATATGGTACCAGGAGCGACTCATCATTCGCCGTTTGGGGACTTGGAATTTGGATCTTGTTTGGCATCAGCATTGCTGCACTGGAATAATGCCAGGAGCAACTCATCATTTGCCTCGGGAGGACTTGGGATTTGGGTTTTTGGTCGGCATCAGCACCGCTAACACTGAAGCGAAATGCCAGGAGCGGCTCATCATTTGTCGTTGCCCGTTGGGGAACGATGGCTTAGGAGATAGATTTAGGTCCCCATCACCTAAGGCTTTTCAATTTTATGAGCCGTAATGGTCTTATAAAAGAATTTTCTCCCTACGAGTCGAAAGGATCTGGCAGGTGTATATTCTCCTTAGGAATCGTGAGGATTCCTAAGTGTGTTGCCCCTTTGTAAGTCGTAAGGATCTCACGTAGGCATTTTCTCCTCACAAGATTGAGAGGACTTTGTGAGTGTATTTTATCTCTTTTCACGAGTTTGCACCCTTTCGGGTTTTCACAAACTCGCCGGCAGTCCTGCTATTTTTACTCACGGAGCCCTTTCGGGTTTTCATCCGTGCCTGTTCTTCTTGTGGACATATCTTTTTTTTTTTTGGTCGCTGGTGGGAATTTAAAAGCAGTCTCACCGGTAGGACTTGGGAGACATAAGGGCCGTTTACGCCCGTGGATTGTATACAGTTTTACAGGATCTATGACCCAGACCGTAGGGCCTGTGTGCTCAATTCGCCTGTGACTTGGAGCATTCACGCGTAGTATTTCTTGAGATATTGGCCATTGATGGGTGGCATGGGTCTTTCTCCCTCGGCACTTATTAGTTGGTAGGATCCTCCGTCGAACACTTTCTCGATGACGTATGGTCCTTCCCAGTTTGGCTCGAATTTTCCCTTAGCATGTCGATTTGGGATGATCGGTCTTTTGAGGACCAACACCAATTCGCCTTTCTTGAAAGCGCGGAGACGAGTCATCTTGTTATAGGCCCATGACATTTGGGATCGGTACAGCTCCAGATTTTGTTGTACTGCAAGCCTATTTTTTTCGAGGGCGTCGAGCTCTTCAAGCCGAAGGAGCACGTTTTCCTCCTCCGTCAACTTGTGCTGAACGGCCACTCTCAAGCTTGGAACTTCGAATTCGAGGGGGAGGACCGCCTCCACTCCGAAGAGCAATAAGTACGGAGTCGACTGAGTTGGAGTACGGTGCGTGGTACGATATGCCCACAACGCCTCGTGAAGTTTGAGATTCCAGTCCCTCTTGTTGGCTGAAGCATTTTTCCTCAGGAGCTTGCATAGAGTCTTATTGAAGGCTTCGGCTAGCCCGTTGGCTTTTGGATTATAGATGGAGGAATATCTTCAGTCTATCTTATGTTGAGTAGCGAACCTTGCGACTTTGAAGCTCTTGAAAGAAGGCCCGTTGTCAGATATGATTCTTCTTGGTGTACCGAAGCGGTATAGAATATTATGCTGGAAGAACGTCAGAATATCTTCTGTCTTGACTTCTTTTAGCGGGACAGCTTCAGCCCATCTGGAGAAGTAGTCGGTTGTAGCCAATATGAACCGGTGGTCTTTAGATGACAGAGGATCAATTGGGCCAACAATGTCGGTGCCCCAGACTTCGAAAGGCCACGACGCCACCGTAGGATGCAACAGATTGGGATTCTTGTGAATGAAATCACCATGGATTTGGCAGATCTGACATTTCTTTGCATGCTCTCCGCAATCCTGTATCATGGTGAGCCAGTAATACCCAAGCCGTTTAATTTGAAGTCGCATCTTGGGGCCAGATTGGTGAGCACCGCAAACGCCCAAGTGAACCTCTTTCATGACCTTTTGGGCTTCGGACAATGACAGACACCTGAGCCAGAGTTGGTCATATGACCTGCGGTATAACGTGTCATTTACAAACACGTATCGGAGAGCTCTCTTCTTCAGCTGAATTCTTGCAGATTTTCCTTCGGGCAGCTTTTCGTATCGGAGGTACTCTATGAAGGGTTCCCTCCAATCGGGCTCGTCTTGGATGATCGAAGCTTCTTCGGCAGTTTTGCTCTTCTGTTCCGCGCTTTTCTCTTCTCGTAGAGAGACTGGGGGTAGAATTTGTCGGCTCCTGACTGTGATCAGAATTTCATCCATGTCAGGATCAGCCAGCTCCTTGGCTAAGCGAGCGAGTACGTCAGCCTTTCCATTCAACGCCCTAGGAACTCTCATCAGCTCAATATGAGTGAACCGTTTCATGAGTTCCACCACTCGGCTTCTGTACCGAGCTAACTCAGGTTTGTATATCTTATAATCGCCGCTTACTTGGTTGACGACAAGCTGGGAGTCACCGTAAACCCGTAGCCAAAGGATTTCCATTTCTATGGCGAGCTCCAGACCAGCTATCAGAGCTTCATACTCAGCTTCATTGTTTGTTCGAGGCTCGGTGAGAGCGAAAGAACGTCGTAGGGTTCCCATTGATGGCGTGATGAACACCAATCCTATCCCTGCTTTTATCTCCGGAACGCTTGATTTGCTGGAGGTCCTTATTGATGAGGCCCCATCGAAGTAGAGCTCCCAACATGGCTCGCTATCCTCGAGATGCAATATTTATTCATCTGGTAACTCGCAATTGAGCGGTGACCCTTCCGGTATGGGATGAGTAGCGAGAAATTCCGCAAGAGCTTGCCCTTTTACTGCTTTCTGAGGAGTATAAACTATGTCAAACTCAAGTAACATGACAGCCCATCTCGACATTCTACCGGCTAGGCTTGCTTTAGTCATTAAGTGTTTGAGCGGGTCGACCTTAGAGATCAGCATAACCCGATAAGCGAGCAGATAGTGCCTCAGCTTCTTCACAGCGAACATCAGAGCCAGGCATTGCTTTTCGATCGGGGAATAGTTGTGTTCCGCCTCGACTAAAGTTCGACTGAGGTAGTAGAGGGCATTCTCTTTTCCCTCCTTGTTTTTCTGGGCAAGGAGCGCACCGAGTGACTCATCTAGCGCGGCAGTGTAGAGAATCAGCGGTTTATTTGGAATGGGAGCAGCCAGCACTGGAGGGTGCAATAAGTACTGTTTGATGCTTTCGAACGCTGCTTGACATTCGGTATCCCAGATAAAAGGAGCTCCTTTCTTCATGAGCTTTGAGAAGGGCCTACATCTTCCCGATAAATTTGAGATAAACCTTCGTATATAAGCAAGCTTTCCTTGAAAAGATCTCAGCTGCGTCAGATTCTTCGGAGGGGGCATCTCCATGATGGCCTTTATCTTGGATGGATCAACTTCAATCCCTCGATGTCGGACTATGAAGCCCAGGAATTTTCCCGATGACACGCCAAAGGCGCACTTCAGGGGATTCATTTTCAGATCGTACTCCCTCAGTCTGGTGAGAACAGTCCTAAGATCTTGGATGTGATCGGCCTTGGCTTTAGTCTTGACGACCAGATCATCAACATAACATTCGACGACTTTATGAATTAGGTCATCAAAGATATTGGTCATTGCCCTTTGGTATGTGGCACCTGCGTCCTTCAGTCCGAACGGCATCACCTTATAGCAATATATTCCGATCGGGGTTCGAAATGCTGTGTATTTCTCATCCTCAGGCGACATCTTGATCTGATTATATCCAGATGAGCCATCCATAAAGGTGAACATCTCATAATTTGAGATGTCATCGACCATCATTTCTATGACCGGTAGCGGGAAGTCGTCTTTAGGACATGCTTTGTTGAGGTCCCTGAAATCGACACAAACTCAGATATGCCCATTTTTCTTCTTCACTGGGACTATGCATGCGATCCAGTTCGCATATTTCTCTTCCCTGATGAAGCCGGCATCGATGAGTTTCTTAGTTCCCTCGATGACCTTTTCTTCCAGTTCCCTTCTCATTCTTCGAGGAGCTTGTTTGACTGGCTTAGCATCAGGAGATATAGCCAGCTTATGCACTGCCACTTCAGGGGAAAGGCCAGGCATTTCTTTGTACGTCCACGCGAAGCAGTCGACGAACTCGTGCAGCAGTGCGATTACCTGCTCTTTCATTTCCTCTGACAAGAGTGAGCTTATGTAGGTCGGCCTTGGATTATCATGCGTTCCCAAGTCAATCTCGGTTAATTCGTCAAAGGTTGCTTGTCCGCCATCTTCGAGCTCTTGAGGAGTTTCTTCTGGCTCGGCTAGCCCATCTTCATCATTTGACTCTTCGCTGGCTTCCCCAATATGGATCATATAGCATGCCTTAGAATCAGGTTGAATGAAGCCTATGCCCCGTCTATCTGGAATTCGTCCATCGATGAGTGCTCGGACTTAGGGCGGATGCCATAGCCCTTCATAAAACTTTGCTTCAGACACCGTTTGATATAACCGGCATCCGCACCTTTTGAAATATTCCCGCATCTCGGGTGCATAGTATCTGGGATTGAGGACGGCTCTTATGCCTCTCTCATAGGGAAGGTACGTGACAGACAAATCGTCCAGGTGCACAACGGGGTTTGACCCATAAATAGGATGCCCTTCTGTCTACTTTTCCTCCCGGGAACGTAGAAAGTTTTCAGCTGGTCCACGGTAGAGACTGACAATGCATCGAGCTATTTGCACATCCGTTCCAGCACCCTTGTGATGGCTAGGGACCCTTTTGCAATTTCGAAGGTCTTTCGTAGTTTCGCTTGTGGTATGGGGGTCCAATCTGCACAGCTGTTGCAAGGCAGGTCCTCTTCCTCCGACTCTTCAGTGTCGCTTCCAAGATGAGGGCGGACTTTGCTGCTAGATGGGCCTTCAGTATCAGATTCGTCTGTATCGCTACCGAAACGAGGGCAAGTTTTATGTAAGGACGGACTTCCAGCATCGGACTCATCAGTGTCACTACCGAAACGCGGGCGCACTTGGGCATTTTTGCTTTTGAAAGTGACGGCCGGCTCAGATTTGCTTTTGAGTCTTGGGGCCGCTCTATCCTCAGTCAGTTGTGGCTTAGCATTTTGGTGGTTCATAAAGTACCGAGAATCTTCATATCGGACTTCATGCACACCGAACGGATGGATGTCTCTGTCAATGCATCTTTCTTAGCTATTTTTAGTATACTTCATGCATTGATGGAGAGTTGACGGAACGATGCCGTAATCGTGGAGTCACGGCCGTTCCAAGAGAATCTTATAAGACGTATCGGCGTCGATCACGTATATCTTAGCTTCAATTTGCAGATCCCCAAATTTGATTGGCAAAGCTATAGTGTTAGTGTATATGCCCTAGAGGCCATTACTGTATCATACTAGTTTGTATATTACTTAATGGAAGCTTGGGATATTCACCCTGTATATACAATCTTGCTCAAAATAGTAGTATGCTACTTGGTTTGTTTCTACTTCAATGTGTACATGTGTTTATTTTAGTATATCGCCTATACACATTAGTGGAGCCCTTAGGATCTTTACTTGATTACCAGCGTTGTGATGGCAGTCACACTAGTGGGGCTGGGTAATCAATAAGCACATCCATATGCAGGTCCCTGGTCACAGGACTATTGAGACAGGGCATTGATACTCCGGAGTAGACTAGCGCATGCGCTTCTCATCCCAGTGTGGGAGACGGTCTGTCCCACAGCCGTCGGTACGTCGTACTTGAGATAGTATGCGGGTGCTCGTTGGGTTACGAGTACACTGGACAGGACTCGTCGGGAACTGACTAGTTGGTATTATGCCTATCGTCAGTTATCAGTTCCCAGGTGATATGAGTACAGCTTAGTCCGCTGACTTGACACTGTCACTTCGCCTCGAGTGTGTTCCCACTGTACTTTGATTACTACCCTACCATGGCTCAAATGAGTCGTGCAAACAGGTGGTAGTTGGGTGCAGTCCCGAAGCACTTGGAGGCAGTGACGGTTAGACAGGATTCGTCTCTCCCGGTATTGGGGGTTGACATCGCGCTGTGTCTAGGAGAGCCATTACACGAGTAGTCCCTGGCCAGGACAAACGAGATATATTGGTAGGTTTTCAGTGTTATCTCAGGGTGTTTTGGGCTTCACTCCGACACGACTTGTACCGCTATTGGGGAACTGACGTTTACCGCCCCCTAGGCCCGCCATGCGATGTATCAGACGAACAGACCGGACTGTACGGAGAATGTCACATTCAGGCTCAGTAGGAGTTCAGATGGGTTTCGCCTCGTCAGTCTTCTTGTCGGCATCTACCTGGGGACCGTTACGCACAGCTAGTGCCGCTTGCGGTCTGTGGTTAAACCCACTGCCAGCGTAGTGTCGAGTCTTTAGAGTCCCACACAGATAGCTATTCGTCTTTAGGCAAAAGAGTAGAGGTCGCATGGTTTTGCGACAGGGTTCGGTCACATCCGTGCACTTGTGCACGTACAGTGTCCGGACAGTTTACACTAGCGGGCTTTGGTTTAAGCCAGATCCTAGTGTACCTTTTGGGATTGGATTTATCCAGTTTGCATTCATGTTCCTCGGAACGCGGATGCGGGTGTATATACACAGTTGACGGAGAGACAGAGGCAGAGGATTCTCATTAGGGTTGTTGACAGTTGACCGTTGACTATTGACTTTTTGCTCAACCCTAATGAGAATATGATATATGATTAACAATTATATTAATTAAGTATTATGGTGACATGGTTATTGAGTTGTTGACTTTGTTGACTTGTTGACTTGTTGACTTTGTTGACCGGTTGACTAGGCTTGACTAGTTGACCATCATGATAACTATAGCAATCATTTCATGGCAAAGACTTTTGCTTGCTTGCTCTTTTGTGCAAAATGAGTGCATGAAATGATATGGCTATGGTTGCTTAAACCATCACATAATACTTGATTGATATGAGGTGTTATGATTGTTTTTGGATTATGAGAGCAAAATGAGAAAAGTCTTCTCTCATTCTTTCATGCTCATTCTCTCTCTTGTTCTTGAGCTCTCATCTCCTCCTCTTGCTCTCCCTCTCTTGACTCTATGGTTCACTTGTCTCATGAGTTGAGAACCAAGAACCATAGATAAAATCCCATACAAACTCTTCTCTACTCACTCTAGTTCACAAGGTTTAGCAAACCAAATGAACTAGTTTCTTCAAAGTTCGAAGAAGGAGCCAAAGGTTGAAGCTTTCAGGTGGATCTATCTTCGGCGCAAGGTGACGACGGGGAGAAGCCAATTCGGACGACCATCGAAGCTTGAAGACGAAAGAGTTCGAGAAAAAGAAAGGTATAACCCCCTAACCGAGTAGTTAGCAACTCGTAGTTAGGTTGTTAGTTAGATGTTTAACAAAGATCCGGTTTTGAGTCCATGGTACCACCTCTAAGAAAATTGTTTTTCACCAAATTCCACATGCCCGAAAGTACCGGGAGAGGTAGCATGGACTTACAGTGTTATCAGAGCCTAGTTAAACTCTACCTAACATGTTAGCATAGTAACTAGAAATTCGATCGGAGAAAAAGTCGCGAAATACACCCGGATTTCAAACTTTCTGTCGATTTTTAAAGTACTGCAAAAATTATTTGAGATACACAAAAAATCGACTCAGGGTTTTCTGAAGAAATTGCAAAAATTCGACCCCCTAATTCGATCAAAGCGCCGCGGTTCAGCGGCGGGAGCTTGCTCCCGCCGCGGAACTGCGGCCGAGTTGACTCGGTCATGGGGTTTCTCTTTTGCAGTTTGTTCATAGGGGTATTTTGGGATTTTTGGAATATGTATTTTCTGCCCAGATTTTCCAGAACGAAAATTTTGTGTTTGGGGCCTATAAATCCGTATTTTTGATCGAACTTCTAAAAGACTTTTGCTGACGGGTTTTTTTGTAATGTGATATTTGTATTGAACGTCTGCTAATCGCTATATATCGATTAGTGGGGGTTATACAAATCTGTGATCTATAATGTTATTGGAATGTGTATATGAATTCATTGGATTGTCGCGGGTGAATAGCCGGGGGGTTGTGAGACGAGAGTTTTCTTTTCTTTCAATTCATGTAAATTTGTAAATTGATGTAATAATTATTTGTATGGCCGCACAACCGGGTCGGGGTTGTAGCCGTCATTGTATAATTTCTTTTTACTGTTTTTGCTCCTAGGATAGACCCATGGAGGGGGTGCACAAACTACCGGGTATGCCGAAGTGCCGAGTGGCCTACTCACGGGGTTGAGGGAGGTTGCTTCGCTTCGGGTACTTAGCGGGTAGTTTGCCGCACCCGTAGGGGTCTTGGGTGGGGTATTGGCTATTCACCGCGACCGTGTAATCTGCTTTTCGTTACAGGCTCGTACGAATTGCAGCTTTCTAGTATATCCAATGTGTTCATCTGTGATCTGAAATGTCTATCATTGCAATATATCTATATATGATATTATTTAGGCGTTGCTTATATTTTACAGCCGCGCTAGCCCAGCCCCCGCTCTGCCGTTAGTTAAGTAACCTAACGGGTAATGACGGGGCCCCGTGGCGAATGCGAATGGCATAAGCGTACGTCATATTTTGGTTGTTTTCTGCAATGGTAGGATTAAATGATGGGACGCATTAAAAGAACTAATGCAAGAATATCACGCATTAAAAGAACTAATGCAAGAAAATAAACCAAGTAAAAGTCGTTGGAACACTTTCGAAAAACCACTCGGTTCTTTTCAAAACCAACTTTTAAATGCGGAGCTTGAGCCACTCCTTTTAAAAGCTATTTCGTTCCATCGACCATATCAAGTTCACTACGTTCACGGTTTTGCCAAAACCATTCGTAGCCCTCCGTCGTTTCACATAAATAGTCAATAGTATTCAAGCTATGTATATTGGCCAAAGTCAAGGCATAGTGATTGGTAGCTATTGGGTATTCGTGTGTAGCATAGATAGATGCGTTGGTTTGGGACAGTCGTACTGCCAGTTTGGCCAAAGTCAAGGGTAGGTACAGGTGGATCCAAATTAACCTCGAGAATGACGGGTAGAACTTGACATGTGACTTATGATATTTTGGCCAAAGTCAAGGTCATAAGAGCATGAGGCAAAAATCCACATCGGGAGTTTCAAAAGAACAGAAACTTGCTAGTGTTCCATACCATTTGGAGTGTGATGATTCTGGTAGGATTCCTTCAGTTTCGTCACGCGATGATATTTGGATCCCGATCCTACTGTGAGTATATGCTACTCCTCGGGAAATTTCTCACTTAACGATCAATGCTATAAACCTAGTAGGTGTCTAGAAAGGTGTTAGCAGGGCTACGCCCTCAGGGAAAAGAGGTTCTTAAATTAAGGAACTTCGCGAAAGCGTTGGAAAACCTCCCTCGAAGTACCGACACCAGCCTGGCCGAACGGTTAAGCAAGTATTGTACGGTGAGATTGATCCTGACTAATTCTTCCTTTTTGGTTTGAGGAAGGATTCGAGAAACAGTGGGAGCCATCCTGTTTAGACAGACTAAAAACCACTCTAAACTTGCAAGAGCATCATGCTGAGTGTTTCTTCTTCTCTCTCCTAATTGCAGCGACCAATCGACATGACTGGACTTATGTTACTTCTAGATTAAAACATACTGACAGGGCCAAACTACAAAGATTGGCTCAGGAATGTCAAGATGGCAATCACTTACGACAAGCTGGGGTATCTTCTTACCACCAAAGCTCCTCCTGTCCCTGGTCCCACTTCCAGCGTCGCGGATAAGGAAATTCGTAAGACTTGGAAGATTGATAGCGCGAAGGCCAAGTGCCTCGTACTTGCCTCGATGGACAACGAACATCAGAGGAGGCACGAGAGTATGGACCTTGAATCCATATTTCTCCATACAAAAGAACTGTATGGAGAGCAATCTCGTATCGCAAGATACGAAGCGTTGAAAAAGTTATTTTCGGCAAGGATGGCCGTCGGATCATCAGTAGCAGAATACGTGCTTAAGATGATTGGCTTCATTGAGGAGCTCGCGGACCTAGGGACCACATTGGAGAGTGAGCTCTATACGGACTTAGTTCTCCAGTCCCTTCCTTCCACTTACGCCCAGTTTATACTGAACTTCAACTTACAAGAAAAAGAAGTTGAACTTTCAGAGCTCCTCAACATGCTGAGGAGTGCAGAGGGCACCCTACAGAAAGGTAGGGAAACATTCACTTTGTTTGTAGGAGGATCATCTTGTTCTAGGTCCAAGGCGAAAGCCAAGGGAAAGAAGAAGAAAGCCCCCGCCAAACCAAGAGGCGGTGTTAGTAAAGTGGATACGAAGGGAAAAGCTAAAGCAACAAAGAAAGCGGGGAAGCTTGTGGATAAGGAAGAATGCTTCTATTGTTATAAGAAAGGACACTGGAAGAATGATTGCAGGGCCTGGAAGGCCAGAACACAGGAATTGAAGCAGGTTGCAGCTTCAGCTTCAGGTGTGTATGTTATTGAAAACTGTCTTTCAATAAACTCTACTTCCTGGGTATTGGATACCGGATCAGGATCTCATATCTGTAATTCTTTGCAGGCATTGAGAAACCGTAGGGTTTTGAAAGCAGGTGACATGACCCTCAGAGTTGCAAACGGAGCTAGCATGGATGCTAAGGCTGTGGGGGACTATCACCTGGGAATGTCAGATGGACATGTTTTGGTTTTGCGTAATTGCTTTTTTGTACCCAACGCAACTTGTAATAACATTTCTGTATCTTTAGTTTCTAAAGAAGGTTATGAATTTGCGTTTGTAAGTAATGTTGTAAACATTCACCTTAATCAAGTTTTGATTGGGTCAGGTACATTGAGTAATGGTATATACGTATTAAACCAACCACAGATTTTCAACGTCCAGAATACACACAAAAGAAAGTCTCCGGAAATAAATCAGACTTTCTTATGGCATTGTAGACTGGGTCACATCAATGAGAGAAGGTTGACGAAGTTACATACAGAAGGATATTTGAATCCGTTCAAATATCAATCGTATGCCACTTGTCAATCCTGTCTCAAAGGAAAGATGACAAAGACTCCGTTCACTGGACACGGAGTAAGAGCGAGCGAGCTCTTGGGACTCGTACACAGTGACGTGTGCGGTCCAATGTCTACACATGTGCGAAGCGGTTATTCTTACTTCATTACTTTCACGGATGACTTTTCAAGGTACGGTTATGTCTTCTTAATGAAACATAAGTCCGAAGCCTTTGGAAAGTTCCAGGAATATAAGAATGAAGTAGAAAAACAAACCGGCAAAAGTATCAAGATTCTAAGATCGGATCGAGGTGGAGAATACTTAAGTGCCGAGTTCCTGGACTATTTAAAAGAGAATGGAATTCTCTCTCAGCTTACTCCTCCATACACTCTGCAACATAACGGTGTATCGGAGAGACGGAACCGAACCCTATTGGATATGGTTCGGTCCATGATGAGTAACGCTGAGTTACCGCGATCATTCTGGGGGTATGCGCTAGAATCAGCTGCATACCTTTTGAACCGAGTTCCAACTAAGACTGTGCTTACTACACCATATGAGATGTGGTGTGGGAAGAGACCCTATCTTAATCACATTAAGATATGGGGAAGTCCGGCTTTTGTTAAAAAGCAGCATGCGGACAAGCTCGAGGCGCGTTCAGTACAGTGCAAGTTCGTGGGATATCCAAAGAACTCCAAGGGATATTTCTTCTACTGCGAAGAGGAACAAAAAGTTCTTGTTTCTCGTCATGCCCACTTTCTTGAACACCAGTTCTTAGAAAAGGAAATTAGTGGGAGCGCAGTAGAACTGGAAGAAATTCCAGAACCACGAGCTATTACTGAAAGCTTAGTGGAACCAGAGGGTTCAAAAGAACAGGACATTCCTACGCCGCTCCGCAGGAGTAGTAGGCAGTCTCATCCGCCCGAGAGATACTATGGTTTTCTCATAGACGGGGATAGAGAGGATTGCATCATAGATTATGATGAGCCTACTAGCTTCCAGCAAGCCGTTCAGAGCGTCGACTCGGTAAAATGGCTGGATGCAATGTGGACCGAAATGGAGTCCATGTACACCAACAAAGTATGGACGTTGGACATTGCTCCAGACGGGGTAAAACCCATAGGATGCAAGTGGATCTTCAAAAGGAAGATTGGTGTAGATGGACAGGTTGAGACCTATAAAGCTAGACTTATTGCAAAGGGTTTCCGTCAAAGACCTGGCTTGGACTATGACGAAACCTTTTCTCCAGTGGCTATGCTGAAATCCATTCGGATCCTTCTTGCCATTGCTGCCTTCCACGATTATGAGATTTGGCAGATGGACGTAAAGACAGCTTTTCTAAATGGAAATTTAGAGGAGTGTGTCTATATGGACCAGCCAGAGGGTTTCATTCAGAGTGGGAGCAGCGGAAAGGTGTGCAAGTTGCTTAAGTCCATCTATGGACTAAAGCAGGCATCGCGGAGTTGGAACATCTATTTTGATGAGACGGTCAAGGAATTTGGCTTTATCAAAAATCCAGATGAACCATGCATCTATTGTAGATTTGTAGCGAGAACTGTAGTATTCCTCGTTTTGTACATGGATGACATTCTCTTAATAGGAAATGACATTCCTATGCTACAATCTGTCAAGGGGTTCTTGTCACACAGGTTCTCTATGAAAGACCTGGGTGATGCCTCATACATCCTGGGGATCCGGATCCATCGTGATAGATCAAAGAGGATATTAGGACTTTCACAGTCCAGGTACATCGACACCATACTGAAAAGATTCAGTATGGAAGATTCCAAGCGCGGTAACCTACCGGCTTGTCACGGGATCACCCTCTCTAAAGAGATGTCTCCCAAGACTGATTTGGAGAGGGATCGCATGTCTATTATACCCTACGCTTCTGCGGTAGGCTCTATAATGTATGCGATGTTGTGTACCAGACCGGATGTAGCTTATGCACTGAGTGTGGTAAGCCGGTATCAGTCAAACCCTGGGGAGAAACACTGGATAGCAGTAAAGAACATTCTCAAGTACCTCAGACGGACTAAGGAGATGTTCTTGGTGTATGGCGGAAAAGACCTCCAGATCGAGGCCTTTGCTGACTCCAGCTTCCAGAGTGACAAGGATGATTCCAAGTCCATGTCGGGTTTTGTCTTTACCCTCAATGGAGGGGCGGTGTGTTGGAAGAGTTCCAAACAGGAAATCGTTGCAGACTCAACGATGGAAGAGGAATACATCGCTGCATCTGATGCCGCAAAAGAAGCTGTCTGGATGAGGAAGTTCTTGAAAGAGCTTCAGGTGGTTCCGTCCATTGTTGATCCAATACCTCTGTATTGCGACAACAACGGGGCTATAGCTTTAGCGAAGGAACCCAGGTCCCATCAGAGATCCAGACACATCTTGAGGCGGTATCACCTGATCAGGGAGATCGTGGATCGCCAGGAGATCGAGGTTTATAGAGTCGCTTCAGAAGATAACACTGCAGATCCATTCACCAAGGCCTTGCCCCAGACTCAGTTCGAGCGGCTGATCGAGATGATAGGTCTTCGATACGCCAGTACATGGCCTTAGTGCAAGTGGGAGATTGTTAGTGTATATGCCCTAGAGGCCATTACTGTATCATACTAGTTTGTATATTACTTAATGGAAGCTTGGGATATTCACCTTGTATATACAATCTTGCTCAAAATAGTAGTATGCTACTTGGTTTGTTTCTACTTCAATGTGTACATGTGTTTATTTTAGTATATCGCCTATACACATTAGTGGAGCCCTTAGGATCTTTGCTTGATTACCAGCGTTGTGATGGCAGTCACACTAGTGGGGCTGGATAATCTATAAGCACATCCTTATGCAGGTTCCTGGTCGTAGGACTATCGAGACAGGGCATCGATACTCCGGAGTAGACTAGCGCATGCGCTTCTCATCCCAGTGTGGGAGACGGTCTGTCCCACAGCCGTCGGTACGTCGTACTTGAGATAGTATGCGGGTGCTCGTTGGGTTACGTGTACACTGGACAGGACTCGTCAGGAACTGACTAGTTGGTATTATGCCTATCGTCAGTTATCAGTTCCCAGGTGACATGAGTACAGCTTAGTCCGTTGACTTGACACTGTCACTTCGCCTCGAGTGTGTTCCCACTGTACTTTGATTACTACCCTACCACGGCTCAAAGGAGTCGTGCAAACAGGTGGTAGTTGGGTGCAGTCCCGAAGCACTTGGAGGCAGTGACGGTTAGACAGGATTCGTCTCTCCCGGTATTGGGGGTTGACATCGCGCTGTGTCTAGGAGAGCCATTACACGAGTAGTCCCTGGCCAGGGCAAACGAGATATACTACTAGGCTTCCAGTGTTATCTCAGGGTGTTTTGGGCTTCACTCCGACACGACTTGTACCGCTATTAGGGGACTGACGTTTACCGCCCCCTAGGCCCGCCATGCGATGTATCAGACGAACAGACCGGACTGTACGGAGAATGTCACATTCAGGCTCAGTAGGAGTTCAGATGGGTTTCGCCTCGTCAGTCTTCTTGTCGGCATCTACCTGGGGACCGTTACGCACAGCTAGTGCCGCTTGCGGTCTGTGGTTAAACCCACTGCTAGCGTAGTGTCGAGTCTTTAGAGTCCCACACAGAAAGCTATTGGCCTTTAGGCAAAAGAGTAGAGGTCGCATGGTTTTGCGACAGGTCGCATGGTTTTGCGAAAGGGTTTGGTCACATCCGTGCACTTGTGCACGTACAGTGTCTGGACAGTTTACACTAGCGAGCTTTGGTTTAAGCCAGATCCTAGTGTACCTTTTGGGATTGGATTTATCCAGTTTGCATTCGTGTTCCTCGGAACGCGGATGCGGGTGTGTATGCACAGTTGACGGAGAGACAGAGGCAGAGGATTCTCATTAGGGTTGTTGACAGTTGACCGTTGACTATTGACTTTTTGCTCAACCCTAATGAGAATATGATATATGATTAACAATTATATTAATTAAGTATTATGGTGACATGGTTATTGAGTTGTTGACTTTGTTGACTTTTGTTGACTTGTTGACTTTGTTGACCGGTTGACTAGGCTTGACTAGTTGACTATCATGATAACTATAGCTATCATTTCATGGCAAAGACTTTTGCTTGCTTGCTCTTTTGTGCAAAATGAGTGCATGAAATGATATGTCTATGGTTGCTTAAACCATCACATAATACTTGATTGATATGAGGTGTTATGATTGTTTTTGGATTATGAGAGAAAAATGAGAAAAGTCTTCTCTCATTCTTTCATGCCCATTCTCTCTCTTGTTCTTGAGCTCTCATCTCCTCCTCTTGCTCTTCCTCTCTTGACTCTATGGTTCACTTGTCTCATGAGTTGAGAACCAAGAACCATAGATAAAATCCCATACAAACTCTTCTCTACTCACTCTAGTTCACAAGGTTTAGCAAACCAAGTGAACTAGTTTCTTCAAAGTTCGAAGAAGGAGCCAAAGGTTGAAGCTTTCAGGTGGATCTATCTTCGGCGCAAGGAGACGACGGGGAGAAGCCAATTCGGACGACCATCGAAGCTTGAAGACGAAGGAGTTCGAGAAAAAGAAAGGTATAACCCCCTAACCGAGTAGTTAGCAACTCGTAGTTAGGTTGTTAGTTAGATGTTTAACAAAGATCCGGTTTTGAGTCCATGGTACCACCTCTAAGAAAATTGTTTTTCACCAAATTCCGCATGCCCGAAAGTACCGGGAGAGGTAGCATGGACTTACATATAGACCCTAGAACTTGCTGGCAGTTTTGATTGAAGTCTTGAATGACAATCCTTTCCCTTGACAGGTGTCGGACGTCCATTGACAAACTCTTCAGTGTCCGCAAGTTCATGATGTTCACTGAGGGCCCCAGATCAATCAATATGCGATTAATTCGATCTCCGTCGCTGTACCCGGTCATGTAAAGCGGCCGATTATGCTCAGCCGTTCCCAATAGCAAGTCTTCATCCTTAAACGTGACTGCGGCGACTTGCAAAGTGTACTTAGCTTCTTTCATATTAATTTCCGCAAAGCGAGCCTGATACTGCTCAGGGTTTTGTAGAGCATGAATGAAAACATCTCTAAGCTCTTGAGATAGAACCAAGGCATCGTAGATGCTAAGGAGAGACGGAAGCTTTCGGAGGTGAGCCAAGACATTGTATTCTACTGGGGAAGGATTCGAATCTTCATGAGCAAGTTCTCTGCCATCTTCTTCATCAGCGACTTGTTTTTCCTTCCCTTTTGGGGTGTTTCCTTGATTTGGCGGTAGAGCCCTGCCGCTTCTAAGCTGGATTTTATTGGCCTTTGTGGCGAGCTCCTCGTCCTCTTCGAGAAAACAGAGCTCCTCCTCAAAGTCGCTGCCAAGATGAATGGCGTAGTAGGTCACTACTGGGATCTCTTCATCGGAGTTTTCTTCTAACTCCTCCAGAATTTTAGCCGCTCGTACAGGGAGGAACTCCTTCAATTGAATCAGAGTTCTTTCCTTCTATTCATATTCTTCGAGGGAATCGATATATTTTTAAATGGTCGATCCCCCTGCAGGTTCCCTTTCGCGCCGATCTGCACTTTTCTTCTTCTTGAGCTTTTTGGATTTTGAGCCTGATGGAGCCGAATTGGCAACTGGTACGGTACGCTTCTTCTGCCCTTTCCATTCCGTTCTAGGCTCTTTTTAAAGTAGCTTTAGCATCTTCTTCGTCTTGTTAGATATATGCTTACTCCAAGGAGGCTGAGGTGAGTCGGTTTCATTTCTCAGGGCAGCGGGTTCGGCTGTCTGCTCCTAGAAGGCTTCAGCTTCTGTCTGTATAAAGTTGGTGCTTGCAACTTGATTATTCACCAACACACTTTTGGACAGCTCGATCTCTCCAGCCTTGTACCTCTTCTCGACCCAGTCTTTGAAGATATAGCAATCCTCGATCGCATGGCTCACTACTCGGTGGTACGGACAATACAGGGGATTGTCGGTCATTTTTGCTTCTTGAGGTCTTTTCGACTCCGGCAATTGTAGACCGTTGTTCAAGGCATCTTTAAATATCTTGCGGACCTTGTCCCTACTGAAAGAGTAAACCTTGTTCTTTTTCTCCTCTAGGGAAGGTCCTTCTCCTCCCAGCACTGATTTTCGAGACCGGTTGGTTTTGGATTCGCCCGCCCTTCGCTTTTCTTCATTGTCGGACACATTGAAGACATTGGTACTGCTGGGATTCCCGCTTCTACGGTTGTCGTCCCGCTTGCTCTTCCAAGTCTTGTCCCTCTGAGAGTCCGGGGTAGACTCTTGCTTCGAGCGTTCCAGCATTTGGACTTTCTTGGTTAGCTCTTGAAACGTCTTGAGGCCTGCTGTACATAAGAATGGGACCATCCAATTGCTGAGGTTCCCAATAAGAAGGCTGATGGACTGGTCCTGCTCCAGCGGCGGTTCGCACTTGACTGTGAGATTACGCCATCGGGCGATAAAGTCGGTGTTTCTTTCATTCTTCCCCGGCTCGGTCCTCACAAGGTCGATAATGGAGATTTTATCACTGACACTCATGAACCTTTGCCGAAACAGAGACTCCATTTGGGCAAAGGTAATGACGGACCCGTCTGGTATACTCGCGTACCAGTCAAAGAGACACCAGTCAAGCTGTTGACAAACTGGCGAAGAAGGAGCGCATCATTGCCCCCTGTATTTCCGCACGATGCTTTAAAGTGGGCGACGTGCTGATTTGCGTTCCCCGTCCCGTCAAATCTTCCGAACTTAGGAATGACATAGCCGCTCGGGAACTCGATCAGATCGTACTGTGCGGGATATGGCCGCCCGCTACTGCCAATTTCTTTCTGAGCTTCAGCTTCGGCCACCAATGTTTTAACTTTGCTGGTGACCAGATCCATTGTCCGATCTTGTGTTAGCGGGATAGTGTTATCTGGGGCCAAGGCGTCCCCAGAAGCGGAATGTGGCCGACTTTAGTGCGGCTCGACCAGTCTTAGACCCAAAGGAACTGGCATTAGCTGCTTCGGATTGTCATCACCCGGCTGATGAGTATCGACTTGTGCTTGATTAGGAGGCGCTCGAGCAATTTGAGCCGTAAGCTGCATCACAACATTCGTTAGGTCATCAATTTTCAAATAGAGCTTGGCCATCTCTTTATCTTTTCTCTTGAGCTGTTTTTGAAGCTCTTAAAGCAGCTCTTGCTCCGCGGTCCTGGGGTGGAAAGTCGGCTCTTCCTCGCAGTCCGAGCTTAACTCTGCCTGGACCGAAGGGTCCTTCTGCCTATCGTCCTCATCGAGAGGGTTTTCATCATCCAGCGGAGGCGGCTGTTCTTGGGAAACGACAACCACATTCAAGCCAGATTGGGCTTGGGATGTGGTGGCCCCATCCTTGCTTTTGCTGCGAAGGTTTTCTCTGGGGCGCCCGGCCGCTATATAGACCGTATGGATAACATATCCAGCCGTCTTTTTATTATCGGCAGATGATTTCACGGATCGATGTCTTGAACCCCCTGTTTCGGTAACGGGCATTCGATCGAAGGCGGCTGGCTCGGCCGGATTCTTGAATGGTGCTGACGCTTCTTTTCTGGATTTGCCCCGCTGCTTTCGGGCGGCACAGAGCGCCTGATAGACTCTTGAAGAGACAGTGTCATAATTTTTCTGTTTGAGCCGGGACACGTCTCTTTGTAGCGACGTTCGGACCGCTGTCTTTTTGATTCTGGCAGTCATGGAATTTTTCTGAACCCACTTTAGAGGTTCGAAGGAATTGCTGATTTTTATGGCCGATTCATCCGTCGTCGCAGGATGACTTTGCTCTTGGAACCTCACAAGATTCCACCTGGCCGGAGTCCTGGCCCTCTGGTTGGCTTGATACCTGAGCCGCTTCTGTCTCAGCCTTTCTGTTTTGAGCACTTGGCTGGCTATGGCTCTTCGGGAAGCCGCCGTAGACTGGGCGATGGAGGGCTTTGGAGATACGCCTGATTGTGCATTTTTTAGAGTCATCGCCTGAGCTCGCCCGCAATGTTTGATGTTGCCCTTTGTACCGGAAGTCTTGCCCCCAGCTGGAGCACCAATGAGTCATTCATACACCGTCTTAAGTTTCGGTTGTGGTGCCTTAGCGATCACAGCATTCGGCCTCTTGCCCCTTGAGACCGGTTTGGCCACCTGTTTTGCCGGGATCTCTGCCAGATGAGCACTTCCGGCAGGGTAGATGATGACAGAGCCAAACTGGCGGGGTAGTTCCTCCCACTGTCGACTGAGGCTTGCGGGGAGAACCACACGAGCATTGACCTTGACCACGTACGGGATCGGGGCCGCGTCAGAAGCTGAATTCATCTTGGGAGACATTGTCGTTAAAAGTTGATTGCTGCACGAAAATAAAACATCATTTCAGTACAAACATCGGCATATATATGTTAAATAAGTTCGCATGAACACTTAACCCGAGATATGGGAGGAGAGAAAGGTCCCACCGGGCGTGCCAGAATCTGTAGGGTGTTTTTCGTCACCCCATTGAGATGGGAATACGCGCGTGCTTGTCAGGCGTACTACAGATCCCCCTGCCTAGGGTAAGCTGAAGTTTATTGATTGTGGGGATCCGAATCTCCGGCAGCTGCGGAATAAGCTGCCGTTAATTATCCCTCGCCTTTGGAGCGAGGGAAACCTCCGATTAACGGGTTAAACTGGTCATGCGAACTCAATGTGCAGTGGTTTGTGTTTGGAGGGGTTTTGGATATATCGGGGGCCCCGCAGAGTTTTTACGGATATATGGGAGGGATAGTGTTGTAGAGTATGTGTGTATGTGTGTGTATACATATACATACAATAAAAGAAAGGGAAAGGGCATCCAAAGGATGCGTGGAAAAAAGCGCCAGCGCTTTGGGTGCTAGCGTCTTGAGCGTAAGAGCGCTAGCGCCCCACGTACCAGGCACGTTGGCGCTCGAGAGCTAGTGCTTTGGGCGTGAACGCTCTGAGCGCAAGGGTGCTAGCGTTTTGAGCGCTAGCGCCCCACATGTCAGCACGTGGGCGCTCGGGCACTAGCGCTCTGAGCGCAAGGGTGCTAGCGCCCCACGTGTCAGCACGTGGGCGCTCGGGCGCTAGCGCTCTGGGCGCTAGCGCTCTGAGCGCAAGGGCTCTAGCGCTTTGAGCACTAGCGCCCCATGTGTCAGCACGTGGGCGCTCGGACGCTAGAGCTTTGGGCGCTAGCGCTTTGAGCGCAAGAGCGCTAGCGCTTTGAGCACTAGCGCCCCATGTGTCAGCACGTGGGCGCTCGGACGCTAGCGCTTTGAGCGGTAGCTCCCCACGTGTCAGCACATGGGCACTCGGGCGCTAGCGCCCCACATGTCAGCACGTGGGCGCTCGGGCGCTAGCGCCCCACATGTCAGCACGTAGGCGCTCGGGCACTAGCGTTTTGGGTGCTAGCACTTTGAGCGCAAGGGCGCTAGCGCCCCACGTGGGCGCTTGGGCGCAAAAGGAACTTGGTCCCTGCAATGGGAGTTGTACTCCCAGAAAGGAACACTTATTATTTTGTGTGTGTGTGTGTGTATGAGGAGTTAAACTCCTAGAATGTTTTGAAGCTGATGAAGGGCTTCTCCCTTTGAGCCCTAGTTCTTCCCCTAAGTGGGGTTTCTAAAGATAGGTCTCCTTCTTCCTCCTCTGTTGGAAGGATCTTGAAGATCAAGAGATGTGAGATTTTAAAAATCTCTTCTTTTTGAGATCTGATGGCAGATCTGAGTTCCCCTTTGTGGGTTTTGTGGTGAAAAACTACTTAGTTTTATAAAAGGAAGAGTAAAATTCTTGATTTAATTCAAAAGAAAGAAGAAGGTTTTAGAACCTTGAGGAATGAGAAGATCACAGATCTGATTATTTTTGGAGAGAGAAAAAGTTTTTGGGATATTTTCATTATCTTTGCTTTATAGGCTATACAATTTACATATAGCCCCTTGGGCTTTACAAAAATGGCATTTTGCCCATCCCATGGCTCATGTGTCATTTCGATTTGCACATAATCCATGGGCTTTACAAAGATTTGGCTTTATGCCCATTTTCTTACATTTATTCATAAAATAAAATACAAGAAATACAACAAAATTTTGGCATGGGGGGAGGCCGGCAGCTTCATGTTCGGGATCACTCCGGGCATTGGCCCACTTGACCTGGGCTTGGGCCCATCTGGCTTGGGGTTGACTTTGATTTTGACTTGGTCAACCGGGGTGTAAATTTTTACCCCAACAATGAGTTCAAGGACCCCACAGTCCATGGAATGATTGGTTATCGGGACCTGTCACCTCTCTGAAGACGTTGAAGGATTACAATGACAAATATCAAAGGAGTGAAGAGATGTACCCTTGAACCTAAGTTGATTGGGAAATCTGCCGTCCAATTTGGGACTAAGATCAATTAATTAGATTATGAGCACATGGGCTCAGTTAAATCTGAATTGAGGACTTATGGCCAACTTGGGCTAAGTCCAATTAGGTTTGAAATGTTGGACTTTTGTTTGGACTGTTGAACATTTGTCCGGGCTCAGCCCCTCATTATTTAGCAATGCTAAACAGGGGTTTGGGGTTCTGACAACATTTTATCTTTGGCTGAGCACTAACCATTCATTATAGCTCTGGACTTTACTTTGCATATCATATGAACTGATCAATTTTGAGGTTCAGTTGAAGGGGAGACTTGCCTCTGGAAAACTTAGCCAATTTGGGCTACGATTGGTTTTGAAATAGTGTTAAACACTAGAGGATATCTGGCGGTCACGTGTTCCCACGTGATGCATTTAAAATAGTGTTAAACACTAGGGATAAAATGCTTAAAATAGTGTTAAACACTAGAAAAATGAGGCGCTCACGTGTGGATACGTGAGGGGCCCTAGGATTGGGCCAAGATCCTTTTATTTTATTCTCAAAATAAGTGTTAAACACTTAAGTCTTCACGGCCATCACGTGTGGGCACGTGATGGGTATCCATGCAGTGGATATAAAAGGGATTTGTTAGGGGTCATGTGGGGACACGTGAGGACGCCCATGCATTGGATTTTAATCCTTCAGTTCATTCCATCTTCTCTTTTTTAAAGAAGTATTTGTCAGGGGTCACGTAGGAGCACGTGAGGCATTGCCTCCAAGCTTGTTCTTTCTCATTTTGAGGAGTCTGTTTAAGGGTCACGTGGGGGCACGTGACCTAGTCTTGTTCGTTCTTTTCTACTCATTGAGGATGAGGGTCACGTGTTACCACGTGACCAGGTTGGGTACTGATCTCTTTACGTGCATGGAGAGTTAAATCCTTTGTTTAAGAATTAAATTCTTATATAGGGTTAGACCCTAATTTTATTTAGAGGAATTAAATTCCTATGTATATGGAAGAATTAAATTCTTTAAACCCAACGCTCCCTCTAAGTTTTGGATCTGCATGGCAGAATCTTCCCGATGAGAATTAATTTCTCAACTTATGAGGAGATCTTATTCTGCAGATCTTCAACCATGAAGAAGAACTAAGTTCTTGTTTTAAGGGTTAAACCCTGTTTCTGTTGGAGAAATTAAATTCCTAAGTATTTGGAAGAATTAAATTCCCTAAACTCAATTCTCTCTCTAAGTTTTAGATCTGCATGACAGAATCTTCCCGATGAGAATTAAATTCTCAACTTATGGGGAGATCTGCTTCTGCAAATCTTCAACCAAAGGAAGAACTAAGTTCTTATTCAGAAGAGTTAAACTCTTAATTTGATAATTAAATTTTCCTTTTATTTTATGGAGCTCAGATCTCTTTCCCTTTCTCACCTAGGGTTTCTTTCTTTTCTGAGAAAATCTTTATTTCTCTCTAGAGAATTAAATTCTCTTCTTTTCTCTCTGTTGTTATATCCTCTTTTTTTCTCTTCTCTTCTTGACTTCTATTTATAGGAGAAAGAAAAGAATCAGTTTATTTAGTCAATCTTTCATTGAAAGATTTTAATTGATTTTGAAACCAACATGATCTTTTAGATCACTCAGTGAATTTATTCACCATTGGATTTTTAATCCAAAAGATATTGTGTCTGTTATTCCTGGTAAATTTCAGGGAAATCTTTCCTTGTATAGAATCTTTCTATAAATTGGTGATTTTTAATCACCATTGGATTTTTAATCCAACGGTGCTATTTTCCGCCGAAAGACGCGACTGGGACGTTGGGACGTCAGGGCCTGAATTCCGAGGGCAGTTGCTAATTGGTGCTATCCGTCCACCTCTCCGAAAATACCAAGTTGATTTATGGCACCGTGTATCGAAGGTTTAAACGGATGCGGCCGATGTAGCAGACTTCGTCAGATTCCCCCTCGTTTGAAGGGGTTTTGATTGTGGGGACGCTCTTCCCTGCAGGCGCAAGCCCCTGCAGTTAATTACACTAATGCATCGCGGTAACAACTTTCTCCTTCTCCAGATGGTCACTTCGTGTCGTGGGTATTTTTTTGTTTGTGGTTGCCCGTGGATTGTATACGGAGACTAATTTATGTTGTCGCCCGTAGGACGTGGATTAGTCCAAATCTGTACCTTCTTAGATTTGGGTTTGGGATTTGGTTTAAGGATACGTTAGTCTCGTTTGAGACTAAGATCAACTTAAACGTTTGTTAAGGATACATTAGTCTAATTTCTAGACTAAGATCATGTTAACGGGATCATTTAGATCCAACAAGAGAGCAATTAGACTCTATTGTTTAGTTTAGGGACATTGCGGTCGATTAGTTTAAGGACATTACGGTCCATTGTTAGTTTAAGGACATCTCGGTCCAGGTTAAGGACATCGTAGTCCATGAGTTTAAGGACCCCATGTTTCCCCCAATCAGAGCAAAGCTCTGTTTTAAAAATGAAGCAACGCTTCTGCTTCTCCCAAACAGAGCAAAACTCTGTTCAAAGTCCAAGATTTGGAATTAAGCGACGCTTCCTTACCCCCAATCAGAGCAAAGCACTGTTTCAAAATTCAAAATTTAAAAGTTGAAGAAACACTTCAGATCCGGCGCTTTGCGCTGCGCGTCACGTGTCAGACACAGGTGCTCTAGCGTAGCTGCGCTGCGCGCCACGTGTCGGACGTAGGTGCGCTGGCGCAAGGTGCGCCAGCGCTGAAATTAAAAATTCCCCCACCGTCAGATCTAAAGATCTCCTAATAATAAATTATTAATTAATCAGAACTTAAATTCTGTTATGGAAAGATTTTTCAATCTTATTAAAACAAGAAGATTATCTTCTGTAAAACAGAAGCCTCAGGATCAAAGATCCAACGATGGGAAATATCCCCAAATCAATCAGAAAAAGATCTCTTAAAACCGATTTAACAAATCATTTGGCCCTATATAAAAGCCCATAGACTTCAAGTCTCACATAGAGAATACAAGAGAAGAGGGAATACATAAGAAGAGAGAGAAAAACCCTCTGCAAAAAAGAGCAAGCTCTTAAGAAAAGAAGATTTTTCTTCATATTCAAGGTAAAAAAGAACTATGTTCTTGAAAAACAGAGATGAAATCATCTCATAAAAAGAAGAACCATCTTCTAAAAAGATCATAGATCTGAAAAAAGACCAAGGTCTTTGATGATAAGAAAAAAGATCAAAAGATCTAATTATAAAAAAAATAATAAAAGAAGTATTTTTACTTCGTCCACAGATCTTTGATCTATAAAGGCAGAGCCTTTTATCAAAACAAGAACTTCTGTTCTTGGATCTTGAGGCAAAGTCTCCTTAGAAGAACATAAAAGTTGTTCTGTGATCTTAAAATTGATCAGATGCGCTTTGCGCTATTGGAAAGTGCCTTGCACTTATGAATTGCGCCTTTGCACTTCTTGGACATGCACGCAGCGCCAGAACATGCTACGTGTCAACCAAAGACACCACTTGCGCTTTGCGCTTCTGAAACAGAGTGCTGCGCTCATGGGCTGGCGCTCAGCGCCAAGCGCACCACGTGTCACTCACTGGTGCGCCAACAGACTAGCACAGCGTGCTCATAAACTAAGGTGCTTAGCGCTAAGCGCGACACGTGTCACCTTCAGATGCGCTAGCGAGATGCGCTCTTCAATTGGCGCAAAGCGCCTGACGCGCCACGTGGCGCACTGTCAGAACATGCTCTTTTCTGATAAAAACAAAAGTGACACAGCCCAATGCTTAGCATTATTAAAAGGGAAGAGCCCAAATAAAGGCCTAATGGTCATAACAAAAATAAAATGTTAAACATTTTTTTAACTGGACTTAGCCAAATCCTGGCCATAAGTCCTCAACTTAAATTGAACTGAGCCCATATGCTCTTCCAATCAATTTACACCCGGTTCGAGGGTACATCTCTTTACTCCTCCGATATCTGTCGTTGTAATCCTTCAACGTCGTCAGAGAGGTGACAGGTCCCGACAACCACACATTACTACGGACTGTGGGGTCCTTAAACTCATGGACTATGATGTCCTTAACCTCGACCGTGATGTCTTAAAACTAATAACGGACTGTGGGGTCCTTAAACTCATGGACTATGATGTCCTTAAACTCGACCGTGATGTCTTAAAACTAATAACGGACAGTGGGGTCCTTAAACTCATGGACTATGATGTCCTTAACCTCGACCGTGATGTCTTAAAACTAATAACGGACTGTGGGGTCCTTAAACTCACGGACTATGATGTCCTTAACCTCGACCGCGATGTCTTAAAACTAACAATGGACCGTAATGTCCTTAAACTAATTATCGACCGTAATGTCATTAAACTAAACAATAGAGCCCAATTGCTCTCTTCTCGGATCTAAACGATCCCGTTAAGTTGATCTTAGTCTAGAATTAGACTAACGTGTCCTTAACAAACGTTTAAGTTGATCTTAGTCTCAAATAAGGCTAACATATCCTTAAACACAACCCCCCAAACCCAAATCTAAGAAAAATACGAATTTGGACTAGTCCACGCCCTACGGGCGATAACATAACTTAGTTTCCGTATACAATCCACGGGCAACCAAACATAAAAAAACACCCACAACACGAAGTGACCATCTGGAGAAGGAGAAAGTTGCTACCGCAATGCGGTAGCATAATTAACTGCAGGGGCTTGTGCCTGCAGGGAAGAGCGTCCCCACAATCAAAAACCCTTCAAACGCGGGGGAATCTAACGAAGTCTGCTATATCGGCCGCATCCGTTTAAATCTTCGATACATGGTGCCATAAATCAACTTGGCATCTTCGGAGAGGTGGACGGATAGCACCAATTAGCATCTGCCCCGAATTTCAGGCGAGACGGACCTACGCGGTCGCGTCTCCGTGATTCGGAGGGGAACGGATTCTGGCACGCCCGGTGGGACCTTTTCCTCTTTGCACTCCACACTTAATGTGTCGTGCTCGCGAACCAATCACGGTTTGCTAATGGTTGCCCTTGGGTTTCGAGGTACTAAGATTTGGCGTTTTGCTTGGTGCAGAAAGCAAAGGATTAATGGCGTTCACCTGCTCAAAGTGTTCCACATGCAACTGCAACCCACGTCCTGCCTCAACTGGGGGCATAGCGTACGGGCCCCAAGCGGTTTCCCTGTTCACGATGCCCGTGGAACAGGTCACTCAACCCACCACAGGGTTATTTTTCGGGACCATGCTCCCGCCAGCAAGCTTTAGCACTCCTCTACCAACACCGAAAGCTCCTAAGAAGTCGGTCTTTGATCGGCTTACAGCTACTGCGTCCCCTCTCAACGGGTCGTCCAGCACCGGCGCCTCGGTCTTCTCCAGATTGGGCCAAAGTTTTCAGGTGGGTCCATGATGAAGCCTGCACCTCAAGAAAAGGTTATTCCGAAGAGAGTAACCAACCCTGCTCCTGAAGTCGTCAAGGCGGCTTCTCCTGCCAAGGGGCCGGTCTTTACAATACTGACTATCCCAACTCCCACTCCCGCTCCTGCTACTCAAAGGACATCAGTTTTCAACAGACTGACACCAGCAACAGCCCCTCACCTAAACAGGGGGCAAGGGAAAGCCATCCCCGTCACCGAACCAAATCCAACATCTCGACGCCGCCACTGGCGTCGGGTAAGGAAGGCTGGGGGAAACTTCCCCTCTGGGCTAACTCCACCAGCTCCAACGGTGGAAATTAATGCTGCTGTTCCAACCGGGAACAGCTTGGAGTTGCTGAATAAGGTGCGCAGGAACTCGCCTACCGCCGTACTGAAAAGATCTCCGCCACCAGTGGAGGCTGTCACAGAAATAAAGACGGAGCAGTCCCCTTAACGGCTGTCTTCCAAAGTTTACAAAATCTGGCGACAAGTCCGAGAGTCGGTGGTTGATCAAGACTATCCCCGCCGGCAGAAGAAGCTGAAGGTCCGACAGGAAGAAAACCGTCCTGTTAAGCCACAGAAGGTGACGACTACTTGGGTGCCCACTACAATGACCCCCTCAACTTCGACTGCTCATAAGAGGAGAAGGCCGGAGAAAACCCCCATGCCTGCGACAAATGTCAAAGGCACTGAGCCCAAACGCCCTAAGTCTGGGGGCATGGTGGTGCATATCGTCTACATGGCATCCAGAAAAGAGGATAATCATATCTCCACGGGCCATCGACCACTTACGCGATCAGTGACCAAGGCTCAGGAGCAACAACAGCAAAAGCTCCAGGAAATGTTAACAGCTATGGCCGCACTTACGGAACCAAAAACAAGCCCAGAGGCATCCTCGGAGCAACACCATGAGCAGGAAACTGATGCTGAATTCCTTCGGAGAATGCTTGAGAAGAAGGACAAAGAGGCCGCAGAACAAGCTGCCAATATAAAGCAAACGGTCCTTCTATTCCAAGATATGGTGGGCATGATGATCCAGCCGGATCCCCCAGCCAAAAATCCTCCAGTAATAATTGAAGATGATAGAGGAGAAACATCAAATCCACCTCCGGCTCTTTCAGCAGCCAAGGAGGAAACTATTTCCAAGTCCGTCTTGGATGATTACATCGCTCAACAGATACGCGTTCACCAGGCGAATGAAGCGGCTGGGAAAATTGTTAGAACTGGGCGACCGTATCCAGGCTAGTATGATCAAATAAAGTACCCGCCGGGATACATGATCCCGAAATTCCACATATATAAAGGGACGGGAAATCCACATCAGCATGTCGCTCAATTCAGAGCCTTGTGCGGCAACACCGGGGGTGATGATAAACTTCTGCTCCGCCAGTTTGTTGGTAGCTTGTCAGAGACGGCATTCGAGTGGTATTCCGAACTCCCAAATGACTCTGTCAGGACATTTGCAGAGATGGAGCTGCTGTTTACACAGAGATTTGCAAGCGCTAGCAGGCGCACCCCAATCACGGCACTGATCAATGCCAGGGTGAAGCCGGGCGAAACTTGGGTCCAGTATGCAATACGGTGGCGGAATATATGGTCGAAGTGCGAACAGTGCATCGAGGAAGCACCGGCAGTGGGTATGTTCGTGGGCACTCTAGACCCTCAGGCAATTATTTCCCAATTCATGATGTTCTTCAAGCCGACCACCTTCCAGGCCTTGATTGACAAGCTAGCCCAAATGGACCAGATGGGTCATAGGCCTTCCTCTTCAAAGACGGAGCCTTGGAATGAAAAGGGCAAAGGGAAAGCAACCTTCTTCGCCAACGCTCAACAACAACCGAGTGGCCCGAGAGCGGTTGTTCGCCAAAGCAACAAGCGGAAATCCCTTGATGAGAAGTTGAGTTTCCTTACTTGTTTCCCGAGATAAAACTAGGAAATTGTTTGAACTGGCAGTGCGCAATGGGCTCATTACTCTACCAGAGTCGAGACATCCACCTCAACCGAATGACGTCCACGATCCCAATTACTGCCCTTTCCATTGAGTATTGGGCCATCCACTCGAAGATTGCTACGTGTTCAAAAATTGGGTTGAAGACCAATACCAGCAAGGCAAGTTCGCATTGTTTGAAAATTGGAAGGTAAATCCGCCACAACCACTTGCTTCGAAAAAGATGGACATGTCGGGGGCATCGTGCTCATTCATAGAGGAAGCTCCATGGGAAGTTGTTCTTTTGGCAAAAACTAAAAGAATGCCGAAACATCTTCAAACACGTCCAGCAACCAGGTGGAAAAGCCCGCTAGAGCCGGAGATCATCGAGAAGATGCTGAAACCACGCCCAACATTGGGAATTAATAGTGATGGTGGACAAAACATTCGGGCCCAGCCGTCACAGTCTTCGAAGAAAAAGAAGAAGATCAAAAAGCCCGCGCTGTCTAACGACAAGGGCACGGATCTGCAAAAGCATATTGACGCGCTGAAAGAATACAACCAGGGGGCGCGAACCCCAGTTATGCTTCAAGAGTTCCTCAGTCACATCCTTGAGAATGAAGATAACAACAATGATGAGGAAGACGACTCGTCAGAAGAATCCAAAGATTATGTGGCAAGTTGCCACATGATCGCTCATTTGTCATTAAGTAACAAAGCAACTCACTCGGCGTTAGGAGATAACGTAGAGGAGCTGGGGGCAGGAGCAGTGCTAAAACCCTTGGATTATGTGACAAGGTCTATCAAGGAAAAACCTACTTGTTTATAAAGCATCTGGCGAAACTTCACCTCAAAGCTACAGTGGACCGAAATGTCCCTAAACTAACGACGGACCGAAACGTACTTAAACTAACAGCGGACCAAAATGTCCTTAAACTAACGACGGACCACTATGTCCTAAAACTAGCTGTTGACCGAGATGTCGATAAACTACGGTGGATTGCAGCATCCCAAAGCTGATACAAAACAAAAAAGAATTAAAAAAAAGAAAAAAAAGAAAACGGTATGTCCATAAGCAAAATGGGCACGGATGAAAACCCGAAAGGGCTCCGTGAGTAAAAACAGCAGGGCTACCGGCGAGTGTTTATGAAAACCCGAAAGGGCGCAACCTCGTTAAAAGACGCTTGCAGGGTCCTCTCGACCTTGTGAGGAGAATCCACCTGCGTGAGATCTTTACGACTCACAAGGGAGCAACACACTTAGGGATCCCCACGATTCCTAAGGAGAAATTACACTTGCGAGATCCTCACGACTCGTAAGGAGAATCCTCTTATGGGACCCTCACGGCTCATAAGATTCAGAAATCTTAAGCTACAGGGATCTGAACCCGTTCTTAAGCAGCCCCCACAACTTCCAATACTGCCCTACAAGCGGCTCAATGCTGACCCTTGTATACAATCCACGGGCGCGAATAAACATTTCCCTAACAAAGTCTCATCCGTGACTAGGGATATGTCTACACGGTGAACAGCCCTTATAAGTCCCCGCGACTTAGAAGGAGAAAGTACTCTTGTAAGATCCTTACGACTTATAAGTGACCGTACACTTAGGAATCCTCACGATTCTTAAGGAGAAAACGCACCTACGAGATCCTCACGACTCGCAGGGAGAAATACCTTTATGAGACCCTTACGGCTCATGAAGTCAAAAGCCTTAGTCAACAGGATCTTAACCCTGTTTGCTAAGCCACCTTTGTTCGACATCGACGAAGGCAAATGATGATTCGCTCCTGGCAATATCCCAGTTGTAACGGTGCTGATGCCGAAGTCGGTGTCCAAATCCAAGCTTGCAACAAAAAGATGGCAAGCTATACATGCATACGAAATAGCCGAAATGATGGGGCAACTTGCAAACAAAATCAGCAAGTAAAAATGTATGCACGCAAAATAGCCGAAATGATTGGGCAAAATAAAACAAATAGCCGAAATGATTGGGCACTGCGAAAAATAGCCGAAATGATTGGGCAATCGCGACATTCGCGATATAAAAGCAGAAATGATAGAGCATCGCATAAAGAAATAAAAAAAATGATGAAATTTTTGCCCTACAGGTGATATCACATCGATCCCTGTATACAATCCAGGGGCGCAAACCAAAAAGGAATCTCGCCTTCCCTCCTCAGGCTCCATCAGAAAGAGAGCCAATTCTCGACGGTCACATATGCATCCCAGAAGACCAACAATAGCGCTCCTCTTTATTCCAACAAGGCACAGAAGCGACAAAACAAATCGGAGCCATGGCAGAGTCCCCAGTTCCAGGTCTCGACGGTTCAAAAACAACCTAGAGACCACCTCGACGTTCGTCTCGATACAGCAGACGCGATATCACCCCAGCGTTCTTCCTCCAACAAGATGTAGATGCAATACCAACAACGGAGCCATGGCAAAGTCCCTAGTTCCAAGCCTCGACAGTTCACCAACAACCTAGAGACAACCGCGACATTCGTCTCGATACAGCAGACGCAGTGTCAGCAACGACATTCCTTCGCAGTCCAATCGGATGCAGACGCAACATCAACAAAGAGCCACGGTAAAGTCCTCAGTTCCAAGACTCTACAGTCTACAAACAACCTAGAGTCAACCAATGACCTCTTCGCCGGATCAACGCTCCATCTCGGAAACGATTCGTTCCAACCCCAGGGAAATCAGTGTCCTTAGCAACTTCCTCGATTCAGGGAAATCAGCGTCCTTGACGAGAACACTTCGATTCGCGTCGACCCGCAGAGAAATCAGCGTCTTTGCAAGAATACATCGATTCGTCTCAACCCGAGAAAATCAGTGTCCTTGGCAACCTCCTCGATTTAGGGAAATCAGCGTCCTTGACGAGAGCACTTCGATTCGCGTCGACCCGTAGAGAAATCAGCGACTTTGCAGAAATACATCGATTCGTCTCAACCCGAGGAAATCAGTGTCCTTGGCAACCTCCTCGATTCAGGGAAATCAACATCCTTGACGAGAGCACCTCGATTCGCGTCGACCCGCAGAGAAATCAGCATCTTTGCAGGAATACCTCGATTCGTCTCAACCCCAGGGAAATCAGTGTCCTTGGCAACCCCCTCGATTCAGGGAAATCAACGTCCTTGACGAGAGCATCTCGATTCGCGTCGACCCACAGAGAAATCAGTGTCTTTGCAGGAATACCTCGATTCATATCAACCCCAAGGAAATCAGTGTCCTTGGCAACCTCCTCGATTCAGAGAAATCAGCGTCCTTGACGAGAGCACCTCGATTCGCGTCGACCCGCAGAGAAATCAGCGTCTTTGCAGGAATACCTCAATTCATTTTAACCCAAGGGAAATCAGTGTCCTTGGCAACTTCCTCGATTCAGGGAAATCAGCGTCCTTGACGAGAGCACTTCGATTCGCGTCGACCCGTAAAGAAATCAGCGTCTTTGCAGGAATACATTGATTCGTATCAACCCGAGGAAATCAGTGTCCTTGGTAACCTCCTCGATTCAGGGAAATCAACGTCCTTGACGAGAGCACTTCGATTCGCATCGACCCGTAGAGAAATCAGCGTCTTTACAGGAATACATCGATCCGTCTCAACCCGAGGAAATCAGTGTCCTTGGCAACCTCCTCGATTCCGGGAAATCAGCATCCTTGACGAGAGCACTTCGATTCGCGTCGACCCACAGAGAAATCAGTAACTTTCCAGGAATACATCGATTCGTCTCAACCCGAGGAAATCAGTGTCTTTGGCAACCTCCTTGATTCATGGAAATCAGCGTCCTTGACGAGAGCACTTCGATTCGCGTCGACCCGTAAGGAAATCAGTGTCTTTGCAGGAATACATCGATTCGTCTCAACCCAAGGAAATCAGTGTCCTTGGCAACCTCCTCGATTCAGGAAAATCAGCGTCCTTGACGAGAGCACCTCGATTCGCGTCGACCCGCAAAGAAATCAGCGTCTTTGTAGGAATACCTCGATTCGTTTCAACTCCGAGGAAATCAGTGTCCTTGGCGACCTTCTCGATCCGGGGAAATCAGCATCCTTGAAGAGAGCACCTCGATTCGCGTCGACCCGCAAAGAAATCAGCGTGTTTGCAGGAATACCTCGATTCGTTTCAACTCCGAGGAAATCAGCGTCCTTGGCGAGAATATCTCGATTCGCGCTGGCCCGCAGAGAAATCGGTGTCTTTGCGGGAATACACAACATCAAGCAAAGTGGAACAGCGGCAACTCCCAATTCTAGGACTCGGCGGTGCTCAGATGACCGAGAGTCAAACCTCGACTCCGTGAAACGCGGATAAAGTCAACCCTTCCTGACTACGTGGAATGCGGATTATGTCAATTATGACCCCGTGGAAAATGTCCAGAGCAGATCCTGGTCCTCGCAGAGTACGGCAGTGAACCCGTGTGAAGCATCCAGAGCGGAGCCTGGTCCTCGGCGAACACGGCAGTGAACCCGTGGGAAACATCCAGAGCAAATTCCTGGTTACGTGGAACGCGGATTATGTCACTTCTGACCCCGTGGAAAACATCCAGAGCAGATCCTGGTCTTCGCAGAGCACGGCAGTGAACCCGTGTAAAGCATCCAGAGCGGAGCCTGGTCCTCGCCGAACACAGCAGTGAACCCGTGGGAAGCATCCAGAGCAAATTCCTGGCTACGTGGAACGTGGATTATGTCACTTCTGACCCCGTGGAAAACATCCAGAGCGGAACCTGGTCCTCGCAGAGCACGGCAGTGAACCCGTGTGAAGTATCCAGAGCGGAGCCTGGTCCTCGCCGAACACAGCAGTGCATGCGTGGGAAGCATCCAGAGAAAACATTGGATTGTGGGGTCCTTAAACCCATGGACTTGATGTCCTTAACCTCGACCGTGATGTCTTAAAACTAACATCGGACTATGAGGTCCTTAAACTCATGGACTATGATGTCCTTAACCTCGACCGTGATGTCTTAAAACTAACGGATTGTGGGGTCTTTAAACCCATGGACTATGATGTCCTTAACCTCGACCGTGATGTCTTAAAACTAAACAACGGACCGTGGAGTCCTTAAACCCACGGACTATGATGTCCTTAACCTCGACCGTGATGTCTTAAAACTAAAAAACGGACTGTGGAGTCCTTGAATCCACGGACTATGATGTCCTTAACCTCGACCGCGATGTCTTTAAACTACGGTATCCTGGAAAACGTCCAGAGCGGAACCTGGTCCTCGCAGAACACAGTAGTGAACCCGTGGGAAGCATCCAGACCAACTCCTAACCCCGTGAAATACGGATAAGGACAACTTCATCCATCACTTGTGGGTCCTCACGACTCGAAAGGGAGTAAATTCTCTTGGGAGATCCTTACGACTTTCAAGAGAAAACACACTTAGGAATCCTCACGATTCTTAAGGAGAAATTACACCTACGGGATCCTCTCGGCCAGTAGGGAGAAAATTCTTTATGAGACTCTCACGGCTCATAAAGTTGAAAAGACTTAGGTGACAGATCCTAACCCTGTTTTCTAAGCCATCACTACCTTACAAAGAGCACAAGATTGACAGTTATATACTATCTACAGACCGCACATGCTAAAATCATATGGAAAACAACACAGCAAGGAGAAGAAAGCGACAGTTAGGAGAACATTTGAGTCGCATTCAGTTAAGCATTCAGAGCGCACCCATTCATGCATGAGCAAAAAGGTTTAATGCATAAGATAAACACATGGAAATGGAAAAGCTTTCCATTCATACTCCAGAAAATTCTTGCATTGATAAAAGCGGTAAACAAAAACGCCATTAAAATGTTTACAATGGCAAAACCTCGGATCCAGGGCATGGATCGAGGAATTCGAAAGTAAGGCCGTCTAGAGTCTTTCTGGCCTTTCTGACCCTTCTCGTGCGCAACCTCTCGCGCTCACGTGTGTCAAGATCTTTGGCAATGCCCCCCACCCTTTGATAAGAAGCGATTATCGTCGTCTGTTGAAAAATTTGATACAGAATATCTATGAGGCTATCTCACCATTTCTTCGAGATCAGCCCCGACAGGTACACTGAATGCACCTTGTCTTCGGCATCATCCAGCACATTAAGCAGCATGGCCTCGTGAAACCCCGGAAGCGCTCTCCAAATTGCTCCCAATACGACTTTCAAGAGGGCGGAACGGCGAGGAAGCAACCAACCAACGCGTGCATACAGACGACCCATAATCTCCGCACACTGAGCATCTGTAAACTCTTGGTTTTGGTGACGGCCCTGTACGCGGATATCTTCATAAGTGATGAACTCGTTCAGACTATATAAATGAACAGCCATAGCGCCTGAAAGAAACATCATTAGGAGATTAGCAATGAGGAGAAACAGACACGGGGAGTTAAACTCCTCGAGAGAAATGCTCTGCAGACAGGAGTGACACCTGTCAAAATCAATTATTAGGGGAATTTAAAAGAAATTCCACGAGAATGCTCAGAGCCTTGCTCTGAGAAGATGATGTAATTCATCAAAAATAAAATTCCATGTCTGATCTTCATAATTTATGAACAAACTCTTAAGAGTTCTTTTATATGATCTAAAAGGAGCAAAGCTCCATTAATGAACTAAGAAATCATAAGTGAAATCCTTTTAGAGAGCAAAGCTCTATTGATCGAACCCTAAAAGGGTTCTCTTTAGATCAAAGATCTATGAAGAGCAGAGCTCTTTTAATGGGTAAAACCCTAATCTAGTAAAAGTTTTAAACTTGACCTAAATTTTAGCGGAGTTCTGACTCTTAAAAGTTTTTAACAGGAGAGCAATGCTCTGACGGAGAGATAATTCTCAAGGAGGAGATGAAAATCATCTAAGGGACCAAAGGTCCTATTTATAGGCATTGAGAGCCGTTTCAACTTCCAAAAGTTGATCCAACAATTGAGATTTTGCCACCGCTGCGCCCACGCTTGGGCTACGTAAGAGCAACATTGGGGGGGCATTTGTTTCCCCCAATCAGAGCAAAGCTCTGTTTTAAAAATGAAGCGACGCTTCTGCTTCTTCCAATCAGAGCAAAGCTCTATTCAAAGTCCAAGATTTGGAATGAAGCGACGCTTCCTTACCCCCAATAAGAACAAAACTCTGTTTCAAAATTCAAAATTTAAAAGTTGAAGCAACGCTTCAGATCCGGCGCTCTGCGCTGCGCGCCACGTGCATAGTTGCGCTGCGCTCTGCGCTGTACGCCACGTGTCAAACACGAGTGCGCTAGCGCAGTTGGGCTGCGCGCCATGTGTCGAACGTAGGTACGCCAGCGCAAGGTGCGCCAGCGCTGGAATTAAAAATTCCACATCGTTGGATCTAAAGATCTCCTAAAATTATTAATTAATCAGAACTAAAATTCTGTTATAGAAAAAAATTTCAATCTTATTAAAACAAGAAGATTATTTTCTGTAAAACAGAAGCCTCTGGATCAAAGATCCAATGATGGGAAATATCCCCAAATCAATCAGAAAAAGATCTCTTAAAACTGATTTAACAAATCATTTGACCCTATATAAAGGCCCCTAGACTTCAAGTCTCACATAGAGAATACAAGAGAAGAGGGAATACAGAAGAAGAGAGAGAAAAACCCTCTGCAAAAAAGAGCAAGCTCTTAAGAAAAGAAGATTTTTCTTCATATTCAAGGTAAAAAAGAACTATGTTCTTGAAAAACAGAGATAAAATCATCTCATAAAAAGAAGAACCGTCTTCTAAAAAGATCATAGATCTGAAAAAAGATCAAGGTCATTGATGATAAGAAAAAAGATCAAAAGATCTAATTATAAAAAAATAATAAAAGAAGTATTTTTACTTCGTCCACAGATCTTTGATCTATAAAGGCAGAGCCTTTTATCAAAACAAGAACTTCTGTTCTTGGATCTTGAGGCAAAACCTCCTTAGAAGAACATAAAAGTTGTTCTGTGATCTTATAATTGACCAGATGCACTTTGCGCTATTGGAAAGTGCCTTGCACTTATGAATTGCGCATTTGCGCTTCTTGGACAGGCGCGCAGCGCCAGAACATGCCGCGTGTCAACCAAAGACACTACTTGCGCTTTGCGCTTCTGAAACAGAGCACTGCGCTCATGGGCTGGCGCTCAGCACCAAGCGCACCATGTGTCACTCACTGGTGCGCCAACAGACTAGCGCAGCGCGCTTATAAACTATGGCGCTTAGCGCTAAGCGCGACACGTGTCACATTCAGATGCGCTAGCGCAATGCGCTCTTCAATTGGCGCAAAGCGTCTGACGCTTCACGTGGCGCACTTTCAGAACATGCTCTGTTCTGATAAAAACAAAAGTGACACATCCCAATGCTTAGCATTATTAAAAGGGAAGAGCCCAAATAAAGGCCTAATGGTCCAAACAAAAATAAAATGTTAAACATTTTTTTAACTGGACTTAGCCCAATCCTGGCCATAAGTCCTCAACTTAAATTGAACTGAGCCCATCTACTCTTCCAATCAATTTACACCCGGTTCGAGGGTACATCTCTTTACTCCTCTGATATCTGTCGTTGTAATCCTTCAACGTCGTCAGAGAGGTGACGGGTCCCGACAACCACACATTACTACGGACTATGGGGTTCTTAAACTTATGGACTATGATGTCCTTAACCTCGACCGTGATGTCTTAAAACTAATAACGGACTATGGGGTCCTTAAACTCATGGACTATGATGTCCTTAACCTCGACCGTGATGTCTTAAAACTAATAACGGACTGTGAGGTCCTTAAACTCAAGGACTATGATGTCCTTAACCTCGACCGTGATGTCTTAAAACTAATAACGGACTGTGGGGTCCTTAAACCCATGGACTATGATGTCCTTAACCTCGACCGTGATGTCTTAAAACTAATAACGGATTGTGGGGTCCTTAAACTCATGGACTATGATGTCCTTAACCTCGACCGTGATGTCTTAAAACTAATAACGGACTGTGAGGTCCTTAAACTCACGGACTATGATGTCCTTAACCTCGACCGCGATGTCTTAAACTAACAATGGACCGTAATGTCCTTAAACTAATTAACGACCGCAATGTCATTAAACTAAACAATAGAGCCCAATTGCTCTCTTGTTGGATCTAAACGATCCCGTTAAGTTGATCTTAGTCTAGAATTAGACTAACGTGTCCTTAACAAACGTTTAAGTTGATCTTAGCCTCAAATAAGGCGAACGTATCCTTAAACACAACCCCCCCAAACCCAAATCTAAGAAAGATACGGATTTGGACTAGTCCACGTCCTACGGACGACAACATAACTTAGTCTCCGTATACAATCCACGGGCAACCAAACACAAAACAAATACCCACAACACGAAGTGACCATCTGGAGAAGGAGAAAGTTGCTACCGTGATGCGGTAGCGTAATTAACAATAGGGGCTTGCGCCTGTAGGGAAGAGTGTCCCCACAATCAAAACCCCCTCAAACGAGGGGGAATCTGACAAAGTCTGCTACATCGGCCGCATCCGTTTAAACCTTCGATACATTGTGCCATAAATCAACTTGGCATTTTCGGAGAGGTGGACGGATAGCACCAATTAGAATCTACCCTAAATTTCAGGCGAGACGGACCTACGCGGTCGCATCTCCGTGATTTGGAGGGGAACACCCTACAGTCCGGTTTAGAGACGTCGTAGTCTATAAGGTTTAAGGACATCATAGTCCATGAGTTTAAGGACCCCACAGTCCGATTTAGAGACATCGTAGTCTATAAGCTTTAAGGACATCGTAGTCCATGAGTTTAAGGTCCCACGGTCCGTAGAAATGTGTGGTTGTCGGAACCCGTCACCTCTCTGAAGACGTTGAAGGATTACAACGACAGATATCAGAGGAGTAAAGAGATGTACCCTCGAACCGAATGTAGATTGATTGGAAAATCTATAGCCCAGTTTGGGACTAAGATTTGTTGAAATATTTGTGAGCAGATGGGCTCAGTTTGATATAAGTTGAGGACTTACAGCCAATATTGGGCTAAGTCCAATTAAAATGTTTAACATTTTATTATTCTGGCTATTGAGCCTTTATTTGGGCTTGGCCCTTTTAATAATGCTAAGCATTGAGTTCTGACATCTTTTGTCTTGTATTGAATGCATAACATTCATCAGAACAATGTGTATTTTGACAATGTGCCGCGTGGCGCGCCAGGCGCTTTGCGCCAATTAAAGAGCGCGTTGCGATTCTGCCAAATAGCGCATACGAAAATGACACGTGTTGCGCTTAGCGCTAAGCGCCAGTTTATTAGCGCATTGCGCTTTCAATTTATGAGCGCTTTGCGCTTAGTTTAGTAGCGCACCAGTGAGTGACACGTGGCGCACTTGGCGCTGAGCGCCAGCCCATGAGCGCAGTGCGCTATTTCAGAAGCGCAGTGCGCTGTTTCAGAAGCGCAAAGCACAAGCTGTGTCTGTGGTTGACACGTGCATGTTTTGGCGCTGAGCGCCGGTCCAAGGAGCCCAGAGGCGCAGTTCATGAGTGCAAGGCACTTTCCAATAGCGCAAAGCGCATTTGATCAAATTTATGATCAGAGAACAAGTTTATGTCCTTTTTTAAAGGAGGCTTTGCCTCAAGATTCAAGAACAAAAGTTCTTGTTTATAAAGGGGCTCTGCCTTTGTAGATCAAAGATCTGTGAATGAAGTAAATACTTCTTTTTGTTTTGATTTTTTATGATGAGATCTGTTGATCTATTTTTTTTATCAAAGACCTTGGTCTTTTATAGATCTATGATCTTTTAAAGAAGCGAATCCTTCTTTTCATGAGATGATTTCATCTCTGTGTTCAAGAATTATGTTCTTTACCTTGAAAAAATGATCTTCTTTTTGCTAGAAGCTTGCTTTTCTCTCTTTGAGTTTTCTCAAAGATTTTAGGGAGGTTTCTCTATATCAGACTTGAAGTCTTGGGGCCTTTATATAAGGCAAGCTGATTTGTTGAATCAGTTAAAAAGATCTTTCTCTGATTGATTTGGGGATATTTCCCACCGTTGGATCTTTGATCCTAAGGCTTCTGTTTTGCAGAAGATAATTTTCTTGTTTTAATAAGATTGGAAAGATCTTTCCATAACAAAATTTTAATTCTGATTAACAATTTATTATTATTTGATCTTTTGATCTAACGGTGGGGAATTTTTAATTCCAGCCCTGGCACACCTTGCGCTAGCGCACCTACGTTCGACATGCGGCGCGCAGCGCAACTGCGCTAGCGCACCCATGTTTGACACGTGGCGCGCAGCGCAACGCAACTGCGCTAGCGCACCTGTGTTTGACACGTGGCGCGCAGCGCAGAGTGCTGGATCTGAAGCGTTGCTTCAACTTTTGAGTTTTGAAATTTTAAAACAGAGCTTTGCTCTGATTGGGGGTGCGCTGCCTAGGGCGCAGCGCACTTGGCGCTAGCGCATCCGTGTTTGACACGTGGCGCGCAGCGCACCTAGCGCTGGATCTGAAGCGTTGCTTCAATTTTTGAATTTTGAATTTCAAAACAGAGTTTTGCTCTGATCGGGGAAAACAAATGCCCCCCACCGTTGCGCTTACGTGGCCCACACGTGAGCGCAGCGGTGGCAACATCTGAGCCCTTGGATCAATTCAGAAGTTGAAGAGGCGGCTTAACGCCTATAAATAGGACCTTTGGACCTCTAGATGATTATCATCTTCTTCTTGAGAATTTTCACTTAGAGCCTTGCTCTCCTGTTTAAGAACTTCTTCAAGAGTAAAGACTCTATTAAAATTTTAAGTAAAAATTAAAACTTTTAATAAACTAGGGTTTTACCCATTAACAGAGCCTTGCTCTTCATAGATATTTGATCTAAAGAAAACCTATTTAGGGTTTCATTAACAGAGCTTTACTCTTCTGAATCCATAGATCTAAAAGAGATCTTCTCTTGGGGTTTCTTAGCCCATGAACAGAGCCTTGCTCTTTAGATTTCTTAATCTTTGATGAAGAACTCTTAAGAGTTTTTTCATGGATCTTGAAGATCCTAAAATTTTTAATTCATAAAAAAAAAAAATTTAATCAATCCTTGATGGATTTTTCCATCATCATTACAGAGCCAGGCTCTTTAAGGAATTTATTCCTTCATGATCAGAGTTTGACAAGTGTCACTCTGTCATAGAACTTTGCTCTCAAAGGGAGATTTTCTCCTTTTCCCGAGGGATTTCTCATTCAATGAGAATTTTCTTGAGGATTTCCTCATTAATTAACCGTCTCATCCAATGATGAAGCTGTTTTATTGATTATTAATCGATGAATTGTCATCTAGATTTTGTGGGTCCCTTTTTGGTCCCTTTTCCACTGCATTGCAGTGTGGTACAGATTTTAAAGTACCGAGTGTCAGAATTTTAAAATTAAATTATAGTACTGACAATTGACTTCTGTCCTTTCTTGTAGGCGACATGTCCTTCGATCTCTCTTTTCCGTTTGTTCGTTCAGAGGGAGGATTCCTTGAGGCACCTGTGGACCGAGAGGTTCTCGCGCTCATCAGAGACCATGACCCGGAACACAAAAATCTCCACTTGTGGGGCAAATGGTATGACCAGATTATCAGAGGTCATCAAAGCTTCTCTTATGCGACGCCATCGGAGCCGATCTTGGCGATTTCGTATGCAGATGCACCCCCGGTGAACTATGCCGTGGAGGTTGTCAATTGGACTTCGGAGGGTCTTCTTCAACCTTCGATTGCCGCCGTACCCATGCAACTGCTGGCGGCTTTGGATACCCTGGGGCGGCGCATATGCCAGGGCGAGTCGCGCCCTTGGGGACAACCTTACAACATCGGGCTAACTCTCCGTCATCCGGTCGGGTATTTGCAGTGGGCCAGGTACATCTTGTCAGCGAAGAAAACGCAGCTGCTAAAGCTTGGCCTATACCCTGCGGTTTACGCTTCGTTGTTCCAATATTCTGCTCCTCCTACATGGTGGATTAAGGCATATTTGGAGCAGTGGAACATCCCGACCCATACCTTTCTTCTACTGGACAGAGAAGTCTCCATCTCTTTGGAAGAATTTGCTGAGGTTTCCGGTCTGCCGGTTAGGGGAGAGCACTACGAGGAGCTGCATCTTCTGGATGAATACGTTTTTGCCACCAAGCCGGTGGTGATGGGCCTCACGCCAGAGAACGCTATTCAGCACCAGTTCCCTAGTCTGATAAAGGTGCTGAACATGTACGAGAGCCTTTTCTTGGAATCCGGAGGTCGGGGGGTCAGTTTTACGGACTTCATCGCCCGGTTTCTTCGTCCGGAGATTTTGTCGCAATGAGGCGAAAAGTTTGCCAAGCTCGATGATCCCTTCGGCTTTGGCTTGGACCGTCGACCAGTACTGGAAGATGATCAGAAGGGCTTTTTTCTTCCTGATGCTGCGATCATCTCTCTGTCAAAAATCGCCGCTCCGGGCATTGACGAGGAGGCTTTCTTTCTTGGGTTTCTTGGGCTATGGTTGTGCTGGTTCACGATCCCTATGCATCCTCATTACATGAGGCCTTCTGTCTTCTACCCCGCGCATCGTATGGTGGCTGGAATACAAGTGGCCATCGGGATCGCCGAGTTAGCCCATTTATACCATGGTCTTAGCGTGGCGGCGAATACCACTGAACCGAGGGTGCATGCTGTCAACTTCCTGATGCATTACTTCACTTCATGGATGGAGATGCACGTGCTCGGGGTCTTTGGCATTCATAAGAGACTTTCGTTTTACGAGAAATGCAAGTTCCCGCGAATTATGCGGCTGGTTGATGCCTCCATCGTAAGTCCGTCACAGTGGGAAGCTAGGGGCTTGCTCCTTCGTCCATACACGGTCGGAGATGGTATGTCTTTCATGGACAAAGTCCTGACAATCGGCCAGGAGACTTCCAAGACGGTGTTGGCATTGCGCGATGTTTTTAAGGGCGGGGCCTCCGTGTTGAAAGCCCGGGAGATTCTCCATTTATACTCCATCAGGCCGGGCTTTCTTGTATTCAGGCTAAATGATGCAGCGCTATTTATGAGATACAATCCCCATCATTTTGCCCAGCAGCTGAGCTATAACCAGGGGGTCCCGCTGGAGGCTTTCTTGGTAGAACCCGCTGCCATCAGAGATGGAATGCGGGGTGCGCTGCATCACTTCATGCGCTTGAATACAGGCTCTCACTTCTTCATTAGCGAGCCGAGTTGCATCCCGAGGGCCCTTAACGTACACGTGGCCTGGTATCAACACGCGATGGGTGCTTTTATCAGGGAAGAGAGGGGGCTGCTGCTCGATCGTAAGAGTGCGCCCCCTGCCGGTGATCGCAACGTCCCTTTAAAGTGACGGATTGCTGTCCCCCCTCCGCTAAGAGAGGTTGCTGCAGTTGAGCCTCCACGTGTGCTAAGCCCTACGTGTGGATTTCCCCGTGCTCCTATAGAGACGGTGGATGTGCCATCGGTGCCCCGTGCTCCCACGGAGACGGTAAATGTAGTTTCATCCGAATCTGGCGTGGGCTCGGATATCAGGACTTGCCGTCCCAAAGTGCCCACCAAACGCAAGCTGGTGCTGGCTGCGACCGGAGCTCGCTCACGGAAGAAGAAAAAGAAGTCGATCCTTTCTGTCGACGTTGTACTTGGCCAGGAGCCTCACGCTCCTTACGGCGAAGGCCTGAGCGAGTATGGGACAAACGAGGGCTTATTCATGCCGCCAGATGATACTGATCTGGTGGCTACCATTGCAGCTTCTGAGCAATTGGCAAGCCACGAAATGTGACTGGCTATCCTCGCGTGATCAGGTAACCATCAACTGTATCTTTCGTCATTGCGTCATATTTTTATTATCATGCTTTGACTGACACTTTTCCTTCTTCAACAGGCATTTCCATTGAAGATGCTTTTGCAGCTTCTCTCAAGACTTTTGAGGAAGAGAAAAGACTTCGAGCATCCTTAGGCATCAGTACATTTCGATTGACCGCATGTTCATTCTCTTTTCTTACGGACAATCTGACCCTTTCTTTATTTTATTGCTGGGACTACAATGCCAATCCCGCAAGGTGATGCGGAGATTCTTACCGGGCCAGCCATCGAAGTCCCGGCCTCCTTGGCACTGCCGAAAGAGGCTTTACTCAAGCAACCGATGACGGACGATAACGGCTCCAGAGGTAGCTCCTGCCGTGGATGATGATGTCCCATTGACGGAGGTCTTGAGAAGATCGACTCTCACGGCCCGGACGGAAAGGAAGCGCAGAATGTGTACAACAAGGGAGTGTAGCGCTGTCTTAGCCACGGGTGCGGGTTCGAGCGCCGCTACCCCTGCCGCTACTCCTTCAGAGGAATCTCCGGCTGCCTTGTCCACTGCCTACAGACGGGCAGCGCGTGCGGCTCGGGAAGCAAACGGAAGACCAACTCAAGGTAATGTGACATGGGGTTCCATTGTCAAAGTTTTAAATATCAGTTCTCATATATCTTATCTTGCAGGGCCAAGTCCTACCGAAGAAGTGGCGTTGACCGCTGGTCCTGGGGCAGCGGTAGAGGAGGTAGCCGTGATTGCCGAACCCGAGGCGGCGGTAGGCGAGGTGGCTGCGATTGCTGAGCTCGAGGTAGCGGCGGGTGAGTCAGTTACGATCGCCGAGCCTGAAATGGCGGTGGGTGAGATGACCACCACTGCCGAACGAGGTGGCGATGGATGAGATAGCCACAATTGCCGAGCCCGAGGTGGCTGCTCCCTCTCAAGAGTCGGGCACCGCTCCAATCATCATTCTTTCCGTCTGCGGCTCTTTGCCATCTCCTGGCGTCGCAAACGTTATGACGGCTCTCGTAGAGTCAGGGGATGAGGCGACGGAAGGTGAGACCATCCCGATGGAAGTGGATGAAGCAGTTGCTGTATCAAGTGACGCCCTTGTCGCGGTTCCGACTGGCGACTTATCAGGTAGATTTTGGGTCATTGTTTTTCTTTTTATTCTGTAATCCTTTTTAATCTTTCCTGGCAGTATTTATCTCGTTTCTAATGCAGGCGTGGCGAGCGCTGAGGTCCCGCTACCCGAGGCAGCGCCATCAGCTACCGCTTTGACGGTGACACCTCCTTTACCCTCTCTCATACCATCTCAGATATTGGAAGGTGCGGATTCATGACTCATCAGTCTTTTTTTAAGCTGTATAACTTATGTACTGACGTTGCATTACCGCGTCCTTGCAGGAGTCCTTTTTGACCACCTGTATCAGGTGCTGCACCCACACTTCTCCTTCCTGTCAGAGATTAGTCCGCCTGCTGGTGTCGGTGAGTATCTTTTCTAAATGACGTCTTTTCTTTAATGGGCAGTCACATTATTGCTAACTCTTCTTTATATTGCTTGTAGCCTTACAAATTGAAGGAGGGGACGAGGCTTTTGTTGCGCCACCAGTACTCCCAGCTTTGCCCCCTGTTACAGCCGGTATAGTAGTCTCTACTTTTCGTGTATTTTCTTTATTTCCTGAGCCGATATCTGATTATGATTTATTTTGCAGCAATCACATCGACTCCAGCCCTGTTCGAGTCTCGCATTATCATGCCAGCAGGGCCTTTTTCCAGACGTCCACCCTCCAAAGGTGCTGTGACCAGTCTGCGCATGCTGAGCGAATATATCGAAGAGCTTGACGCGGAGACTCCCACATCTGCTGCGGATTTTGCCGCGGAGCTTAACCCTATGCTGGCGACGCTCGTGAACTTTCATGGTGAGGGTGTCGTTGAGTCTTGGGTTAATCGCTGCAGGGAAATCAAGGCTTGCCTGCATGAGCTTGAGCTTAGGCATCCTGCACCTGAGATTCTGGCTGTGAGCACTCAGCGGGCTGCGTGGATCGAGCAGAGCACTTCTTACTTCCTCCATCTTGAACAAGAAGTGGCTTTAAAGCAGAAGGAATCTAAAGAAACTTCAAGCGAATCCGCTCGACTGCATGCTCAAGTTGATACGAATGCTGCCCAGTTGAAAGTTATTTTCGAAGGCCTTCTGTGATGCATTTCTGATGGGTTAACATTGAGGCAGAAGCTCGACGTCGTCGAGCGGGATGCACAAGATCGTGAAGCAGCTCAGCGGGCCGTCGAGAAACAACTTTCGTCTTACTTGCAGCAGCGAGCCCAGGTCGAAGCAGAGTTGGCCGCGGCAGCTGATCAAGAAGAGGGGCTGAGGGAAGTGCGCGAGCGGCTGATTGGATTATTGAAAGCGCTTCCCTCTCAATAATTTTTTTGTACCATTTGTAATTTTGAATAAAATGTATTCGTTCTTTTATTCTTTCATATGATGTATTTTGTACCCAATTGAATTCATGAATAAAAGATACAATTTTTTTTTGCAATGTCTTGTGTCATCTCTCTGCTTTCTTCTTTCTTTTGTTATCAGCATGTTACCTTAGCAAACATAGCTGGCAGATGATAGAGTGAGCATCTTGTCTTGGCTTCTTCGAGGGGTAGTGATGGCTTAGGAAGCAGGTTCAGATCTGTTACCTAAAACTTTTCAACTTTATGAGCCGTGAGGGTCTCATAAAGACTCTTCTCCCTACGAGTCGAGAGGATCTCGTAGGTGTATTTTCTCCTTAGGAATCGTGAGGATTCCTAAGTGTGTTTTCCCTTATAAGTCGTAAGGATCTTATAAGAGATTTTTCTTCCTTACGAATCGAGAGGATCCGTAAGTGTTTAATGGGATTGATATGTAGATGACGTATTTCCGAAACGGGTTCATATGGATGACGTATTTCCGTGACGGGGTCATATGGATGACGTATTTCTGAACGGGGTCATGTTGATGAAGTATTTCCAAGAGAGGTCATGTAGATGATGTATTTCCGAGCGGGGTCATGTTGATGACGTATTTCCGAGCGGGGTCATGTGGATGACGTATTTCTGAATGGGCTCATATGGATGACATATTTCCGTGACGGGGTCATATGGATGACGTAATTCCGAACGGGGTCATGTGGATGACGTATTGCCGAGCGGGGTCATGTGGATGATGTATTTCCGAACGGGGTCATGTGGATGACGTATTTCCGAGCGGGGTCATGTGGATGACGTATTTCCGAACGGGGTCATGTGGATGAAGTATTTCCGAGCGGGGTCATGTGGATGAAGTATTTCCGAGCGGGGTCATGTTGATGACGTATTTCCGAGCGGGGTCATGTGGATGACTTATCGTCTATTGTAATGAGATGAATATTGGAGTGGTCTACAGGTTGTCTGTGAGCCGTTGAGATATGGCTCCTTCTTCTGATGGAGCCTGGGGAAGGAAGGCATGATTCCTTCTTTGTTTGCGCCCCTGGATTGTGCACAGGGATTGATGTAATATCACCTGTAGGGCATAAATTTTATTTATATATTTTTTATTTCCGCGATGCTCTATCATTTCATCTTTTATATCGCGAAGGTCGCGATTGCCTAATCATTTCGGCTATTTTTCGCGGTGTCCAATCATTTCAGCTATTTATTTTATTTTTACTCGCTGCTTTTTGTTGTGAGTTGCCCAATCATTTTGGCTATTTTGCATGCATACATTTTTTACTTGCTGGTTTTGTTGCAAGTTGCCCCATCATTTCGGCTATTTCGTATGCATGTGTGGCTTGCTAGCTTCTTGCTGCAAACTTAGAATTAGACACCGATTTCGGCATCAGCACCGCTACAACTGGGATATTGTCAGGAGCGAATCATCATTTGCTTCTGTCGATGACGAAAAAAGGTGGCTTAGCGAACAGGGTTAGGATCCTGTCGACTAAGATTTTTGACTTTATGAGCCGTAAGAATCTCATAAAGGTATTTCTTCCTACGAGTTGTGAGGATACGTAGGTGTGTTTTCTCCTTAGGAAACTTGAGGATTCCTAAGTGTATGTTCTCTTATAAGTCGTAAGGATCTTACAAAAGTGCTTTCTCCTTATAAGTCAAGAGGACTTACAAGGGTTGTTTACCATGCAAACATATCCCTAGTCACGGATGGGACTTTGTTAGGGAAATGTTTATTCGCGCCCATGGATTGTATACAAGGGTCAGCATTGAACCGCTTGTAGGGCAGTATTGGAGGTTGTGGTGGTTGCTTAAGAACAGGTTCAGATCCCTGTAGCTTAAGACTTTGGAATCTTATGAGCCGTGAGGGTCTCATAAGAGGGTTCTCCTTACGAGTCGTGAAGATCTCGCAAGTGTAATTTCTCCTTGGGAATCGTGGGAATCCCTAAGTGTGTTGCTCCTTTGTGAGTCGTAAGGATCTCACGCAGGTGGTTTCTCCTTACAAAGTCGAGAGGACCTCGCAAGTGTCTTTTAACGAGATTGCGCACTTTCGGGTTTTAACAAAACTCGCCGGTAGCCCTGTTGTTTTTACTCACGGAGCCCTTTCGGGTTTTCATCCATGCCCTTTTTTGCTTATGGACATACCGTTTTTTTTTCTTTTTTCTTTATTCTAACGAGGTTGCGCCCTTTCGGGGTTTCACAAAACTTGCCGGTAGCCTTGCTGTTTTTACTCACGGAGCCCTTTCGGGTTTTCATCCGTGCCCATTTTTCTTGTGGACATACCGTTTTCTTTCTTCTTTTTTTTATATTTTTTTTATCAGCTTTGGGATGTTGCAATCCACCGTAGTTTGTCGACGTTTCGGTCAACAGCTAGTTTTAGGACATAGTGGTCCATCATTAGTTTAAGGATGTTTCGGTCCGTTGTTAGTTTAAGGACGTTTCGGTCCGTTGTTAAGGAAGCCGGCAACTAGCTATAGAGTTTAGGCTTAGGAAGATAGGGATTGGACATAGTTGTCGTCATCTATCATTGACTTAGGCCGTGACTCGTTAGGCGTAGTATTTCTTTAGGAAGCGACCGTTTATTGGCCTGAAAGGTCTTTCGCCATGCATGTCCATGAGTAGATAGGCTCTACCCTGGTAGACCTTGTCTATGATATACGGGCTTTCATAGTTCGGCTCGAATTTCCCCCGTTTAGCACAATTGGGGATCATAGGTCTTTTGACCACTAGCACGAGTTCTCCTTGGCGGAATGTCCTCGGCCTAGTCAATCTTTCGTATGAGCGCATCATCTTTGCTTTATAAGCCTCCAGATTTTGTTGCGCTATGAGCCGGGTTTCATCGAGGGCATCGAGCTCCTCAAGCTGAAGGTGAGCATTCTCTTCGTCTGTTAGCTCGTAGTGAACTGCCACTCGTAGAGAGGGTAGCTCTATCTTGAGGGGAAGTACCGCCTCTGTACCGAATACCAGTGCATACGGAGTTGTGTTTGTGGCCGTTTTGAACGTAGTTCGATACACCCAGAGAGCTTCATGCAGTCTCTCGTGTCAGTCCTTCTTATTTCGGGATACCATCTTTTTTACGATCTTCATCAAGGTCTTGTTAAAAGCCTTAACTAGACCGTTAGCTCGGGGATTATAGATTGAGGAGTATCTCCAGTCTATGTTTTGCTGCTGTGCGAAGCGGCTTATCTTGTGGCTTCTATAGGCTGGCCCGTTATCGGAGATAATCCGTCATGGAGTTCCAAACCGATAAATGATGTGCGTCTTGAAGAAACGGAGGATATTCTCCGTCTTCACTTCCCTCAGCGGTACTGCCTCTGCCCATTTGGAGAAGTAATCAGTTGTCGCCAAAATGAACCGATATCCTCTGGACGATGCTGGTTCGATGAGCCCGATTATGTCGGTCCCTCACATTTCGAACGGCCAGCTAGCCACTGTCGGATGTAGTGGATTTAGATGCTGATGGATGAAGTCTCCATGAATCTGGCACGAATGGCACTGTTTCGCGTATTCGAGGCAGTCTTGGATCATCGTGAGACAATAATAACCCATCCATTTGATCTTCAGTTTCATCTTTAGGCCGGCTTGGTAAGAACCACAGAGTCCGTCGTGAGTTTCTTGGACGACTCTCTTTGCCTCTTCAGGTCCCAGGCATCTTAACCACAGAGAATCGAATGATCTTTTATACAGAGTATCATTGACGAAGGTGAAAGACAGAGCTCGTTTCATAAGCTGATGTCTTGAGGACGCATCTTCAGGTATTCGACGGAATTTGAAGTAATATATAAAGACTTCTCTCCAATCCTCAGCCTTTTCTTGATCTTTTATTTGCAGAGTCATTCGCTCGGTCGCTCCGTTTTCTTTGGACAACTCCGAAGATACTTCTGCTGGAGCAAGAACCAGACGGCTTTGCACAACGATCCTCACGTCATCGAGGTTCTCGTCGGCCAGCTCTTTAGCGAGCTTGGCTAATGCATCTGCCTTGCTATTTTCCGTGCGCGGTATGCTTTCCGGGGTGTAGGAAGGAATTTGGGTCAACAGTTGCTGCACCCTTTCGCCGTACTTTACCAACTCTGGTTTGCACGTCTGATAGTCGCCATTTACTTGACTAACGATCAGTTGGGAATCTCCGTATATAAGGAGGTTTTCAATTCCCATGTCGATAGCGATCTCGAGACCAGCTATCAAAGCTTCATATTCGGCTTCATTGTTTTTCTTCGGCTCTGTTAAGGAGAAGGCGAATCGCATTATTCCTCCCTGTGGAGTCACGAAGAAGAGGCCTACCCCCGATTTGATTATGAGGGTGCTTTGTTTGCGTTTCTTCTTAGAGGACGCTCCATCAAAATAAAGTTCCCATGGGTATCACCACCGTCGATCGTGTCAAACGCATGTTCATCTGGCAGTTCGCAATTCAAAGGAGAATCGGCAGGTATTGGATGCTCAGCGAGGAAGTCGGCGATGGCCTGGCCTTTCACTGTCTTAAGAGGCCGATAAGTTATCGAGAATTCCATCAAGAGCAGGGACCATTTAACGAGTCATCCTGTTAATATGGCCTTCGACATCAAATATTTGAGAGGATCCACCTTCAATATGAGATGGACCTCGTGTGCCAACACATAGTGTCTGAGCTTCATTATTGCGAAGATCAACGCCAGGCAGTGTTTTTCAATGGGAGAGTAATTACTTTCTGCCCCCGGTAGAACTCGACTCAAGTAGTAGAGAGCTATTTCTTTCCCTTGGTCATTCTCTTGTGCCCACAGAGCGCCTAAAGAACCTTCGAGGGCTGTCGTGTACAGGACACGAGGTTTTCCTTTAACGGGAGCGGCTAGTACTGGCGGATTCTGCAGATATTGCTTGATTTCGTCTAGTGCACTTTGGCATTTGTGATCCCAGACGAACGGGGTTCCCTTCTTCATCAGGTGACTGTAAGGACGGCATTTTCCTGAGAGATTGTCTATAAATCGCCGGATGTACGCGAGCTTTCGTTGGAGAGACCGCAATTGCTTGAGAGTCCTTGGCGGAGGCATTTCCATAATCGCCTTGATCTTCGACGGGTCTATTTCGATGCCTCGGTGTCGGACGATGAATCCCAGGAATTTGCCCGAGGAGACTCCGAACGCGCATTTGAGATGGTTCATCTTCAAGTTGTACTGCCGGAGGCGCTGAAATACGATCTTTAGATGCTCTAAATGTTTCTCGTATGATTTTCTTTTTACCACGAGGTCGTCGATATAGCATTCGACGATTTCATGTATGAGGTCGTCGAAAATTTTCATCATGGCCCTCTGATAGGTGGCCCCAACATTCTTTAGACCGAAAAACATCACCTTGTAGCAAAATATGCCTAAAGGGGTCCGGAAAGCAGTGTGCTTCTGGTCCTCAGGATGCATCTTTATCTGATTGTATCCTGATGAGCCGTCCATGAAGGAGAAAACCTCATGAGTGGACGTATTATCTATCATCAGCTCAGTGACTGGTACGGGGAAATCATCCTTCGGGCAAGCTTTATTGAGGTCCCGGAAGTCCACGCAGATGCGCACCGTCCCATTTTTCTTCATCATTGGGACGATGTTAGCGATCCAGTTAGGGTACTGAACCTTTTGGATGAAACCGGAGTCGATTAGCTTCTTGACCTCGGTGTTGATGCTCATCTCAAGCTCGAGCTGCATTCTTCTTGGTGCTTGTTTGATCGGCTTGACGTCCGAGGATATCGCCAATTTGTGTACAGCAATCTCTAGATCTAGTCCTGGCATCTCGGAATAGTTCCATGCAAAGCAATCTTTATGCTGCATGAGCACATCTTTAAGCGTAGCTACCCTTTCTTCAGACAACATGGCACGACCCAAGTTTGGATGTGACCGGCACTTAGATTGTATCATATCTAAAGATATGCAAACAGTCCAAGTAAGCCGAAAACCAAGATCAAAATCCTTTTTGCGGAATTTTTTATATGGAAAATTTAGTTTTAGTAAAAATCACAGTTTATGAAGTTAAGTATTAAACGAGTATAAGGTGTTAAGTTTGGTTACATCCCTAGTTGGGATCAACAATATCAACAGCGGAAAATAAATCTCAGTATATAGGACATCAATACTAATCCCAAACATAAAGGAAAAAAAACCACAATTTATAGAACTAAACGATCTCAACTGTCAATAATATACATATCATCTCTCACTCTAAGTCATATACAGGTCTGATGGAGATTTTTCTAGATACAAAATACAATACCAAAAAGAGAAGGTTACTACATATGTAACCCACCTATCAAAAGATGCGATAAAAGCGGAAAGAGTAGATCTGCACTGCTGCTAACCGTCCACTCTACCCCTGCAAGGAACTGTGGCACAACGGGGGTGAGTTGCCAACTGTAACATTTCAAAAAAATAATAATAATAAAATATTATTTTTTGGGAAAGTTCTGGAGAAAATTATGGAAATTCTAAAATAGGTTATTTTGTGGAAATATGTCATTTTACAGTTTTTATGATAAATCATATACGACTTTAGTGTTAATTGTGATTAAAAATCGCTATTTGGATTTTTGGCTTTTTGTGCAAAAATGTGCACATAACATTTTCCATACTTATCACACTTGTTTCATGTTTTGGATTCTTGGTAGCCTAGGGTTGAACCATGCTTAGATGACCATGGTGGCTTAAACCCTTTGTTAAGCTAATTGTGTTTAATTAAGGGTTTAATTTTTAAAGGTGATTAGGGTGGGGTTGACCTTGTGTAGAGAGAGAGCCATGATGGTTGTTCTTTTTTTTAAGAGAGAGAGGGAGGTGACTCCTAGGTAATGTCACAATCACCATTCACTTCAAAACTTTTGCCTCTCACATCTCTCCCTCTCACTCACTCACACTCACATCTCTCACACACCACCACACCATCATAAACCTCACTTCACCCCACATAACAACACCCTACATTAGCCACAAAACAGCCCCCCTTCATCTGCTGCTGCATTAGCCACAGCTACAGCCACTGCTGTAGCTGCTGCAAACAGCAGCAAAGAGAAAGAGAGAGAGTTGCAAGCAGCAGCAGCTGCAGAACCAGCCCCAGCAACACCATAAACCCCTGCTGCAGCACAACTACATCAGCACAACACCCCAACAGAAAACAGCCCCAACACACAACTTCAACCCCTATTTGTATCAGCACCTTTGCAAACAACAGCAGCAACCAAAACAACAACAGAAACAGCTGCAACAGCAACACCAGCAGCAACACCAGATGCAGTCCAACAACAGCACATCCTTCCTCCTTCCTCCTCCTTCCCTTCTCCTTCATCCTAGGACCCCCCTGAGGTATAATCTTGCAACCCAACTCCTATCTTGCCAAGTTCTGGTTATATAGCTGAAATGTAGTGTTTATATCGTGATTAGTGCTAGTTTAGGCAAATTTGAGTGAGACTTGACCAAGTGTTGGTTTTGATTGTTAGGGTAACCTTATTAGGTGTATTTGAGACCAGATTAACCAAGATTACCCCAGATTCCCAGTTAGTTACCTGAATGTTTCGACTTGGCGTAATTTATCGATTTTGTCGACTTTGTGGCCTTTCTGGAAACTGCTATCAACCCGGACCTTCTAAAATAATTTTGACTTGGCAGTATGCTGTGCAGGCACCCTGGAACCACTCCACAAAACCCTAGCCCCCACCTCTTTATCCCGGCCGCAGATATATTCCCCCTGGCCGCAAATTGGGCCAGAGCAAGGGGAAACCCCCTCGTTTTTTGTGCCTGGCCCTATTTCATGTAAACTTGACCCTTGGTATGTGCAGTTTTGACTGATTCCAGTTAGGGTAAAATCTGGGTTGATTTTCATGAGTTGGCATATGATTTTCGACTTGTTTTCGTGTGGATTTTGGTATTCGATGATTCGTTTCTGTCGGGTGGCGTTTGAACGCCAACAGCAGAGGGTTATTGGCTGTGTTTAAACACAAGGTCACAGGTTTTTACCTATGAGCGTAGCGTGCACCATTTTTGTTTCCGATGTGATTTTCATGTGTTTTAGCGTGTGATATCCTTGTAGGTACCGCACGTGGCGTCGAAGCGTTGGAGATCCAAATGGCGACATCGGCACCGACACGCATATAACAAGGTGAGTAGATTTATATCTACGGGGAGAAGTCAGGTGGATGGCGTATAGCACCCCCGCAGTTCGTGGTGATGTATACGGATGCGTATACACACCAACAATTATTATATGTTATTTGGGATTAATGGCGACGTTTAGGATGGACATTAATATGTTGGATGATTTAGTGTTGCGAAACCCTAGAATAGTGGGTGCACTACACTTACAATACATACTTGCATATATCCTTATTTCATATGTGGTTATGGGATTCTATATAGTTATGTGTTCACATGGGTATGGGGACCACGTGTTCACATACGGATTTGAGGATGATACTTGGGATTGAGATGAGTCGATGATAGTTTGATCCGAGATTATGATATCGGTGATATGGTAAAATTCGTATTTGAGATACGTCTTGATGCCTTAGCGGATTTTGGGATGATGATGCCATAGGAATAGTGACATATATGTAAATGATCGACATGTGATTATGATACGTGATAGGATATGATATGATATGATATGACAAGATATTTATGATAGGCCGCCTTGGGCGATGTATACTCCTTGTGATGATATGTGCCGATGATTTTGATTTATACGAGACTGTCGATCAGTAATAGTTAGATCATAATTATAGTGATGATATTAGCAGTGTACCAGACATAGGTCTGTACCCCAGATGATAATCTTGATAAAAAGGATACCAGATGAGTAATATAATGATTGTGATATTGACCCGTACCCAGATTTGGGGATGCCGTACGACGGATTCACGTACGAGCTATATATTGATGTTTGATGCGCACTCCTGACTTGGGAATAACCAATTATAGAGATATGGTATCGGATGTGATATTATCGAGGCGGGATCACCGACTATATATATATGTGTGTGTATCGACTCAGAGGTTAGGCGGTTTCCCTTACCTGCAGTTAGCCTATTAGCCCAGCCCTATAGTTGGTGTAGTTGTATGACTCTTATGACATTAGATGCAGTTTAGCTATCATTGTGTTTAGCATCTAGCTCCCGCATATTATTGTTGTTGCTCCGCATCGCATACTTATTGTGATTCATATTCTCTTATTGATATCATGATGTTAGGACACCAGCACCATTACCGATGATGCGTATGTACCACGTACACTTACTTGCCGACTCACACACATCTTCATCGGTAATTTCCATGTCACTATACAGTAGATTATTGCATCAGGATATGACCCTTATATGTGCATACTATTATTCCATGTTGCATGATATACTGTTATACTTGCATTTCATTTATATGTCACATACATCATGCTTCCTGATTATACGCAATGAGATATGTTGTTTCTATGATATTTCTGGATTTGGGAACCGTGGATATTTCAAAGAGATTATGTAAATGTTTTAAAAACCCGGTTACCTTTGATATGACATTTCAGTGCGTTCACCATGTTTTTTCTCGGTGCTAAGAGCAACATGTGAAACCCGATTCGAGGGGGCCGATGAGACCGATTGCGGGTACATGGTGGACCCGGTGCGGTACCCCAGGGCAAGAAGATCACAGGAGATGGCATTGAGCCTGGCAGGAGAGCACTACCGACCGGTGATTTTACCCGACACGTCGGATATCCGGAGGATACCGTCGTGGTCACGAGATGGATGGTAGGGGCCGATCTGGATTGACGGCGCCCTGGATACTATGATTGAGATTTGAGATATTGAGGTACAGAGATTTGCGATACAGGGATATCGAGATATTGAGATTTATATTTTGTGCCGATGCTAGGCACTGTTTTATGCTGATTTCATTATGATATCTCATTTTAAAAATACGGAAATCTCACTAATTTATGAAAGCAGTTTTCTTCAGTACATGCATTCTGTTTCATCCATTCATACATCATTCACATACATATTGCCACCTGATGCACTGACATGGGTACATGGGATTACATTTGGTTTAGATAGTTACCCTAGCCATTATTATAGGTTGCTGGTTATATATTTGAGAATTATTTATATTTTGATCGTATGACCTAGGATTGCGTCATACATGCGATTTCTGTTCGTAGATCTTTTTCTACTCACGAGTTGGCAACTCACCCCCGTTGTGCCCCAGTTTCTTGCAGGTGTTGCCGTACGGATTTCATTACGGCTTTGCGGGCACAACTTCTTTCAGGTGACTTGCTAGTATGTGGGTTATTTGTATCGTACCCATCATTATACATTGTATATTATATTTCGGTTGTATCTAGAAGTTCCATCAACCAAACATATACTTATTTGAGATAGAGACCAGCGGTGTTTATTCTTTCGACCTTAGAGTCACACGTTATATTTCTATGGGTTTCTTGCTGTTGGAGTTTCCTTTTCTGTTGTGATCCTCGCCTTTAGGCGTTGTATATTATGTTGCAATCTGGTTGATTTTAAAATGGTTTTCCTACACTCTACTACTTTTCTTGGTTTGGATTTCTGGGCTCGGCTTACTTAGAGCACGTACGCCTCGAGACGTTCGTAGTCTAGGTGCCGGTCATGTTCCGTACTTTCGGGACGTGACACCAACTCAGTGAATATAACTAACATATAATGGTTAATAATGTAAATATGACGATCATACTAACTGAAATGTGAACAATTATGATGTATGATTATCTGTGGAAATCATGAATCTATAATACGAATCTCCTAATCAAAACTGAAATCTCATCATTTATTTCCAATAAAAACTCACTTTCCCGTGTCCATCATCGACACAAAACTTCCATTTCTCACGGGCATCATTCCTCAAATGATCCTGAAATCAACAATACCGGTCGTTATCATCTAGATATACGCCGTATTTTTACCACTCTATCCGGTATCGGGTAACCTCGCTAGGCTCCCCCGCCTCAATGCGGCTATCCTGCCCCTCGGTCTCGACCGGATCCACCATGTATCCAACTGTATATCTCCCCCACTCAGTATGGATAACGTAAAATCAGCGACCGTATATCTCCTCCACTCGGTCCGGAATAAAACCAAATCATAAAATATCTCATGGTGGACATGACACATCAATCAGGAAATCATTGGATTTATGTAATAGTATTCAAAACTCAAAACCATAAATCCGCAATAATACATCTACCTCTTATATCAACATAAAATGCTCATATACTAAACATGATATTAATGATGCGATTTACTACTGTTATAGGTATTTAAGATATGATATGAATCATTTTTAACAAGAAATTTACTAAGTGTAAAAGTGACATGGCAATATCGACGAGGTGTGTGTAACATGTAAGATGTGCACGTGGCATGACTCGCCGATACTTGTGCGGTGTACTTGCAACTAAGCAAAATATATATGAATTGTGAATGCATATTTTCAATTTAGCATAACAAAATAAAGTATTACGTTAAATAAAACTACGGGTGTAACACGCCATCTTTACAAAATTCTCCGGTAGATGTTTAGTCTACTCACCGGAAAATGTCGAATCTATTCAGGAATTGCCAATCCTTTCCCTTTCCTCGCTGCCTCCGAAAATCCCGTATTCGAATCTAACAACACAATTTAACTTATATAAGAAAACGGCTACTCCAACATGACGGAAAAGAAAAACACCCGTTCCCACGTACTAGTTATATTGTATACGACTATATCAAGCTATTAAACACTTAACCTTACTGGATTTTAACCCTAACCTGCATCGCTACAGAATTTAAATCGCGATGCGTTTTAACCGTGTCGTATTTTGTGTTTTAAGATAACCTTTCCGGTATTAACTTCCAGATTTTATCTGCAGTGAAACTAATTTATTTAAACAATACCAAAATGGCCAAAATGACCTACAGAAACCTACACAACCACCCAAAACACCCTAGCTACCCACAAAATCGGCGACGCGGGAATTCCCCTTTTGGTCGCCGGCCCAATTCCGAGCCCTCTGGTTCGTAATCCTATGGTTTTCTCCAGGTGTTACATACATCATTTTAGCACTGTTTAGTTGAGTTAATTATCTTCCAAACAATAGCAGATTTTAACAGGACCTATAATTAACTAAAATACGATATTATAGGACATTGTTCATTTCAAATTAAACTAAGCTACAAAATTTAAATCTTCTACTGTGATTAAGAATTTACCCACAATATGTTTGTTAGAATAACCCCTCCTAGATGCTAAGCCCCTTGTCCTAACTTGATGGTGATGAAAAACTAGAACTTAGCTTCCTTCTTCTTCTTCCTCTTGTTCTTTCTTTTTCTCTTTTAATTTTTGTTTTCTTTCAGAAAATTTCAGAATTCTTAATTAACTATAATCTGAACAAGGTTTATATATGGCAAATGAAAGGGATAAGGAAGGAGGAGGTGGGATCAAGCTAGAGGTAAGGGTTTCATGCAGGTAGGAGGTGTGAGGTGAGTGTTATGCATGCAAGTATGAGGTGTGCTAGCCTTATCCTTAAATTTTGTTTTAATTTGAATTTAAATTCTGAACTAATGATTTTCCATCCCATCTTCATTTACACGCTTAACAATTTTCCATTTGCACAAAAATCCTAAATTTTACCTAAAAACCCCTCACAACTTAGTTTATTATAAAACACACATTTTATTAAAATGAAGCTAAAATTATCACTAAAACCCTTATAACTTATTTATGTTGCATACTAAAATTTTAATTTAAATTGTTTTATATAGAACTTATGAAAATTGACTTATTTGTTTTTAACAACTTTGTGATTTATCATATTATTCTTAAATTAATTAATTTTTATTTATTTCTAAACTTTTAGAATGCTACACAACAGGTCGCTGACGAATGGTAGTCGTGGGTCACTTGCCGTCCCCAAATCAATCTTTCTGAGGTTGTTTGCAGTAGTATGTATCCTATCTTCCAGCTCTTTTGGCGCCGGTGGAAACTCTGAGATTACCTCGTCATTATTGTTTTCGAAGCACCAGGGGAGTTCATCCATACTCTCAGGCTCTCCTTCTGATAACATTATCATATGACAAGTACGAGATTGCTTCCAAGACCGATGTTGATCTGGTTTTACTCTCGCGGCTTTGGGTTCATGCCTCTGCGGCGGGATTACCCTCCAACTGCTGGATAGAGCGAACCTGCCTTGTTGATACTGGTCTTCGATCCAGTTCTTGAAGGTGAAGCAGTCTTCGAGAGGATATCCTATTGCCCTATGATAAGAGCAATAGTCCGGGTGAGAGACTTCACCTGCTTTCTCGGGATGCTTGGACTCCGGGAGTGTCATCATCTGATGTTTCATGACAAGATCGAATATCTTCCTTCTCTTGCTTTGGGGAAAAGAATATACCCGACCCAGCTTTTTTAGAAGAGAAGAATCCGGACTGCTCGATTTCTAATCGCGTGGCTTTTTGGACCCGCTTTGTCGTTGTCGAACGCCTTTCCCATTCTTTGGTTTGTTTCTATCTCTGCGTCGGGCCTTTTGTACAACGGGTTAACAGGGAGGAGCATTTTCATTTTTCACAGCTTGCTGAAGAAGGCGTTGCGTCCTGGCTTTCTCGTAGATGGCCATTTCGCGATTATGGTCGTCTCAAACCTTTTAACCTGCTTTCCTTATAAGCTTGTCCATTTGTTCTTCGAACGACGGACTGGGTATTTTCACGGCGGGAGTGATTGTTGGGGATTCTGCGTGATCAAGTTTATTTAATTACCGCAATCAAGACGGTTTCGCTTGTACCTAGCCGGTTGAGTACGGGTCGTCCGCAGGGAGATGGGAATCTTTTTCTATGTGCTTTAACAAGTTAAGTCCAATTTTCCAGATTTGTTTGTGATTAACTAAGCGTTAAAATGATATGCAAAGAGAGCTTGTTAGGGTTAGGATTAGGTTAGTTTGAGTTAGGAGTCGCTCACTTCTTTCGTTGCCACTCTTAATATCGGTGTTACAGTAATCGGCAACAACGGGGATTAGCACGACTAGGAAGGAACTTGCGAGTATAAGCTAGGCTTTCCAACGCTTAAGTTCTTCCTTTTGATGCTTGTCCGTCCGTTCTTGGCTCTTAGCCATAACCTCCGGTTAATTCAACCACAACCGGTCTCACTATGGGATCACCGCTATCATGTAGGATAGGGTGCCGTAGGGAGCGGATTGTGGTTTAATTAACGGGAGTTGATTTAAGATGTTGGGCAAGGAAAGAGTGAGAGAGATTTCCTTCTCTCAAACTTCCCTTATCCTACCCTAACAAGTATGAAACTACTCACCCATAATACAGAAAAGAAAATAAAACAAAAGAGGAAGATAGAAAGAAAGAGATTAGAAGATAACAACTAGCTATTTGCGACCTCACCTTGGCAAGGATCAAGCGTAAGCATCATGGTTGTTTTAATGATAACGGAAAAGAGAAAAGAAAGAAACAAACACAAATAACAACAACTAAGTTAACAAATGAAAATTACAAGTAATAATAAAAGAACAATTACAACAAGATAAGCATGGTAAGAACAAGAACTCCTTTATTCATTCTTCACTCACAAACCTCACTACAAGTTTTTAATGGAGAAGAGATGAGATGAGGAAGAAGAACAACAACATACATCCTAATCTAAATACAAGAATAAGCACTCTTGGCTTCACAAGATTCTGGACTATTTATAGGCAGGGAAAAGGAAATATAAGGCAACAATCAGAACCAAGATGGAAAGACAAAACAGCCCCTAAAAATTGGTCAACTCCCGCCACCATACGGCCGCGGAACCGCGGCCTAGACCCCCTATTGGCCGCGGTTCCGCGGCCATTTAGTGGAGTTGGCCCTCCGGTTTTTTAGTGCTTCCCTGGTCTTCTGTCCCCTTTTGTCTGGTACATGATCTTTCTGATAATCTTTTAACATTTCTTCCAAAATTCTAGTGGGTCAAAAGGTGTAAAAGTGGATCTTTTTGTAATGATTTCTTGGGCCCCGCGTAAATTTCTTGGATTTTGTGTTGCCATTGAGCCTTGTGCATGAAAATGACATTGATTTGCCATTTTGTCTCTTAAATTGGTGTGTGGCTACAGACGGATAAAGAGCGGAGACCCGTGTTTTATCTGTGGTTGGCAGGAACCCGGATTTTGTCGTGTTTTTCCATGAATTTCACCGTTTAGAGCCGAGAACCTGTATCTTGCAATTGACTAGCAAACACGGCTCAAGAGTACCTACCGATAAGCAATGTGATAAAAAATGGACGGTATAAAAATGCAAAAATCTGATATGAACAAATACCCCCAAACTTATCATTTGCTCGTCCTGAGGAAAGCCAATTTATTCACAAAAAACTTCCTAACCTCACTTTCGCAGGGAACGCGATTGCACTGAGCATGTGCAACAAGCCGTTAAACCTCTAGGTGTCCCTAGTAGGTGGAGTGTTGTCCCCTGAGGGTTTTCAGCGGATACTACCCACAAAATCCGGTCAAGCTAGTTTTGTAAAATAACTATGATTCAAACCCCTAAAGTTTTGTTTCAGAAAATAACAATTCTATGATCCTAAGTCTAGACTATCGAACCTTTATTTTTCACACCTCGCTTCTTATTTAACTACAGATTTTATATGTCTTTACGTGCAGTGCAAATAGTGTCGTTAAGTTCCAGAAAGGTCGAATAAAGTCCTCATGTCACACAATAAAGCCCAGATAAGAATTTTGAAAGGATCACATAAGTTTTATAAAGAGTTAAGCATTTTTCAAGTTTCGTTTTCCAGTAAGGTTCAGCTTCAAAATTTATATCTTCCTTAACAGGAAACTGGGTCTTATTTTTCACTCCACCTTTTTCTTGTTTTCATTTCATACACACCTCTGTGAACGTGCAATAGTCTTTATCATAGAATAAAACCTTCATATCATTGCTAAATTTTTTTTATAAAAGCCTGTCTTTTATCAAGATTATTCTCACACAAAGAACCGTTAGGAATTTTAACTCGGAGAGAACACTTGCTTGATTTTGTTTTAATCTGGACTTCCTAGGCTTCTTAGCGAGCTTTGGGCCAATGCATCCAAACTAGTTGGTTTTAGGGCATTAGGTGTAGAAACACTCCAGCGGACTTAATTACTCAAGTTACCTAGGTCCAAAAACAAAAGACAGTTTGGCGTGAAAATCATGATGATTTAATACGAACGGAGATATAACCGGCAGTTCAATTAAATTTTTTTTTGGATAAAAGACGTGTTTAGTGGGTTTGGTGTGTAATCATTCCAATCAAGTTTCAGATGGGTTATTTTTCAGACTTAGTTCCAATTAAGGCATCAATAACATTCCTTCATATTTATTCACTTCATAAACTATTCTTGATATTACTTATTTCAGAACAAACCTATTTGATCCTCAGAAAATCATTGATCCATTTAAAAGTTTTTCGACATAAAAGACTTGTCATCTAATTCCCAAAAACTCAGGACACGTGTAGTGTGATGTAAAGACGTATATCAGCTATAGTTAACTTCAAAGGAGAAATATCTTTCAGGTTTTCAAAATCTAAAGATAAGATTTAGTTATTCTTACTTTATCAAACAAAACCGTCGAAATGTTGAATCAGAGTCCTCCCACTAGCTAACTTGACAGAAAAGTGTTTATATTTTTAGAAAATTTTCAGATTTTTATGGATTTTATGGATTTTAGTATGCAGATGCAAAATATACATATGAATGCGAAGGTTAGAAATGCGTACCGAGCGTACCCCCAAACTTAAACTGGACAGTGTCCCCACTGTCATTGCATGAAGAGATCATTTGAAGGGTCAAAATTGTCGGTTAGCGATACACAAGTTTTTTTTTGTTATTAAAGAAAAGAAAAGGAATGGAAAAGAATATCCACAAATATGTACAAAATGGTATATACATACCCCCAAACTTATTTGGAACAGTGTCCACTGTTCTTGGCTGGATAACCGAAGTTTGGTGGTAGGCAGAGGAAGATTATGCAGGGTAAACTGGCTCCTGTAAGACCAGGAGCTCCTCTGTTAGTTCGGCGCTAAGGTACGGTTTGAGTCGATGTCCATTCACTTTGAAAAATGAACCGTCCTTTGGATTCTCCAAATCCACAGCGCCATGCGGATATACATTCCGCACAAAATACGGCCCTTTCTAGCGAGATCTGAGCTTTCCTGGATGGAAGTGTAGTCGGGTGTCGTAAAGCAGTACCTGTTGACCAGGTACGAAAGTTTTGCGCAAAAGGTGTTTATCGTGAAACACCTTCATTCGATTCTTAATGACAACCGCGTTATCGTAAGCCTCATCCCTAAGCTCGCTCAATTCGTTCAACTACAGCTTCCGATGGCTGCCCGCATCTTCTAGAGACAGATTCGGCTCCTTTATCGTCCAAAATGCGCGATGCTCTATTTCGACAGGAAGGTGGCAAGCTTTCCCGTACACAAGCCGATAGGGAGACATGCCAAGGTCGGTCTTATAAGCGGTTCGAAATGCCCAAAGGGCATCAGTGAGTTTTAGCGACCAATCCTTACGGTTCTTGGAAACCGTCTTCTCCAGTATCTGCTTGATTTGCCGATTTGAAACTTCGGCCTGCCCGCAGGTTTGGGGATGGTAGGTCGTAGAGAGCTTATGATTAATGGAATATTTCCGCTTCAAGGCCTCGAAAGTCTTATTGCAGAAATGACTTCCATTGTCGCTAATGATCGCTCGGGGGTGCCCAAAACGGGAGAAAATGTTTTCTTTAAGAAACCTAACGACAACCTTGTTGTCGTTAGTCCGGCTGGCCACAGCCTCGACCCACTTAGAGACGTAATCAACAGCAAGAAGGATGTACAAGTTCCCAAAAGAGCTGGGAAACGGCCCCATGAAATCGATCCCCCAAACATTGAAAATCTCCACAACCAAGATTGGTTGGAGCGGCATCTCGTTCCTCCGGGATATCCGGCCCAAGTGTTGGCACCGGGAGCAAGTCTTGTAATAGTCATGAGCGTCTTTGAAGAGTTGTGGCCAGTAGAAACCACATTGCAAGATCTTCTCAGCTGTCTTTCTGGGGCCAAAATGCCCGCCACACGCTTGATCGTGGCAAAACGACAGCACACTCTTGAATTCATCGTCAGGGACACACCGACGAATAATCTGGTCTGGACAATACTTGAACAGATGGGTTCGTCCCAGTAAAAGTGTTTTACTTGGGATAAGAAGCGAAGTCTGTCCTGACTCGACCATTCAGTCGGTAGTAATCCTGTGGCCAAATAGTTCACAATATCTGCGAACCAGGGTTCGCAAGATACTGTCAAGAGTTGTTCATCCGGGAAAACGTCGTTGATCGGAATTGGAAGCGAAGGCGAAGAAGGAAGTCGTGAGAGATGGTCGGCAACTACGTTTTCACATCCTCGTTTGTCCTTAATGACAAGGTCAAACTCTTGAAGCAACAGGATCCAACGTATTAGCCGAGATTTTGCATCTTTCTTCGCAAAAAGATGGTGCAGAGCAGAATGGTCTGTGTAGACAATGACTGGAGAGCCGATGAGGTAGGGCCTGAACTTTTCTAAAGCAAATACAACAGCCAAGAATTCCTTCTCAGTTGTTGTATAATTGAGTTGGGCGTCGTTCAGGGTTCGGCTCGCATAATAGATTACGTGCGGCATCTTGTTGATGTGTTGTCCAAGGACAGCACCTATGGCAAAGTCGGATGCATCGCACATAATCTCAAATGGGTGCGTCCAGTCAGGTGAAGAAAGAACGGGAGCAGAAGTGAGTGAGGTTTTCAATGACTCGAATGCAGTCACACAGCTCGAGTTGAAATCGAATGGCGTATCCTTGGCCAGCAAAAGAGTCAAGGGCCTAGCAATCTTGCTAAAGTCCTTGATGAACTGTCTATAGAAACCGGCATGGCCAAGGAAGGCTCGGATATCTCTGACGCATCGGGGAGGAGGTAGATTAGAAATGACCTCAATCTTTGCTTTATCAACCTCTATGCCATTTTGCGAGATGATATGTCCTAAGACAATACCTTCGTGCACCATGAAGTGGTACTTCTCCCAATTCAAAGTGAGATTCTTGTCCTTACATCGGGTAAGGACAACGTCAAGATGCAGCAAACACTCGTTGAAGGAATCACCGAAGATGGAGAAATCATCCATGAAGATATCCAGAATTTTTTCCACCATGTCTGAGAAGATTCCCATCATACACCGCTGGAAGGTAGCGGGCGCATTGCATAACCCAAAGGGCATGCGACGATATGCGAACGTGTCGAAAGGACAAGTGAATGTGGTCTTGTCCTGGTCATTTTCGGCGATGGGAATTTGATTATAGCCGGAGTAGCCATCAAGAAAGCAGTAGTACTCGTGTCCGGCCAATCGTTCAAGCATTTAGTCAATGAAAGGTAGCGGAAAGTGGTCTTTCCGCGTTGCGGCGTTGAGTTTTCTGTAATCAATGCATACTCGCCACCCAGTTTGGGTGCGAGTAGGGATTAACTCATTTGCCTCGTTAGTGATGACCGTTATACCTGATTTCTTGGGGACAACGTGAATGGGGCTAACCCACTGGCTATCAGAGATAGGGTAAATGATACCACTATCTAGACATTTTACGATCTCCTTCTTCACAGCCTCTTTCATGACTGGATTGAGATGTCTTTGTGGATCCCGGGCTGGTTTGGCATCATCCATCAGATGAATGTGATGTTCAATGATCAGGGGACTAATCCCCTTGATGTCCGCCATAGACCAGCCAAAAGCTTGCCTGTTGCTGTGCAAGACCGCAAGAAGGGCTTTCTCTTGCTCTGGAGCTAGAGAAGCCGAGATGATGACAGGGAGGGTCTCATTCTCACCTAAGTAAGCGTACTTAAGGTGAGACGGAAAAGGCTTGAGTTCGAACGTTGGAGGTGAAATGTTTGAAGGCAAGATTGGTGCAGAGGTCTCGAACTCAAAGGACTCCAGCAAAGGTTCAAAACGAGTGTAGGCGACCGAGTTGGATGGTTCAGGTAACTCATCCGGAAATTCGAAGGATTCAAACTCGGGTTGTGAGCAGCTAAGATCGTTCGAGAATGTGAAACACTCGTAGTCGTTGTCGGGCGCAGAAATAGCAGCAGGTTCGAAGAGGAACGCACTAGTGGCGTCAAGGTTATCGTGTTCGAACAGAAACTCCTCGAATTCACACTCTTCAGGGGTGATCTCCTGGATTGAGCAAACGTCCAATATATGAGCATTAGGTTCGAAGGGCTGATTCCCCAACCTAAAAATGTTGAGTTCAATTGTCATATTTCCAAAAGATAGGTTCATCGAACCATTGAGACAATTGATCACAGCATTTGAGATTGCAAGGAATGGGCGACCGAGTATCACCGGAATTTGATTCCGGGGGTTAGCTACAGGCTGTGTATCTAATACGATGAAGTCAACGGGGAATATGAAGTCCCCGACTTTGATCAACACATCCTCTAGCTCACCCTTAGGATGGGTGATCGATCGGTCGGCCATTTGGAGAGTACAGTGTGTGGGTTTCAGCTCTCCTACGCCTAAATGCTCGTATACTGAGTACGGAAGCAGGTTAACACTGGCACCAAGATCTAATAGTGCGCGGTTGATGTTATTATCCCCAATGGTAATTGAAATCGTAGGACAGCCAGGGTCCTTCCGTTTTTGTGGTAAAGATTGGGTAAGAGCATCACTCACAGCACTAGCCAAGAAAACTTTCTTGGGTACCTGAGACTTCCTCTTTTTCGTGCACAAGTCCTTTAAGATTTTCGCGTAGGACGGGACTTGTTGGACAACATCTAAAAGAGGAATGTTAATTTTAACCTGCTTAAATAACTCCAGAATCTTCTCCATTTGTGGATTTTGTTTATTAGACCTCAACCGGTTTGGAAATGGGACGTTTTTAAAATTGGTTGAGTCTAATGCTTGTGAAGGAGATTGTGGAGTTGGAATGGATCCCAGAACAGGTATTTCCGTGGAGTGAAGTGGGTCCATTCAGAGCAGAAGAAGAGGAAGGAGAGCCTTGTGAAGAACGGAGAATAGGCTCAGAAGACGAAGAAGCAGGAGAAGAAGAAGAAGAAGAAGCGGCCGGGGTGTCATCGTTGATCCGTGTGCCAATGTTGTTTTGCAGCATCCTTCCCGATCTCAATGTGGTCACGGCACTTACATTATGGTTCTGTTGTTCAAGAGAAACATGTACATTATGTGGGTGACCGGGATTTGGGAGTGGCTGGGACGGGAGCTTCCCCTTTTCTCGCTCGCTTAAGGCCGCATTCAGCTGTGCAATCTGGGCCTCGATGGTTTTGATGCTTTGCCCGTGAGCGGCAGTGTGTTGCACTAAGGACTGAATGGAAGACTGGATGTTGGCAGTGGATTGTGTCGATTATTTAACGAACGCCTCCAGACTTCGTTCGAGCGAGGAAACCTTATCGTTGTTTGACGGAACAAAGTTGTTTGGTGGAAAAGAACTGTTGGGTGCAAAGTTGTTCGTCTGATTTTGGAAAGGTTGGGGTTGGAAGGGCTGCTGGAACTGCTGTTGAGTTTGTTGTTGCGCTTGTTGTTGCGGAGGAGGGGGCCTCTGGAAATTGTTGCCTTGGAATTGATTCTGATTCTGATTCCAGGCGAAATTGGGGTGGTTCCTCTAACCGGGATTGTAGGTAGAAGAGTATGGATCATTCCTCGGTCTTTGCAGAAATGCAGCATTAACCTGATCCTGTCCTTGAGATGGTGGATTGTAAGGACACTCTTCGGTTAAGTGAGAAGGATCGGAACAACAAGCGCAAATGGTACGAAGGGGAAGAACAGGGGTAGGAGCAGGAGAAGAGAATTTGCTCTCTATCGCTTCAAGCTTTCTCGTTATTGCAGCCATTTCAGCTTTCATCGCAATAGATACATCAAGTTGGTGAATTCCTACCCTAGACTGACCGGTAGAAGTAGAGGTAGAGGAAGAAGAAGTCGGTCTGGTGCTCTCCCATTATAGCGTTTGCTCCGCAAGGTCGTCAAAGAATTGCCATGCTTCCTCGTCAGATTTCGAAAGGAAGTGGCCCTGACAGATGGTTTCCAACAACTGCTTGGTTGCTGGGTTCAGGCCCTCGTATAAGGTTTGGCAAAGTTGCCATTTCTCTATACCGTGGTGAGGACACTGAACAAGAAGGTCTTTGTACCGGTCAAAGCACTTTCAGAAGGGTTCAGAAGGAAGCTGAGAGAATTGGTTAATTTCGTTGCGGATCCTTGCGGTTTTATGATTCGGATAGAATTTTTTTAGAAACGCTTTAACAAACTCGTCCCAACTGGTTATTGAGTGGGAAGCGGTGCTATACAGCCATTTTTCAGCAAGATTGCATAAAGTGAACGGAATGACCCGTAGACGTATAGCATCGTCCGACAGTTGGGTAGTTTTCATCATGGCACAAACGTTTTGAAATTTATTAATGAAGATATAGGCATCTTCAGATTCAAGCCCATGAAATCGCGGAAGCATGTTGATGAAGTGGGGCTTAATTTCAAAATTATCCCCATTGGCCGGTGGAAGAGAAAGGCAGGTGGGAAGTGCAGAACGGGTGGGATAGAAACGATCCTGGAGCGCGATTCGCTGCGGCGCTACAACAGGCGATGATGGTGGGTTATTGGTCTCCGTAGGAGGTGGAACCAATCCAGGGGTAGTCAAAGAGATGTTCAGATTAAATCCTGACATCACAGAAGAAGAGGTTGGTGATGGTGAAGGTGAAGATGTATGAACAGAATTCCGGTCAACGTCGGAGTTGGCCGGCAAAGGTAAGGGTGAAAAAGGCGTGGACGGAGTTTCGACGTCTGAGTCGATCTCGTAGTCGGTAGCGACTAACGTAACACGGACTAGGCGGGCGCTAGTGTCCCGAGTCCAAGCGGACATACACTAAACGGGTTTAGTATAGTCAAAGCGGAGAAGGTGAGGGTAAGAAAACGTCAATGGAGAAATACGATGGAGTGAAAAATGGATTTGGCGACAAAGGGCAAGTTTTTATAAAAGTTTTTGATTTTTTTCTTTTTCTTTTTTTAGAAAGAGCTTTGCAGAGATATGTACGGAATTACGGCTTTAAGCAATCATAAGCAAGATATGCACAATCACACCTAGATCTAGGGTCACCTAGGTCTGCTAGACAGCTCCTAACTGTTCCAGAAGGCTAGAAATAGGACCTCAAACCGCCTCTTCTCCGTCAATTGCGGCCAGGTAAGTGCCAGGTAAGTGGGAGGTTGTCCAACGCTTTCGCGAAGTTCCTTAATTAAAGAACCACTTGCCTTCGACACACTTACCTAGTCACCGCAAAAGTTAGATAGGATAAACAGCCGATGCCTGTAACTAGTCCTCTGTCCTATTGAGCGCGAAGTCCTTAGGGCTGAGTCTAGTATTTTTTTAATTAACAATGGTCAATGCATATGCTTTTTGTGATTTTTGGGGTCCTGGGAAGGGTGATGAAATCCCCACCCAATCTGAATTGGTTTCAAGCCCCTTAAGTCCGTATTAATGAATGCAAAGCGGTAACAAATCAACTGCAAACAATTTTTATTTTTTTAGCGCGGCGCAAAGAATCCTGCACAAGAACAGTTTATTGGAAGGGGGAAAAGAATTTGCGCAAAGAATGCTGCAGAAAACACAGTTCAGTGGAGTTAAAAGGAGTTGAGAAGAGGGTTGGGATACTCACAGAGGATTTTGGGTTTCACCTTGATCCGCCGCGGTGTAGCCGCGAGATATGGGTATATCTTCCCACGTCTTTGGCACTGAACTCGAATTTCGTATTACCCTGCACACTTGCACAAAAACTAATCAAAAATAACAAAATGATTTTTTACAATGTATATTTTTTTTTGTTTTTCGGTTAGCTTTATATTCACAAATTAACCCGAAATTACACAAAGAAATAAACTACCGTCTCCCCGGCAACGGCGCCATTTGATTGTTGGGGATTCTGCGTGATCAAGTTTATTTAATTACCGCAATCAAGACGGTTTCGCTTGCAGCTAGCCGGTTGAGTACGGGTCGTCCGCAGGGAGATGGGAATCTTTTTCTATGTGCTTTAACGAGTTAAGTCCAATTTTCCAGATTTGTTTGTGATTAACTAAGCGTTAAAATGATATGCAAAGAGAGCTTGTTAGGGTTAGGATTAGGTTAGTTTGAGTTAGGAGTCGCTCACTTCTTTCGTTGCCACTCTTAATATCGGTGTTACGGTAATCGGCAACAACGGGGATTAGCACGACTAGGAAGGAACTTGCGAGTATAAGCTAGGCTTTCCAACGCTTAAGTTCTTCCTTTTGGTGCTTGTCCGTCCGTTCTTGGCTCTTAGCCATAACCTCCGGTTAATTCAACCACAACCGGTCTCACTATGGGATCACCGCTATCATATAGGATAGGGTGCCGTAGGGAGCGGATTGTGGTTTAATTAACGGGAGTTGATTTAAGATGTTGGGCAAGGAAAGAGTGAGAGAGATTTCCTTCTCTCAAACTTCCCTTATCCTACCCTAATAAGTATGAAACTACTCACCCATAATATGGAAAAGAAAATAAAACAAAAGAGGAAGATAGAAAGAAAGAGATTAGAAGATAACAACTAGCTATTTGCGACCTCACCTTGGCAAGGATCAAGCGTAAGCATCATTGTTGTTTTAAAGATAACGGAAAAGAGAAAAGAAACAAACAAACACAAATAACAACAACTAAGTTAACAAATGAAAATTACAAGCAATAATAAAAGAACAATTACAACAAGATAAGCATGGTAAGAACAAGAACTCCTTTATTCATTCTTCACTCACAAAAGCTCACTACAAGTTTTTAATGGAGAAGAGATGAGAGGAGGAAGAAGAACAACAACATACATCCTAATCTAAATACAAGAATAAGCACTCTTGGCTTCACAAGGTTCTGGACTATTTATAGGCAGGGAAAAGGAAATATAGGGCAACAATCAGAACCAAGATGGAAAGACAAAACAGCCCCTAAAAATTGGTCAACTCCCGCCGCCATACGGCCCCTGAACCGCGGCCTAGACCCCCTATTGGCCGCAGTTCCACGGCCATTTAGTGGAGTTGGCCCTCCGGTTTTTTAGTGCTTCCCTGGTCTTCTGTCCCCTTTTGTCTGGTACATGATCTTTCTGATAATCTTTTAACATTTCTTCCAGAATTCTAGTGGGTCAAAAGGTGTAAAAGTGGATCTTTTTGTAATGATTTCTTGGGCCCCGTGTAGATTTCTTGGATCTTGTGTTGCCATTGAGCCTTGTGCATGAAAATGACATTGATTTGCCATTTTGTCTCTTAAACTGGTGTGTAGCAACAGACGGATAAAGAGCGGAGACCCGTGTTTTATCTGTGGTTGGCAGGAACCCGGATTTTGTCGTGTTTTTCCATGAATTTCACCGTTTAGAGCCGAGAACCTGTATTCTACAATTGACTAGCAAACACGGCTCAAGAGTACCTACTGTTCATCACAGAAAACTGCATTTTATACCGCCCATTCTTATGCTCGTTTGTTTATAGGCAGGTGCTTTTAATCCGTGTTTGCTACATATTTACAGGCTACAGGTTCCTAGTCCAAAATAACGCAAATAATACAAAATCTTTACTGTTACGCTAAAATCCAGGACATCTGTTGCCAGCAGAAAAAGCCGGGTTCCGATCATCCGTATCCGTCCAGTGCCGCGTACCTGTTCCAGAGACAAGACAAATGACAGTGGTCATTCATGTCTCAGACAAGCACAAAGCACGAGAGGGGCAGCACAAAGCACGAGATGGTCAAACACAAAGCACGAGAGGGACAAGCACAGAGCACGAGAGGGAATGGTGCATTCAATGCATAAAGTGTTGATTCAAAAATTCAAAAATTCAAACTTCCCTCCAAATTTTGGATGCATTCAAATTCAAATTAAAGGAAATGTCTCTTTCTTTGCCTATAAAAGCAAACCATGGGCAAAGAAGAAAAGAGTCCAATTTTGCCATACATTGTATCATTCTTTTGCTTAGCTTCCCCTTGAGGTCCTTGCCTTCTCTTGATCTTTCAACCTCTTCATTGAGCTTGAAGGTTTAAGGGTTGGTTATTGATCTCAAGGGTTGTATCATCTTTGAATCAATAAAGTCTTCTCTTTTGTGCTTCATTCACCATGAGTTCTTTGCCTCTTCTTGATCTTGCAACCTCTTAATTGAGCTTGCAAGTTTAAGATTTGGTTATTGAACCCATGTCTTGTATTTGGTTCTATGGTTCTTATTGTTATTTTCTTGCTTATTTATTTCTTGCTTTTTATTACTTGCAATTTATTTCATGCACTTAAATTCCTTGCACTTAATTACTTGTAATCTTTTGTTTTCTTTGTTCTTTTCTTTTGCTCTCTTTTGTTCATTTTGTGAATGTTGTAATTATCGTCGTTGTTAAGAATCAATACGGTATTGTAAGTTAACACTTCTTTCCTCATTTCCTTTTCCCGTTATTTTCCATTTGAACTCCGCCCAAACGTTACGCAAGCGCTCCGTTAGGCACCCTACCCTGACAAGGTAACGGTGCTTCCTAACCGCGACCGGTTGCGTTCGGTTTGGCCGGAGGCGAAAGCAAGAGACAAGAACGGAAGGACAAGGGTAAATAAGCCGGATTCCACGAATACCGCGCTTAAACCCCCTAATCCACGTTGTTGCCGATTGCTCTAGCTTCAATTGGCTAAGACTCGGCTCAAAGGTTTTGATTACGGATTTCTTTAGCTTACAATCTCGTATTTTCTTCTTAACAACTTTATACTTGCAAATAAACACATAGGTTAGATCAAACAAACATACAGATTCTTTATTGACTCGTCTAAGACAAGAAAGGACATACAACCATCTCCCTGTGGACCGACCCGTGCTCAACCGGCTAGCTGCATAGCGACACCGTCCTGATCGCGGTTATACTTTAGAACTTTGAACATCCGACACGCTTTTGGCGTGCGATCAAATGGCGCCGTTGCCGGGGAGACGGTAGTGTATTTTCTTTCTTGTTATTCGGGTTAATATTCTTTTTGTATATATTTATTAAAAAAAAAAGATATTCTTTTTGTTTTTTTTTTGGATAATTCTTGTGGGCAAGAGTGCAGATTTTTGCGTATTTGCAAACTGCAATTGTGGGGAGCAAAGTGCACATTCAAAGTTAAGGTGATTACGAAGTACAGTGCCAAAGATCCGGGTAGTTTGACCCGCGCAAGCGAACCTTTCAAGCTTACCGGATTTGATTCAACGGGGGTTTCCTAACCCAAAACTTAAACGGTACGTACTTTACTAACACCTTCTTCTCAAATCCGACGCTTCCAATATACTATTCTTTGCAGGATTCTTTGCAAGTTCGCTAGCAACGCCAAAATTGACTAACCCGTATTTGTTGCAGTGCTGTGCTAAAATAAAAAAAAAACAATTTTTTGATTCTTTATAGAATTTTTATTGAATTGTGCATTGCATCAATTAATACGGACTTAAGGGCAAGCGAACCCCACAACATACGGTAAAGGATTTCATCACCTTTTCCGTAGCCCACAAATCACGAATTTGAGCATAACGATTACCCGCACAAATTTAAAAGAAACTAGACTTTAAGCCTTAAGGACTTCGCGCTCACTAGGAGAAGTTAATTGTATTTAGAACCTTGCTTAACGGTATATTGTTTACGGGGTGTCTAGGAAAGTGTTAACGGCGAAACCGCCAAAAGAGAAAGGGTTATTTAATTAAGGAACTTCGCGAAAGCGTTGGAAAACCTCCCCTTATCTCTGCACTTACCTGGCCTCGTGATCAGTGTATCTTGAGCCTGTTTCTCGACACAGTTTTACTTCGACAATCAAGTTCTGGAGCAGGTCTAGTTGACCTAGGTTAACCCTAGAACGATTAGGTGTGTGGTATTTTTTGTGTCGTGATTATTTTTGTCCATATTCTTTTTGTGTATATTTCATTCTCTTGTCTATAAAAAAAAAATATATCACATTCTTTTTCCCTTCCTTTTCTCTACCTTTCTTTCTCTCTCTTCATATCATGGGTACTCCATCTCGCAAAACTCTTGCCGAACTTTGGTACCCACAACCAGACATTACTTCCTACAGTTCTTGTTTTGGTCGAACTTCGAACGATCCATCCATGCCAAAAATTTCTTTGAAAGATCGAATAGACGTGTCTAGGACGAACAACTGGACCCCGCAATCCACTTCGTATCAACCGTTTCAAACATTCACACCTTCTTGCGTTGATACCCCTTTTGAAAATCCAGTTGTGACCCCGAGACCTATGTCTATTGCTGAACGTATTGAACAATCTCGCAGCCGATCTTTCACTCCTTTCACCATTACAAATTCTTGGGATCAACAATTCCATTCACCTTCTTATCCCAATGTTGATCCCACTCCTGTCCAGCCATTCAATTCCTACCAGTCCTACCCAACTTTTACACCTTCCCTAGACATTGCTTCTACACAGCCTTTTGGGAGTTTTCAGTATCCAAACAACTTTGAATCTTTTACTGAAACCCCCTCACAACCCATGTCTAGTCTGGAACAGTCGTTGGAAGACTTTAGGGTAGCGTCAAGCCAACAGATGATGGATTTGAATGCGTCCATGGCCGCCCTCATACAACCTAGTGACCCGGTAGCTAGTTTCCAGCTAGCTCCAAATTTTCCAATGTATGATGAGGCGGTAGGACAGGCTATGAATTTGAGTGGAGAGAGTGAGTTGTATACCCTTCCAAATCAAACCTACCCGTCCCAAATTGAATCCCACAACTCCTGTTTTGAAAGTCTATCGAGTATCCCACATGATTTATCAATTGAAGATAGAATGATGAATGAGTCGTGCGACTTCGTAGTGTTTGATTTGCCCGCTATTGAAGGGTCTCTTCCAAGTGAAACCGATCCTAAACCTTTTAACCTCTACACCTCCATCTTAGAACCTGAATTGATTACTATCCATGCTTTGGTTGAGGTGTCTGAGAATATTAATTTTCACTTGATTAAGGATATTGACGCTGGGAACATTTTGGATGATGAACCCGTAGATTTGGCTGAGTTTGTCTGTTCAAATCATCATCCCGAGTCTTTAACTGTTTTTCCCGAACCTCATATGCGTCTGGATTTGGATGAAATATGCATGGATGAGCTTAATTTTGAGGAAAATTTTGAGGATAGTCTTGAGGATGAACCAGTTTTTTTTGATGAGTCGGATTTACCAATTCATCCTGTTCCTTCCACTGACTGTGTACACCCTCCTGAGCCTATAACCGATACCCTTCCTCAACCACTTCCCTCCATCCTGTCCGTCGTTCCGACCTTGCAAGAACCCGTCTCACTTTCATTTACTATGTCTGGTTTACCAAGTTCGGCGTACCCATGGTTTCTCACGAACCTTGAAGGATTTGACCCCATCTCTCGACGAGTTAATAGATTAGCACAATCGCTTTTTACACATCGCTCATCACAAATTGTGCTAATCTATTCACTCCATTTGCACCCTCAAGTTCGTATTCCACTTCTCTTCCCCTTCCGCCATTCTTCTTCTTCTCATCTACCGAGACCGCATTCCACTTCTCTCCACAAGCGGTCTCGCGTAGTCTCCATTTCTTACCTCTCCGTCTTCTTTGACCAACCACTGCTTTTTCACGATAAAATCTTTGAATGGTTGGTACTAACTTTTGGCCTGTGTAAGGCCTTGTATAGCTTTATACAGATCTTTCCCCCCTAATCCTGAACTTCAACGCTTAACAGTGGAAACACTGTTTCACTTAAGTTTGGGGGCGCTCCTTTTTTGTATATATATTTTTTTTTGGTTTTCTTTTTTTTGTTTTGTATATAATTTGTTTTTAGGAAGCGCCGGCAATTTTGACCCTCTTGGTATAGCCTGACAGTGAGGGCACTGTCAAGTTTAAGTTTGGGGGTGTGCTCGGTAAGCTTTCTTCCTTCGCATTCATTTGTATATTCTGCATTTGCATACCTTATTAAAAACCCATAAAAATCGAAAAATTTCTAAAAATATAAAAACTTTTTGTCAAGTTAGCTTGTGGAAGAACTCTGATTCAACATTCGACGGTTTTTGTTTGAAAAGATAGGAATAACTAAATCCTATGTTTGGATTTTGAAAACCTGAAAGATAACTCTCCTTTGAAGTTAACTATAGCTGATATACGTCTTTACATTACACTACACGTGTTGTGAGTCTTGGAAATTAGATGACAAGTCTTTTATGCTTAAAAACAACTTTTAAATAGATAAATGATTTTCTGAGGATCAAATAGGTTTGTTCTGAAATAAGTAATATATCAAGAATAGTTTATGAAGTAAGTGAATATGAAGGAATGTTATTGATGCCTTAATTGGAACTAAGTCTGAAAAATAACCCATCTGAAACTTGATTGGAATGATTACACACCGAACCCACTAAACACGTCTTTTACCCAAAAAATAATTGAACTACCGGTTATATCTCCGTTCGTATTGAATCATCATGTTTTTCACGCCAAACTGTCTTTTGTTTTTGGACCTAGGTAACTTGAGTAATTAAGTCCGCTGGGGTGTTTCTACACCTAATGCCCTAAAACCGACTGGTTTGGGTGCATTGGCCCAAAGCTCGCTAAGAAGCCTAGAAAGTCCAGTTTTAAAACAAAGTCAAGCAAGTGTTCTCTCCGAGTTAAAATTCCTAACGGTTCTTTGTGTGAGAATAATCTTGATAAAAGACAGGCTTTTATAAAAATTTTAACGGAGATATGAAGGTTTTATTCTATGATAAAGACTATCGCACATTCACAGAGGTGTGTATGAAATGAAAACAAGAATAAGGTGGAGTGAAAAATACGACTTAGTTTCCTGTTAAGGAAGATAGAAATTCTGAAGTTGAAACCTTACTGGAAAACGAAACTTGAAAAATGCTTAACTCTCTATAAAACTTATGTGATCCTTTTAAAATTGTTATCTGGGCTTTATTGTGTGACATAATGACTTTATTCGACCTTTCGGGAACTTAACGACACTATTTTTGCACTGCACGTAAAGACATATAAAATCTGTAGTTAAATAAGAAGAGAGGTGTGAAAAATAAAGGTTCGATAGTCTAGACTTAGGATTATAGAATTGTTATTTTCTGAAACAAAAACTTTAGGGTTTGAATCTTTGTTATTGTACAAAACCAACTTGACCGGATTTTGTGGGTAGTATCCGCTGAAAAACCTCAGGAGACAACACTCCTCCTACTAGGGACACCTAGAGGTTTAACGGCTTGTTGCACACGCTCAGTGCAATCGCGTTCCCTGCGAAAGTGCGGTTAGGATTCTCTTTTGTGAATAAATGGTTTTGCTCGGGACGAGCAAAAGATAAGTTTGGGGGTATTTGTTCATCACAGAAAACTGCATTTTATACCGCCCATTCTTATGCTCGTTTGTTTATAGGCAGGTGCTTTTAATCCGTGTTTGCTACATATTTACAGGCTACAGGTTCCTAGTCCAAAATAACGCAAATAATACAAAATCTTTACTGTTACGCTAAAATCCAGGACATCTGTTGCCAGCAGAAAAAGTCGGGTTCCGATCATCCGTATCCGTCCAGTGCCGCGTACCTGTTCCAGAGACAAGACAAATGACAGTGGTCATTCATATCTCAGACAAGCACAAAGCACGAGAGGGGCAGCACAAAGCACGAGATGGTCAAACACAAAGCACGAGAGGGACAAGCACAGAGCACGAGAGGGAATGGTGCATTCAATGCATAAAGTGTTGATTCAAAAATTCAAAAATTCAAACTTCCCTCCAAATTTTGGATGCATTCAAATTCAAATTAAAGGAAATGTCTCTTTCTTTGCCTATAAAAGCAAACCATGGGCAAAGAAGAAAAGAGTCCAATTTTGCCATACATTGTATCATTCTTTTGCTTAGCTTCCCCTTGAGGTCCTTGCCTTCTCTTGATCTTTCAACCTCTTCATTGAGCTTGAAGGTTTAAGGGTTGGTTATTGATCTCAAGGGTTGTATCATCTTGGAATCAATAAAGTCTTCTCTTTTGTGCTTCATTCACCATGAGTTCTTTGCCTCTTCTTGATCTTGCAACCTCTTAATTGAGCTTGCAAGTTTAAGATTTGGTTATTGAACCCATGTCTTGTATTTGGTTCTATGGTTCTTATTGTTATTTTCTTGCTTATTTATTTCTTGCTTTTTATTACTTGCAATTTATTTCATGCACTTAAATTCCTTGCACTTAATTACTTGTAATCTTTTCTTTTCTTTGTTCTTTTCTTTTGCTCTCTTTTGTTCATTTTGTGAATGTTGTAATTATCGTCGTTGTTAAGAATCAATACGGTATTGTAAGTTAACACTTCTTTCCTCATTTTCTTTTCCCGTTATTTTCCATTTGAACTCCGCCCAAACGTTACGCAAGCGCTCCGTTAGGCACCCTACCCTGACAAGGTAACGGTGCTTCCTAACCGCGACCGGTTGCGTTCGGTTTGGCCGGAGGCGAAAGCAAGAGACAAGAACAGAAGGACAAGGGTAAATAAGCCGGATTCCACGAATACCGCGCTTAAACCCCCTAATCCACGTTGTTGCCGATTGCTCTAGCTTCAATTGGCTAAGACTCGGCTCAAAGGTTTTGAGTACGGATTTCTTTAGCTTACAATCTCGTATTTTCTTCTTAACAACTTTATACTTGCAAATAAACACATAGGTTAGATCAAACAAACATACAGATTCTTTATTGACTCGTCTAAGACAAGAAAGGACATACAACCATCTCCCTGTGGACCGACCCGTGCTCAACCGGCTAGCTGCATAGCGACACCGTCCTGATCGCGGTTATACTTTAGAACTTTGAACATCCGACACGCTTTTGGCGTGCGATCACCTACCGATAAGCAATGTGATAAAAATTGGGCGGTATAAAAATGGAAAAATCTGATATGAACAGGGAGCTCTTTCTAGTTCAGGGTTAGCCTCTTCCCATAGAGCATCTCCTTCTTCATCAAAGTCATGTATGACGTAGCAGTCGCGGAGTAGCTCTTGTTTCTTGGATTGAACATATCCAAGCCCGGTCGTTTCTATTCTCCCGTTGAGCAACTTTCGTTGAGTTCCGGGAACGTTCCATATCCTGTTATAGAACCGTGCTTTTCGAGCAGTCTGTCTGAAGGGTATGCCTTGGCGCCTCAACAGTCTTTTTAATCTGTCTGTGTAGTATCTGGGCAGACGGATGGGCTAGAGCCTTTCAAGTGAAGAATCCGCGCCATGCTAGATTTCTTTCTCCACTTTGGTTTCCTCGGATCGGTAGAATAGGATCACCTTTTCACCTTTTCTCCTGGGAGGGACGTAGAATGTCTACAGTTCCTCCATACTGTAGACATCAAGCGCATCTAGTTCTTTATGATGCTTGTGCGGGACCATGGCAACTTGCAAACTTTGATCTTCATCAGCGAAGGTTTGTATTGATGGCCGAGCAGAGAATACGGCATGGACCTCATCTTCCGAGTCGCTGCCAAAGATAAGCATAGGAACAGACGGTCTCGGCTTGTTGCACTGGGGCGGACCTGAGTAGATTATCTCTTCTTCCCCCTCGGTATCACTCCCGAAGACCGGAATGGTGGTGATAGCTTTGTCCTCTGGTTTATGACATCTTTCTATGTCATCAAAGTCTGGTAAGAAGTATTTTGCGTCTTCGTACTTGCGGATTTCGTTCACAGAGAATGGGTTTAGCTCTCCTGTCACAGTATACTCGAGACCATCCTTGAAATATTTCATACACTGATATTGTGTAGAGGGAATGATGTTGTACTCATGTAACCAGGGCCGGCCGAGCAAAGCGTTGTAGCATGTCTTGACGTCAATGACGTGGAACTTGATATCAATGACGAGCAGCCAAAAGCGTAACGTCAGTATCACGGACCCAAGAGTCCGTGATGACTGAGAGTCGAACCCGGAGATAGTGATCTTATCCCGAGCAAGGTGTTGAACACTCATGCAGATTTCCTTTAGCACCCTTATATTAAGGAGATTAACGGAGGACCCATTGTCGACCAAGATTTTACCTATCTTGATGTCATGATAGTACCCGGAGACATATAGGGGACGGTTGTGTTCGCATGTCCCAAGGAGGAGATCTTCATCGCCGAAGGTGATATCGGCTGTGTGTTCTTCTTCCAGCTCGTCCTTTATCTTTTCTTCGGCGAGGAAAGCTTGGAATTGCTCGGGTTCCTACAGTGCCTTGATTAAAGAATCTTTCGCCTCTCTGGATAACAGGAGGGCGTCGAGAACGCTGAGCTGGGAGGGTATCTTCCTCAAGTGTGTGAGAACGTTGTAGTCCACCTTACTCTTCTTCGGAGGGTCCTTGGCTGCTAGCTTTTCGACAGCTTGGTCATCAAGGATGATATCCTCAGAAACCTTTTCTTTCCCCTTATTCTTTCTATTTGACCCACTGTTCGAGGGTCCAAGATTCTTTTCGGGCGGCGTGCGGCTGCGCAGCTGAATATTTTCACAGGTCCTTGGTTCTTCTGCTTTTCCCAGGGCGGACTCTATAAAGAAAGGGCCAAGAGCCATTTCTTCATCAGAGCCGCTCCCGAAGGTAAGAACTTGTGATCCCCCGGTGTTGACCATGCGACAGTTGCCGGTAGTTCTTTTATTCTCCTCAGTCATATTTCTTTGCTCCCGACGAGTTTTGCGTTTTATCCGCTTGAAATTTTGCCGGTGAGAAACATATCCCTGCCACCATCTTTTAAAAGCATTGAACTCCTCAGTAGGGTGCGCAATCTTTCGATGATATAAGCAATAGCTAGGAGGTATTTCTGCTTCACCAAGAATGTTTCTTTCGGAGGGTGGCAGATTCATTCCTATTGATATGGCTTTGGCGAACCTCTTCCTCGTCTTGAACTTGTTTTTATTCGCAATGGAGGTATTTTGATCTGGCGGGGATATTTCAGACCTTTCGTCCAGTTGCCGACGTTTGGCCTTTTCAAATATGTCCATCTCACGCTCCCGATCAGCTTTGCTTTTAAGAAGAGCTGTATCTAGGAATGCATCGATTATTTCATCTGATGGCCCCAGGAGTTCTGGCTCAGAACCTGCCCCCAGTTTCTTTATGCAAGAAGCCTTTTCATTGTCTACCGACGAATGAGAGATCACATGACAACTTGCCACGTAATCTTCAGATTCATCTGATGAGTCTTCTCCATCATTTCCCTCCTCAAGGACATGGCTGAGAAACTCTTGAAGTGTGACCGGAGTCCGCGCCTTCTGGTTATACTCTTCCAGCGCGTCAATCTGTTTTTGTAGGTCCGTACGCTTGTCGCCAGGCTTCACGGGCTTCTTGGATTTCTTCTTCTTCTTTGAAGACTTTGACGGCTGGGTGTGAGTGCTTTGGCTATCACCACCAATTTTTAGAGTTGGGTGCGGCTTTAGAATCCCCTCGATGACCTCAGGTTCCAGTGGATTCTTCCACCTAATTGCCAGACATGTGTAGAGATCCTTCAGCGTTCTTTTTGTCTTGGCTGAAAGAACGACCTCCCATGGAGCTTCTTTTACGAAAGAACATGATGCTCCCGATGTATCCTTTTTCTTGGGAGTGTGTGGCCGAGGCGGGTTCACCTTCCAATTTTCAGATAACACGAATTTTCCCTGCTGGTACCGATCTTCTATCCATCTTTTGAAGATGTAACAATCCACGATCGGATGGCCCAACATTCGGTGATAAGGGCAGTAGTTAGGATTGCTAATGTCGCCTGGTTGCACTGGGCGTCTTGGCTCTGGGAGTGTAATGAGCCTGTTGCGGAGTGCAAGCTCGAATAACCTCTTTGTCTTGTCTCGAGGGAACGAGTAAGCGCGACTCATTTTATCTTCGAGAGATCGAGTTCTGTTATTTTGGCGATCAACTGATCTCAGGCCACTAGGCTGCTGTTAAGCATTGGCTACGACGATCGCTTTCTCCTTTCCCTTCTCGTTTTGAGAGTCCGGCTTTAGAGGAGACGGTCTATGACCCATCTGGTCCATTTGGGCCAGTTTGTCGATTAAGGCTTGGAATGTAGTCGGCTTAAAGAACAACATGAATTGTGAAATGGTGGAGTGAGGGTCCAAAGTGCGCACAAACATGCCTACCGCTGGCGCTTCTTCGATCCGCTGTTCGCATTTCGACCACAGATTCCGCCATCGGATGGCGTATTGGACCCACGTCTCGCCTGGCTTCACCCTGGCATTGATCAATGCCGTTATCGGGGTGCGTTCACTAGCACTCGCGGATCGCTGGGTGAATAACAACTCCATTTCTGCGAAAGTCTTAATGGAGTCGTTTGGAAGCTCGGAGTACCACTCAAAAGCTGTTTCCGACAAGATGCCGACGAATCGACGGAGCAAAAGCTTATCATCGCCCCTGGTGTTGCCGCAAAGAGCTCTAAACTGGGCGACGTGCTGGTGAAGATTGCCTATCCCCTTGTACACATGGAATTTGGGGACTGTGTATCCCGGTGGGTATTTTATTTGGTCATACCAGCTTGGATACGGTCGCCCAGTTTTAACGACTTGACCGGCTGCTTCATTCGCCTGGTGAGCTCGTATTTGTTAAGCTATATAGTCATCCAGTGCGGCCTTGGAAATGGTTTCCTCCTTAGCTGCTGAAAGAGCCGGAGGAAGATTAGATGTCTCCCCTCTATCGTCTTCAACAATGATCGGAGGGTCTTCAGCGGGAGGGTCCGGCTGTAACATCATCCCTACTATGTCTTGGAAGAGAAGCGCCATTTGTATTATGTTGGCAGCTTGTTCTGCTGCTTCTCTGTCCTTCTTTTCGAGGACTCTGCGTAGGAAGTCAGCATCGGTTTCTTATTCATGACGCTGCTCTGATGATGCCTCCGGCTTTTCTTTTGGCCCGGTGAGTGCGGCCATTGCAGTCAGCATCTCCTGAAGCTTTTGCTGCTGCTGTTCCTGAGCCCTTAATATTGATCGGGTGAGCGGTCGGTGACCCGTCGAAGCGCGGCTTTCCTCTTTTCCGGAAGTCATGTAAACAGTATGCACCGTTATGCCCCCAGACTCGGTACGTTTGGGCTCAGCGTCTTTGTGATCTGCTGTAGTCACAGGGGCTTTCTCTGGCCTCCTTTTTTGTTGAGCAGTTGACATTGAGGGGGTCGTTGCAGCGAGCACCCAGGTGGTTGTCGTCCTTTGTGGCTTGCTAGGACGGTTCCCTTCCTTCTGAACCTTTAGCTTCTTCTGTCGGCGGAGATAGTCCTGATCGATCACCGACTCCTGGACCCATCGCCAGACTTTGTAAACTTTGGAGGACAGCCGTTGAGGAGGCTGGTCCAGCTTTATTTCTGTAACATTCTCCACTGGAGGAGGAGATCTTTTCAGCACGGCGGTAGGAGAGTTCCTGCGCACCTTGTTCAGCAGTTCGAAGCTGTTCCCAGTTGGAGCAGCAGCATTGACTTCCACCGTCGGGGCTGGCGGAGTTAGCCTAGAGGGGGAGTTGCCCCCAGCCTTCCTCACTCGGCGCCAGTGGCGACGTCGAGCGTGTCGAGCTGTTGGGATGGTTTCAGCTTGAGGGGTGACTTCGTCTTGCCCCCTGCTTTGGAGAAGGGCTGTTGCTGGCGTCAGCCTCTTGAAGACTGAGGTCCGTTGAGTAGCAGGATTTAATCTGTCAAAGACAGACTTTGGAGCAGGAGTGGGAGTGGGAGCTAGAACAGTCAGTCTTGCAAAGACCGACCCTTTGGCAGGAGAAGCCGCCTTGACGACTTCAGGAGCAGGGATGGATATCCTCTTCGGAACAAACTTTTCTGGGATTGCAGGCTTCATCATGAGCCCACATGGACTTTGGCCCAATCTGGCGAAGACTGAAGCGCTGGAGCAGGACAATCTGTTGAGAGGGGCCGCGGTAGTAGCAAGCCGATCAAAGACCGACTTCTTGGGAGCTTCTGGTGTTGGTACAGGGGTGCTGAAGCTCATCGGTGGGAGCATAGTCCCAAAGAGCAATCCGGTGGTGGCCTGAGTCACCTGGTCTACCGGCATCGTGAACAAGGAGGCCGCTTGGGGCCCATAGGCTATGCCTCCAGATGAGGAGGAGCGCGAGTTACAATTGCAGTTAGAACACTTCTCGCAAGTAGATGCCATTGATGTTTCGCTTTCTGCTCCAAGAAAGAAACCAAATCTTAGTACCTCGAACCCAAGGGCAACCATATCAAACCGCTATTCGTTAGCGATCACGACACACGAAGTGTGGAGTGGAAAGAGGAAAAGGTCCCACCAGGCATGCCAGAATCTGTTCCCCGCCGAAAGACGCGACCGGGACGTCGAGACATTGGGACGTCAGGGCCTGAATTTCGAGGGCAGATGCAAATTGGTGCTATCCGCCCACCACTCCGAAGATGCCAAGTTGATTTATGGCACTTTGTATCGAAGGTATAAACGGATGTGGCCGATGTAGCAGACTTCGTCAGATTCCCCCTCGTTTGAGGGGTTTTTGATTGTGGGGACGCTCTACCCTACAGGCGTAAGCCCCTGCAGTTAATTATGCTACCGCATCGCGGTAACAACTTTCTCCTTCTCCAGATGGTCACTTCATGTCGTGGGTGTTTGTTTTGTTTATGGTTGCCCGTGGATTGTATACGGAGACTAATTTATGTTGTCGCCCGTAGGACGTGGATTAGTCCAAATCCGTACCTTCTTAGATTTGGGTTTGGGGATTTGGTTTAAGGATACGTTAGTCTCGTTTGAGACTAAGATCAACTTAAACGTTTGTTAAGGATACGTTAGTCTAATTTCTAGACTAAGATCAACTTAACGGGATCGTTTAGATCCAACAAGAGAGCAATTGGACTCTATTGTTTAGTTTAGGGACATTACGGTCGATTAGTTTAAGGACATTACGGTCCATTGTTAGTTTAAGGACATCTCGGTCCAGGTTAAGGACATCGTAGTCCATGAGTTTAAAGACCCCACAGTCCGGTTTAGAGATGTCGTAGTCTATAAGGTTTAAGGACATCGTAGTCCATGAGTTTAAGGACCCCACAGTCTGGTTTAGAGACATCGTAGTCTATAAGGTTTAAGGACATCGTAGTCCATGAGTTTAAGGACCCCACAGTCCGTAGAAATGTGTAGTTGTCGGGACCCTTTACCTCTCTGAAGACGTTGAAGGATTACAATGACAGATATCAGAGGAGTAAAGAGATGTACCCTCGAACCGGATGTAGATTGATTGGAAAATCTATAGCCCAGTTTAGGACTAAGATTTGTTGAAATATTTGTGAGCAGATGGGCTCAGTTTGATATAAGTTGAGGACTTACGACCAATATTGGGCTAAGTCCAATTAAAATGTTTAACATTTTATTACTCTGGCTATTGAACCTTTATTTGGGCTTGGCCCTTTTAATAATGCTAAGCATTGAGTTCTGACATCTTTTGTCTTGTATTGAATGCATAGCATTCATCAGAACAATGTGTGTTCTGACAATGTGCCACGTGGCGCGCCAGGCGCTTTGCGCCAATTAAAGAGCGCGTTGCGCTTCTGCCAAATAGCGCACACGAAAATGACACGTGTTGCGCTTAGCGCTAAGCGCCAGTTTATTAGCGCGTTGAGCTTTCAATTTATGAGCACTTTGCGCTTAGTTTAGTGGCGCACCAGTGAGTGACACGTGGCGCGCTTGGCGCTGAGCGCCAGCCAATGAGCGCAGTGCGCTGTTTCAGAAGCGCAAAGCACAAGCTGTGTCTGTGGTTGACACATGGCATGTTTTGGCGCTGAGCACCGGTCCAAGGAGCGCAGAGGCGCAGTTCATGAGTGCAAGCCACTTTCCAATAGCGCAAAGCGCATTTGATCAAATTTATAATTAGAGAACAAGTTTATGTCCTTTTTTAAAGGAGGGTTGCCTCAAGATTCAAGAACAAAAGTTCTTGTTTATAAAGGGGCTCTGCCTTTGTAGATCAAGGATCTGTGAATGAAGTAAATATTTCTTTTTGGTTTTTTTTATGATGAGATCTGTTGATCTCTTTTTTTTTTATCAAAGATCTTGGTCTTTTATAGATCTATGATCTTTTAAAGAAGTGAATCCTTCTTTTCATGAGATGATTTCATCTCTGTGTTCAAAAATTATGTTCTTTACCTTGAAAAAATGATCTTATTTTTGCTAGAAACATGCTTTTCTCTCTTTGAGTTTTCTCAAAGTGTTTAGGGAGGTTTCTCTATATCAGACTTGAAGTCTTTGGGCCTTTATATAGGGCAAGCTGATTTGTTGAATTAGTTAAAGAGATCTTTCTCTGATTGATTTGGGGATATTTCCCACCGTTGGATCTTTGATCCTAAGGCTTCTATTTTGCAGAAGGTGATCTTTTTGTTTTAATAAGATTGGAAAGATCTTTCCATAACAGAATTTTAATTCTGATTAACAACTTATTATTATTAGATCTTTTGATCTAACCGTGGGGAATTTTTAATTCCAGCGCTGGCGCACCTTGCGCTAGCGCACCTACGTTCGACACGCGGCGCGCAGCACAACTGCGCTAGCGCACCCGTATATGACACGTGGCGTGCAGCGCAGAGCGCTGGATCTGAAGCGTTGCTTCAACTTTTAAGTTTTGAAATTTGAAAACAGAGCTTTGCTCTGATTGGGGGTGCGCTGCCTAGGGCGCAGCGCACCTGGCGCTAGCGCATACGTGTTTGACACGTGGCGCACAGCGCACCTAGAGCTGGATCTGAAGCGTTGCTTCAATTTTTGAATTTTGAATTTCAAAACAGAGGTTTGCTCTGATTGGGGGAAACAAGTGCTCCACTTTACAGAGCGTAATCTTTTTGTTTGGAAAGATCTAGAGAAATATTAGGGATTTTGATTTCCCTTAATTAGAATTTAATTCTATTAGTTCAGAAGGTTTAAGAGTCTATCACATGTTAGCACATGACCTCACTGATTAAGCAATTAATTAGAAATTAATTCTATTGGTTTAGAGAGCTCCGGAACCCATCACGTGTTGGCACGTGACCCCACTGATTAATTATTTAATTAGAATTTAATTCTATTGTTTCAGAGGGTTTAAGAGCCTATCACGTGTTGGCACGTGACCCCACTGATTAATTATTTCCAATTATTTATTTTATTCAGTGCCTACAGGCTTTTCCTGTAAATGGTCACGTGTCTGCACGTGATGCCTGGTCACGTGTGGGTACGTGATGCCTCATAACTTTTGATCCCGGATGAATTATGAGGCCCATAATATATCAAATCGAAGGATTTTTAAAGACATTTTAGATGATATCAGAATTTAGCTGTTTCACATTTGGGAGTTTGTCAAAATACATCCCGGAAAATACTGGTTCACATTTTCTTAAACGTATCGCTTCCATTTGATACCTTGGGCTCTTTTGCGCAGAAATTTTTTTTAGCGGGAACAAATGCCCCCCACTACTTTGTCCACATAAGTATATATGTGGGCGAAGTAGTGCAGAGTAATTCATAGTGTATGACCAGTTTCAGGTTGGTATATAATTTTCAGAATCTTGATCTGAGAAGATAACGAGCGGACACAAACGTCGTCATTTATCATTGACTCAAATCTCGACTCTTAAGGGATATAGTTCTAAACCCTCAGCTCCATAAGCTGCACCCTTCTATTTCTTTATGTTTTACTCTGGCGTGAAGTAGTTTATATGCTCATGAGTAACTTCTCCATTTCAGTGGCATGTAGCTTTGGTAAGTGTGGCACATAGATGGTAGATAACAGTTTATCATGAACTCTATTTCCTCCAATCAGAGCAAAGCTCTGTTTGAATTTCAAATTCAAAAGGTGAAGCAATGTTTCAGATCCCTTGCGCTGCGCAGAGCGCCACGTGTCAAAAGCAGACACGCCAGCACAAAGGGCGCTGCGCCCAAAGCAGCGCACCCCAATCAGAGCAAGGCTCTGTTTTAAAATTTAAATTTTAAAAATAAAGGAAGCAACGCTTCAGATAACTTGCGCTCTGCGCTGCGCGACACGTGTCAGCGCAGCTGCGCTGTGCTCTGCGCTGCGCGACACGTGTCAAGCACAGGTGCACTTGCGCCAACTGTGCCAGCACTAAAACTTAAATAATAAATTATTTAATTAATTAGAATTAAAATTCTAGAAAGATCTTTTTAATCTTATTAAAACAAGAAGATTATCTTCTGTAAAACAGAGACCTTAGGATCAAAGATCCAACGGTTGGGAAATATCCCCAGATCAATCAGAGAAAGATCTCTATAACTAACCTAACAAACTAATTGGCCCTATATAAAGGCCCCTACACTCCAAGTCTCAGATATACATAGCTCCTCCAAAAAAAAACTTTGAGAAAAAAATCAAAGAGAAAAAAAGGTAAACTTTTGAAAAAAGAAGAATTTCTTCTAAAAAGATCAAAGATCTAAGAACAAAATCAAGATCTTCATCACAAAAAAGAAAAAAGATCAAAAAAAAATGATCCAATCATAAAAAAATAAAAGAAGTAATTTACTTCATCCCTAGATCTTTTGATCTATATAAAGGCACTGCCTTTTGATGAACCATTGGTTCTTGAATTTTGAGGTAGAAGCTCTTCACAACAAGAAAAAACTTGTTTCTTTGATCTAAATTTGATCAAGATACGCTCTGCGCTATTGTACAGTGCCTTGCACTCCTGATTGGCGCTGTTGCACTCCTTGGACTGGCGTAAGTCACCAGAGAGCGCCACGTGTTAATCTGCGCCTTGCGCTCCTAAAAATAGAGCGCTGCGCTCTTAGTTTGGCGCACTGCACCAGAGCGCGCCACGTGTCAGCAGCGCACTAGCACAGCGCACTGCGCTAACAGACTTGCGCTCACCAGATCGTGACACGTGTCACCTACACATGCGCTGGCGTCTTGCGCTCTTTAATTGGCGCAAAGCGCCAGACAGGCCACATGGCGCACTGTCAGACCATTAAATGCTCCGCATTATTAAAAAAGGGCAGAGCCCAATTAAAAGGTGTAGGGTTCCTAGGCACACACTATAGGTCTCACAAGGTATCAACCATGCCAATTTAAAATTTTACAAGTGCCGAGAAAGCCTAATACGGATCGTTAACTAGATTTATAGGTGATGCGACAACTAGTAAACAACTTTACTAATAAGTGAACGGAAATACAACCTTTGTAGATCCGGTCCTCCACCTCCATAGCTCCGTAATGAAGTCTCCTCGCTGTGATCATCGGATCCCGGGCTCTAGCATCGGCTTCATCGGAGAAATGGGAGGGCTAGGTCGTCTTCGATGACGAAGATGATCTACGTCGAGACAACACTAGATCAAGCTCCCACTTCACCAAGTCCTGAAACTTGTGAAGAAAACACCCTATACTACTTGGCAAGAGGTAGAGGATGAAGAAATAGGAAGTGGGTTCACTTTAGAATTGGATTTCTCACTCTTTTTCACTAGTTGCCATTGATGGAGGCAAGCTTTCTTCATGTTGAAGAAAGAGAAAAGAAGAAGATAATTTTTTAAGTTATTTTCAAAATAGAAAATAAATAATACTTATCATATGGCAACCATGATTAGGTGTAGAGAATAGACTATGGTTAGTTGGAATGGTTTGAGTTAAGCATGAGACAAATATGATGGACTTGTTCAAAGCTTCATGAAGCTTCAACAAGCAAATAAAGAAAGCCACCATATCATTTTCTTTTCCAAAATAAATAAATAAATAAATAAGTAAGTAAATAATCAAAACCCTAACCATTCATATAACCATGGTTTAATTCTTTACACAAACCCAAGTGAGCTTGTATCATCAAACATGATACAAACAAGTGCACAAAAGTATATCACATATACAATGTGCATTTCAAGTGTGAAAATCCATTTAAAGTGAACTAATACTAGTTAATGCAAAGTAATATATCAAATATATAATTATATATTAAATCATTAAATCAACACTTGATTCAATGATCCAGTCATGTCGCATATAACCGACTAGTATCCAATGTATCGGCTTATCGAATCAATCTTTGATTCGATAACTAGGTTATATCGCATACAACCAATCGATACATTCATCGCGAGAATTGGAATACGGTATCACATACACGCATTACTCTCGGTCCCGCACATATCTCATATGCGCTCCTATTTCGTTTCGCTTGAGCCAGGAAACCTCTGTGTAGGACTCTAAAGACTCGTCAATACGCCGGCAGCAGATGATGATCATATCAAACACCCACAAGCCGCAAGCGGTCTGCTAAACGTAACGGCCATCCGGGTATTGAGAAATCAGAAGATCGACGAGCAAGCCCTCCCACACTCCTGTGAATCCAATCAGTAACACTTACCGTACAGTCCGGTCTGTTCGTCTGATATGTCGCATATCTCGCCTAGGGGTGGTAAACGTCAGACCCCAGTAGCTCGATAAGTCATGCCTACGTGAGGTCTATAACATGTGTGAAACTACTGATAACACTTACCAGTAGATCACTGCAACACTGGCCAGGGATTTCCTGTTATGGCCAGTCGTGCATAGCACAACATCAACCCCCAATACCGGGCGAGACGAATCCCCTCCTATCGCTCACTGCCTCCATGCGAATCGGAACTGTACCTAAAAACCACCTGTTTGCACGACTCGGTAGAGCCGTGGTAGGGTGGAAATCAAAGCACAGTGGGAGACACACAAGACTCTATGACGATCTCGGGTCAACAGACTAAGCTGCACCAGTGTCACCAGAGAACTGCCATCTGACGTGAGGTATAATACCATCTGGGAGTTCTCGGCGAGTCCGTTCAGTGTATCCAGTCTCCACTGAGCATCCGCATACCATCTCTGATATCAAACACCAATGGATATGGGATCATCCATCGCCCATCACATGGGTCGAGAAGATATACGCTAGTCTACTCTGGAATATCGATCCCCCGTCTCGATATTCCCACGACTAGGAACATTGAAGGATGTACTCATTGACTACCCAGGCCCCACTAGTATGATCTGCATCATAGTCCTGGAAGTCGAGTACACATCCTAAGGGCTTTATCAACACATAACAGAGAGACAGAAAGTATACATGTTAAGATAAAGAGTAACCAGATAGCATACTATCATGTCGAGCAAGAAAGTCCTACCTATATATGTCCCAGCATCCACTACAATATACATCCAATGTACAGTAATGGCCTCTAGGGCATACATATAACTAACAATCTCCTACTTGCACTAGGGCCATCTGTAGCAGTGGTTGCAGTATCACATACTCAACCATCCCATATAAGTCTCTCTCTGGGAAAAAGCTTTTGTGAGTGGATCCGCCGTGTTGTTCTCTGAGCCTACTCTCCTAACCTCGATCACCCTGGAGATCATCTATCTCCATGATCAGGTGATGCTGCCTCAGAATATGTCTGGGTCACTGATGGGACCAGGGTTCCTGGGCCAAAGCCACAGTTCCATTGCCATACAATGGTAGGAACCTAGTTCATCTTATGAACCAATATACACCCAAACTGCCTCTTTAGTAGTATCTTTAATAGCGATGTTACCAGCCTTTATCGTCTAGTTTGCCACGGTATATAGCTTGGAACTCTTCCAACATACCGTCCCTCCACTGAGGGTAAAGACAATGCCTGCGACTGACATTCAGTCGTCCTTATCACCCTGGAACCTTTCCAGTGATTCTCCCCAGGATCAACTGATACCATCTCACTACAATTAGTGAGAATCCTAACATCCATTTAGATCTATCTCATAGACCCAAATCTCAGGATTTAGGAGGTATCACATTGATCCTATATGGAGAATCTATGTGATAAGACGAGATCGATCGATCGTAGCATAGGAAACTCCTTTCCTATCAAGAGTATGTCATCCACGTACTCTACGAGGATCATTACCATACTCCATACTACCTTTTTGTACATACAAGGTTCATCTACCATTTTGATGAAGTCAAACTCTTTGACTACCACATCAAAACAGATGTTCCAACTCCGCGATGCCTGCTTTATCCTGTAAAGTAACTTGCACACGTTTCCGCTGCTCCAACTGTTTACGAAGCCCTCTGGCTGTGTTCTTATAGACGTTCTCTTCTAAATTATCATTTTAGAAAAGCAGTCATGGCACCCAACCACCAGATATCGTAGTCATGGTATGTAGCAGTGGCAAGTAGGATCTGGATGGACTTAAGCACAGCTACTGGAAAAGGTTTCATCATTTTCCACGCTTGGTCGATGACGAAAACCTTTAACAAGTCTAGCTTTGAAAGTCTCAACTTTTCCATCTATACCAAGTAATCTTCTCAAGATATACTTGCTCCTGATGGGGATTTAACCCTTCAGATATTGCAACCAAAGTCCATACTTTGTTGGTGTATATGGATTCCATCTCAGATCGCTAAGCATCCAGCCATTCTTACAGAGTCCCTATTCTCGATGACCTGCTCGAATCTAGTTGGGTCATCATCTCATGATGCAATCCTCGCTCCCACTGTCATCGAGAAACCGATGTATCTCTCAGGCAGGTGAGGAACCCTACCAGATCGGCGGAGAGGCTGAGGTTCGTCGGGGACTATTGAATCCTTTGGTTCTGTCAAATCATCAGCTGCAATTTTGTATAGCTGGAACCTTTCCAGTTCTACAGAACTGACCTTGTCTCGATCTTGTCCGGATTTTGCTTTTGACATAGGCCGGACAATCCCAAATCTTAACTTGCTTAAGAGATGGGTTCTTCCCATACCATATCTTATATGGAGTGGTAGGCACAGATTTGAATCGAACCCTATTCAATAGGTATGCAACTTCTCAAGTGCACAACCCCTTAAGGAAATAGGTAACTCAGTAATACTCATCATAGAGCACGCCATATCTAATATTGTGCGATTGCTCCGTCCCGATACACCGTTGTGTTGTGGTGTATTCAGAGGAGTAATACTGAGAGAGAATCTCATTTTCCTTTAGAATAGTCCAAGGATTCCATGCACAAGTATTCTCCTCCCTGATCTTATCATAGGACATAATACTTATACCCGTATTTTGGTTCTCTACTTCTCGCTTATATTTTGTGAATATCTCAAAAGGTTCGGACTCATGTTTCAACAGGAACATATGACTGAATCTTGAGAGATCATCAGAGAACGTAATGAAGTATAAAGAACCAGTCCTGGCATGTGTAGACAGGAGACCTTACATACATCATCATGTATCAGTCCCAAGAGTTCATTAACTCTTTCTATGTTTCCTGTAAACGGAGCTATGGTCATCTAATCTTTGTGACATGACTGGCAAGTTTCACAAGATGTAAATTCAAACTGATTTAAATATGCATCTAAAATGTAACTTAAGCCAATCGGGTCGCATTGATATGACCTAGTATACAATGCCTCAAGAAGGATTCGTTCATTTCTGAACTCTTCCTCTTGTGTGTGTTCTGTATACTAGGAACTGTGGTTTGATTTAGAACGTCAATGCTTTTAGATAACGTGCCTGAACCGATCAACTTTTGATATAGAAAATGTTCAAAACATTATCCATCAATACAAAATTTTATCATTTCTTTAATAAATAAAGAGATTGATATGATTTTGTATATCAGGTTCGGTATCTAATAGCATTTGTTCAGAATCAATGTATTGGTAATACAGGGTGACAGTGACCAACAGACTTGGCTGCAACACTTGCCCCATTTTCTGTCTCATGAAACTTATCACCCGTTCTCAGTTTTTTACCTTTTTGTAGCTCTATGTAACATATTACATATCCGGGATCCTGATCCAGTATCAAATACCCAGGATGCAGAGGATACTGAGAAACAGTTCTTTGTAATGAACACACCCGAAGGAGATGCATCTTATGCACTTTCTTCGTTTGGGCGGCATAGGAATTCTGGTATTCCTCTATTTCCTGCTCTGTCTTATAACAATTATAAGTTAGAGCGGGACCAACGTTCCCCAGCTCAGTATAACAAGCGGGTTCAGTCAATACATCTGTATTATTATCTTGATTAAGGCGTGATATGGTCGCTACCTGGAGAGAGAGAGAAGAAAACACTCTGCGTGCGCTCTTGCAAGATCAGATTGGTTATTTATTTTATCTAATCAGGATGGCTCCCACTGTTTTTATCAAATCTTCCTTCAAACCTTAAAAGGAAAGACTAGCCGGGATTAATTACACTCTACAAGTTCGCCAATCTTTCAGCTAGGCCAGTGTCGGTACTTTGAGGGAGGTTCCCCGTGCTTTCGCACGGACCTAATTACAGTAAACCTCGTTTTCCCAGAGGCGTAACCCTGTTGACACCTTTCTAGACACCTACTTGATCGGCTAATTGTAAAGTGCAAAACTCTCCCAGGAGTAACAATTACTCGCAGTGGGTATCGGGATCCAACTATCACATAGAAGGTATGCAATCTCATTGCAAATTTCAACACTTGAAACTCCCGATAACGGTTTTTACCCCTAGCACCTATGACCTTGGCTAAGGTCAACAAATCATAAGCACTAGTCAAGTTCTACCCGTCATTTCGTGATTAATTAGACCCACCCACATGACCCTTGGCTAAGGTCAACAAAGCCACATGACTGTCCTAACTAATCGCATCATATGCGATGTAGGAAGACATCACTTAGCTACCGCACACTACGCCTCGGCTATGGTCGACAAACGTAGCACGAATACTAAGTACTCTATTTCCTAAAATGACGGAGGGTTGCGGATGGTTTTTATGAAAACCTTTAACGCTTTGAACTTGATCTCGATGCGGAATCAAATGGTTTTTAAATGGAATGTTTTTTAGGCTTTTCTAGTTTTGCTAAAGGGGTCACTCCTGGTGAAAGGATCGTCGGCCCTTTCCTCGTCGAATGAAGTGCGGGATATATCATATATATCACTGTGCAAAGCAGAAACTATAGAAGCAATCAAAAGACAAACCGAGTGTGTTGCATCTGCCAGTTATTGCTAAAGGGGTCACTCCCGGTGAAGGGATCTCGGCCCTTTCCTCATTGAATAAGGTGCAGGATGTTCTACAAGGAACACCGCGATGCAAAGCAAGAACTGTAGCTACCTGTTTTTATTTTAAAATTCGATTCCACAACATCTTTTAGGTTTATTTTCTTTTATTAATCTCATTAATGAATATCCCATCATTTAAGTCCACCTAAACATCACAGATAAATATAACGTACGCTTATGCCATCCGCATTCGCCTCGATGTCCCGTCTGCACCGTTAGGTTAGGTAACTAACGGCAGAGCGGGGCAGGGCTAGCGCGGGTGTAAAACATAAGCAACGTCTATATAATATATCATATATACTATATACTATATCTATCTGAACAAATCACATGATCACATCACAGATATAGCAGCAGAAAATATCATATGAAATATTGGATATACTAGGACGTCCGTGTTTTTAATACGAGCCAGTATAAAACACGGATTCCACGGTCGTGATGAATAGCCAATCCCACACCCCTAGACCCCTACGAGAGCGGCAAGCAACCCTACCAATTCTAGGGTTAGGAGACCCGGACTCGACTCCTCGAGATGGTCTCCCACTGGACCCTAGAACCCGGTTACTTGTGCTCCCCTCCTTGGGTCTATCGTAATGCGGAAAAGTAAATAATATACATCAACGGTGACATCTTCCGCAACCTGGAAGTGCCCCAATAAAAGAATATTACAAACAAGTTTTTACATGAATGAAAATGAAAAACACTCATCTCATATAAGAACCCCCGGCTATTCGAACACGACGATCCAATATAACATATCCAGCAACACATAACATCACATGTCATCAACGTAAGTAAATATGCGCATCCCAATTGTCGTTGACATATAGCAACGAAACCGGCGATATCACATATTACACTTACGGTCACAGAAAAGAAAGTGTAAAACTACAACAGTTGGAATTCGCAACCTCTTTAGACATCGCATGCCTAATCAAATGAATTCCTAAGACATCGCATGCCTAACAGTTATAAACCCCGCACTTTAGTCTCATTATCGAAAACTCTTTTCAATATCAAGTCGGGCAATTCAACAAGATTCCCGATATCGTGAACGAATGCTCGTCGCAAACTTTAGTAGGCGGCCGCACCCCCGATGCCGTCGATGAAGTGCACCAAGGCGGAACACCGCTGCCGCGAGCACCCGAACGGATGCTTTCGGCGACGGGGTTCTCCTACAGTCACTTGGTCGGGGCTATGAGGTGAGGCTGTCTATTAAGTTTATCCGGCGAGTATCCGCGTACGCTACCCGATTGCGACGGACTTTTGATCGCATCAAAATTCCGTAGCAACCGATCAAGTGAGACTAAAGTGCTTTGTTTATAACATTCATTCAGTTATCTCATAACTACTTGTGGATTCCAAATATTGTATCACATTCCGGATAAATGGAAAATGTTAAACTTTCCGATCGAACAATCGAACACCCAAGTTTTCCCAAAACCGCTCAACACATGAAATAAGTTCAAAAACATTCACTTCATGCCTCAGTACCAACGGTCCAGCCGTAGAAGGGTCAAGCCAACGCCTCACATGTGGCACGCCGTACTGCCCCAAACCCTAAGGTTCAAAGGGTAGTTCAAGACGGTCTCATAATCGAGTTAAGGTTTGTTGTCTTCTAGAGGGACCATCACGTTACTTGCACTACTTAGAACGTCATTAAACTATGGAAAAATCCAACAATTGGAAATTTCCCGGCAGGGAAAAAGTGGGTATTTATATCCGGTCGAACTTTTTTAACATATTCTAAAATTATCCGGAAAAGCACACAGACAAAATTAGACAATCCGATCGAAATACCGAGTCCCTAATACAACCCAGAAAACTCAACTCTTGAGTAAATATTAAAAATTTCCATAAAACTCAGCATTTAAATAAAGAAGTTACTGTGCAAAAATGGTTGACTGAAGAGACTAAATGGGCGCGGAACCGCCGCAATAGGCGGCTAATGCCGCGGTTCCGCCGCGCTTTAGACACATCATTAGGTAATTTTTGCACCGTAATTCTTAGAATTTCCTGATGAATTTTTTAAGCATTTTTAATTTACAAAATTCCACGAATTTCAAAAATGTACAGAGAGCATTTTGTAATTAGGGTTTCGGTTCGATCGAACTTCTAACTCCATCTACGCATCGCCTAAGGCTATAGCTAGGCTCTGATACCACTGTAGGGTTCCTAGGCACACACTAGAGGTCTCACAAGGTATCAACCATGCCAATTTAAAATTTTACAAGTGCCGAGAAAGCCTAATACGGATTGTTAACTAGATTTATAGGTGATGCGACAACTAGTAAACAACTTTACTAATAAGTGAACGGAAATACAACCTTTATAGATCCGGTCCTCCACCTCCATAGCTCCGTAATGAAGTCCCCTCGCCGTGATCATCGGATCCCGGGCTCTAGCATCGGCTTCATCGGAGAAATAGGCGGGCTAGGTCGTCTTCGATGCCGAAGATGATCTACGTCGAGGCAACACTAGATCAAGCTCCCACTTCACCAAGTCATGAAACTTGTGAAGAAAACACCCTATACTACTTGGCAAGAGGTAGAGGATGAAGAAATAGGAAGTGGGTTCACTTTAGAATTTGATTTCTCACTCTTTTTCACTAGTTGTCATTGATGGAGGCAAGCTTTCTTCATGTTGAAGAAAGAAAAGAAGAAGAAGATAATTTTTTAAGTTATTTTCAAAATAGAAAATAAATAATACTTATCATATGGCAACCATGATTAGGTGTAGAGAATAGACTATGGTTAGTTGGAATGGTTAGGGTTAAGCATGAGACAAATATGGTGGACTTGTTCAAAGCTTCATGAAGCTTCAACAAGCAAATAAAGAAAGCCACCATATCATTTTCTTTTCCAAAATAAATAAATAAATAAATAAGTAAGTAAATAATCAAAACCCTAACCATTCATATAACCATGGTTTAATTCTTTACACAAACCCAAGTGAGCTTGTATCATCAAACATGATACAAACAAGTGCATAAAAGTATATCACATATACAATGTGCATTTCAAGTGAGAAAATCCATTTAAAGTAAACTAATACTGGTTAATGCAAAGTAATATATCAAATATATAATTATACATTAAATCATTAAATCAACACTTGATTCAATGATCCGGTCATGTCGCATATAACCGACTAGTATCCAATGTATCGGCTTATCGAATCAATCTTTGATTCGATAACTAGGTTATATCGCATACAACCAATCGATACATTCATCGCGAGAATTGGAATACGGTATCACATACACGCATTACTCTCGGTCCCGCACATATCTCATATGCGCTCCTATTTCGTTTCGCTTGAGCCAGGAAACCTCTGTGTAGGACTCTAAAGACTCGTCAATACGCCGGCAGCAGATGATGATCATATCAAACACCCACAAGCCGCAAGCGGTCTGCTAAACATAACGGCCACCCGGGTATTGAGCAATCAGAAGATCGACGAGCAAGCCCGCTCACACTCCTGTGAATCCAACCAGTAACACTTACCGTACAGTCCGGTCTGTTCGTCTGATATGTCGCATATCTCGCCTAGGGGTGGTAAACGTCAGACCCCAGTAGCTCCATAAGTTATGCCGACGTGAGGTCTATAACATGTGTGAAACTACTGATAACACTTACCAGTAGATCACTGCAACCCTGGCCAGGGATTTCCTGTTATGGCCAGTCGTGCATAGCGCAACATCAACCCCCAATACCGGGAGAGACGAATCCCTTCCTATCGCTCACTGCCTCCATGTGAATCGGGACTGTACCCAAAAACCACCTGTTTGCACGACTCAGTAGAGCCGTGATAGGGTGGAAATCAAAGCACAGTGGGAGACACACAAGTCTCTATGACGATCTCGGGTCAACAGACTAAGCTGCACCAGTGTCACCAGAGAACTGCCATCTGACGTGAGGTATAATACCATCTGGGAGTTCTCGGCGAGTCCGTTCAGTGTACCCAGTCTCCACTGAGCACCCGCATACCATCTCTGATGTCAAATACCAATGGATATGGGATCATCCATCGCCCATCACATGGGTCGAGAAGATATACGCTAGTCTACTCTGGAATATCGATGCCCCGTTTCGATATTCCCACGACTAGGAACATTGAAGGATGTACTCATTGACTACCCAGGCCCCACTAGTATGATCTGCATCATAGTCCTAGAAGTCGAGTACACATCCTAAGGGCTTTATCAACACATAACAGAGAGACAGAAAGTATACATGTTAAGATAAAGAGTAACCAGATAGCATACTATCATGTCGAGCAAGAAAGTCCTACCTATATATGTCCTAGCATCCACTACAATATACATCCAATGTACAGTAATGGCCTCTAGGGCATACATATAACTAACAAAAGGCCTAACATGCCTAATCTGAATGCTGCGCATTTAATTAAAAAAGTCCAATGTTATGCATTGTTTAAAAAATGGCAGAGCCCAAGCAAATGCCTAAACAGACCAATCATGAAGAAAATGTTAAACATTTTCAAATGGACTTAACCCAATTCTGGCCATAAGTCCTCAAATTAAATTGAACTAAGCACAACTGCTCTCCCGAATCAATTTACACCTGGTTCAAGGGTACATCTCTGAACTCCTCTGACATTTGTCGTTGTAATCCTTCAACGTCGTCAGAGAGGTGACGGGTCCCGACAACCATACATTGCTACGGACTGTGGGGTCCTTAAACTCATGGACCGAAATGTCCTTAAACTAATGTTCGTCCCCAAAATGGGAATGTTGGACCGAAATGTCCTTAAACTAATATTCGTCCCCAAAATGGGAATGTTGGACCGAAATGTCCTTAAACTAATATTCGTCCTCAAAATGGCAATGTTGGACCACCGTGTCCCTAAACTGGCAATCGACCGAAATGTCCCTAAACTAAATACTAGAGTCCAAATGCTCTCTTGATTGGATCTAAACGATCCCGTTAAGTTGATCTTAGTCTCAAATCAGACTAACGTATCCTTAACTAACGTTTAAGTTGATCTTAGCCTCAAATATGGCTAATGTATCCTTAAACCAAAACCCTAAACCCAAATCTAAGAAAATACTGATTTGGACTAATCCACGGGCAACCACAAACAAAATAAACACCCACGACACGAAGTGACCAGCTGGAGAAGGAGAAAGTTGTTACCGCGATGCGGTAGCGTAATTAACTGCAGGGGCTTGCGCCTGCAGGGAAGAGCGTCCCCACAATCAAAAACCCCTCGGACGAGGGGGAATCTGACGAAGTCTGCTACATCGGCCGCATCCGTTTAAACCTTCGATACACGGTGTCATAAATCAACTTGATATCTTCGGAGAGGTGGATGGATAGCACCAAATAACATGAGCCCCGAATTTCAGGCGAGACGCCCGCCGCGTCTTTCGGAGGGGAACAAACTCTTTATAAGGCAGCGATGGCTTAGGAAACAGGGTTAGGATCTGTTGCCTAAGACTTTTCAACTTTATGAGCCATAAGGGTCTCATAAAGACTTTTCTCCTTACGAGTCGTGAGGATCTCGTAGGTGTCTTTTCTCCTTAGGAGTCGTGAGGACTCCTAAGTGCGTTTTCTCTTGAGAATCGTAAGGATCCCATAAGAGAATTTTCTTTATGAGTAGGGACACTAATTTCCCTGCAAGTTGAAACGAATCGAGAGATTCTCGCAAAGTCACTAATTTCCTTCCGGGTTGAAACGAATCGAGGGGTTCTCGCCAAGGACGCTGATTTTCCTGAATCGAGATAAGAAGCGATGGCTTAGGAAACAGGTTCAGATTTGCTGCCTAAGACTTTTCAATTTTATGAGCCGTGAGGGTCTCATAAAGATTTTTTCTCCCTACGAGTCGAGAGGATCTCGTAGGTGTATTTTCTCCTTAGGAATCGTGAGGATTCCTAAGTGTGTTTTCTCTTGAGAGTCGTAAGGATCTCACAAGAGAATTTTCTTCCTTACAAGTCGAGAGGACTCGTAAGTGATTGATGAGTTGACCTACTCCCGAGTTAAAGCATTGCTTCAACAGGGAGGTCGAGGGTTGACTTTGGGTTGTCTGTGCACCGCCGAGTCATAGAACTGGGAACTTTGCCGCGGCTCCGTTTTGCTGACGTTGTATATTCCTGCAGAGACACTGATTTCTCTACGGGTCGTCGCGAATCGAGATGTTCTCGTCAAGGACGCTGATTTCACTGAATCGAGATATTTGCCAAGGACACCGATTTCCTCGGAGTTGAGACGAATCGAGGTATTCCTGCAAAGACACTGATTTTCTTGCGGGTCGACGCGAATCGAGATGCTCTCACCAAAGACGTTGATTTCGCTGAATCGAGGTTTTGCCAAGGACGCTGATTTCCCTGGAGTCGAAACGAATCGAGGTATTCCTGCAAAGACTCAAGTCAACGCGAATCGAGATGCTCTCGTCAAGGACGCTGATTTCCCTGAATCAAGGTTTTTGCCAAGGACGCTGATTTCCTTGAAGTTGAGACGAATCGAGGTATTCCTGCAAAGACACTGATTTCCTTGTGGGTCGACGCGAATCGAGATGCTCTCGTAAAGGACGTTGATTTCCCTAAATCAAGGTTTTTGCCAAGGACACTGATTTCCTCGGAGTTGAAACGAATCGAGGTATTCCTGCAAAGACACTGATTTCCTTGTGGGTCGACGCGAATCGAGGTGCTCTCGTCAAGGACGCTGATTTCCCTGAATCGAGGTTTTTGCCAAGGACACTGATTTCCTCGGAGTTGAAACGAATCAAGGTATTCCTGCAAAGACACTGATTTCCTTGCGGGTCGACACGAATCGAGATGCTCTTGTCAAGGATGCTGATTTCCCTGAATCAAGGTTTTTGCCAAGGACGCTGATTTCCTCGGAGTTGAGACGAATCGAGGTATTCCTGCAAAGACACTGATTTCTCTGCAGGTCGACGCGAATCGAGATGCTCTCGTCAAGGACGCTGATTTTCCTGAATCGAGGTTTTTGCCAAGGACGCCTGATTTCCTTAGAGTTGAGACGAATCGAGGTATTCCTGCATAGACACTGATTTCTCTGCGGGTCGACGCGAATCGAGATGCTCTCGTCAAGGACGCTGATTTCCCTGAATCGAGGTTTTTGCCAAGGACGTTGATTTCCTCGGCGTCGAAACGAATTGAGGTATTTCTGCAAAGACACCGATTTCCTTGAGGGTCGACACGAATCGAGATACTCTCGTTAAGGACGCTGATTTCCCTGAATCGAGGTTTTTGCCAAGGACACCGATTTCCTCGGAGTTGAAACGAATCGAGGTATTCCTGCAAAGACACTGATTTCCTTGCGGGTCGACACGAATCGAGATGCTCTCGTCAAGGACGCTGATTTCCCAGAATCAAGGTTTTTGCCTAGGATGCTGATTTCCTCGGAGTTGAGACGACTCGAGGTATTTCTGCAAAGACGCTGATTTCTCTGCGGGTCGACGCGAATTGAGATGCTCTCGTCAAGGACGCTGATTTCCCTGAATCGAGGTTTTTGAGTTGACTTGATTCCGAGACGGGGTCATTGGATGACTCCAGGTTGTCTGTGAACCGTAGAGTCTTGGAACTGGGAACTTTGCCATGGCTCCGATTGATGGTGTAGCATCTGTGTCCTGATGGAATGAGGAGGCACACCGTTGTTGGTCTTCGGGCCGTAGATGTGGCCATTGAGATTTGGAACTAGGGACTTTGTCATGGCTCTATTTCATTGCGACTCTGAGGTCGGTTGTTGACGTCACGTCTGCATCTGGTTGGAGTGAGGAGAAACGCCGTTGGTGATCTCTAGGCTGTGTGTGAACCGTCGAGATTTGGAGCTAGGGGACTTTGCCATGGTTCCGTTGTTTTGACCCTGGGGTCGTTTGTTGACGCCGCATCTACATCCTGCCGGAGTAAGGAGAAACGCCGTTGGTGATCTCTAGGGTATCTGTAAACCGTCGAGATTTGGAACTAGGGGACTTTGCCATGGTTCCGGGGTAGTCTCTAGGTAGTCTGTAAACCGTCGAGATTTGGAACTAGGGCACTTTTTCGTAGCTCTGTTTGTTGATGTTTGATTGATGTGAAAATTTGTGTTTGTTTACCGCAATCAATAACGGTGTCGCTCGTAGCTAGACTGAGATGAGTACGGGTCGTCCTCTGGGAAACGTGGAACCTTTTACTTTTACTTTAGATGTGTTGAGAAAGAGAGGAGGGATAAAGAATTTTTATAGAAAGATTTCTAGATCTACGTTAAACAAGAATGTAAAATATAGATCTAGATTATTTTAAAGATGTAATTAATATAATAAGTGGGCTTGTAGGGTTCGTTAGGATTTAGTAGTTATGGACAATTAATTAAAAGTTACCCTTTTTATCCATTAATAGATTTATAACTAGAACGACGGTGATGCGTGTAGATTAGGGTTTCTGGAGGGAAAAGGAATCCCACTCGTAACCCTTATCTTGACACGGAACTCCGTTCATATCTAGCCTTTACCAAAACAATCATTAATCTAATCTCTAATCGCGGTCGGAACTAGCAAAGAATTGCTAGCGCACCCGATTAGGATGTTAATGATTCTTTTGATAAACTTCCTAAACTTTATAGGACTTAAAAAGGGTTTAATTATTTTCATCGCCCATTAGCCTACCCTAATCCTACGAACCCTAACAAGCGGAGAATTACTCGCGCATGTTGGGAGAAGAAGATGAAAAGAAACAGAGGGAGAACATAATGTAAAAACAATTAAATAAAAAAAACTACCTTTATTAATCAACTCCTTCAAACTACACTTTTAATCCATAGAAAATGATTACAAAACTTGATTTGCTTCTCGATCTTTCCTAAGGAGGTAGTCGAACAGTCGATGATCAGCCTGGATGCGTGAGCATCGGGAGCTTCGTGATCTCTTCGGCTTGATGATTTTTCCAAGAGGCTCTCGGTGCCTTTTTATAGTGCAAAGCCAGAATCTTATTGTTGAAAACTTGGTAAAATATAGCTTGGATTCACACCAGAAAATCTTGCCTTCCAATTCCACAAATGTGCGGCGGATCCGCGGCCCAAGGGTGGGTTTGGCCGCGGATCCGCGCTCAATGGATGAGATCTTTTGATCAATTTTCTTTGGCTCTCTGATTTTGACATTTGGCAATCCTAGGCATCTTTAGAATTCAGAAATCTTCTCTCGGTTGCTTCCAGACTTGGTCTCTAAGTTTTGCTTCTTAATTTGGCAAGTTTTCTTCAACAAATTGATTTGTTTGTTAAATCCTACATAACAACTTGGAAATATTCTGCACAACAACTCAAATAAGATTTTAGTAGACTTTGTTCTACTAGGATTAGATCAATAATATTATTTGCATACATTTTCCTACCAAATGATAATTAACATATATTAACATATGGAAAATAATGTTTTTACACATAAACCCTCATATGTATAATATATTATAATATAGTCCTTTTTTAATATGAAAATGGTAGGAAAAATGTAATACAAGTGTGCAGTTTTATCAACTGAACAATGTTGCGTCTGCATCCAATTGGAGGGAGGAAGAAACGTCGTTGGTGATCTCTAGGTTATCTGTGAACCGTCGAAATTTGGAACTAGGGGACTTTATCGTGGCTCTGTTTGTTGATGTTGCGTCTGCATCCGATTGGAGGGAGGAAGAACACCGGTGTTGATCTCTAAGTTGTCGATGTTGACGTCAAGACCGTGAAGCCAGGGATCTTCCTTCACTTCGTTTGTTGACATTATGTCTGCAATATTGCGACGAATGTCGAGATTGTTTTTAAGTTGTTTATGAACCGTCGAGATTTGGCTTCGCTTCGACGAAGCCTGGTGGGACGATATGGTTCCCTTCTTGTTTGTGCCCATGGATTGTATACAGGGGTCAATGTGACCTCACCTGCAGGGCAAAAGGTTTCATTCTTTCATTTTTTTAAATTCTTTCCATGATGCTCTATAATTTCAGCTTTTTACATCGCGAAAATCGCGATTGCCCAATCATTTCGGATATTTTTCGTGGTGCCCAATCATTTCGGCTATTTGTTTTATTTACTCGCTGCTTTTTATTGCGAGTTGCCCAATCATTTCGGCTGTTTTTGTATGCATACATTTTTACTTACTGATTTCGTTGCAAGTTGCCCCATCATTTCGGCTATTTCATATGTATTTTTGGCTCGCTGATTTTTTTATCGCGAGTGTGGAACTTGGAATCTGGTACCAATCTCAGCATCAGCATTGCTGCGACTAGAATATTGCCAGGAGCGAATCATCATTTGCCATGAAAGGACTTGGAATTTGATACCGATTTAGGCATCAGTATCGCTACAACTGGGATATTGCCAAGAGCGAATCATCATTTGTCTCTGTCGATGTCGAACAAAGGTGGCTTAGCAAACAGGGTTAGGATCCCGTCGACTAAGGCTTTTGACTTCATGAGCCGTAAGGGTCTCATAAAGGTGTTTCTCCCTACGAGTCGTGAGGATCACGTAGGTACGTTTTCTCCTTAGGAATCATAAGGATTCCTAAGTGTGTGTTCTCTTATAAGTCGTAAGGATCTTACAAAAGTGTTTTCTCCTTGCAAGTCGAGAGGACCTACAAGTGTTTGTTCACCGTGTGAGCATATCCCTAGTCGCCGGTGGGACTCTGTTAGGGAAATGTTCATTCGTGCCCATGGATTGTATACAAGGGTCAATATTGAACCGCTTGTAGGGCAAAATCGAGGGGTATGACTGCTTAAGAACGGGTTCAGATCCCTGTAGTTTAAGGCTTTTGAATCTTATAAACCGTGAGGGTCTCATAAGAGGGTTCTCCTTACGAGTCATGAGGATCTCGCAAGTGTAATTTCTCCTTAGGAATCATGGGGATCCCTAAGTGTGTTTCTCCTTTGTGAGCCATAAGGATCTCATGCAGGTGGTTTCTCCTTACAGGGTCGGGAGGACCTTGCAAGTGTCTTTTAACGAGATTGCGCCCTTTCGGGTTTTCACAAAACTCGCCGGTAGCCCCGCTGTTTTTACTCACGGAGCCCTTTCGGGTTTTCATCCTTGCCCATTTCGCTTATGGACGTACCTTTTTTTTACCACGTCAGCCTGGAGATGCCGCGGGTTTGTAGTAGTTTAAAGACGTTTCGGTGATAGGTCCAAGATTTTTCGGGCAACGTACGATTACGCAGCTAGATTTTCTCTCAAATCTTCGCATCTTTTGTGTCAGAGGTAGATTCCTTAAAGAGAGGGCTGAGGGCGATTTCTTCGTCAGAGTCGCTTCCAAAGGTAACAACTTGCGATCCCTTGGTGTCGACTATGTGACTATTGCCAGCGGCTCTTTTGCACTCCTTTGTCATGCTTTTCTATTCCCGACGAGCATTGCGCTTCACTCGTTGAACGTGTTGTCGGTGGGCAACATATCCCAGCCACCAGTTTTTAAAGGCTATGCACTCCTTGGTAGGGTGTGTAATCCTCTGATGGTACAAGCAGAAGTTAGGATGTATGTCCGCTTCATCAAGATGTATACCGCCAGGAGAATTTCCTCTAAAAGAGGGCAACTTCATTCCTATTGACAGGGCCCTAGCAAATCGTTTCCTTACTTTAAGCTTGCTTTTGCTGGCGATAGGGATGCTTCGATCCGGTTGGGGTGCCTCGACCTTTTCATCCAGTCGTCGGCGTTTGGCTTTTTCGAATATAGCCAGTCCGCGCTCTCAATTGGCTTTGCTTTTCTAACAGGCTTCGTTCAGTAGCAAGTCGATCATCTCGTCAGATGGTTCTAAGGGTTTTGGCTTTGATCCTGTCCCCACCTCTTTTATGCTGTCTTCTATCGCCGAGTGAGCTTCTTCGTTAGTTAACACCGAATGAGAGATCATGTGGCAACTTGCCACAAAGTCCTCAGATTCTTCTGACGAGTCATCCCCGTCGTTATTGTCGTTATCTCCGTTCTCAAGGATATAGTTGAGGAATTCTTGGAGTGTGACCGGGGTTCGCGCCTTCTGGTTATATTCCTCCAGCGCGTCAATATGCTTTTGCATATCCGTCCGCTTGTCATCAAACTGCGCAGGCTTTTTGGTCTTCTTCTTTTTCTTCGAAGACTTTGACGGCTGGGCCTGAATGTTTTGTCCACCATCACTATTAACTCCCAATGTTGGGCGTGGTTTTAGCATCCCCTCGATAATCTCCGGTTCTTGCGGACTTTTCCACCTGATCGCCGGACATGTTTGAAGATCTTTCAGCATTTTTTTAGTTTTTGCCGAAAGAACAACTTCCCATGGAGCTTCCTCTATGAATGAGCACGATGCCCCCGGCATGTCCATCTTTTTCGGAGCATGTGGTTGTAGTGGGTTCACCTTCCAATTTTCAGACAACGCGAATTTGCCTTGCTGGTATTGGTCTTCAACCCAATTTTTGAAGACGTAGCAATCTTCGATTGGGTTACCTAGTACTCTATGGTAGGGACAATAGTTAGGATGGTTGACGTCACCCGGTTGCGGTGGGTGTCTCAGATCCGGCAGGGTGATAAGCCCGTTGCGCATTACCAATTCGAACAGTCTCCTTATTTTATCCTTAGGAAACGAGTAAGGACGTCTCAATTTCTCATCGAGGGATTGCCGCTTGTTACTTTGGCGAACAACCGGTCTGGGGCCACTCGTTTGTTGTTGAGCATTAGCGACGAAGGTTGCTTTCCCTTTCTCCTTCTCATTCCGAGGATCCACCATTGAGGAGACGGTCTATGGCCCATTTGGTCCATTTGGGCCAGCTTGTCGATCAAGGCCTGGAAAGTGATCGGCTTAAAGAACATCATGAATTGGGAGATGGCTGCTTGAGGGTCAAGGGTCCCCACGAACATGCCCACGGCAGAAGCCTCCTCTATGCGCTGTTCTCACTTTGACCATAGGTTCCGCTACCGAATGGCGTACTGCACCCATATTTCGCCTGGCTTTATTCTGGCATTAATTAATGCTGTGATTGGGGTGCGTTCGCTAGCGCTTGCGAAACGCTGGGTGAACAGTAATTCCATCTCTGTAAAAGTTTTGACGGAGTCGTTGGGAAGCTCTGAGTACCATTCGAACACCGTCTCTGCCAAGATGCCGACGAATTGGCAAAGCAATAGCTTATCATCCCCTCCAGTGTTGCCGCAGAGAGCCCTAAACTGAGCGACATGTTGATGGGGATTTCCCGTCCCCTTGTACACATGGAATTTAGGAATTGTGTATCCTAGTGGGTACTTTATTTGATCGTACCAACCTGGATAGGGCCGTCCAGTTCTGACGAGTTGGTCGTTCGCTTCATTCGCTTGATGAGCTCGTATTTGTTGAGCTATATAATCATCGAGCATGGCTTTGGAGATGGTTTCCTCCTTGGCTGCTGAAGAACCGGCAGAGGATTTGATGTCTCTCCTCTATCATCTTCAATTATTACTGGAAGATCATCGGCTGGAGGGTCTGGTTGTATCATCATGCCCGCCATATCTTGGAATAGGAGGGCTATTTGTTTTATGTTGGTCGTTTGTTCCGCAACCTCTTTGTCCTTCTTCTCAAGCATTCTCCGAAGGAATTCAGCATCGGTTTCCTGCTCACGGCGTTGCTCCGAGGATGTCTACGGGCTTGCTTTCGGTCCCGTAAGTGCGGCCATGGATGTTAGCATTTCTTGGAGCTTTTGTTGTTGTTGCTCCTGACCTTAGTCACTGACCGCGTAAGCGGTCGATGACCTGTGGAGATACGGCTATCCTCTTTTTCGGATGCCATATAGACGGTATGCACCACTATGCCCCCAGACTTAGGGCGTTGAGGCTCAGTGTCCTTGACATTTGTTGTAGACACTGGGATTTTCTCCAGCTTTCTCCTTTTGTGAGCGGTCGAGATTTAGGGGGCCGTTGCAGTGGGCACCTAAGTAGTTGTCGCCTTTTGTAGATGGACAGGATGGTCCTCTTCTCGCTGAACTTTCACCTTTTTCTGTCGGCGGGAATAATCTTGATCAATTACCGAGTCTTGGACTTGACGCCAGACCTTATAGATTTTAGAGGACAACCATTGAGGGGGCTGTTCCGGATTCTCCTTTGAGGCATTCTCCATAGGTGGAGGAGATCTCTTTAGCACAGCAGTAGGAGAGTTCTTGCAGACCCTCCTGAGTGGTTCAAAGCTGTTCCCAGTTGGAACAGCAACATCAACTTCCACCGTTGGAGCCGGCGGAGTCAGTCCGGAAGGGGAATTGCCCCCAGCCTTCCTCACTCGGCGCCAGTGGCGATGTCGAGCATATCGAGCCATTGGGATTGTCTCAGCTGTAGGGGTGACTTCCTCATGTCCCCTGTGTTGGTCAGAAGTTGTCGTTGTCAGCCTATTGAAGACTGATGTCGCTGAGTGGGGATAACCAGTCTATCGAAGGCAGACTTCCGAGCAGGGGAAGCAGCCTTGACGATTTTGCCTGGAACAGGAGCTGAAACAGTTAGTCTTGTGAAGACCGACCCTTTGGCAGGAGAAGCCGCCTTGACGACTTCATGAGCAGGAATGGTTATCCGCTTAGGGATAACTCTTTCTGGTATCGCGGGCTTCTTCATGGGCCCAAATGAGCTTTGGCCCAATCTGCTGAAAACTGAGCATTAGATTTGGATGACCTGATGAGAGGGGCCGCAGTAGTTGTGAGTCGATCAAAGACCGACTTTTTTTAGACTTCTTGCGACAGCAGTAGGGCATTGAAGCTCATGGGTAGGATCATGGTCCCAAAGAACAGCCCAGTGGTGGCCTGAGTTACTTGTTCCACTGGCATTTTGAACAGGGAAGCCGCTTGGGACCCGTAAGTTACTCCTCCAGATGAGGCGGAATGGGAGTTGCAGTTGCGGCTGGAGCAGTCAGAGGCCATTGATGTTCTGTTTTCTGCATGGAGTAAGACACCAAATCTTAGTATCTCGAATCCAGGGCAACCATGTCAAACCGCGACTTGTTCGCGAAACACAACACACGAAGTGTGGAGTGAAAAGAGGAAGAGGTCCCACACGGCGTGCCAGAATATGTTCTCCTCCGAAACATAGAGATGTGGCCGCGTAGGTCCGCCTTGCTTGAATTTGGGGGCAGATGCTAATTGGTGCTATCCGTTCACCTCTCCGAAGATGCCAAGTTGATTTATGGCACCGTATATCGAAGGTTTAAACGGATGCGGCCGATGTAGTAGACTTCGTCGGATTCCCCCTCATTTGAGGGGTTTTTGATTGTGGGACGCTCTTCCCTGCAAGCACAAGCCCCTGCAGTTAATTACGCTACCGCATCGCGATAACCACTTTCTCCTTCTCCAGACGGTCACTTCGTGTCGTGGGTATTTGTTTTGTTTTTGGTTGCCCGTGGATTGTATACGGAGACTAATTTATGTTGTCGACGTAGGGCGTGGAATAGTCTAAATCCGTATATTCTTAGATTTAGGTTTGGGGTTGGGTTTAAGGATGCGTTAGTCTCATTTGAGACTAAGATCAACTTAAACCTTTGTTAAGGATATGTTAGTCTAATTTTAGACTAAGATCAACTTAACAGTTTTTCAAGGATACGTTAGTCTAATTTTAGACTAAGAACTACTTAACAGGATCATTTAGATCCAATAAAAGAGCATTTGAACTTTATTGTTTTAGTTTAGGGACTTTGCGATCGAAGGTTAAGAACATCATAGTCCATGGGCTTAAAGACCCCACGGTCCGAGGTTAAGGACATCATAGTTCAAGGGTTTAAAGGACCCCACAGTCCGAGGTTAAGAAAATCATAGTCCATGGGTTTAAAGGACCCCACAGTCCGAGGCAGTTTGGAGACATCATAGTCTATAAAGTTTAAGGACATCATTGTCCATGAGTTTAAGGACCCTACAGTCCATGGAATGATTGGTTATCGGGACCCGTCACCTCTCTGAATACGTTGAAGGATTACAACGATGAATATCAAAGGAGTGAAGAGATGTACCCTTGAACTAAAGTTGATTGGGAAATCTGTAGTCCAATTTGGGACTAAGATCAATTAATTAGATTATGATCACATTGACTTAGTTAAATCTGAATTGAGGACTTATGGCCAACTTAGGCTAAGTCCAATTAAGTTTGAAATGTTGGACCTTTGTTTAGACAGTTGAACATTTGTCCGGGCTCAGCCCCCCATTATTTAGCAATGCTAAACAGGGGTTTAGGGTTCTGACAATATTTTTTCTTTGGCTGAGCACTAACCATTCATTATAGCTCTGGACTTTATTTGCATATCATATGAACTGATCAATTTTGAGGTTCAGTTGAAGGGGAGACTTGCCTCTAGAAAACTTAGCCAATTTGGGCTACGATTGGTTTTGAACTAGTGTTAAACACTAGAGGATATCTGGCGGTCACGTGTTCCCACATGATGCATTTAAAATAGTGTTAAACACTAGGGATGAAATGCTTAAAATAGTGTTAAACACTAGAAAAATGAGGCGCTCACGTGTGGACACGTAAGGCGCCCTAGGATTGGGCCAAGATCCTTTTATTTTATTCTCAAAATAAGTGTTAAACACTTAAGTCTTCACGGCCATCACGTGTGGGCACGTGATGGGTATCCATGCACTAGATATAAAAGGGATTTGCTAGGGGTCACGTGGGGACACATGAAGGAGCCCATGCATTGGATTTTAATCCTTCAGTTCTTTCCAACTTCTCTTTTTTAAAGAGGTGTTTGTCAGGGTCACGTGGGAACACGTGAGGCATTGCCTCCAAGCTTGTTCTTTCTTATTTTGAGGAGTCTGTTTAAGGGTCATGTGGGGGCACGTGACCTAGTCTTGTTCATTCTTTTCTACTCATTGAGGATGAAGGTCACGTGTTACCACGTGACCAAGTTGGGTACTGATCACTTTACATGCATGGAGAGTTAAATCCTTTGTTTAAGAATTAAATTCTTATATAGGGTTAGACCCTAATTTTATCCTATGTATATAGAAGAATTAAATTTTTTAAACCCAACTCTCCTTCTAAGTTTTAGATCTGCATGGCAGAATCTCCCCGATGAGAATTAAATTCTCAACTTATGGGGAGATCTGCTTCTGCAGATGTTCAACCATGAAGAAGAACTAAGTTCTTGTTTTAAGGGTTAAACCCTGTTTCTGTTGGAGGAATTAAATTCCTAAGTATTTGGAGAAATTAAATTCCCTAAACTCAATTCTCCCTCTAAGTTTTAGATCTGCATGGTAGAATCTCCCCGATGAGAATTAAATTCTCAACTTATGGGGAGATCTGCTTCTGCAGATCTTCAACCAAAGGAAAAACTAAGTTCTTATTCAGAAGAGTTAAACTCTTAATTTGAGAATTAAATTCTCTTTTTGTTTTATGGAGCTCAGATCTCTTTCCCTTTCTCACCTAGGGTTTCTTTCTCTTCTGAGAAAATCTTCCTTTCTCTCTAGAGAATTAAATTCTCTTCTTTTCTCTCTGTTGTTGTATCCTCTTTTTTTTTCTCTTCTCTTCTTGACTCCTATTTATAAGAGAAAAAAAGAATCATTTTATTTAGTGAATCTTTCATTGAAAGATTTTAATTGATTTTATAACCAACATGATCTTTTAGATCACTCAGTGAATTTTAATCACCATTGAATTTTTAATCCAAAAGATATTTTGTCTGTTATTCCTGGCAAATTTCAGGGAAATCTTTCCTTGTATAGAATCTTTCTATAAATTGGTGATTTTTAATCACCATTGGATTTTTAATCCAACGGTGCTCCACTTTACAGAGCGTAATCTTTTTGTTTGGAAAGATCTAGGGAAATATTAGGGATTTTGATTTCCCTTAATTAGAATTTAATTCTATTAGTTTAGAAGGTTTAAGAGTCTATCACATGTTAGCACGTGACCTCACTGATTAAGCAATTAATTATAATTTAATTCTATTGGTTTAGAGGGCTCAGGAACCCATCACGTGTTGGAATGTGACCCCGCTGATTAATTATTTAATTATAATTTAATTCTGTTGTTTCAGAGGGTTTAAGAGCATATCACGTGTTGGCACGTGAGCCCAGTGATTAATTATTTTCAATTATTTATTTTATTCAGTGCCTACAGGCTATGCCTGTAAATGGTCACGTGTCTGCACGTGATGCCCGGTCACGTGTGGGCACGTGATGCCCGGTCACGTGTGGGCACGTGATGACTCATAACTTTTGATCCCGGATGAATTATAAGGCCCATAATATATCAAATCGAAGGCTTTTTCGAGACTCTTTCGATACCATCAGAATTTAGCTGTTTCACAATCGAGAGTTTGTCAAAATACAACCCGGAAAATACCGGTTCGCATTTTCTTAAACGTATCGCTACCATTTAATACATTGGGCTCTTTTGCGCAGAAAATTTTTTTGGCGGGAACACTCTCCTCTTCCCATCGGCTCCATTTAGCTCCGGATGATCTTTCTGTCTGTACTTACCGATATACCCCCTCATCCGGCGGAGATGACTTCGGTGATCCTTGACGCGGCGGAGGACAAGCTCGAGTGCATTCACGAGGCTTGTCTAATCACTCATGCTCTGAAGGATCATTCAGTTCATATACTGAGTCAAATAAGGACCCGATGGGCCGTCATGTCCACTTTCGCTGATGAGCATGGCGCCAACCGATGGGGAGCGACTCCTCGTGAAAACCGTCATTTTGGTGTGCTGGAGAAGGCGGAGAGGGAGCTGGAAAATTTTGTGTTTTGCTTTATTAACCCTTGTATTTCCGATCCCTTGTTTGGTGATCTCTTTCGTTTAGAGTAATATCAATGTATTTTCTCTTATCATTAATCTTTGAATGTTCTCTGTTGGCTTTTTCTGTTTGATGTGTATTCGTACATGCATCCCACCTGTGCACACGAGCTTCATACTTGACCCCTGGGAATTTTCTTTAAGTACGAACACAAAAACTTTCCTTGTTGCCAGAAAGAGAAAATAGCTTGTGCGTGTTTTGGATCGAGGATTGGCGTCGAGTGGAGGTCTGTTTACATGATCTCAAGTGCACACGCCTTATCTCAGAGGTTGTGGCTGCAAAGACGAGCTTGCGGGGGCTGATTGAACGATGCGCCGCAAATCTACAATCATGTGAGAAGAGGCTCAATCGAAAGTTTTCAGAAAAGGAGCTAGCTTCCAATGCGCTGGGGAACTTCAGGCTGAACTTACGGCCAAGACCACTCGAGTGTACGAACTTTGGCGGGTGCTTCAAGAAGCTATCAGGGAGGTGGTAGCAATTGATAACGCCGTCATTTTTACTCATGAAATGGTCGAAGATCACCAAGTTACCGAAAAGGAGCTTAAAAGTCAGCTCACCTCGTACCAGGCCCAACAGTCTCTAGCGGAGGCCCGTCTTATTGCAATAACAAAATATGAAGCCGAGGCCCAGCGGAAAAAGGATGAACTGACGAATTTGTTACATCGTCCGCCATCTTGAAGAACTGTATATTTTTCTTTTTATTCTTCTTTTGTACGTACTCCTAAATGAGAGTATTTTTTTATTCTTTCAAAAATTGTACTTTGTATTCATTTTGATTCATGAATAAAAGACATATTTTGCTTCATGGTGGTGTGTCCCTTTTAGTAAATGCATTTTGTGGATAATCTATTTTGATCTCCTTGTAGGACAGTGATGGCTTAGGATTCAGGTCTAGATCTGCCTCCTAAGGCTTTCCAACTTTATGAGCCGTGAGGGTCTCATAAAGGTATTTCTCCTTACGAGTCGTGAGGATCTCATAAGTGTATTTTATCCTTGTGAATTATAAGGATTCCTAAGTGCGTTTTCTCTTGAGAGCCGTAAGAATCTCACAAGAGAATTTTCTCCTTACAAGTCAAGAGGACCCGTAAGTGATTGATGAGTTGATTTGCTCCCGAATCAAAGAATTGCTTTGACGGGGAAGTCGAGGGTTGACTTTATCCGCATTTCACAGAGTCAGGGGTTGACCTTATCCGCATTTCACGGGATCAGGAGGTTGACTTTATCCGCATTTCACGGGGTCAGGATTTGCTCTGGACGCTTCTCACGGGGTCAGGATTGACGTTAGCCATGTTCTACGGGACCAGGATTTGCTTTCTTGGTTGTCTGTGAACCGTCAAGATTTGGAACAGGGACTTTGCTATGTCTCCAAGGTTGATTGTCGCGTCTGAATCCTGCTAGAATGAGGAGGAACGCTGTTGGTGATCTCTAGGCTGTAGATGCGGCCGTCGAGACTTGGAACTAGGGACTCTGCCATGGCTCCTTTTTGCTAACGTCGTATATCCCTGCAGAGACACTAATTTCTCTGCGGGTTGACGCGAATCGAGATGCTCTCGTCAAGGACGCTGATTTTCCTGAATCGAGGTCTTTGCTAAGGACACTGATTTCCCTGGAGTTAAGACGAATCGAGGTATTCCTGCAAAGACACTGATTTTTCTGCGGGTCGACGCGAATTGAGATGTTCTCGTCATGGACGCTGATTTCCCTGAATCAAGGTTTTTGCTAAGTACACTGATTTCTTTGCGGTTCGACGCGAATCGAGATGCTCTCGTCAAGGACGCTGATTTCCCTGAATCGAGGTTTTTGCTAAGGACACTGATTTCCTCAGAGTTGAGACGAATCAAGGTATTTCTGCAAAGACACTGATTTCTCTGCGGGTCGACGCGCATCGAGATGCTCTCGTCAAGGACGTTGATTTTCCTGAATCGAGGTTTTTGCTAAGGACACTGATTTCCCTGGAGTTGAGACGAATCGAGAGATTCCTGCAAAGACACCGATTTCCTTGCGGGTCGACGCGAATCAAGATGTTCTCGTCAAGGATGTTGATTTCCCTGAATCGAGGTTTTGCCAAGGACACTGATTTCCTCAGAGTTGAGACGAATCGAGAGATTCCTGCAAAGACGCTGATTTCCTTGCGGTTTGACACGAATCGAGAGGTTCTCGTTAAGGACGCTGATTTCTCTGAATCGAGATATTTGTCAAGGACACTGATTTCCCTGGGGGTCATTTGTTGACGTTGCGTCTGCATCCGATCTGAGGGAGGAAGAACGCCGGTGTTGATCTCTAAGTTGTCAATGTTGACGTCGAGACCGTGAAGCTAGGGATCTTCCCTCACTTTGTTTGTTGACATTGTGTCTACAATATTGCGACGCACGTTGAGGTTTAGAACTAGGGGACTTTGCCATGGCTCCATTTGTTGATGTCGTGCCTGTATCCTACTGGAAGGAAGAAGAAGGCTGTTGTTGTTCTCTCAAGATGCAGATGTTGCAATCGAGACTTGGCCCTCTTTCTGATGGAGCCTGGTGGGATGATATGGTTCCCTCTTTGTTTGCGCCCCTGGATTGTATACAGGGATCGATGTGATCTCACCTGTAGGGCAAAAGTTTCATTTCATATGTATATTTTTTGTTTTCTTTCCGCGATGATCTATCATTTCAGCTTTTCGTATCGCGAAAGTCGCGATTGCCCAATCATTTCGGCTATTTTTCGCGGTGCCCAATCATTTCGGCTTTTTTTCTTTTTACTCGCTGCTTTTTATTGCGAATTGCCCAACCATTTCGGCTATTTTGTATGCATATATTTTTACTTGCTGATTTTGTTGCAAGTTGCCCCATCATTTTGGCTATTTCATATGCATTTGTGGCTTGCTGACTTTTCGCTGCGAGTTTAGGATTTGATACAGATTTAGGTATCGGCATCGCTACAACTGGGATATAGCCAGGAGTGAATCATCATTTGCCTCTGTCGATGTCGAACAAAGGTGGCTTAACAAACATGGTTAGGATCCTATTGACTAAGGATTTTTGACTTTACGAGCCTTAAGGGTCTCATAAAGATATTTCTCCCTACGAGTCGTGAGGATCTCGTAGATGTGTTTTCTCCTTAGGAATTATGAGGATTCCTGAGTGTGTGCTCTCTTATAAGTCGCAAGGATCTTACAAGAGTGTTTTCTCCTTATAAGTCGAGAGGACTTACAAGTGTCGTTCGCCATATGAAGATATCCCTCGTCAGTGGTGGGACTCTGTTGGGAAACATTTATTTATGCCCGTAGATTGTATACAAGGGTCAATATTGAACCGCTTGTAGGGAAAAAATTAGGGTGTGATGGCTTAAGAACGGGTTCAGATCCCTGTAGCTTAAGGCTTTTGAATCCTATGAACCGTGAGGGTCTCAAAGGGGAATTCTCCTTACGAGTCGTGAGGATCTCGTAAGTGTAATTTCTCCTTAGGAATCATGGGGATCCCTAAGTGTGTTGCTCCCTTGTGAGTCGTAAGGATCTCACGCAGGTATTTTCTCCTTACAAGGTCGAGGGGACCTTACAAGTGTCTTTTAATGAGATTGCGCCCTTTCGGGTATTCACAAACTCGCTGGTAGTCCTGCTGTTTTTACTCATGGAGCCCTTTCGGGTTTTCATCAGTGCCCATCTCGCTTGTGGACGTATCTTTTTTTTTACCACGTCAGCCTGAAGATGCCGCGGGTTGGTAGTAGTTTAACGACGTTTCGGTCATCAGCCAGTTTTAGGATATAGTGGTCCATCGTTAGTCTAAAGACGTTTCAGTCCGTTAGCCGGCTACTACTTATAGAGTTTGGGCTTAGGAAGATAGCGAGCGGACATAGTCGGCGTCATCTATCGTTGACCTAAGCCGTGACTCGTTAAGCGCAATATTTTTTCAGGAAGCGACCGTTTATTGGTCTGAAAGCTCTTTCACCATGCATGTCCATGAGTAGTGTCACGCCCCGCTTCCCAAAGTACGCTAAAGTGGGCATGTGACATAGCCAACCATGCTACCTGTGGATAGGAAAAATCCCTCCACAGTCATATTACGGCTGTGGAGATATCAAGAACAGGAAAGTAAACTAACTACCTAGTACATGTCCATAAGCCAGAGTAAAAGAATCAAGAGATAACAATATGCGAAAGCCAAAAGATACAATAAATGAAATACCTAGAGTGAAACTACGTACCGACAGGAACCTCACCGCTCGTCTAACAGCGGAAAAACTCCTAATCAGTCTGCAGCAAGGTAGAAGAATCTGGGCCATGCAAAACCCAGACGTCAGCGCGTCAAGTCATCAAGTAATAACATAGTAAACAGGCAATGCGAATATAAACATGAATAAAGCAAGGGTAACAATAATATAAATCAGAGCAGTACAGGGTAGTGTGTAGTGGGTAAACTGGATTGTTCTATCAGGTTCTATGTTCTAAAGTCTTTGAAACCAAATTGATGAATCATCGATGTAACTCAATAGTATCCCGTACATACCCGGGACCACGGCCATAATATTCTCGGCTGCAGCCGAGACATGCCGCTAGGCACAAAACAGGAATGTGTACACTCGATAGTATCCCGTACATACCCGAGACCACGGCCGCAATATTCTCGGTTAAAACCGAGACATACTGCTAGGCACAAAACAGGAATGGGTACACTCAATACAGGTAGTGAACTGTCGAGTTACAAGTCAGATTTCACCTTTGATTCCCAAACCCCCTAGTTATATGTGTATGTCAAGTCAGGTATCCAGTAATCAAGAAACTAATGCCAACACAGGATCAGGTAAACAGGTTGGTCTGGATAGACAACAGGAACGGTCCATGAGGACTACATGTTATGTTTGTTGGCATTAGACACAAGATCAGGTAACAGGTAAAGCCATGGTACATCAGGTCAAGCCAGGTAATGTATAAATGTGTCATGTCATGTCAAGAGTGTACGGTACCATGTCATGTCAAGTAGGAAGTGTAACAGGTCATGTCAGGAAGCACAAGATGTCATGTGGGTGCTCATAATCAAACTAACATAAGCATGAGTATAAATAAACAAGCATGAGTACTATCAGAACAATAAACTGGAATATGTAATTATGATATGCAAATAGATATAATTTCAAAGATATGGATGCACAGTTATCGATTAGGGTTACATTTATAGTTCCAATATTAATTAGGATGCAATTTATTAAACATGGAGTGTTAATATCACATTATTATGTAGTAATGTGATCTATGGATGCAATTATATGTATCTTAAATGCGATGGATGCAAACGGGTATCCGAAAAGTTATAAAACTATAAAATGGTAATGTGGGATGTACAACTAAGCAATATGTGATATAAATATTGATATAATAATATTAATATGGATAGCATATTCAAAGCAATTAATAACTATAAAAGTGGTATTGATTAACCAGCACAAGAAAGTTCCGTTCAGAAATTCAGCGTCACCATAATTTGTAAAATAGCTTAAAAATAACAAATGTTCTCCAAAAGGGACGTGTCTTATACCAAAACAAAGATAATTCAATAAGGTTTTCAGTTTCGTAAGTATAAGCATCTCAGGTTGTCCCTACAAAATGTTATGAACATTCGAAATTGAAAGTTTGCTGCTGGAATTTCCCTGGACAGCAGTTTGGAGACATTTTCATTTGCATTTTACGTTATCTAAACAATTTATTTTGCAAGTAAATATTTCATAGAGTTATAGTATTCTGATTTATCTTCGTAACGAACTAAAGAATGTATACTAATGATTTTTCTATGATTTATAATGAATTTTATAAGGTAAGATGTACAATAAATTTCAGATTTGTCATATCCGATTTTTCAAGGACGTTTCATGTGTAAACTATAAGATTTTCAAATGTATAACATTATAAAATGAAGATTATAAACTAATTAAAGATAATAATAAGAAATATTACGACGATATATATTTTAATTGATATGGATGCAGTATAATGTAATCTAGTATGTCACAAGATAAGTTTTCATGATCTAGATTTAATATGATATAAATGGATGCAAACGGAACATCGAAACGTTATAAAATTAAACATGGGGCACTAGATTTAAACTATAGGTATGGTATTTATTTAAATAGGTATAAAATGAATTATATAGCATGTAGCAAGATTAACTTGCCTCGATGGGTCGCGAATCGGGAAAACGGAACGTTAACCGTCGGCGGGGAAAACTCGCGACGGGCGTACGGTTCACGGAATGAACCTAAACGACGAACAAAGGAACCACACGGGTCGGGGTACCTCGCTGGAACGTCGTGAAGCGTCACCGGCACGACGGAATTCCGGCAACAAAAGAACAGTTAAAAAAAATGAGAAACGAGACATTAAGAAAGAAGAGAAAGAATGATAAAGAGAAGTACGAGAGAATATATGAGAGAGAGAGAGAAAAAGTGGAGAGAGAGAGAGTGGAGAGATAGAGAGAGCGAGAGAGAGAGAGGTGGGGCCCACGGGGTTAAAGGGGAGGTTGCGATTGGCTGAGAGAATAAATTGAGAAGGATATAAAAGATTGTAAAAATATTATATGGTTAACTAAATTATATATGATAGTTTAAATATATTAAAATCTGGGATTTTGGCGCAATGTAAAACATTTCCAAATCGCGCCCGGGTCGGGTCCATAAATTTGAAATTGAAATAATAGAATTTTAGGCGGGATCCAAAATTTAAAATGAAGTGTTTTATTATCAAAAAGCATACCCCCAAAACGGACACACGTACGTGCACATAGCCGTCCAAACTCACCCGTTTCACTGAACGGGACGAGAACACGATGCACAGACGCTACAACAGGGTTATGGGTGTCAAGCAGGCCAAGATGAATATTTTTAATTTTATTTTAGATGCCAAAAATTGTTATATGCAGAAATTAATTTCCGGGTAGAATTTACAATAATTAACCATCGAGCAAGATAAATGAAATAAGTGCCACACTACGTTCGAACGGTAACTGAAATTAGTAGCATTGGGCTCGGGTGTTACATTATACCCAACTACAAAAAGAATTTCGTCCTCGAAATTCCAAGAATACAAAGATAGATAACTACAAGAAAAGATGAGGAAACTTCTGCTGGATTTTATCTTCTCGTTCCTAAGTGGACTCTCCATGCGAGCGATTACCCCAAGAAACAAGCACAAGAGGGATCACCTTGTTCTTAAGAACCTTTTCCCTTCGATCCATGATTTCAATCGGTCGCTCCTCAAAAGTCAAGTCTTCTCGTATTGTTAGCTCCGAATGATCCAATACGTGCTTTTCATCTCGAACATACCTTCGTAGTTGAGATACGTGAAACACATCGTGCACATTCACCAAGGACTGCGGTAACGCCAAACGATACGCTACCTCACCAACACGCTCCAAGATCTCAAAGGGTCCAACGAATCGAGGACTAAACTTTCCTCGACTTCCAAAACGAATCACCCCTCTAGTCGGTGATATCTTCAAGAACACCAAATCACCCACGACGAACTCTAGGGGTCTTCTTGACGTGTCTGCCCAACTCTTCTGTTGGTCTTGTGCTGCCTTCATATGATTTATGATAGTGTTAACCTTCTCAACTGTCTGCACAACCAAATCTGGTCCCAATAATCTTCGTTCACCGACTTCATCCCAACAAACAAGTGAACGACATTTACGACCATACAAAGCTTCAAATGGAGCCATCTGGATAGTTGCCTGAAAACTGTTGGTGTAAGAGAACTCCACCAAATGCAGATGATCCTCCCAAGAACCCTTGAAGTCCAACATGCATGCTCTCAACATGTCTTCAAGAGTTTGGATCGTTCTTTCCGACTGACCATCAGTTTGAGGATGATAAGCTGTGCTAAACTTCAATCGAGTCCCCAAACTTTCCTGTAAACTTCTCCAGAAGTGTGATAAGAACCGAGTGTCCCGATCGGATACAATGCTCACCGGTACTCCATGCAATCTTACAATATCTTGCATGTACTGCTCTGCCAAAGTCTCTGTTGATTGACCAACCCGGAAAGGAATGAAGTGAGCTGCCTTGGTCAACCGATCAACAATCACCCATACAGCATTGTTGCCCTTTGGACTCCGCGGTAAAGCCGTCATGAAATCCATGGTTATATGGTCCCACTTCCACTGAGGAATCGGAAGTGGTTGCAATAAACCAGCAACCCTTTGATGTTCAGCCTTAACTTACTGACACACCAAGCACTTAGCCACAAAGCGAGCAATCTCCCGTTTCATGCCTTCCCACCAGAAATGCTGTCGAATATCTCGGTACATCTTTGTGCCTCCTGGATGTACAGAATAAGCTGAACTGTGTGCCTCCTTCATAAGCTCTTCGCGAATGTCTCCCTTTGGCACACACAAACGGCTACCATACCTCAACGAACCATCTTCGGGGATTAATAAATCTGTTCGTAGTCCGTCTTCAACCTGTCCTCGAAACTTTTGCAGTCTAGGGTCCTGCGATTGTGCTGCTTTAATATTCTCGATCAACGATGACTGTACTTGCAGTTGCATCAACTGTCCCGAAGAATACGGTAGCACGACCTCCAAGTCAAATTTTCGAAAATCTTCAACAAGCTCCATCTGCGTAGTTAACACCTGAATTGCTGGTAACCGACTAAGAGCATCCGGCACGACATTAACCTTCCCCGGATGGTACTTAAGATCAAGATCGTAGTCAGCCATCAGCTCCAACCATCTACGCTGCCTCATATTAAGCTCCTTCTGTGTGAACACATACTTCAAGCTCTTATGATCAGTAAAAACTTTGACCTTTTCGCCCAAAAGGTAGTGTCTCCAAATCTTCAAAGCGAAAATCACAGCCGCAAGTTCCAAGTCATGAGTTGGATAATTCTTCTCATAGGTCTTCAACTGTCTCGATGCGTATGCTACAACCTTCCCATGATGCATAAAAACACATCCCAATCCTTTCCCAGATGCGTCGCTGTGAATCACCAATCCTCCGGAATTGTCTAGCACGGTCAGAATAGGGGCGGTTATCAACTTCTGCTTTCACTCGGACCTGATGATATCCGGATCGCAAATCCAGCTTCGAGAATACCCTCGCGCCACTAAGCTGCTCGAAAAGTTCGCCAATGCGAGGGATCGGGTACTTGTTCTTAATAGTCACCCGGTTTAATTCTCGATAGTCGATGCACATCCTTCTTGTGCCATCTTTCTTCGTTACTAGAAGAACTGGAGCTCCCCAAGGCGAGTTACTGCTTCGAATCCAAACTTTTTCAAGCAATTCAGCAATCTGTTTCTTGACTTCTTCCAACTCTACTGGTGCCATTGGATAATACGCTTTGGATACTGGCGCTGCACCAGGAATAAGATCAATTGCGAACTCCACGTCTCGCTTCGGCGGTAAACCCGATATATCTTCAAGCACGTCCATAAAATCACGAACAACAGCTGGCTCTTCACTTTCATCACTTCCATTGATGCAAGAATATTATTTGTCGGCCTAGCCCTAAACTCGACTGGCCCGACAGAAAAACTCCCCTTCATCCCAGATAAACTCTGCTGCTCTCGGCTGCCGCAAGTACTTGTGAGAAAGTGGTCAAACCCAGGGAGACAATCTGCCTCTGGATGTCCACGTCCAGGCTGTGCATGAACCTCCGTGCCCTGTCTGCATCATTGGTAACTAAAGGTCCAGCAAAACTACTGAGTCTCGTCAATTCTACTGCATGCACATCTACGGGTGCTCCCTTCTGCTTTAGTCCGATGAACTTCTCTTCCATTTCCTCCCGTGCAGTCCGCGGGAAGAACTTCTCCAGGAAACTCTTCGAAAAATCCGCCCACTTGATCGGTTTGGGCAAACGGTTCTCTTCTACAAGCCACCATTCTCGGGCGTAATCCACTAACTGAATGCGTACCACATCAACTCTTTCTCATCTGGAATCTGTGCCGCAATAAGCAAATTCTCTGTGTCAACTAGCCACTGCTCTGTTGGCAACGGCTCCTCCAATTCAGTAAATGTATACGGACCCAAACGTCTGAAATCTGCTACTGTCCCTACTCGGTCAACTGGCTTAGCTCCAACATTGTTCACAGACTGCTGAACGATCTGCAAACCTTCCTGAAATGAGTCCGCTTGCTGCTGGATCAGCTCGGTCTATTTCTTTTGATTCTCCAGCATTCCCCTTATCACTCCAAGCATGGCGGGTTCGTCCACACGCCTTGGTACGTCTTCAAATTCTTACTGGCCATATTCCTGAACTCAAAACTCCCAGCATTAGCATGATGATAGATTCTGAATATAGATCAAGGCTAGAACTCTAAGATACTTAAATAGAGTGCCGCATTGTAACTATGCCGCGGTATCATAGCCACAATTACATAACTCCACCCAAGTCGCCTAAGTCCTAGAGATAACAAGGAGTCAGGTTTCGAGTCGATATGCAAAGGAAGTTTGCACATCGTAAAAGATGCGATCAGAAAGAAAAGAATGGTAAAACGGCAAGGTGGCAGGACATGTTTCCTAAATACGGGTATTCTGATTCGTGTATTGGGTATAATACCCAACTACAAAAGAATCAACCCGACTATCCTATGGCTCTGATACCAAAAGAACCATGTCACGCCCCGCTTCCCAAAGTACGCTAAAGTGGGCACGTGACATAGCCAACTATGCTACCTGTGGATAGGAAAATCCTTCCACAGTCACATTACGGCTGTGGAGATATCAAGAACAGGAAAGTAAACTAACTACCTAGTACATGTCCATAAGCCAAAGTAAAAGAATCAAGAGATAACAATATGCGGAAGCCAAAAGATACAATAAATGAAATACCTGGAGTGAAACTACGTACTGACAGGAACCTCACCGCTCGTCTAACAGCGGCAAAACTCCTAATCAGTCTGCAGCAAGGTAGAAGAATCTGGGCCATGCAAAACCCAGACGTCAGCGCGTCAAGTCATTAAGTAATAACATAGTAAACAGGAAATGCGAATATAAACATGAATAAAGCAAGGGTAACAATAATATAAATCAGAGCAGTACAGGGTAGTGTGTAGTGGGTAAACTGGATTGTTCTATCAGGTTCTCTGTTCTAAAGTCTTTGAAACCAAATTGATGAATCATCGATGTAACTCAATAGTATCCCGTATATACCCGGGACCACGGCCACAATATTCTCGGCTGCAGCCGAGACATGCCGCTAGGCACAAAACAGGAATGTGTACACTCGATAGTATCCCGTACATACCCGGGACCACGGCCACAATATTCTCGGTTGAAACCGAGATATGCCGCTAGGCACAAAACAGGAATGTGGACACTCAATACAGGTAGTGAACTGTCGAGTTACAAGTCAGATTTCACCTTTGATTTCTCCATACCCCCTAGTTATATGTGTATGTCAGGTCAGGTATCCAGTAATCAAGAAACTAATGCCAACACAGGATCAGGTAAACAGGTTTGTCTGGATAGACAACAGGAACGGTCTATAAGGACTACATATTATGTTTGTTGGCATTAGACACAAGATCAGGTAACAGGTAAAGCCATGGTACATCAGGTCAAGCCAGGTAATGTATAAATGTGTCATGTCATATCAAGAGTGTACGGTACCATGTCATGTCAAGTAGGAAGTGTAACAGGTCATGTCAGGAAGCACAAGATGTCATGTGGGTGCTCATAATCAAACTAACATAAGCATGTGTATAAATAAACAAGCATGAGTACTATCAGAACAATAAACTGGAACATGTAATTATGATATGCAAATAGATATAATTTCAAGGATATGGATACACAGTTATCGATTAGGGTTACATTTATTGTTCCAATAATAATTAGGATGCAATTTATTAAACATGGAGTGTTAATATCACATTATTATGTAGTAATGTGATCTATGAATGCAATTATATGTATCTTAAATGCGATGGATGCAAACGGGTATCCGAAAAGTTATAAAACTATAAAATGGTAATGTGGGATGTACAACTAAGCAATATGTGATATAAATATTGATATAATAATATTAATATAGATAGCATATTCAAAGCGATTAATAACTATAAAAGTGGTATTGATTAACCAGCACAAGAAAGTTCCGTTCAGAAATTCAGCGTCACCCTAATTTGTAAAATATCTTAAAAATAACAAATGTTCTCCAAAAGGGACGTGTCTTATACCAAAACAAAGATAATTCAATAAGGTTTTTATTTTCGTAAGTATAAGCATCTCAGGTTGTCCCTACAAAAAGTTATGAACATTCAAAATTGAAAGTTTGCTGCTGAAATTTCCCTGGACAGCAGTTTGGAGACATTTTCATTTGCATTTTACGTTATCTAAACAATTTATTTTGCAAGTAAATATTTTATAGAGTTATAGTATTCTGAGTTTCTTCGTAACGAACTAAAGAACGTATACTAATGATTTTTCTATGATTTATAATGAATTTTATAAGGTAAGATGTACAGTAAATTTCAGATTTGTCATATCCGATTTTTCAACGACGTTTCATGTGTAAACTATAAGATTTTCAAATGTATAACATTATAAAATGAAGATTATAAACTAATTAAAGATAATAATAAGAAATATTATGACGATATATATTTTAATTGATATGGATGCAGTATAATGTAATCTAGTATGTCACAAGATAAGTTTTCATGATCTAGATTTAATATGATATAAACGGATGCAAATGGAACATCGAAACGTTATAAAATTAAACATGGGGCACTAGATTTAAACTATAGGTATGGTATTTATTTAAATAGGTATAAAATGAATTATATAGCTTGTAGCAAGATTAACTTGCCTCGATGGGTCGCGAATCGGGAAAACGGAACGTTAACCGTCGGTGGGGAAAACTCGCGACGGGCGTACGGTTCACCGAATGAACCTAAACGACGAACAAAGGAACCACACGGGTCGGGGTACCTCGCTGGAACGTCGTGAAGCGTCACCGGCACGACGGAATTCCGGCAACAAAAGAACAGTTAAAAAAAATGAGAAACGAGACATGAAGCAAGAAGAGAAAGAATGATAAAGAGAAGTACGAGAGAATATATGAGAGAGAGAGAGAGAAAAAAGTGGAGAGAGAGAGAGTGGAGAGATAGAGAGAGAGCGAGAGAGAGAGAAGTGGGGCCCACGGGGTTAAAGGGGAGGTTGCGATTGGCTGAGAGAATAAATTGATAAGGATATAAAAGATTGTAAAAATATTATATGGTTAACTAAATTATATATGATGGTTTAAATATATTAAAATCTGGGATTTTGGCGCAAAGTAAAACATTTCCAAATCGCGCCTGAGTCGGGTCCAAAAATTTGAAATTGAAATAATAGAATTTTAGGCGGGATCCAAAATTTAAAATGAAGTGTTTTATTATCAAAAAGCATACCCCCAAAACGGACACACGTACGTGCACGTAGCCGTCCAAACTCGCCCGTTTCACTGAACGGGACGAGAACACGATGCACGGACGCTACAACAGGGTTATGGGTGTCAAGCAGGCCAAGATGAATATTTTTAATTTTATTTTAGATGCCAAAAATTGTTATATGCAGAAATTAATTTCCGGGTAGAATTTACAATAATTAACTATCAAGCAAGATAAATGAAATAAGTGCCACACTACGTTCGAACGGTAACTGAAATTAGTAGCATTGGGCTCGGGTGTTACAAGTAGATAGGCTCCACCCTGGTAAACTTTGTCTATGATATACGGGCCTTCATAGTTCGGCTCGAATTTCCCCTGCTTGGCATGATTGGGGATCATAGGTCTCTTGACCACTAGCACGAGTTTGCCTTGGTGGAACGTTCTCGGCCTAGTCAATCTCTCGTATGAGTGCGTCATCTTTGCTTTATAAGCCTCCAGGATTTGTTGCGCCATGAGCCGAGTTTCGTCTAGGGCATCAAGTTCCTCAAGCCGAAGGTGAGCATTTTCTTCATCTGTTAGCTCGTAGTGAACTGCCACTCGTAGAGAGGGTAACTCTATCTCGAGGGGGAGTACCGTTTCTGTGCCGAATACCAATGCATACGGCGTTGTGTTTGTGGCCGTTTTGAACGTAGTTCGATACGCCCAGAGAGCTTCGTGCAGTCTCTCGTGCCAGTCCTTCTTATTTCGAGACACCGTCTTTTTCATGATCTTTGTCAAGGTCATGTTGAAAGCCTCAGCTAGACCGTTAGCTCGGGGATTATAGACCGAAGAGTATCTCCAGTCTATGTTATGCTGTTGTGCGAAGCGGCTGATCTTGTGGCTTCTATAGGCTGGCCCGTTATCGGAGATAATCCGTCGCGGAGTGCCGAACCGATAAATGACGTGTGTTTTGAAGAAATGGAGGATATTCTCCGTCTTTACTTTTCTTAGTGGTACTGCTTCTGTCTACTTGGAGAAGTAATCGGTTGTTACCAGTATGAACCGATGTCTTCTAGACGATGCCGGTTCGATGGGGCCGATTATGTCAGTTCCCCACATTTCGAACGGCCAGCTAGCCACCGTTGGATGTAGTGGATTTGGATGCTGGTGGATAAAATCCCCATGAATCTGGCACGAGTGACACTGTTTCGTGTATTCTAGGCAGTCTTGGATCATCGTAGGCCAATAGTAGCCCATCCTTTTGATCTTTAGTTTCATCTTCGTCCCGGCTTGGTGAGAACCGCAGAGTCCGTCGTGAGTTTCTTGGATGACTCTCTTTGCTTCTTCAGGTCCCAGGCATCTTAGCCACAGAGAATCAAATGATCTCTTACAGCGTATCATTGACGGAGGCAAAAGATAGAGCTTGTTTCATGAGCTGATGTCTTGAGGACGCATCTTCAGGAGTTCGACGAGATTTGAAGTATTCTATAAAGACTTCTCTCCAATCCATAGCGTTTTCCTGGTCTTTTACTTATAGGGTCACTTGCTCGGTCGCTCCTTTTTCTTCGGCCGACTCCGGAGATATTTCTGCCGGCGCAAGAACCCGACGGCTTTGCACAACGATCCTTACGTCATCGAGGTTTTCGTCGGCCAGTTCTTTAGCGAGTTTGGCCAATGCGTCTGCTTTGCTATTTTTCGCAAACGGTATGCTTTCCAGGGTGTAGGAAGGAATTTGAGTCAGCAGTTGCTGCACTCTCTCGCCGTACTTTACCAACTCTGGTTTACACGTTTGATAGTCGCCATTTACTTGACTAACGATCAGCTAGGAGTCTCCGTATATGAGGAGGTTTTTGATTCCCATGTCTACAGCGATCTCAAGACCTGCTATTAAAGCTTCGTATTCGGCTTCATTGTTCATCCTCGGCTCTGTTAAGAGGAAAGCAAAGCGCATTATCCCTCCTCGTGGAGTCACGAAGATGAGGCCTACCCCTGATTTGATTATGGGGGTGCTTTGTTTGCGCTTCTTCATGGAAGATGCTCCATCAAAGTAAAATTCCCACTGGGCATCATTCTCTCTTCTCTCCCCGTCGATCGTGTCAAACCCGTGCTAGTCAGGCATTTCGCAATTCAAAGGAGAATCGGCAGGTATCGGATGCCTTTGACATCAAATATTTGAGAGGATCCACCTTCGATATGAGATGGACCTCATGTGCCAACGCATGGTGTCTGAGCTTCGTTATCGCGAAGATCAACGCCAGGCAATGTTTTTCAATGGGAGAATAATTTTTTTCTGCCCCCAGGAGAACTCGACTCAAATAGTAGAGGGCTCTTTCCTTCCCTTGGTCGTTCTCTTGTGCCCACAGCGCGCCTAAGGAACCTTCGAGGGCTGTTGTATACAGGACGAGAGGTTTTCCTTTAACGAGAGTGGCCAGTACTGGCGGATTCTGCAGGTATTTCTTGATTTTGTCCAGTGTACTTTGGCATTTGCGATCCCAGACGAACAGGGTTCCCTTCTTCATCAGGTGACTGTAAGGACGACACTTGCCAGAGAGATTGGCTATAAATCGCCGGATATACACGAGCTTTCCTTGGAGAGACCGCAGTTGCTTGATAGTCCTTAGCGGAGGCATTTCCATGATCGCCTTGATCTTCGATGGGTCTATCTCGATGCCTCGGTGTCGGATGACAAATCTTAGGAACTTGCCCGAGGAAACTCAGAACGCGCACTTTAGAGGGTTCATCTTTAAGTTGTATTTTCGAAGGCGCTGAAACACGATCTTCAAATGCTCCAAATGTTCCTCATATAATTTCCTTTTAACTACGAGGTCTTCGATATAGCATTCGACGATTTCATGTATGAGGTCATCGAAGATCTTCGTCATGGCCCTTTGATAGGTGGCACCGGCGTTCTTTAGACCGAAAGGCATCACCTTGCAGCAGAATATGCCCAAAGGGGTCCGGAAAGCGGTATGCTTCTGGTCCTCGGGATGCATCTTTATCATATTGTATCCTGATGAGCCATCCATGAAGGAGAAAACTTCATGAGTGGATGTATTATCTATTATCAGCTCGGTAACCGGTACTGGAAAGTCGTTCTTTGGGCAAGCTTTGTTGAGATCCCGAAAGTCCACACATATGTGCACCGTCCCATTTTTCTTCATCACTGGGACGATGTTGGCAATCTAGTCATGGTATTGAACTTCTTGGATGAAGCCAGAGTCGATTAGCTTCTTGACTTCGGCGTTGATGCTCATCTCAAGCTCGAGCCGCATTCTTCTCGGTGCTTGTTTGATCGGCTTGACGTCTGGAGATATCGCCAATTTGTGCACAGCAATCTCTGGATCTAGTCCCGGCATCTCGGAATAGTTCCATGCGAAGCAGTCTTTATACTGCATGAGCACGTCTTTAAGTGTAGCCTCCTTTTCTTCAGACAACAGTGCACTGACGAACGTCGGCCGTGGGTCGTTTGCCGTTCCCAAGTCGATTTTTTCTGAGGTCATCTGCAGTAGTATATATCCAATCTTCCAGCTCTTTTGGTGCCGGTGGAAATTCTGAGATCAACTCAACTTCATTGTTTTCGAAGCACCAAGAGAGGTCATCCATATACTCGGGTTATTCTTCTGACAGTGTTATCGTGTGACAGGTACGAGACCGTTTCCAAAACTGATGTTGATCTGGTTCTACTCTCTCTATACACGTCGCTTTCAGTTCATGCTTCTGTGGCGGGGTTATCCTCCAACTGCTGGATAGAGCGAACCTACCTTGTTGATATTGGTCTTCGACCCAGTTCTTGAAGGTGAAGCAGTCTTCGAGAGGATGTCCTATTGCTCGGTGATAGGAGCAATAGTCTGGGTGAGAGACCTCGTTTGCTTGCTCGGGGTGCTTGGACTCCGGGAGTGTTATCATCTGATGTTTTATGACAAGATTGAATATCTTCTTTGTCTTGTCTTGGGGAAAAGAATATGCTCGACCCATCTTCTTTATAAGAGACGGATCCCAGCTGCTCAATTCTCGATCGCGTGGCTTCTTAAACCCACTACGCTGCTGTCGAACGTTTTTTTCCGTTCTTTGGTTTATTTTTGCCTCTGCACCGGGTCTTTTGTATGACGGGTTGGCGACGAAGAGCATTGCCATTCTCCGCGGCCTGTTGAAGGAGGCGTTGCGTCCTGGCTTTCTCGTAAATGGCCATTTCGCGGCTATGGGCGTCCCAGACCTTCTGACCCACTTCCCTTATTAGCTTGTCCATCTGTTCTTCAAATGACGGACTTGGAATTCTCATGGCGGGACCTCGTTTTGGTTCAGGGTTAGCGTCTTTTAACAGAACATCTTCTTCTTCGTCAAAGTCATGTATAACGTAGCAGCCATGGAATTGCTTCCGTTTCTTGGATTGAACATATCCAAGCCCACTCGTTTCCATTCTTCCATTGGGCAATTTTTGCCGAGTTCCAGGGACGCTCCAGATCCTGTCATAGAACTTAGCTTTTCGAGCAGTCTGTTTGAAGGGTACGCATTGGCGCTTCAACAGCCTTTTTAACCCTTCTGTGTAGTATCTGGGCAGACGGATGGGTTGGAGCTTGTCAAGCGTAGAATCGGCGCCGTTTCAGATTTCTTTCTCCAGGTGTGTCTTCGAGATTTGCCTTAGACGATGGATTAGCGAGTGGTACTGCCTGAGCAAGCATCTCCTACAGCTTTTCACGTTGCAGTTGAACTTTTGTTAAGGACCGAGTTTGAGGTCGGTGACTAGTAGAAGCTCGAACTTCGTCTTTGTAATTCACCACATAGACTATATGAACTACCATGCCCCCAGGCTTGGGGTGTTTGGAATTTTTGGCCTTTGGAGTTTGCTTTGGGCACTTGAGCTTTATTGGGCCTCCTTTTTTGTGAAAAGCCGCTTTGGCTTTAGGAGGAGCTGCTGTATCAGGATCCGTCTTAAGGTGAGTCCCCTTCACCTACTTCCACACCTTATATATAGATGAGGAAAGTTGTCTCAGAGAGCGAACTTGTTTCTGCTCTCATGGGATCTCCATGGGCTGCGGAAACTTCTTCAATATTGCGATATGAGAATTTTGTCTGACCCTTCACAACAGTTTGAAGATGTTCCCAGTTGGAGCGACAACATTCACCACTAGGGTTGAAACTGGACCATGCGGAGAACTGCCCCCAGCTCATTTTGTATGATGCCGATATCGACGTTGACCGTTTCTTACGGCCGGGATTTAATTATCCTTAGGATCTTGCCGAGCCTGCCTTCTGTTTCCATTGAGATCTTAAATATTCTGCCCCCTGCGTTGACCTTGGTCCTTGGCAGGTGCCAGTTGTTTGAGAACTGATTCCATTGGCAAAGCTACAGCTTGGGGAACCATCCTGTAGAAGACATACTTCCACTGGGCTTCATCCATTGGTGTTGAGGCACCGAGGGTGGGAGGTGGGAGTATCGACCTAAAGAGAAGCCCGTTGATTTCTTGAAGAGCTGGATTGCAGAGATTTGAGATTGCAAGTGGCCCATACTTGACTCCACCAGATATGACAGAGCCTGAGTTGCTAAGGTGGGAGCAAACACCATTCTTCATAGAGATGAAACGCCGACTTCAATATCCACTCCCCTAAGGGCAACCACAAATATACACACAGCGATTATCTGATCACGAGAAAAACACGACACACGAAGTGTGGAGTGGAAAGAGGAAAAGGTCCCACCGGGCGTACCAGAATCTGTTCTCCTCCGAACACAGAGACGGAACAGCGTATGTTCGTCTTGCCTGAATTTGGGGGCAGATACTAATTGGTGCTATCCGTCCACCTCTCCGAAAATGCCAAGTTGATTTATGACACCATGTATCGAAGGTTTAATCGGATGCGGCCGATGTAGCAAATTTCGTCAGATTCCTCCTCGTTGAGAGGTTTTTTATTGTGGGGATACTCATCCCTGAAGGCGCAAGCACCTGCAGCTAATTACGCTACCGTATCGCAGTAACCACTTTCTCCTTCTCCAGATGGTCACTTCGTGTCATGTGTGTTTGTTTTGTTTTTTGGTTGCCCGTGGATTGTATACGGAGACTAATTTATGTTGTCGCCCGTAGGGCGTGGATTAGTCTAAATCCGTATTTTCTTAGATTTGGTTTTGGGGTTGGGTTTAAGGATACGTTAGTCTCATTTGAGACTAAGATCAACTTAAACGTATGTTAAGGATGCGTTAGTCTAATTTCATACTAAGATCAACTTAATGGGATCGTTTAGATCCAACAATAGAGCATTTGGGCTCTATTATTTAGTTTAGGGACATTGCAGTCGATTACCAGTTTAAGGACATGGTGGTCCAGTTTAAAGACATCATAGTCTGTAAAGGTTAAGGACATCATAGTCCATGGGCTTAAGGACCCCACAGTCCGAGGTTAAGGACATCATAGTCCATGGGCTTAAGAACCCCACAGTCCATAGTTTAAAGACGTCATAATCTATAAAGTTTAAGGACATCATAGTCCATGAGTTTAAGGACCCCACGGTCTGTGGAATGATTGGTTATCGGGACCCGTCACCTCTCTGAAGACGTTGAAGGATTACAACGACAAATATCAGAGGAGTGAGGAGATGTACCCTTGAACCAAAGTTGATTTGGAAATCTGTAGTCCAATTTGGGACTAAGATCAATTAATTAGATTATGAGCACATGGGCTCAGTTAAATCTGAATTGAGGACTTATGGCCAACTTTGGCTAAGTCCAATTAGGTTTGAAATGTTGGACCTTTGTTTGGACTGTTGAACATTTGTCTGGGTTCAGCCCCCCATTATTTAGCAATGCTCAACCGGGGTTTGGGGCTCTGACAACATTTTGTCTTTGGCTGAGCACTAACCATTTATTATAGCTCTGGGCTTTACTTTACATATCATATGAACTGATCGATTTTGAGGTTCAGTTGAAGGGGAGACTTGCCTCTGGAAAACTTAGCCAATTTGGGCTAAGACTGGTTTTAAAATTGTGTTTAACAGTTGAGGATATTTGGCGGTCACGTGCTCCCACGTGATTTGCTTAAAATAGTGTTAAACACTCGGGACGAAGCACTTAAAGTAGTGTTAAACACTAAAATTGAAGTGGTCACATGGAGTCATGTGAGGCATCAGAAGGTGGGGCCAGACTTCCTTTATTTTACCTTCAAAATCTGCAAATAAGTGTTAAACACTTAGTCTTTGTAATCATCACGTGTGGACACGTGATAGTGCCTATGTATTGGGTATTAATTCCTCTGTTTTCCCTCATTTGCCTTTTTAAAAAGGTGTTTTTCAGGGGTCACGTGGGGACACGTGAGGCGCCATAAATTAGTACTGCCTTTGGATTCGTTCCCTTTTGTTTTGAGGGTCACGTGTGAGCACGTGAGGCATTGCCTCCAAGTTTTTTCTTTCTCATCTTGAAGAGTCTATTTAAGGGTCGCGTGAGGACACGTGATCATGTCTCATTCTTTCTTTTCTGATCATTGAAGGGAGGGTCACGTGTTGCCACGTGATCAGGTTTATGTGCATGGAGAGTTTAAGTCCCTTGTTTGAGAATTAAATTCTTTTGTAGGGTTATACCCTAATTTTTTTAAAGGAATTAAATTCCTATGTATATGAAAGAATTAAATTCTTTAAACCCAACTCTCCTTCTATGTTTTGGATCTGCATGGCAGAATCTTCCCGATGAGAATTAAATTCTCAACTTATGGAGAGATCTTACTTCTGCAGGTCTTCAAACATGAAGAATAACTAAGTTCTTGTTGGAAGGGTTAAACCCTGTCTCTTTTGGAGGAATTAAATTCCTAAGTATTTGGAAGAATTAAATTCTTCGAACTTAATTCTCCCTCCAGGTTTTGGATCTGCATGGCAGAATCTCCCCGATGAGAATTAAATTCTCAACTTATGGGGAGATCCGCTTCTGCAGATCTTCAACCAAAGAAAGAATTAAGTTCTTATTCAGAATAGTTGAACTCTTAATTTGAGAATTAAATTCTCTTTTTATTTTGTGGAGCTTATGATCTCTTTCTCTTTCTCACCTAGGGTTTCTTTCTTCTGAGGAAATCTTCTTTTCTCTCTGGAGAATTAAATTCTCTTCTTTTTTCTCTCTGTTGTTGTTGTATCTTTTTTTTGTTCTCTCTATCCCTTTTTTCTTCCCTCTTGGCTCTTATTTATAGGAGAAAGAAAAGAATCAGTTTGTTTAGTCAATCTTTCATTTAAAGATTTTAATTGATTTTTGTAACCAACATTATCTTTTAGATCACTGAGTGAATTTTATTCACCATTGGATTTTTAATCCAAAAGATATTTTATCTGTTATTCCTGGCAAATTTCAGGGAAATCTTCTTGTATAGAATCTTTCTATAGATTGGTGATTTTTAATCACCATTGGATTTTTAATCCAACGGTGCTCAACTTTATAGAGCGCAATCTTTTTGTTTGGAAAGATCTAGGGAAACATTAGGGTTTTTGATTTCCCTTAATTAGAATTTAATTCTATTAGTTTAGAAGGTTTAAGAGCCTATCACTTGTTAGCACGTGATCCTACTGATTGACCATTTAATTAGAATTTAATTCTATTAATTCAGAGATTTTTAGGAACCCATCACGTGTTGGCACGTGACCCCCTGATTAAGAATTTAACCAGAATTTAATTCTGTTGTTTTAAAAAACTCAGGAATTATCACGTGTCAGCACGTGACCCTTGGTCACGTGTAGGCACGTGATGCCCCATTGGGGTTTTCCCCTGTTGTTTTATTATATCTTTAATTCTTTTCAGTGGGTTTAAAGGCCCATCACCTGTGGGCACGTGACCCCATTTGATTAGAATTCAATTCTTATCATTTCTGAGCCCTCAGGAAGCCATCACGTGACCCCCGATCACGTGCGTGTACGTGATGCCCCATTGGGGTTTTTTCTTGAATTTTATGAGGGAACAAGGAGCAATTCATTATTTGCCTTTCCTTGTTGGAGAGCGATGGCTTAGGAGACAGGTTTAGGTCCCTATCAGCTAAGACTTTTTCAATTTTATGAGCTGTAAGGGTCCCTTAAAAGCATTTTCTCCCTACGAGTCGTAAGGATCCCGTGGGTGTATTTTCTCCTTAGAAGTCGTGAGGAATCCCAAGTGTGTTTTTCCTTTGTGAGTCGTAAGGATCCCACGAAGGTTTATTCTCCTCATGTATTGTGAGGACACATGAGTGGGTCTTTCCTAGCGGAGCATAATTCCAAGGGCAGAGACCGGCCGCTAGACCGGTAATTGCGGTGGGGCATGGGTATGATAAGAATTATTTGAGCCCGTGGATTGTATACAGTAGTCAACTTGGGGACCAACCGTAAGGCTGGGAGAATTTTGGGAAATTGGATTTTGGTTGGTGTCTGCATCGCTGCACTGGAATATGGTATCAGGAGCGACTCATCATTCACCGTTGGGAATTTGGGATTTGGACGACGTCTGCATCGCTGCACTGGAATATGGTACCAGGAGTGACTCATCATTCGCCGTTGGGAATTTAGGGATTTAGGAGTTGGTTGGCGTCTGCATCGCTGCACTAGAATATGGTACCAGGAGCGACTCATCATTCGTCATTTTTTTTACCGCGTTTGCTCTATCATTTCAACTTTTCTTATCGCGAAGGTCGCGATTGCCCTATCATTTCGGCTATTTATTCTCGGTTGCCCTATCATTTCGTCTTTATTCCTCATCTTTATTTTACTTGCTGATTTTTATTGCGAGTTGCCCCATCATTTCGGCTTTTTTTTATTTACACATTTTTTATTTAAACGTTTTTTTTATTTACACATTTTTTTACATTCCCAGTTTAACGACTTAGAGGTCGATTATTCCCCAGTTTAACGATATAGCGGTCGATCATTTTTCATAAAAAGGCAGATGTCTGAGAGAACCAGTTTCACGAAGGACTTCGGTCTCCGTCTGTATGAAATTGACGGTCGCAGCTTGACTGTTGGTTAACACACTTTTAAACAGTTCTATCTCTCCTGCCTTGTATTGCTTTTCGACCCAATCTTTGAAGACGAAACAATCCTCAATAGCATGACTTATCACTCTGTGATAGTGGCAATATTTGGGGTCGTCGGTCATATTCGCTTCCTACGGTCTTTTTGATTCTGGCAATTGTAGACCGTTTCTTAGGGCATCCTTGAATATTTTACGGACTTTGTCCCTTCTGAAGGAATAGACCTTATCCAACCTCTCTTTCAGTAAAGCTTCTCTGTAAGTCCATGTCACGCACCCCAAGAACTTGCGGGGAGGCGGAATATATGAAAAACGATTATCAAAGCTTCGTAACACGGACTTGAGCGCATGAATCATGTCTAAACCGTTGCTAGCAAACTACGAGAGGTTTAACTACTCGGATTCAAAGTTATACCTCACGTTACTTGTCCTTCGGGTCTTCATCGCTGTCCTCCACTCCTCGTTGGCTCCTTGGAACATCGGCACCTCAACGGCCTCCTCGAGTCAAAGACGATCCACCCGAAAGCTCCTTGTCCAAGCTTGATCTCTAACTTTAGATAACTAGGTTGCTCAAAGTGCTAATCTAAGCTACCTAGGGGATATAGAGTTAGGTTATGGATGTATTAGTCTAGCTAACCCTTGATCTCAACACATGAGAGGTTAGGGTTAGGGTTTCAAGAATGAGAGAGCTTGAGGAGAGAGAAGGTGATGATAAGAATGATATTGAAAATAAACTCATTAGAATATAACAACTATAACAATTTAATAAATAAATAATATAAATGATTAATCATCATGGTTGATGCATTCACCTTGTGTGATTCATCACATGAGTCATAAGCTCAATAAATGAAGCATTAACTCTAAGGATGAATCACACAAATGAGTCATTAAGCAATAAATGCTTATGCCACCTTAACCCCCAAGTCACCATGCTTCTAGAAGCTTCCCGGAAAATTACGAGAACGCCCCTCCAATCCGTGAAAACACGGAAAAACTTTAGACTGTATAAATCCAATAACCTGATACTAGAATCTGGCTTAAACCAAAGCCGGCTAGTAAAAACTGTCTGAACGTCGTACGTGCATTTAAACACGTATGCGTCCGAACCCTTGTCGTAAAACCATATGACCTCTATATCATTTCGCCTGGAGCAGGGAAACTCTCTGTGTGTGACTCTAAAGACTTGACACTACGCTGGCTGTGGGTTTAACCACAGACCGCAAGCGGCACTGGCTGTACGTAACGGTCCCCATGTAGATGTCGATAAGAAGGCCGATGAGGAAACCCATCCGAACTCCTACTAAGCCTGATGTGACAATCTCCGTACAGTCCGGTCTATTCGTCTAAGACTATCGCACATCGAGCCTAGGGGGTGGCAAGCGTCAATCCCCGAATTGCGGTATAAGTCGTGTCGGAGCATAGCCCATTACACCCTGAGAAACTACTGGAACCTGCCAGTAAATCTCTCTTGCCCTGGCCAGGGACTTTGCGTAATGGCTCTCTGACACAGTGCGATATCAACTCCCAATACCGGGAGAGACGAATCCTGTCTAACCGCCACTGCCTCCAAGTGCTCGGGACTGCACCCAACTGCTACCTATTTGCACGACTCCTTTGAGCCGTGGTAGGGTAGCAATCTAAGAACAGTGGGACACACTCGAGGCGAAGTAGCAGTGTCAAGTCTGCGGACTATGCTGTACTCATGTCATCTGGGAACTGTTAACTGACGACGGGTATAATACCAACCAACAGTTCCTCTGCGAGACCTGTCCGGTGTACCCGTAACCTAACGAGCACTTGTATACTATCTCCATGGCTGTGGGACAGACCATCTCCCCAACTGGGATGAGAAGCGTACACACTAGTCTACTCTGGAGTATCGATGCCCTGTCTCGATAATCCTACGACTGGGGACTATTATAGGATGTTGCTTATAGACTACCCAGCCCCCACTAGTGTGACTGCCATCACAACGCTGGTAATCAAGCAAAGATCCTATGGGCTCTACTAATATGTATAAGTGATACGTTACAAGAAACAGATGCACATATTAAAGTAGACACAAACCAAGTAGCATACTACCATTTTTAGCAAGACTGTATATACAATTGTGAATATCCCAAGCTTCCATTAAGTAATATACAACCTAGTATGATACAATAATGGCCCCTAGGCATATACACTAACAATCTCCCACTTGCACTAGGGCCATGAGTTGGCATATCGTAGACCTATCATCTCGAATAGCCTCTCGAACTGCGTCTGAGGAATAGCCTTTGTGAATGGATCAGCGATGTTATTCTCCGTCTCTACTCTTTTCACCTCGATCTCCCGGCGATCTATGATCTCCCTGATCAGGTGATACCGCCTTAGGATGTGTCTGGACTTCTGATGGGACCTGGGTTCCTTCGCTAAAGCTATAGCGCCGTTGTTGTCACAATACAGAGGTATTGGATCAACACTGGTAGGAACCACCTGAAGTTCTGTGAGGAACTTCTTCATTCAGACAGCTTCTTTTGCGGCATCGCAAGCAGCTATGTACTCCGCTTCCATCGTTGAGTCAGCAACGGTCTCTTGTTTAGAACTCTTCCAACAGTCCGCCCCTCCATTAAGGGTAAAGGCATAACCCGACATAGACTTGGAGTCATCTTTGTCACTCTGGAAGCCGGAGTCGGCAAAGGCCTCCATCTGGAGGTCTTTTCCGCCATATACCAAGAACATCTCCTTAGTCCTCCTCAGGTACTTGAGAATGTTCTTTACTACTATCCAGTGATTCTCCCCTGGGTTTGCCTGATACCGGCTTACAACGCTCAATGCGTATGCTACATCTGGTCTGGTACATAACATCGCATACATTATAGAGCCTACCGCTGAAGCGTAGGGTATAATCGACATGCGATCTCTTTCCAAATAAGTCTTGGAAGACATCTCTTTGGAGAGGGTGATTCCGTGACAAGCCGGTAGGTTACCGCGCTTAGAATCTTCCATACTGAATCTTTTCAATATGGTGTCTATGTACCTGGACTGTGAAAGTCCCAACATCCTCTTTGATCTATCACGATAGATCTGGATCCCCAGAATGTAGGTGGCATCACCCAGGTCTTTCATGGAGAATTTCTGTGACAAGAATCTTTCGACTGACTGTAATATAGGAATATCATTTCCTATTAGGAGAATGTCATCCACGTACAAGACGAGAAATACTACAGCTCTCCCTACAATCTTTCTGTATATGCATGGTTCATCTGGATTTTTGATAAAGTCAAATTTTTTGACAGCATCATCAAAACAGATGTTCCAACTCCGAGATGCTTGCTTTAGTCCATAAATGGACTTAAGCAACTTGCATACTTTACCGCTGCTCCCACTCTGAATGAATCCCTCTGGCTGATCCATATAGACACACTCTTCCAAATTATCATTTAGAAAGGCCGTCTTTACGTCCATCTGCCAAATCTCATAATCGTAGAAGGCAGCAATAGCAAGAAGGACCCGAATGGATTTAAGCATAGCTACTGGAGAAAAGGTCTCGTCATAGTCCAAACCAGGTCTTTGACGAAAACCCGTTGCAATATGTCTAGCCTTATAGGTTTCAACCTGTCCATCTACACTAATCTTCTTTCTGAAAATCCATTTGCATCCTACGAGTTTTACCCCATCTGGAGCAATGTCCAAAGTCCATACTTTGTTGGTGTGCATGGACTCCATTTCAGTCCGCATTGCATCCAGCCATTTTACCGAGTCACCACTCTGAATGGCTTGCTGGAAGCTAGTAGGCTCATCATAGTCAATAGTGCAATCTTCTCTATCCCCGTCTATGAGAAAACCGTAGTATCTCTCGGGCGGATGAGACTGCCTACTACTCCTGCGGAGTGGCGTCGGGATGTCCCTTTCTTCTGAAACCTCTAATTCTACCATACTTTCAGTAGTAGTGTGTGGTTCTGGAATTTCTTCCAGTTCTACTGCGCTCCTATTCTTCTGATTTTCTAAAAATTCAGCTTCTAAGAAATGGGAATGACGAGAGAAAAAAACCTTTTGTTCCTCTGCGTAATAGAAATAATATCCCTTGGAGTGCTTTGGATATCCCACAAACTTACACTGCACTGAGCGTGCCTCGAGCTTGTCCGTATGCTGCCTTTTTACAAAAGCTGGACATCCCCATGTCTTAAAATGTTTTAGACAAGGTTTCTTCCCACTCCACATCTGATATAGTATGGTAGGCACAGTTTTGGTAGGAACCTGGTTCAAAAGATATGCAGCTGATTCTAGTGCATATCCCCAGAATGATCGCGGTAACTCAACCTTACTCATCATGGAACGAACCATATCCAATAGGGTTCGATTCCTCCTTTCTGATACACCATTGTGTTGTGGTATGTATGGAGGAGTAAGCTGAGAGAGAATTCCATTCTCTTTTAAGTAACCCAGGAACTCGGCACTTAAGTATTCACCACCTCGATCCGATCTCAGTGTCTTGATACTTTTGCCGGTTTGGTTTTCCGCTTCATTCTTGTATTCTTAGAATTTCTCAAAGGCTTCGGATTTATGCTTTATTAAGAAGACATATCCAAACCTAGAGAAATCATCCGTAAAAGTAATGAAGTAGAAATAACCTCCTCGCGCATGTGTAGACATTAGACCGCACACGTCACTGTGTACGAGTCCCAAGAGCTCGCTTGCTCTTACTCCGTGTCCAGTAAACGGAGTCTTTGTCATCTTTCCTATGAGACAAGATTCACAAGTAGCATAAGATTGATATTCGAACGGATTCAAATATCCCTCTCTATGTAACTTAGTCAACCTTCTCTCATTGATGTGACCCAGTCTACAATGCCATAAGAAAGCCTGATTAGTTTCCGGAGACTTTCTTTTAAGTGTGTTCTGGACACTGAAAATCTGAGCTTGATTTAATACGTATATTCCGTTTTGTAATGTACCTGACCCAATCAGAACTTGATTTAGGTGGATGTGAACCACATCGTTTATAAAAGTAAAATCATATCCTTCCTTAGAAAGTAAGGATACAGATATGATATTACAAGTTGTACCTGGTATATAAAAACAGTTACGCAGAATCAATATCTGCCCAGTTGTCAGTCCAAGATGATATTCCCTTACGGATTCAGCGTTCATGCTCATTCCGTTAGCAACCGTGAGGGTCATTTCACCTATCCCAATAACCCTACGGTTTCTCAGAGCCTGTAATGAATTACAGATGTGAGATCCTGATCCAGTATCCAATACCCAGGAAGTAGGGTTAACTGACATACAGCTCTCTATCACAAACACACCCGAAGCCGAAGCCACAACATGCTTCGAATCCTGGCTACTAGCTTTGCTAGCCCTGTAATCTTTCTGCCAATCATATAAATCAGATTCAGTCAAATTGTTATCTAGATGTAACCTAGTCGTGGTCACAAGGTCACTGCAATTAAGAGAGAGAGAAGAAAACACTTTAGTATGATGCTCTTGCAAGTTTAGAATGGTTTTTAATTTATCTAAACAGGATGTCTCCTGCTGTTTCTCGAATCCTTCCTCAAACCATAAAAGAAGAATTAGCCAGGACTATTCTCACCGTACAATACTTGCTTAACCGTTCAGCCAGGCCAGTGTTGATACTTCGAGGGAGGTTTTCCAACGCTTTCGCGAAGTTCCTTAATTAAAGAACCTCTTTTCTCTGGGGGCGTAACCCCGCTGACACCTTTCTAGGCTCCTACTTGGTTTATAGCATTGATCGTTAAGTGACAAATCTCCTGATAAGTAGTATATACTCACAGTAGGATCGGGATCCAAAATATCATCGTATGATAATGTTGAAGGAATCCTACCAACATTCATCAAACTCCAAAATGGTATGCTCTCTCTGCAAATTTCAGTTTCTTTAGAAATTCCCGATATAAATTTTTGCCCCATGCCCTTATAACCTTGACTAAAGGCCAACAAATCATAAGTCACATATCAAGTTCTACCCGTCATTATCCAGGTTAATTTGAACTCACCCGTACATACTCTTAACTAAGGTCCAACAAAGTAATACGACTGTCCCAAACCAACGCATCTATCTATACAATAAATGAATACCCCAGCAGCTACCAAACACTATGTCTTGACTAAGGGCCAACAAACATAGCTTGAATACTACTGACCATCCATAAGAAATGACGGAGGGCTACGAATGGTTTTGGCAAAACCGTGATCGTAGTGAACTTGATTTAATCGAAGGAACCTGATACTTTTTAAAAGGAGTGGTTAAAGCTCCGTAATTAAAAATTCTTATCTTTTAAAATAACCGAGTGGTTTCTTTTAAATTTGTTCCAACGACTCAACTTTGGTTTATTTTATTTGCATTATAATAATGTGTCCCATCATTTATCCTATCATTGCAGAAAACAACGAAAATACCACGTCCTCTTATGCCATTCGCATTCGCCACGGGGTCCCGTCATCACCCGTTAAGTTACTTAACTAACGACAGAGCGGGGGCTGGGCTAGCGCGGGTGTAAAACATAAGTGACGTCTAATAGCTATCATATATAGATATTGTACATTCGTCAGACGCAATAATAAGCATTCCAGATCACTGATGAACTTTATTAGATTTACTAGCAATCCGCGTTTGCTTTGAGCCTGCAACAAAAGACGGATTACACAGTTGTGATGAATAACCATTACCCCACCCTAGACCCCTACGGGTACGGCAAACTATCCGCCAAGTACCCGAAGTGAAGCGGTCTCCCTCAACAACGTGAGTAGGCCACTAAACACTTCAACGTACCCGGTAGTTTGTGTACCTCACCTTAGGTCTATCCTAGGAGCAAAAACAGTAAAAAGAAATAATACAACGGTGGCTACAACCGCAACCTGGATGTGCCCCGCAAAAGAATATTACATCATATTACAATTACATCGAATGAATGAATATAAAACACATCTCAAACCCCGGCTAATCATCACAACATTCCAATTCAGTCCATATACACAAACAGTAAACATTACAGAAATGTGCAACCCCCTGCCAACCGACATACTAGCAGTTAGGGGAGGTTTACGAACACATTAAACATTACAGATAAAAACCCAATTAGCAAATAACTTAGAATATCGATCGACTTCCTTTTTCCGTGTCTACCCCAAGAGCAAATCAGCACTGAAGTAACCTGGGTAGAAAAAGAACATTCTGGAAAACAGAAAACCAAAAAATATGAATTACTGAGCAAATCCGAGTCAACTCGGAGTTGACTCGGCGGCGGATCCGCGGCTAAAAGCATTATCTTGCCGCGAATCCGCGGCCATCCAACCGAGTTGAAGTCTCGTATTTTCCCAGAATTCTTATATTTACCTGCTGTGAATTTTAAGGCATATCAAATATTTTTTTAGACATGTTTAAAATTAACAGAACTGTTAAGGTAAGGTTTTCTTTTTTCGCGTTTTACCGTCGATCGAACTTCTAATTAGTTGCTAACAAGCTAGTAATGGTTTAGTTGGCTTTGATACCACTGTAAGTCCATGTCACGCACCCCATGAACTTGCGGGGAGGCGGAATATATGAAAAATGATTATCAAAGCTTCGTAACACGGACTTGAGCGCATGAATCGTGTCTAAACCGTTACTAACAAACTACGAGAGGTTTAACTACTCGGATTTGAAGTTATACCTCACGTTACTTGTCCTTCGAGTCTTCATCACTGTCCTCCACTCCTCGTAGGCTCCTTGGAACATCGGCACATCAACGGCCTCCTCGAGTCAAAGACGACCCACCCGAAAGCTCCTTGTCCAAGCTTGATCTCTAACTTGAGATAACTAGGTTGCTCAAAGTGCTAATCTAAGCTACCTAGGGGATATAGAGTTAGGTTATGGATGTATTAGTCTAGCTAACCCTTAATCTCAACACATGAGAGGTTAGGGTTAGGGTTTCAAGAATGAGAGAGCTTGAGGAGAGAGAAGGTGATGATAAGAATGATATTGAAAATGAACTCATTAGAATATAACAACCATAACAATTTATCAAATAAATAATATAAATGATTAATCATCATGGTTGATGCATTCACCTTGTGTAATTCATCACATGAGTCATAAGCTCAATAAATGAAGCATTAACTCTAAGGATGAATCACACAAATGAGTCATTAAGCAATAAATACTTATGCCACCTTAACCCCCAAGTCACCATGCTTCTAGAAACTTCCCGGAAAATTATGAGAACGCCCCTCCAATCCGTGAAAACAGGGAAAAACTTTAGACTGTATAAATCCAATAACCTGATACTAGAATCTGGCTTAAACCAAAGCCGGCTAGCAAAACTGTCCGAAAGTCGTACGTGCATTTAAACACGTATGCGTCGGAACCCTTGTCGTAAAACCATACGACCTCTATATCATTTCGCCTGGAGCAGCGAAACTCTCTGTGTGGGACTCTAAAGACTCGACACTACGCTGGCAGTGGGTTTAACCACAGACCGCAAGCGGCACTGGCTGTACGTAACGGTCCCTAGGTAGATGTCGATAAGAAGGCCGATGAGGAAACCCATCCGAACTCCTACTGAGCCTGATGTGACAATCTCCGTACAGTCCGGTCTGTTCATCTAAGACTATCGCATATCGAGCCTAGGGACGGCAAGCGTCAGTCCCCTAATAGCGGTATAAGTCATATCGGAGCGTAGCCCATTACACCCTGAGAAACTACTGGAACCTACCAGTAAATCTCGCTTTCCCTGGCCAGGGACTTTGCGTAATGGCTCTCTGACACAGCGCGATATCAACTCCCAATACCGGGAGAGACGAATCATGTCTAACCGCCACTACCTCCAAATGCTCGGGACTGCACCCAACTGCTACCTGTTTGCACGACTCCTTTGAGCCGTGGTAGGGTAGCAATCTAAGAATAGTGGGACACACTCGAGGCGAAGTAGCAGTGTCAAGTCTGCGGACTATGCTGTACTCATGTCACCTGGGAACTGTTAACTGACGACGGGTATAATACCAACCAACAGTTCCCCTGCGAGTCCTGTTCGGTGTACCCGTAACCTGACGAGCATCTGTATACTATCTCCAGTACGACGTACTGATGGCTGTGGGACAGACCATCTCCCCAAATGGGATGAGAAGCGTACACACTAGTCTACTCTGGAGTATCGATACCCTGTCTCGATAATCCTACGACTAGGGACTATTATATGATGTTGCTTATAGACTACCCAGCCTCTACTAGTGTGACTGCCATCACAACGCTGGTAATCAAGCAAAGATCCTATGGGCTCTACTAATATGTATAGGTAATACGTTATAAGAAACAGATGCACATATTAAAGTAGACACAAACCAAGTAGCATACTACCATTTTTAGCAAGACTGTATATACAACTGTGAATATCCCAAGCTTCCATTAAGTAATATACAACCTAGCATCATACAATAATAGCCCCTAGGGCATATACACTAACATCTTTCAGTAGAGCTTCTCTTCCCTCTCCGAACACTGGCTTCCGCGGCTGGTTGGCATTAGGCCCGCTCATCCCTTGCTTATTTCGGTTAGCCGAAGTGTTAAAAGATTCGGTATCGTCAGAATTTCCGCCTTTGCGATTTTCGTCCTTTCGGTTTCTCCATGATCTATTGTTCTTTTGGGAGTCAGAGGAGGACTCTTTCTTTGAGCGTTCCAATATTTGAACTTTCTTGGTCAGCTCTTGGAATGTTTTGAGACCCGCGGTGCATAGAAACAGGGCCATCCAACTGTTGAGATTTCCGATGAGGAGACTGACAGATTGGTCTTGCTCTATCGGCGGTTCACATTTGACGAAGAGATTGCGCCATCGGGTTGTAAAATCCGTGCTGCTTTCGTTGTTCTTTGGCTTGGTTCTTACGAGATCGGAAATGGTGATCTTATCGCTGACGCTCATGAACCTCTGCCGAAACAGAGACTCCATTTGGACGAAAGTTGTGATGGAGCCATCCGGTATGCTCGCGTACCAGTCGAAAGCAACATCGGTCAAGCTATTAACAAACTGGCGGAGGAGAAGCGCATCATTTCCCCCAGTATTCCCGCATGAGGCTTTAAAATGGGCGACGTGCTGATTCGCATTTCTCATCCCATCAAATCTTCCGAATTTGGGGATGACATAGCCGCTAGGAAATTCTACCAGATCATACTGAGCAGGATATGGTCTCCCACTGCTACTGATATCTTTTTACGCTTCGGCTTCGGCTACCAATGTTTTGACTTTGTTGGCAACCAAATCCATGATTTGATCTTGAGTTAGCGGGCTGCTGTCATCGGTAGTTAAGATATTTCCTGAGATAGGATGCGACTAGCTTTCGTGCGTTCCGCCCACCTTTGGAATTGGGGGAATAGGCGTCGACTGCCTCGGGACACCGTTTCCCTGTTCATGAGCAGATCCCTGCGCTTAATTGGGCGGCTGAGAGGCAAGTTGTGTCGTGAGCTGTAAGAAGACATTTGTCAAGTCGTCAATTTTTTAGTAGAGCTTGGCCATCTCCTTGTCTTTACTTCTAAGCTGTTTTCGGAGCTCTTGGAGAAGTTGCCGCTCTGCGGTCTTGGGATGAAAGATTGGCTCATCTTTGCTTTCCGAGCCCAACTCCTCATGAACCGAGGGATCTCTCTGCTTATCAGCCTCACTGAAAGGGTTTTCATTCCCTCCCAGAGGATTCTGGTCTTGGGAAGTGGCAGCAGCCACATTCATACCAGATTGGATTTGAGATGCGGTAGCCCCGTCCTTGCTTTTGCTGCGCGTGCTCACCATGTAGACAGTGTGGACCACATATCTAGTCGTCTCTTTATCTTTGGCGGGGTGACCCTATTCATGGAACCTCATGAAGTTTAGCATAGCATGAGCCCTAGCCCTTTTGTTGGCTCTGTATCTGAGCCTTTTTTGTCTTAGCTTCTCGATTTTGAGGGCTTGGCGGGAATCCGTTTTCTGGGAATCCACCGTGAATCGATTGATGGGGAGCTTAGAGAAGATACCCGATCGAACAATTGTCAAGGGCACCGCTGGAGCTTGCTCGAGACGCCTTATTGCTTTGTTGGTATTGATGGCCTTGCTCCCAGCTAGAGCAAAGGAAAGTCGTTCAAACACCGACTTGCGTTTGGGTAGTGGTGCCTTTGAGATCACCATATTTGGCCTCCTGCCTTTCGAGGCCGGTTTGTCTGTTGCTGGAGCTTGAGAAGCAGAGATGGTGTTAACTGGTATGAATAGAATAGAGCCGAATGGTAGCGGCGGCTCCTCCCACTGTCGTCCGAGACTGGCCGGGAGGACCATCCTGAAATCCATCTTCATCGTGTAGGAGATGGGAGCTGTGTAGAGAGCTGAGATTGTCCTCGGAGACATTTTGTTGCGTCCGAAGATTGCAGTCGAAAGTCGTTAACCTGCAAATAGAAGCATGATTTCAGTACAGGCAATCAATGTATATGTTGATTGAGTTCACATAGATATTTAACCCGAAATATGGGAGGAGAGATTGGTCCCACCGGGCGTGCCAGAATCTGTAGGGTGTTTTTTGTCACCCCATTGATATGGGAATACGCGCGTGCTTGTCAGGCGCATTACAGATTCCCTCTGGCTAGAGTAGGCTGGGGTTTATTGATTGTGGGGATCCGAATCTCCGGCAGCCGCCGACTAAGCTGCCGTTAATTACTCATCGCTTTTGGAGCGAGGGAACATCCGATTGACGGGTCAAACTGATCATGCGAACTTAATGTGCAGTGTTGTGTTTTGAAAGGGTTTTGGATATATCAAGAGCCTCGTAGAGTTTTATGGGGGTCCCGCTACCCGGATAGCGGGCTGGGGGTCAAAGGGGCTAGCAGCCCCCTTGCGGGGTATGGGGCAGCGTCCCGTTAGAAAAAAATTTCTAACGGGGATAATGTTGTGGGGTATATATATATATAAGGGAAAGGGCATCCAAAGGATGCGTGGGAGAAGGCGTCAGCGCCTCACGTGCACGGCACGCGGGCGCTGGCGCCTCTCGTGCCTGGCACGTGGGCGCTTGGCACTAGAGAGAAGAAGGGGTTTTTACCCCAGGAAATAGGAGTTAAACTCCAAAAGAGGATTTTGAGTGGAGTTAAACTCCAAAAGATCTGGATTAGGAGTTAAACTGCTTTGAGGATTTGAGTCTTGGAGTTGAACTCCCTAAAAATCATCAGAGGTTCTTCTCTCTTAAGCCTTAGATCTTCTCTTGAGCCTTGGATCTTTTCCAAATTAGGATTTTCGGAGATGGGTCTCCTTCTTCCTCCTCCTTGTTGGACGGATCTTGGAGAAAAAGGGGACGTGAGATTTAAAAATCTTCCCTTTTTGAGATCTATTGGAAGATCTGAGCTCCCCTTTGTGGATTTTGTGGTAAAAAATATTTAGTTTTAGAAAAGGAAGAGTAAAACTCTTGATTTAATTCAAAAAAAGAAGAAGAAGGTTTAGAACCTTGAGGAAAGAAGAGGCACAGACCCTAGAGTTTTTAGAGAATAAAAAGTTCTTTTTATTTCTTCATCATGTTGCCTTATATAAGCTTACACATTTACATATAGCCCCTTGGGCTTTCCAAAATTGCATTTTGTCCATCCCATGTCTCATATGCTCATTTCTTTTGCACATAAGCTATGGGCTTACAAAAATTTGGCTTTATGCCCATTTTGCTTACATTCATGCATAAAAAATTACATCAAAATTATTTATTACATGATTTTTATTTTGGCATAGGGGAGGCCGGCCATGGGGCTCGACCCGGGCATTGGTCCACTTGACCTGGGTTTGGGCTCACTTGGCTTGGGGTTGACTTTGATTTTGACTTGGTCAACCGGGGTGTAAATTTTGACCCTAACATATGGCTGGCTTAGTCACCCCTCGCATTCTATATTTTGGGAAGCAGGGCGTGACAGTTATCCACCAATTATTCAAAATACAATTATCTATTTAACCGGTAGTTAACCGGTAAAGGAGCATCTTTTATTACGGTATTTATACACAGTACAAAATCATTAAGGTATTGAAGTGTGTTTACCGCCGGAAACCGAGAAGACTGGACGTCTTGCCTGAATCTGGGGGCAGATACTAATTGGTGATATCTGTCCACCTCTCCGAAGATACCAAGTTGATTTATGGCACCATGTATCGGAGGTTTAAACGGATGCGGCTAATATAGCAGACTTTGTCAGATTCTCCATCGTCTGAGGGGTTTATTGATTGTGGGGACTCTCTTCCCTGCAGGCGCAAGCCCCTGCAGTTAATTAGGCTACCGCATCGCGGTAACAATTTTCTTCTTCTCCATATGGTCACTTCATGTCGTGAGTGTTTGTTTTATGTTTGGTTGCCCGTGGATTGTATACGGAGACTAAGTTATGCTGTCGCCCGTAGGGCGTGGACTAGTCCAAATCCGTATCTTTCTTAGATTTGGATTTGGAGGGTTTGTGTTTAAGGATACGTTAGCCTTATTTGAGGCTAAGATCAACTTAAACGTTTGTTAAGGACACGTTAGTCTAATTCTAGACTAAGATCAACTTAACGGGATCGTTTAGATCTGAGAAGAGAGCAATTGGGCTCTATTGTTTAGTTTAATAACATTGCGGTTGATAATTAGTTTAAGGACATAATGGTCCATTGTTAGTTTTAAGACATCGCAGTCGAGGTTAAGGACATCATAGTCCGTGGATTAAAGGACTCCACAGTCCGACGTTAGTTTTAAGACATCATGGTCGAGGTTAAGGACATCATAGTCCGTGGATTTAAGGACTCCACAGTCCGACGTTAGTTTTAAGACATCAAGGTTAAGGTTAAGGACATCATAGTCCGTGGATTTAAGGACTCCACAGTCCATAGTAATGTGTGGTTGTCGGGACCCGTCACCTCTCTGATGACGTTAAAGGATTACAACGACAGATGTCAGAGGAGTAAAAAGATGTACCCTCAAACCGGGTGTAAATTGATTGGAAGAGCAGATGAGCTCAGTTCAATTTAAATTGAGGACTTATGGCCAGAATTGGGCTAAGACCAGTTAAAAATATTTAACATTTTATTTTTGTTCTGCCTATTAGGCCTTTGTTTGGGCTCTGCCCTTTTAATAATGCTAAGCATTGGGCTCAGACATTTTTTGTCTTATATTGAATGCATAGCATTTATCAGAACAAGGTATGCTCTGACAACGCGCCACGTGGCGCACTAGGCGGTTTGCGCCAGTCAAAGAGCGCGTTGTGCTTCTGTCGGTTAGCGCACACGAGAAGGATACGTGTCTCTTAGCGCTAAGCGCTAGTTTGTTAGCGCGCTGCGCTTTTAATTTATGAGCGCGCTGCGCTAATTTATGGGTGTGCCAATGAGTGACACATGGCGCGCTTGGCGCTGAGCACCAACCCAAGAGCGCAGTGCGCTGTTTTCAGGAGCGCAAAGCGCAGATCGTGTCAATGGTTGACACGTGGCATGTTTTGGCGCTGAGCGCCAGTTCAAGGAGCGCAAAGGCACAGTTCATGAGTGCAAAGCACTTTTTAATAGCGCAAAGCGCATTTTAATCAATTTTAAGATCAAAGAACAAAAAGTTCTTGTTTTTATAAAAGGCTCTGCCTTTATAGATCAAACGATCTGTGAATGAAGTAAAGTACTTCTTTTTATATTTTTATGATGGGATCTTTTGATCTTTTCTTTTTTAATCAAAGACCTTAGTCTTTTTATAGATCTAAGATCTTTTTAGAAGATGGTTCTTCTTTTACGAGATGATTTCATCTCTGTTGTTCGAGAATTACTTCTTTACCTTTAAAGATGAAGAAATGATCTTCTTTCTTCTAAAGGCTTGCCTTTCTATCTCTTTGAGTTTTTCTCAAAGTTTGCAGAGGGTTTTTTCTATATGAGACTTGAAGTCTTGGGGCCTTTATATAGGGCCAATTGATTTGTTAAATCAATTCAAAAGATCTTTCTCTTATTGATTTGGGAACATTTCCCACCGTTGGATCTTTGATCCTAAGGCTTCTGTTTTACAGAAGATAATCTTCTTGTTTTTAACAAGATTGGAAAGATCTTTCCATAACAGAATTTTAATTCTGATTAATTAATAATTTATTATCATTAGATCTTTTGATCTAACGGTGGGGAATTCTTTTAATTCCAGCGCTGGCGCACTTTGTGCGAGCGCACCTGTGTTCGACACATGGCGCGCAGCGCAACTGCGCTATCGCACCTGTGTTAGACACGTGGTGCGCAGCGCAGAGCGCAACGCAACTACACTAGCGCGCCTGTGTTTGACACATGGCGTACAGCGCAGAGCGCTGGATCTGAAGCGTTGCTTCAACTTTTTAGATTTTGAATTTTGAAACAGAGCGTTGCTCTGATTGGGGGTGCGCTGCCTAGGGCGCAGCACTCCTGGCGCTGGCGTGTCTGCTTTTGACATGCAGCGCGCAGCGCGCAGGATCTGAAGCGTTGCTTCGATTTTTAAATTTTGAAATTCAGAACAGAGCTTTGCTCTGATTAGGGAAACAAATGCCCCCCACCGGTGCGCTCACATAGCGCACACGTGAGTGCAACGGTGGAAACATCTGAGCCTTTGGATCAACTCAGAAGTTGAGGTGGCGGTTCAGCGCCTATAAATAGGTCCTTTTGGTCCTCAGATGATTTTCATCTTGTTCTTAAAATTTTTATGCAGAGCCTTGCTCTTTTGCTCAAGAACTTTGAAGAGTTAAAACTCTACTAAATTTAGGTAAAATTAAATTAATTTTAATAAATTAGGGTTTTTACCCATTAACATAGCCTTGCTCTTCATAGATCTTTTGATCTAAAGAAAACCCCTTTTGGGTTTCATAAGCAGAGCCTTGCTCTCATGAACCCATAGATCTAAACAGATCTTTTCTTAGGGTTTTTTTTATCCCATGAGTCAGAGCTCTGCTCTTTTGACAATAAATAGATCTTTTGATCTTTTGATGAAGAACTATTAAGAGTTTTTTCATGGATCTTCAAGATCCCAGAATTTTAATTCTCAAGAATTAATTTTCATTAATCTTTGATGGATTTTCCATCATCATTACAAAGCTAGGCTCTTTAAGGAATTTTACTCCCTCGTGACCAGAGTTTGACAAGTGTCACTCTGTTATAGAGCTTTGCTCTGAAAAAGAGATTTTCTCCTTCTCCCGAGGGATTTCTCATTCAATGAGAATATTCTTTGAGGATTTCCTCATTAATTGACAGTCTCATCCAATGATGAGACTGTTTTATTAATTGATGCATTGTCATTTGGATTTTGTGGGTCCACCTTTGGTCCCCTTTCCACTACATTGCAGTGTGGTAAAAATTTTAAAGTGTTGCTCAGAACTTTAAGATTAAATTATAGTACTGATAATTGAGTTCTGTTCTTTTTGGCAGGCGGCATGTCTTCCGATCTTTCTTTCCCGTTTTTCCGTTCAGAGGGAGGATTCCTTGAGACGCCGGTGGACCGGGAGGTTCTCGCGCTCATTAGAGATTATGATCCGGAACACAAAAACCTTCACTTGTAGGGTAGGTGGTACGGCCAGATAATCAAAGGTCGTCGAAGCTTCTCTTGTGCGACGCCGTCGGATCCGATCTCGTCGATTTCGTATGCAGATGCACCCCCGGTGAACTATGTCGTGGAGGTCGTTAATTGGACTTCGGAGGGTCTTCTTCAACCTTCGATTGCCGCCATACCCATGCAGCTGTCGGCAGCTTTGGATATCTTGGGGCGGCGCATATGCCAGGACGAGTCGCGCCCTTGGTGACAACCCTACAACATCGGGTTGACTCATCGACATTCGGCCGGGTATTTGCAGTGGGCCAGGTACAATTTGTCAGCGAAGAAGGCGCGCCTGCTGAAGATCGGTCTATACCCTGCGGTTTACGCCTCGTTGTTCCAGTATTCTGCTCCTCTGACATGGTGGATTAAGGCGTTCGTGGAGCAATGGAACATCCCAACCCATACCTTTCTTCTAATGGACAGAGAAGTTTCCATCTCACTAGAAGAATTTACTGAGATTTTCGGTCTGCCGGTGAAGGGGAGCACTATGAGGAGCTGCTTCCTCCGGATGAATACGTTTTTGCCACCAAGCCGTTGGTGATGGATCTAACGCCAGAGAACGCTATTCAGCACCAGTTTCCGAGTCTGATAAAGGTGTTGAATATGTACGAGAGTCTTTTCTTGGAATCCGGAGGCCGGGTAGTTAGTTTCGCAGACTTCATTGCCCGTTTTCTTCGACCGGAGATTCTATCGCAACGGGGTGAAAATTTTGCCAAGCTCGACGATCCCTTCGGCTTTGGCTTAAATCGTCGACCAGTACTGGAAGATGATCAAAAAGGCTTTTATCTCCCCGATGCCACGATCATCCCTCTGTCAAAAATCGCTGCTCCGGGCATCGACGAGGAGACTTTCTTTCTCGAGTTTCTGGGGCTATGGTTGTGCCGGTTCGCGCTCCCCATGCACCCTCGCTATATGAGGCCGTCCGTCTTCTACCCAGCACATCGAATGGCAGCTCGCATACAATTGGACATCGGGATTGCCGGGCTAGCCTACCTGTACCATGCTCTTAGTGTGGCGGCGGACACAACTTGTAGGGATCCTAGGCACACAAATGAGGTCTCACATGGCATCAACCATGCCAATTTCAAATTTTATAAGTGCCGAGAAACCCTAATACGGATCGTTGACTAGAGATTAGGCGAAACATGCAACTAGTTAACAACTTAACTTAGAGTGAACGGAAAAAACAACCTTTGTAGATCCGGTCCTCCACCTCCATAGCTCCGTGATGAAGTCCCTCTGCTGTACCCATCGGATCCCGGACTCTCGCGGTGGTTTCATCGAAGAAATGATCGGGCTAGGTCGTCGACTTCGATGCCGAAGATGATCTACGTCGAGGCAACACAAGATCAAGCTCCAACTTCACCAAGTCATGAAACTTGTGAAAAAAATACCCTATACTACTTGGCAAGTGGTAGAGGATGAAGAAATAGAAAGTGGGTTCACTTTAGAATTGGATTTCTCACTCTTTTTCTCATTTCACCATTGATGGTAGCAAGCTTTTCTTCATCTTGAAGAAGGAGAGGAAGAAGAAAAGAATATGATAAGTATTGTTGGAAAATAGAAAATAAGTCATTCTTATCATATTAGCAACCATGGTTAAGTGTAGAGAATAAACTAGGGTTAGGTTGAATGGTTAGGGTTAAGCATGAAACAAAAATGGTGGACTTATTCAATGCTTCATGAAGCTTCAACTAGCAAACAAAGAAAGCCACCATGATTTATTTATCTTTCAAAAATGAATAAATAAATAAATGAATAGATAAGTAAATCAAAACCCTAACCATTAACATAACCATGGTTTAATTCTTTACACAAACCCAAGTTAGCATGTATCATCAAACATGATACAAACAAGTGCACAAAAGTATATCACATATACAACTTGTGTGTTTCAAGTGAGAAAATCCATTTAAAATGAACCAATACAAGTTAATGTAAAGTAATATATCAAATATAAAATTATACATTAAATCATTAAATCAACACTTGATTTAACGATCCGGTCATATCGCATATGACCGACTAATATTCAATGTATCGGCTCATCGAATCAATCCTTGATTCGATAACTAGGTTATATCGGATACAGCCAATCGATACATTCATCGCGAGAATAGAATACGGTATCACATACACGCATTATTCTCGGTCCCGCACATATCTCATATGCGCTCCTATTTCGTTTCGCTTGAGCCAGGAAACCTCTGTGTAGGACTCTAAAGACTCGTCAATACGCCGGCAGCAGGTGATGATCATATCAAATACCTACAAGCCGCAAGCGGTCTGCTAAACGTAACGGCCACCTGGGTATTGAGCGATCAGAAGATCGATGAGCAAGCCCGCTCACACTCCTGTGAATCCAACCAGTAACACTTACCGTACAGTTCGGTATGTTCGTCTGATATGTCGCATATCTCGCCTAGGGGTAGTAAACGTCAGACCCCAGTAGCTCGATAAGTCGTTTCGATATGAGGTCTATAACAGTTCGAGAAACTACTGGTAACACTTACCAGTAAATCTCAGCAACCCTTGCCAGGGATTTCCGGTTATAGCCAATCGAACACAGTGCAACATCAACTCCCTATACCGGGAGAGACGAATCCCCTCCTATCGCTCATTGCCTCCATGTGATTCGAGACTGTACCCAAAAACCACCGTTTTAAATGCCCTCTTGGAAGTGGTAAGGTGGAAATCAAAGCACAGTGGGAATCACACAAGACTCTATGACGATCTCGGGTCAACAGACTACTCTGTACCAGTGTCACCAGGGAACTGCTATCTGATGTAAGGTATAATACCATCTAGGAGTTCTCGCCGAGTCCGTTCAGTGTACCCAGTCTTCACTGAGCACCCGTATATCATCTCTGATGTCAAACACCAATGGATATGGGAACATCCATCGCCCATCTGTATGGGTCGAGAAGGTATACGCTAGTCTACTCTGGTATATCGATGCCCCGTCTCGATATACCCACGACTAGGGACCTTAAAGGATGTACTTATGGACTACCATGTCCCCACTAGTATGATCCGCATCATAGTCCAGGTAGTCAAGTACACATCCTAAGGGCTTCACCAACATGTAACAGAGAGACAATCAATGTACACGTTAAGGTAAAGAGAAACCTGATAGCATACTATCATGTCGAGCAAGAAATTCCTCCCTATATATGTCCCAGCATCCACTACAATATACATCATATGTACAGTAATGGCCTCTAGGGCATACATATAACTAACAATCTCCCACTTGCACTAGGGCCATCTGTAGCAGTGGTTGCAGTATCTCATACTCAACCATCCCATGAAAGTCTCTCTCTGGGAAAAGGCCTTTGTGAGTGGATCCTCCCGTGTTGTCCTCTGAGTCTACTCTCCTAACCTCGATCATCCTGGAGATCATCTATCTCCATGATCAGGTGATGCTGCCTCAGAATACGTCTGGGTCACTGATGGGACCGGGGTTCCTGGCATAAGCCACAACTCCATTGTCACACAATGAGAGGAACAAAGTTCATCTCATGAACAAATATACACCCAGACTTCCTCTTTGGTAGCATCTTAAGTAGTGATGTATCCAGCCTTTATCGTCTAGTTTGCCACAGTATCTAGCTTGGAACTATTCCAACATACCGTCCCTCTACTGAGGGTAAAGACAATGCATGTGACTAACATTCAGTCGTCTTTATCACCCTGGAACCTTTCCAGTGATTCTCCCCTGGATCGATTGATACCATCTCACTACATCTAGTGAGTATCCTAACATCCAATTACATCTATCTCATAGATGAAAACTCAGGATTTAGGAGGTATCACTTTGATCCTATATGGAGAATCCTTGTGATAAGCGGAGATTGACCGAGCGTAGCATAGGAAACTCCTTCCCTATCAAGAGTATGTCATCCACGTACTCTACGAGGATCACTACCATACTCCCTACTACCTTTTTGTATATACAAGGTTCATCTACCATTTTGATGATGTCAAACTGTTTGACTAACTCATCAAAACAGATGTTCCAACTCCGCGATACCTGCTTTATCACATAAAACATCTTGCACACGTTTCCGTTGCTCCCACTATGTACGAGGCCCTCTGGCTGTGTACTTATAGACGCACTCTTCTTAAATATCACTTAGAAAAGCAGTCATGGCACCCAACCGCCAGATCACGTAGTCATGGTATGTAGCCGTGGCAAGTAGGATCTGGATGGACTTAAGCTTAGTTACTTGAAAAAGGTTTCATCATAATCCATGCATGGTCAATGATGCAGACTTTTAACAAGTCTAGCTTTGAAAGTCTCAACTTTTCCATCTACACCAAGTAATCTTCTTAAGATATACTTGCTCCTGATGGGGATTTAACCCTTCAGATATAGCAACTAAAGTCCATACTTTGTTGGTGTATAAGGATTCCATCTCAGATCGCTAAGCATCCAGCCATTCTTACAGAGTCCCACTCCTGATGGCCAGCTCGAAAATAGTTGGGTCATCATCTCATGATGCAATCCTCGCTCCCACTGTCATAGAGAAACCGAAGTATCTCTCAGGTGGGTGAGGAACCCTACTAGAACGGCGGAGAGGCTGAGGTTCGTTGGTTGCTATTGAATCCTTTGGTTCTGCCAAATCATCAGCTGCAGTTTGTATAGCTGGAACATTTCCAGTTCTACATAATAGACCTTGCCTTGAGCTTGTCCGGATTTTTCTTTTAGACATAGGCCGGACAACCCCAAATCTTAACTAACTTAATATATGGGCTCTTCCCATTCCATATCACATATGAAGCGGTAGGCAGCTGATTTGATTGGAACCCTATTCAATAGGTATGCAACTTCTCAAGTGCATAACACCCAAAAGGAAATAGGTAACTCAGTAGTACTCATCATAGAGCACACCATATCAAATAGGGTGTATCTGCTCCGCCCCGATATGACATCGTGCTATGGTGTATACAGAGGAGTAATTCTGAGAGAGAATCTCATTCTCCTTTAGAATAGACCAGAATTTCCGTGCTTAAGTATTCTCCTCCCTGATCTCATCATAGGACATAATACTTATACCCGTATTTTGGTTCTCTACTTCTAAATCATATTCTGTGAATATCTCAAAAGGTTCGGACTTGTCTTTCAACAGGAACATATGTCTGAATCTTGAGAGATCATCAGAGAATGTAATGAAGTACAAAGAACCGATCTTGGCATGTGTAGACAGAGGACCTACATACATCAACATGTATCATCCCAAGAGTTGACTAACACTTTCTCTGTTTCTAGTAAATGGAGCTATGGTCATCTTATCTCTGTGACATGACTGGCAAGTTTCACAAGATGTAAATTCAAACTAATTTAAATATGCATCTAAATGTAACTTCAGCCAGTCGGGTCGCATTGATATGACCTAGTCTATAATGCCTCAAGAAGGATCCGTTCATTTCTGAACCCTTCCTCTTTTGTGTGTTCTGTATACTAGGAACCGTAGTTTGATTTAGAACATCAATGCTTTTAGATAACGTGCCTGAACCGATCAACTTTTGATATAGGAAATGTTCAAAACATTATCCAACAATACAAAATTATATCCTTCTTTACTAATAAAGATATCGATATGATTTTGTATATCAGGTACGGTATCTAATAGCATTTGTTCAGAATCAATGTACTGGTCATACAGGATGACAGTGACCAACAGACTTGGCTGTAACACTTGCCCCGTTTTCTGTCTCATGAAACTTATCACCCGTTCTCAGGTCTCCGCCTTTCTGTAGCCCTATGTAACAGATTACATATCAGGGATCCTGATCCGGTATCAGATACCCAGGACGCAGAGGATATTAAGAAACAGTTCTGTGTAACGAACACACCCGAAGATGATGCATCATATGCACTTTCTTCGTTTGGGCGGCACGGGAAATCTGGTATTCCCCAATTTCCTGCTCTGTCTTATAACAATTATAAGTTGGAGCGGGACCAACGTTCCCCAGCTCAGTATAACAAGCTGGTTCGGTCAATTCATCCGTATTATTATCTTGATTAAGGCGTGACATGGTCGCTACCAGGAGAGAGAGAGAAGAAAACACTCAGCGTATGCTCTTGCAAGATCAGATTGGTTATTATTTTATCTAATCAGGATGGGTCCTACTGTTTTTATCAAATCTTCCTTCAAACCCTAAAAGGAAAGACTAGCCGGGATTAATTACACACTACAAGTTCGCCAATCTTTCAGCCAGGCCAGTGTCGGTACTTTGAGGGAGGTTCCCCGTGCTATCGCACGGACCTAATTAATGTAAACCTCGTTTTCCCAGAGGCGTAACCCCGTTGACACCTTTCTAGACACCTACTTGATTGGCTAATTGTAATGTGTAAAACTCTCCCAGGAATAACAATTACTCGCAGTGGGTATCGGGATCCAACTATCTCATAGAAGGTATGCAATTTCATTGCAAATTTCAACACTTGAAATTCCCGATAATTTTGCCCTAGCACCCTATGATCTTGACGGAGGTCAACAAACCATAGGCTACTAGTCAAGTTCAACCTGTCATTTCTTGATTGAATCAAACCCACCCGCACGACCCTTGACGGAGGTCAATAAGGTCACACGACTACCCTAATCCAATCTGCATCATATGCATAAGCAGATAAATACTAATTAGCTACCGCACACTGCGCCTTGACGGAGGTCAACAAACGTAGCACGAATACTAAGTAGGACTTCTCTGAAATGACGGAGGGCTACGACAGGTTTTTCTGAAAACCTACTGCGTAATGAACTTGATATCGTTGTAGAATCAAATGATTTTAAAATGGAGTGTTTTTTAGGCTTTTCTAGTTTTGTTAAAGGGGTCACTCCCGGTGAAGGGATCGTCGGCCCTTTCCTCGTCGAATGAGGTGCGGGATATATCATATATATCACTGTGCAAAGCAAGAACTATAGGAGCTATCAAAAGAAAAACCGAGGGTTGTAGCATCTGCCAGTTATTGCTAAAGGAGTCACTCCCGGTGAAGGGATCTCGGTCCTTTCCTTATCGAATAAGGTGCATGATGTTCTACAAGGAACACCACGATGCAAAGCAAGAACTGTAGCTACATGTTTTATTTTGAAATTCGATTCCACAACATCTTAGGTTTCTTTTCTTTCATTAATCACATTAATGAAGTCCCATCATTTAAATTTACCTAAACATCACAGATAAATACGACGTACACTTATGCCATCCGCATTCGCCTCGATGTCCCCTCGTGCACCGTTAGGTTAGGTAACTAACGGCAGAGCGGGGCAGGGCTAGCGCGGGTGTAAAACATAAGTAACGCCTATATAATATATCATATATACTATATACAGTATCTATCACAGAACATCACATGATCACATCACAGATATCGCAGCAGAAGAAACATATATGAAATATTGGATATACTAGGACGTCCGTGTTTTCAATACGAGCCAGTATAAAACACGGATTCCACGGTCGTGATGAATATCCAATCCCACACCCCTAGACCCCTACGAGAGTGGCAAGCAACCCTACCAATTCTAGAGTTAGGAGACCCGGACTCGACTCCTCGAGTTGGTCTCCCACTGGACTCCAGAACCCGGTTACTTGTGCTCCCCTCCTTGGGTCTATCCTAGTGCGGAAAAGTAAATAATATACATCAACGGTGACAACTTCCGCAACCTGGAAGTGCCCCAATAAAAGAATATTACATACAAGTTTTTACATGAATGAAAATGAAAAACACTCATCTCACATAAAAAAAAACCCCGGCTATTCGAACACGACGATCCAATATAACATATCCAGCAACACATAACATCACATGTCATCAACGTAAGTAAATGTGCGCATCCCAATTGTCGTTGACATATAGCAACGAAATCGGCGATATCACATATTACACTTACGGTCACAGAAAAGAAAGTGTAAAACTACAACAGTTGGAATCCGCAAATTCTTTAGACATCGCATGTCTAATCAAATGAAATACTTAGACATCGCATGCCTAACAATTATAAACCCCGCATTTTAGTCTCAAAATCGAAAATACTTTTCAATACTAAGTCGGGCAATTCAACAAGATTCCCGACATCCTGATCGAATGCTCGTCGCAAACTTTAGTAGACGGCCACACCCCCGGTTGCCGTCGACGAAGTGCACCAAGGCGGAACACCGCTGCCGCGAGCACCCCAATGGATGCTTTCGGCGATGGGGTTCTCCTACAGTCACTTGGTCGGGGCTATGGGGTGAGGCTGTCTATTAAGTTTATCCGGCGAGTATCCGCGTACGCTACGTGATTGCGACGGACTTTTGATCGCATCAAAATTCCGTGGCAACCGATCAAGTGAGACTAAAGTGCTATGTTTATAACATTCATATCAGTTATCTCATAACTACTTGTGGATTCCAAGTACTGTATCCCATTCCAGATAAATAGAAAATGTTAAACTTTCCGATCGAACATTCAAACACCCAAGTTTTCCCGAAACAGCTCAACATATGATACAAGTTAAAAACATCCAGTTCATGCCTCAGTACCAACGGTCCAGCCGTAGAAGGGTCAAGCCAACGCCTCACATGTGGCACGCCGTACTGCCCCAAACCCTAAGGTTCAAAGGGCAGTTCAAGACGGTCACATAATCGAGTTAAGGTTTGTTGTCTTCTAGAGAGTCCATCGCGTTACTTGCACTACTTAGAACGTTCTTAAAACTACGGAAAGATCCAACACTTGGAAATTTCCCGGCAGGGGAAAAAGTGGGTATTTATATCTGGTCGAACTTTTAACATATTCTAAAATTACCCGGAAAAAACACAGACAAAATTAGACAGTCCGATCGAATCTCCGAACTCCCAATACAACCCAAAATACTCAACTCTTGAGTAAGATTTAAAAATTCCCAGAAAATACAGCACCCAAATATAGAAATTACTGTGCCAAAACTAATGGGAGAAGCGAACGTACGGCCGCGAAACCGCCGCACGAGCCATGATCGTGCCACGGAACCGCAGCGGTTAGATGGATTCAGCCGCTAGAATTTCACAGTAATTCCTACAAATTCCTGCTGATTTTTCTGAATATTTTTAATTCTCAAAAATCCCTGATTTCAGAAAATGTACAGAGAGCAATTTGAGATTAGGGTTTCGGTTCGATCGGACTTCTAACTCCGTCTACGCATCGCCTAAGGCTCTAGCTAGGCTCTGATACCACTGTAGGGATCCTAGGCACACAAATGAGGTCTCACATGGCATCAAAAATCCCTGATTTCAGAAAATGTACAGAGAGCAATTTGAGATTAGGGTTTCGGTTCGATCGGACTTCTAACTCCGTCTACGCATCGCCTAAGGCTCTAGCTAGGCTCTGATACCACTGTAGGGATCCTAGGCACACAAATGAGGTCTCACATGGCATCAACCATGCCAATTTCAAATTTTATAAGTGCCGAGAAACCCTAATACGGATCGTTGACTAGAGATTAGGCGAAACATGCAACTAGTTAACAACTTAACTTAGAGTGAACGGAAAAAACAACCTTTATAGATCCGGTCATCTACCTCCATAGCTCCGTGATGAAGTCCCTCCGCTGTACCGATCGGATCCCGGACTCTCGCGGTGGTTTCATCGAAGAAATGATCGGGCTAGGTTGTCGACTTCGATGCCGAAGATAATCTACGTCGAGGCAACACAAGATCAAGCTCCAACTTCACCAAGTCATGAAACTTGTGAAGAAAACACCCTATACTACTTGGAAAGTGGTAGAGGATGAAGAAATAGGAAGTGGGTTCACTTTAGAATTGGATGTCTCACTCTTTTTCTCATTTCACCATTGATGGTAGCAAGCTTTTCTTCATCTTGAAGAAGGAGAGGAAGAAGAAAAGAATATGATAAGTATTGTTGGAAAATAGAAAATAAGTCATTCTTATCATATTAGCAACCATGGTTAAGTGTAGAGAATAAACTAGGGTTAGGTTGAATGGTTAGGGTTAAGCATGAAACAAAAATGGTGGACTTATTCAAAGCTTCATGAAGCTTCAAATAGCAAACAAAGAAAGCCACCATGATTTATTTATCTTTCAAAAATGAATAAATAAATAAATGAATAGATAAGTAAATCAAAACCCTAACCATTAACATAACCATGGTTTAATTCTTTACACAAACCCAAGTTAGCATGTATCATCAAACATGATACAAACAAGTGCACAAAAGTATATCACATATACAACTTGTGTGTTTCAAGTGAGAAAATCCATTTAAAATGAACCAATACTAGTTAATGTAAAGTAATATATCAAATATATAATTATACATTAAATCATTAAATCAACACTTGATTTAACGATCCGGTCATATCGCATATGACCGACTAATATTCAATGTATCGGCTTATCGAATCAATCCTTGATTCGATAACTAGGTTATATCGCATACAACCAATCGATACATTCATCGCGAGAATAGAATACGGTATCACATACACGCATTATTCTCGGTCCCGCATATATCTCATATGCGGTCCTATTTCGTTTCGCTTGAGCCAGGAAACCTCTGTGTAGGACTCTAAAGACTCGTCAATACGCCGGCAGCAGGTGATGATCATATCAAACACCCACAAGCCGCAAGCGGTCTGCTAAACGTAACAGCCACCCGGGTATTGAGCGATCAGAAGATCGACGAGCAAGCCCGCTCACACTCCTGTGAATCCAACCAGTAACACTTACCGAACAGTCCGGTCTGTTCGTCTGATATGTCGCATATCTCGCCTAGGGGTGGTAAACGTCAGACCCCAGTAGCTCGATAAGTCGTGTCGATATGAGGTCTATAACAGTTCGAGAAACTACTGGTAACACTTACCAGTAAATCTCAGCAACCCTGGCCAGAGATTTCCGGTTATAGCCAATCGAACACAGTGCAACATCAACTCCCTATACCGGGAGAGACGAATCCCCTCCTATCGCTCATTGCTTCCATGTGATTCGGGACTGTACCCAAAAACCACCGTTTTGCACGCCCTCTTGGACGTGGTAAGGTGGAAATCAAAGCACAGTGGGAATCACACAAGACTCTATGACGATCTCGGGTCAACAGACTACTATGTACCAGTGTCAACAGAGAACTGCCATCTGACGTAAGGTATAATACCATCTGGGAGTTCTCGACGAGTCCATCCAGTGTACCCCAGTCTTCACTGAGCACCCGTATATCATCTCTGATGTCAAACACCAATGGATATAGGATCATCCATCGCCCATCTGTATGGGTCGAGAAGGTATACGCTAGTCTACTCTGGTATATCGATGCCCCGTCTCGATATACCCACGACTAGGGACCTTAAAGGATGTACTTATGGACTACCATGTCCCCACTAGTATGATCCGCATCATAGTCCAGGTAGTCAAGTACACATCCTAAGGGCTTCACCAACATGTAACAGAGAGACAATTAGTGTACACGTTAAGGTAAAGAGAAACCAGATAGCATACTATCATGTCGAGCAAGAAAGTCCTCCCTATATATGTCCCAGCATCCACTACAATATACATCCTATGTACAGTAATGGCCTCTAGGGCATACATATAACTAACACAACTGAACCTGGGGTGCAAGCTACCAATTTCCCGATGCACTACTTTACTTCGTGGATGGAAATACACGTGCTCGTGGTGTTTGGTATTCATAAAAGACCCTCGTTTTACGAGAAGTGTAGATTCCCGAGAATTATGCGGCTGATCAACGCTTCTATCGTGAATCCGCCTCAGCGGGAGGCTAGGGGCTTGCTTCTTCGTCCACGCAGAGTCGGGGCCGGTATGTCTTTCATGGACAAAGTCCTGACAATCGGCCAGGAAACTTCCAAAACGGTGCTGGCGTTGCGCAACTCCTTTAAGGACGGGGCCTCCGTGTTGAAAGCCCGGGAGATTCTACATCTATACTCCATCAGGCCGGGCTTCCTCGTATTCAGGCAAAATGATGCGGCGCTTTTTATGAGATACAACCCCCATCATTTTGCCCAGCAGCTAAGTTTTAACCAGGGGGTCCCACTGGAGGCGTTTTTGGAAGAGCCTGCTGCTACCAGAGAGGGAATACGGAGTGCACTGCATCACTTTATGCGGTTAAATACGGGCTCACACTTCTTCATCAACGAGCCGAGTTGCATTCTAAGGGCCCTCAATGTATACAAGGCCTGGTATCAACATGCGATGGGCGCGGTCATCAGGGAAGAGAGGCGGCTGCTGCTCGATCGCAAGAGTGCGCCCTCCGCCAGCGATCGCAACGTCCCTTTGAAGCGACGGGTCGCTGTCCCTCCTCCTCTAAGAGGAGATGCTGCAGTTGAGCCTCCATGTGTGCTAAGTCCCACGCGTGGATTGCCCCGTGATCCTGTGGAGACAGTGGACGTACCTCGGTGCCCTGCGCTCCCGTAGAGACGGTAAACGTGGCTTCTCCCGAATCTGGCATGGGCTCGGATATTGGGACCCGCCGTCCCAAAGTGCCCACGAAGCGCAAGCTGGTTTTGGCTGCGACCGGAGTTCGCACGCAGAAGAGGAAGAAGAAGTCGATCCTCTCTACTGACGTTGTATTTAGTCAGGAACTTCATGTTCCTTACAGCGAGGGCTTGAGTGAGTACGGGACCAACGACAGCCTATTTATGCCACCAGATAACACCGATCTGGCAGCTGCCATCGCAGCTTCTGAGCGATTGGCAAGACGTGAAGAGTGGTTGGCTAGACTTGCACGATCAGGTAATCATTAGCTGTATTTTTTTGCCATTGTATCATACCTCTATCATTGTTTTTCGACTAACGCTTTTCCTTCTTTAATAAGCATTTCTACCGAAAAAGCTCTCGCTGCTTCTCTCAAGACTTTTGAGGAGGAGGAACGACTTCGAGCATCTTTAGGCCTTGGTACATTTCGGTTCGCTATGTTTCTGCTTCCGTTTCTTATGAGTAATCTGACCCTCTCTTTGTCTTATCGCAGGGACCACAAGGCCTATCCCGCAAGCCGATGCGGAAACTCTCCTCGGGCCAGCTACCGAAGTCCCGGCCTCTTAGGCATTGCCGCGAGAGACCTTACTTAAAAAACCGATGATGGAAGCCTTGACGGCTCTGGAGGTAACCCTGAACACGGACGACGACGCCTTGCTGAAGGAGGCCTCTAAAAGGTCTGTTGTGACAGCCCGGGAAGAAAGGAAGCGCCTGAGGCGTGCAGCAAGGGAACGTAGTGTTGCTTTGGCTACGGGGGCAGGTTCAAGCGCCGTTACTCCCGCTGCTACTCCTTCAGAGGAGTTCCCGGGAGCCTTGTCTACTGCTCATAGACGGGCGGCACGTGCAGCTCGGGAAGCCAACGGTAAATCAACCCCAGGTAATGTGTTTTGAGGCTTCGTTGTCAAAGCTTTAAACTATATGTTCTTATATATCTTGTCCTGCAGGGCCGAGCCTTACTGAAGGAGTGGCGGCGACCATTGAGCCTGAGGGGGCGGTGGAGGAGGTAGCCGCTGAACCCGGGGTAACGGTAGGCGATGTAACTGTAATTGCCGGGCCCGAGATAGTGGCTGATGAGACAGTCACGACTGCTATGCCCAAGATAGCTACCACTGCAGAGCGCGAGGTGGCGGCGGGTGAGACGGCTACCACGGCCGAGCCTGAGGCATCGGTGGACGAAACGGCTGCTACGGACAAGCCTAAAGCAGTGGTGGACGAGACGGCTGCGACCACTGAGCCCGAGGTGGTAGCGGGCGAAACGGGTACGATCGCTGGGCACGAAATGGCCGCTCTTTCTTAAGAGTAGGGCACCGCTCCGATCATCGCTCTCCCTGCCTACGGTTCCTTGTCATCTCTCGGCGTCGCGAGCGTGACGACGGCTCCTGTGGAGTCAGGGGATGAGGCGACGGGAGGTGCGACCACCCCGATGGAGGAGGGAGACGCCACCGTTGTATCAAGTGACGCTCTCGTCACGGCTCCGGCTGGCAACTCATCAGGTAAATTTTGGGTCACCGCCCTTCTTCTTTTTTATTCTGCAATCTTTCCTAATAAGGTTTATCTTATTTCTAATGCAGGTGCGGCTAGTGTTAATGTCGCGCTACTCAAGACATCGCCGTCAGTTACCGTCCTGACGGTGACCACCTCTCTACCTTCTCTCGCACCTTCGCAAATGCTAGAAGGTATGGATTTGTAACCCATTAGTCTTATCTCTCGGCCGTATAATTCATTTACTGACGTTGCGTTATCGTGTTTTTGCAGGAGTCCTTTTTGACCACCTGTACCAGGTGCTGCATCCCCACTTCTCCTTCCCGTCGGAGATTGCTTCATCCAGTGGCGCTGGTGAATACAGCTTCCAATTAATGCTCTTTCTTTTACCGATAATGAAATTATTTCTGACTCTTCTTTGCCTTGATTGCAGTGCTACAGATTGAAGGAGGGGATGAGAGATCAGTTGCGCCACCGGTCCTCCCGGCTTTGCCACCTGCTGCAGCTGGTATAGTAAATTCCATTGTTCATGAATCTCTTATATTTCTAGATTCGTTATCTGATTGTGACTTGTTTTGCAGCGGTCGCTTCGACTCCGACCTCTTGCGAATCTCGCATTATGATGCCGGCAGGCCCCTTCTCCAGACGTCCATCCTCAAAGGGTGCTGTGACGAGTCTGCGCATGTTGAGCAAATACGTCAAGGAGCTTGACGCGGAAGCTCCTACATCTGCCGCAGATTTCGCTGTCGAGATCAATCCGATGCTGGCGACGCTTATAAATTTCCATAATGAAGGCGTCGTCGAGTCTTGGGTTAGTCACTGCAGGATGATCGAGGCCTGTCTGCGTCAGCTTAAACTTATGCGTCTTGCCCCTGAGACTCAGGCTTTGAACTCTCAGCGGGCCGCATGGGTCAAGCAGAGTGCGTATTTCCTCCGCCATTTCGAACAAGAAGGGACCTTGAGGCGGAAGGAATAGGAGGAGGCTTCCGCTGAGTCTATCCAGTTGCGTGCCCAGGTCGAAGCGAACGTTGCACAACTGAGAGCCGTCTTTGATACCTTGCAGCAATGTATCTCAGACGGGCTTGTATTGAGACGGAAGCTCGACTCTATCGAGCGGGTTACGTAGAGTTGCGAAGCTGCCTAACGGGAAATTGATGAGAAGATTTCATCATGCTTGCAGCAAAGGACTCGAATCGAAGCGGAGCTAGCCGCGACGGTTGATCATGAGGAGGCACTGAAAGAAGTGCGAGAGCAGCTTACGGACTTGTTGAAAACGCTTCCTCCTCAGTAGATGCCTTTGTATCATATACTTGTAATCTCTGAATAATATGTATCTATTTTTTTATTCCTTTATATGATGTATCTTGTATTCAATTGAGTTTCATGAATAAAGACATTCTTTTTGTTATACTGTTGCTTTCTTCTCCTTGTTGTGTTAATGCCATGTGATTTTAGCAAGTGCGATCTGTAGATAGCATATAGCTGTCAATTTTGGATTCTTTGCAGGGTAGTGATGGCTTAGAAAACAGGGTTAGGATCTGTCCCCTAAGACTTTTCAACTTTATGAGCCGTGAGGGTCTCATAAAGAGTTTTCTCCCTACCGGTCGAGAGGATCCCGTAGGTGTAATTTCTCCTTAAGAATCGTGAGGATTCCTAAGTGTGTTTTCTCTTGAAAGTCGTAAGGATCTCACAAGAGAATTTACTCCCTTACGAGTCGTGAGGACCCGCAAGTGATGGGTGAAGTTGTCCTTATTCACGTTTCACGGAGTTAAGGGTTGCTCTAGACGTTTTCCAGGATACCGTAGTTTAAAGATATCGCAGTCGAGGTTAAGGACATCATAGTCCATATATTTAAGGACTCTACAGTCCGACGTTAGTTTTAAGACATCACGGTCGAGGTTAAGGACATCATAGTCCGTGGATTTAAGGACTCCACAGTCCGATGTTAGTTTTAAGACATCACGGTCGAGGTTAAGGACATCATAGTCCGTGAGTTTAAGGACCTCACAGTCCAGTGTTATTTTTAAGACATCACGGTCGAGGTTAAGAACATCATAGTCCATGAGTTTAAGGACCTCATAGTCCAATGTTAGTTTTAAGACATCACGGTCAAGGTTAAGGACATCATAGTCCATGAGTTTAAGGACCTCACAGTTCGTGAAATGTGTGGTTGTTGGGACTCGTCACCTCTTTGAAGACGTTAAGGAATTACAACGACAAATATCAAAGGAGTGAAGAGATGTACCCTTGAACCAAGGTAAAATTAGTTTAAGGACGTTATGGTCCATTGTTAGTTTTAAGACATCACGGTCGAGATTAAGGACATCATAGTCCGTGAGTTTAAGGACCTCACAGTCCGATGTTAGTTTTAAGACATCAGGGTCGAGGTTAAGGACATCATAGTCCGTGGATTTAAGGACTCCACAGTCCGATGTTTGCTCTGGATGCTTCCCACGGGTTCACTGCCGTGTTCGGCGAGGACCAGGCTCCGCTCTGGATGCTTCACACGGGGTCATTGCCATGCTCTACGAGGACCAGGATCCGCTCTGGACATTTTCCATGGGGTCAGAAGTGACATAATCCGCGTTCCATGTAGCCGGGAATTTTGCTCTAGATGCTTCCCACGGGTTCACTGCCGTGTTCGGCGAGGACTAGGCTCCGCTCTGGACGTTTTCCACGGGGTCAGAAGTGACGTTATCCGCATTCCACGTGACCAGGAATTTTGCTCTGGATGCTTTCCACGGGTTCACTATCGTGTTCGGCGAGGACCAGGCCCCGCTCTGGATGCTTTACACGGGTTCACTGCCGTACTCCGCGAGGACCAGGATCCGCTCTGGACGTTTTCCACGGGGTCATAAGTGACGTTATCCGCGTTCCACGTGACCAGGAATTTTGCTCTGGATGCTTCCCACAGGTTCACTGCCGTGTTCGGCGAGGACCAGGCTCCATTCTGGATGCATCACACGGGTTCACTGCCGTGCTCCGCGAAGACCAGGATCCGCTCTGGACGTTTTCCACGGGGTCAGAAGTGACGTTATCCGCGTTCCACGTGACCAGGAATTTTTCTCTGGATGCTTCCCACGGGTTCACTGCCGTGTTCGGTGAGGACCAGGCTCTGCTCTGGATGCTTCACACGGGTTCACTGTCGTGCTCTGCGAGGACCAGGATCCGCTCTAGACATTTTCCACGGGGTCAGGAGTGACATAATCCGCGTTCCACGTAGCCAGGAATTTTGCTCTAGATGCTTCCCACGGGTTCACTGCCGTGTTCGGCGAGGACTAGGCTCCGCTCTGGATGCTTCACACAGGGTCATTGTCGCGTTCCACATAACCAGGAATTTTGACTTTATCTGCATTTCACGACGTCGGAGTTTGACTCTCGGTCATCTGTACACCGCCGAGTCATGGAACTGGGAGTTGCCTCCGTTCCGCTTTGCTTGATGTTGTGTCTGTTGTAATGAGACGAATGTTGAGATGATCTCCAGGCTATCTGTGAACCGTCGAGATTTGGCTTCTTCTTCTGATGAAACCTGGGGAGGAGGAGTGTGACTCCTTCTTTGTTTGTGCCCCTGGATTGTATACAGGGATTGATGTGATATCACCTGTAGAGAATAAATTTCATTCATTCAATTTTTTTTCCGCGATGCTCTATCATTTCAGCTTTTATATCACGAAGGTCGCGATTGCCCTTTCATTTCGGTTATTTTTTGCGGTGCCCAATCATTTCAGCTATTTGTTTTATTTTTTTACTCGCTGCTTTTTATTGCGAGTTGCCCAATCATTTCGGCTATTTTGCATGCATACATTTTTACTTGCTGATTTTGTTGCAAGTTGCCCCATCATTTCGGCTATTTCGTATGCATGTGTGGCTTGCTAGCTTTTTGTTGCAAGCTTGGGATTAGACACCGATTTCGGCATCAGCACCGCTACAACTGGGATATTTCCAGGAGCGAATCATCATTTGCCTCTGTCGATATCGAACAAAGGTGGCTTAGCGAACAGGGTTAGGATCCTGTCGACTAAGGCTTTTGACTTCGTGAGCCGTAAGGGTCTTACAAAGGTATTTCTCCCTGTAAGTCGTGAGGATCTCGTAGGTGTTTCCTCCTTAGGAGTCATGAGGATTCCTAAGTGCGTGTTCTCCTGTAAGTCGTAAGGATCTTACAAGAGGGTTTTCTCCTTATAAGTCGAGAGGACTTACAAGGGTTGTTCACCATACGGACATATCCCTAGTCACAGATGGGACTTTGTTAGGGAAATGTTTATTCGCGCCCGTGGATTGTATACAAGGGTCAGCATTGAACCGCTTGTAGGGCAGTATTGGAGGTTGTGGGGGCTAACAGGTTCAGGTCTCTGTAACTTAAGACTTTTGAATCTTATGAGCCGTGAGGGTCTCATAAGAGGATTCTTCTTACGAGTCGTGAGGATCTCGCAAGTGTAATTTTTCCTTAGGAATCATGAGGATTCCTAAGTGTGTTGCTCCCTTGTGAGTCGTAAGGATCTCACGCGGGTGGTTTCTCCTCACAAGGTCGAGAGGACCTTGCAAATGTCTTTTAACGAGGTTGCACCCTTTCGGGTTTTCACATACACTCGCCGGTAGTCCTGCTGTTTTTACTCACGGAGCCCTTTCAGATTTTCATCCATGCCCATTTTGCTTATGGAAATACCGTTTTCCTTTTTTTTCTCTTTTTTATATTCTAACGAGGTTGAGCCCTTTCGGGTTTTCACAAGACTCGCCGGTAGCCCTGCTGTTTTTACTCACGGAGCCCTTTCGGGTTTTCATCCGTACCCATTTTTCTTATGGACATACCGTTTTCTTTTTTTTTATTCTTTTTTTTTGTATCAGCTTTGGGATGCTGCAATCCACCGTAGTTTCTCGATATCTCGGTCAACAGCTAGTTTTAGGACATAGTGGTACGTCGTTAGTTTGAGAACGTTTCAGTCCATTGTTAGTTTAAGGACGTTGTGGTCCGCTGTTAGTTTAAGGACGTTTCGGTCCGCTGTTAGTTTAAGGACGTCTCGGTCCAAAAGCAAGCCGGCTACAACTTATAGAGTTTAGGCTTAAGAAGATAGCGAGCGGACATAGTCATCGTCATCTATTATTGACCTAGGCCGTGACTCATCAAGCGTAGTACTTCTTCAGGAAGCGACCATTTATTGGCCTGAAAGGTCTTTCACCATACATGTCCATGAGTAGATAGTCCCCACCCTGGTAGACCTTGTCTATGATATATGGGCCTTCATAGTTCGGCTCGAAGTTACCCCGCTTAGCACGATTGGGGATCATAGGTCTTTTGACCACTAGTACGAGTTCACCTTGGCGCAATGTCCTCGGCCTAGTCAACCTTTCGTATGAGCGCGTCATCTTTGCTTAATAAGCCTCCAGATTTTGTTGTGCTATGAGCCGGGTTTCATCAAGGGCATCGAACTCCTCGAGTCGAAGGTGAGCATTCTCTTCGTCCGTTAGCTCGTAATGAATTGCCACTCGTAGAGAGGGTAACTCTATCTCGAGGGGGAGTATCGCTTCTGTACCGAATACCAATGTGTATGGAGTTGTGTTCCTGGCCATTTTGAACGTAGTCCGGTACGCCCAGAGAGCCTCATACAGTCTCTTGTGCCAGTCCTTCTTATTTCGAGACACCGTCTTCTTTACAATCTTCGTCAATGTCTTGTTAAAAGCCTCAGCCAGCCCGTTAGCTCGAGGATTATAGACCGAGGAGTATCTCCAGTCTATGTTATGTTGCGCGAAGCGGCTGATCTTGTGGCTTCTGTAGGCTGGTCCGTTATCGGAGATAATCCGTCGCGGAGTGCCAAACCGATAAATGACGTGTGTCTTGAAGAAATGGAGGATATTCTCCATCTTCACTTCCCTCAGCGGTTCTGCTTCTGCCCATTTGGAGAAGTAATCAGTTGTCGCCAAAATGAATCGATGTCCTCTGGACGATACTGTTTCGATGGATCCGATTATGTCAGTTCCCCATATTTCAAACGACCAGCTAGCCACCGTCGAATGTAGTGGATTTGGATGCTGTTGGATAAAATCCCCATGAATCTGACACGAGTGGCATTGCTTCGCATATTCGAGGCAGTCTTGGATCATCGGGGGCCAATAATAACCCATCCGTTTGATCTTCAGCTTCATCTTCGGCCCGGCTTGGTGAAAACCACAGAGTCCGTCATGAGTTTCTTGGACGACTCTTTTTGCTTCTTCAGGTCCCAGGTATCTTAACCACAGAGAATCAAATGACCTCTTGTACAGAGTATCATTGACGAAAGCGAAAGATAGAGCTCGCTTCTTGAGTTGATGTTTTGAGAACGCATCTTCAGGCGTTCGACGGGATTTGAAGTAGTCTATAAAGACTTCTTTCCAATCCTCAACCGTTTCTTGGTCTTTTGCTTGTAGAGCCATTTGCTCGGTCACTCCCTTTTCCTCGGACGACTCCGGAGATATTTTTGCCGGTGCAAGAACCCGACGGCTTTGTACCACGATTCTTACGTCATCGAGGTTCTCATCGGCCAATTCTTTATCAAGCTTAGATAATGCATCCGTTTTACTATTTTCCGCACGCGGTATGCTTTCCAAGGTGTACGAAGGAATTTGAGTCAGCAATTGTTGTACTTTCTCGCCGTACTTCACCAACTCAGGCTTGCACGTTTGATAGTCGCCGTTCACTTGACTAACAACCATCTGGGAGTCTCCGTATATGAGCAGATTCTCAATCCCCATATTGATGGCGATCTCGAGACCTGCTATCAAGGCTTCATACTCGGCTTCGTTGTTCGTCCTCGGCTCTATTAAGGAGAAGGCAAAGCGTATTATCCCTCCTTGTGGAGTTATGAAGATGAGGCCTACCCCTGATTTGATTATAGGGGTGCTTTGTTTGCGCTTCTTCATAGAAGACGCTCCATCAAAGTAAAGTTCCCATCGGGTGCCACTACCGTCGATCGTGTCAAACGCATGTTCGTCTGGCATTTGGCAAATCAGAGGACAATCAGCAGGTATCGGATGATCAGCGAGGAAGTCGGCGATGGCCTGGCCTTTCACTGCCTTAAGAGGCTGATAAGTTATTGAGAACTCCATCAAGAGCATGGCCCATTTAGCGAGTCGCCCCGTCAATATGGCCTTTGACATCAAGTATTTGAGAGGGTCCACCTTCGATATGAAACGGACTTCATGCGCCAATGCATAGTGCCTGAGTTTCGTTATCGCGAAGATTAATGCCAGGCAGTGTTTTTCGATGGGAGAGTAATTGCTTTCTGCCCCCAGCAGAACTCGACTCAAGTAGTAGAGAGCTCTTTCCTTCCCTTGGTCGTTCTCTTGTGCCCATAATACGCCTAAGGAACCTTCGAGGGCTGTTTTATACAGAATGAGAGGCTTTCCCTTGATCGGAGCGGCCAGCACTGGCAGATTCTGCAGGTATTGCTTGATTTCGTCCAGCGCGCCTTGGCATTTATGATCCCAGATGAACGGGGTCCCTTTCTTCATCAGGTGACTATAAGGGCGGCACTTGCCTGAAAGATTGGTTATAAATCGCTAAATATACGCGAGCTTCCCTTGGAGAGACCGCAATTGCTTGAGAGACTTTGGCGGGGGAATCTCCATAATTACTTTAATCTTTGACGGATCTATCTCGATGCCTCGGTGTCGGATAATGAATCCTAGGAATTTACCTGAGGACACCCCGAACGCGCATTTGAGAGGGATCATCTTCAAGTTGTATTGCCAAAGGCGTTGAAATACGATCTTCAGATGTTCGAGATGTTCTTCGTATGATTTTCTTTTAACCACGAGGTCGCCGATATAACATTTGACGATTTCATGTATGAGGTCATCGAAGATCTTCGTCATAGCCCTCTGATAGGTGGCACCGGTGTTCTTTAGACCGAAGGGCATCACCTTGTAGCAGAATATACCCAAAGGGGTCCGGAAAGCGGTGTGCTTCTGGTATTCGGGATGCATCTTTATCTGATTATATCCCGACGATCCATCCATGAAGGAGAAAACCTCGTGGGTGGACGTATTGTCTATCATCAGCTCAGTGACTGGTACTGGGAAGTTGTCTTTCGGGCAGGCTTTATTGAGATCCCGAAAGTCCACACAAATGCGCACCGTCCGATTTTTCTTCATCACTGGGACAATGTTAGCAATCCAGTCAGGATATTGAACCTCCTGGATGAAGCCGGAGTCGATTAGCTTCTTGACCTCGGCGTTGATGCTAATTTCAAGCTCGAGTCGCATTCTTCTTGGTGCTTGTTTAATCGGCATGACGTCCGGAGATATTGCCAATTTGTGGATAGCAATCTCTGGGTCTAGTCCCGGCATCTTGGAATAGTTCCATGCAAAGCAATCTTTATGATGCATAAGCATGTCTTTTAATGTGGCCACCCGTTCTTCAGACAGCAACTCACTAACGAACGTCGGTCGTGGGTCACTTGCCGTCCCCAAATCAATTTTCCTGAGGTTATCTGCAGTAATGTGTATTCCATCTTCCAGCTCTTTCGGCGCCGGTGGAAACTCTGAGATCACCTCGTCATCATTGTTTTCGAAGCACCAGGGGAGGTCATCCATATTCTTGGGCTCTTCTTCTGATAGTGTTATCATATGACAAGTACGAGCTCGCTACCAAGACCGATGTTGATCCGGTTCTATTCTCGTTGTATGCGCGGCTTTCAGCTCATGCTTCTGTGGCGGGCTTACCCTCCAGCTTTTGGATAGAGCGAACCTGCCTTGTTGATATTGGTCTTCGACCCAGTTCTTGAAGGTGAAGCAGTCTTCGAGAGGATGTCCTATTGCTCGGTGATAAGAGCAATAGTCTGGGTGAGAGATCTCGTTGGCTTGCTGTCCATAATATTGCATTATTATATTCCCCATTTTTATTCTTTTTATAAATAAACAGGTGCTTTTGACGCATGTCTGCTACATGTTACAGGTTACAGGTTCTTGGACAGAAAACAGTGAAAATGATGAAAAGACGATGCAAAAGTGGACTTTGACCAACAAACAGAAGACTCTTGATCAAGCCTACATCAAAGATAAAATTTACAAAGTACAAGGCAATGCAAGGTCCAAGATGACAAAGCGAACGGTTACAAGTCCATTGCAATTTGTTCACTGGAGATCTGGAACCAACTTGGAAGCCCAATTGAGAAAAGAACCAAAGAATAACAAAGCCCAAAAGAAGCACAGAAAAACTGAGGAAATAAATCCTCCAATGGGCCGCGGAACCGCGGCCCAAGCCCACCCATGCCGCGGTTCCGCGGCCATCTGGTGCCCGGGCTTCGATAATTTTTTACCAAAATATTGGGCGGCGCTGAATACTTAACCTAAGGGCAAATTTGTAAATTTAGACATGCGGATCAAAATGTAACATAGGGTTTCCTATTCTCTATAAATAGGAACTCTAAAGCTTGTATTCTTTTTATGCCTCCTTTTAATAATAAAATACAGATTTCTTTATGGAGAGTATCGGTGCCTCTTTTCAATTCATGAATTCAGATCTGACAACCCTGCGTTGATGTTAGGAGAGAGCCATCTGTAAGTAGTTTTAATTAATTGCTCTAGTTTAGATTTTAATTCTTTGCCTTAGGTAGATTTAATTCCTTACCGTAGATAATTGTTTAGAGTTAGTTTTGGGGAAGGATTTTGAGAGATGGGATCTCTCATCCCTTTCTTACCCATAATATATTTTCAATAGGACTTCATGCATACACGCACACACCGCGCCCTACGGCACCCTATCCCTCGAGGTAGCGGTGATACCGTAGTATAAAAGCCCGGTTGCGTGTGTTTTCCATGGAGATTAGAGTAAGGATCTCTAAAGGAAGGACAAGAATCTAGAGGAAGGAACACTTTCCCGAATGGATCTAATCCCCTTTATTGATAATTACCATAACACCTCATAGATCTTCATTCGGGTATAGAAAGCGTTGAGATTTACTTGCATTTCTAAACCATCCCTAAACCTAGCCCTAGCAATACTAGATCTAGATAATCGTAGTATAGAATAATTAGATTTTTAGATTTAATAATCAATCCGAACACCCTTCGGAATTAACTCGTTAGCGCGAATAGGAGATTCACAACATCCCTGTGGACCGACCCGTACTCACCAGCTAGTTTCATGCGACGCCGTTCTTGATTGCAGTTATAGATAGTTTTTGAGACAAATCGAATGGCGCCGTTGCCGGGGATGGCGTAGAACTTTCCTTTTTGCAATTTCGGGTTAATCTAAAATTAAAAAAATCATAAAAATCTGAAAAATCACAAAAAAAATAAAATAAAATATAAAAAATATTTCATCTGTTATTTTTGGAAAGGATACTTTATTTTTTTTTTTGAATTTTGCAGGATCTACAAACAGAGACGAATCTGGAAATATTTAGAAATCGAAACAACAAACAAAAGATCAAAACAGAAGGGTATTTCAACAACAGAGAAACTGCAAAAATTTGGTGAACTGATCCATCCAGTAGACCGCGGATCCGCCGCGAAACCCGTGCTCAGACCGCGGAAACGCGGCACTGTAGAGACGTCGTCATCACAGAATTTTTTTGGGGACTCGTGCTGACTAGCCTGCCGCGAAAACGCGGCAGGAACGCGTTTATACCGCGAAAACGCTGCCTGTTGGTGTCTACAGGTCGTGAAAAATCTTCTGTAAGCTCCTCTATTTCTTCTCTGTACATCTTGATATATTTTTTCTGAAAAATCTCTGCAGAATTTTGTGTGCTTTAAAAATCTCTCTTTCCAAATAACAATCTTGTGCATGATTTTTGCGCCTTGCTTAAATTAGAAATTGATTGTAAGTAATATTTTTCAATTGCATATCTTTTCTCGAAAATCTTTTTGCAACAAATCAAATAAAGATAAAAAAAAAAAGGAAAAGGAAAATTTTTATTAGAAAACTTGCCAACTTTTGGCGCAAATAAATCCTTGCACCACAACAAACATTCTTTCTTTTCCCCTTTCTTCTAACATGGGTGCCCCACATAATAAATCACTTGCCGAACTTTGATATACCGAACCTAATTTTGCGTCGTACGTCAATTTGTTCGGTCAATTTAAAGACGATCATTCCTTACCTAAAATATCTTTGAAAGATCAAATAGAGGCGTCTAGGAGAAACAGTTCGACTTTTCAACCCACTTTGTGTCAACCAAGTCAACCTTTACCACCTCCATATGTTGATACCACTTTTTCAAGTCCTTCTGTCACTCCTAAGCCGATGTCCATTGCTGAGCATATTGCTCAATCTCGCAGCCGATCTTTCACCCCTCTCCACTCATCTAGTTCTAGGGATCCACACGACTATTCACCTTTTTATCCATATGTTGACCCTACCCCTGTCCATCACCCACTTCCTACCAGTCCTACCCAACTTTCCCACCTTCACTAGACACTGTTTCTACACAGCCATTTGGAAGTTTCACATATCCAAACAATTTCGAATCTTTTACCGAAACCCCCTTACCACCAAAGTCTAGTTTGGAAGAGTCGTTGGAAGCTTATATTGCTGCAACAAACAAAATGGTTAGGAATGTGGAAGCGTCCATGGCCGCCCTTATGCAACCTTCTGAACCGGTAGCTAGTTTCCCGCTAGCTCCAAATTTTTCAATGTATGAGGAAGCGGTTGGACAGAATGAGAATGTGAGAGGAGCTAGTGAAGAACCCCTTTCGAGTGAAACCGCACTTAATCCTTTCGATCTTTACACCTCCACTCTAGAACCTAAATCGATAAATATCAATGCTTTTGATGAGGTGTCTAAAGAAATTGATTTTCACTTGATTGAGGATATAGACGCCGGGAATATTTTGGATGATGAACCAGTAGATTTGATTGAAATTTTATGTTCAATTCATCATCCCAAGTCATTAGATTTTTCTCCCGAACTTCATATGCGTCTTGATTTTGATGATAATGGCATGGATGAGTTAAATATTAAGGAGAATTATGAGGATAGTATTGAGGATCATATTGAGGTTGAACCATTTTTGTTTGATGTGTCGGATTTTCCAATTCATCCTCCTGAACCTTTAACTGTTATATCACCCTCCCTCCTTTCCATCGTTCCGACCACGCAAAACATCGCGCTTGAAGACTGTGAGCTTGAAAAATTTTCCTTTGAATCTGACATAGTTCTCACAGCCGATAACACTTACGAGTGTTTCACTTTTTCGGACGATGTTGATGACTCACCGCCTGAGTTTGAGTCCTTTACATTTTCAGATGAGTTAGTTGAACCATTAGACTCGGTTGCTTACAGTCAGTTCGAACCGTTGATGGAATCCTTCAAGTTCGAGACAGATTACTTAGGTGAGATTACGACTATCCCTAAATCACTCCCTTTCGTCCTTCCTATCATTCCGACCGTACAAGAGACCGTTACGCTTTCATCTCCTATATCAAGTTCGGCGTACCCATGTTTTCTTGCGAATCTTGAAGGATTTGACCTCATTTCTCGATGGGTTGATAGGTTAGCACAATCACTTTTAACACATCGGTTATCACAAATTGCGCTAATTTATTCACTCGATTTACACCCTCAAGATCGTACTCTACTTCTTTCTCTTTTCCGCCATTCTTCTCCCCCACCGAGACCGTATCCCGTTTCTACCTCCACACGGTCTCGTGTGCTTCTCATCTCTTTTCTTTCCACTCCATTCTTTCACCAACTTGACCATTACCACGATAAGATTTTTGAATAGTTGGTGTTAACTTTTGGCTTGTGTAAGGCCAAGCTTAAGTTTGGGAGGAACCTTGTTGTATATATGTATATATATTTTTTATTTTCTTTTTCTATAAAAAAAAAATCAAAACAATAAAAATTCAAAAAAAAATTATAAATAAATAAACAAGGGAGTGCCGACATTCTCAACCCTCTTGGTGTGGCATGACAGTGAGGACACTGTCAAGTTTAAGTTTGGGGGTATGCTCGGTACATCTTCTTCCTTCGCATTCATGTGTATATTTTTGCATTTGCATATTTATTTGAAAAATCATAAAAATTGAAAAATTTTGAAAAATTATAAAAATTGTTGTATTCAATTTTGGCTTATTTGACTAGAGTTTGACAAATAGGTTAACGGCTAGGAACAACTAGATCTTAGATTTAGTAAATTAAAGACCCTAAAAATAACCTTCCTTAAAGTTTAGCGGTAGAAAGTATATGTTTTTTTAGTTTATTTGGAAATAGGCAAATTTTGAGTTCACTTCTTGGACTAAGTTAAAACAATGGAAAAGTATTAATATTTTTATTAGAGTATGAGTTTAAAAAATAATTCTTAGCTTAAGTCTAGATTCTGAAAATGTATACCCTACAAATTGCACAATCACGCACCTTGAAACTTGGAATAGTAAAAGAGACCTTGAAAAGCTCTTGTCTAAAGTCCTTAGTACGATGAAAAATAAAAAAAATATAAGTGTGAATAAAGAAAAAAAAAAGAACACTGGTTTTTGTGATTACTTAAGGATGCAAAAATAGAAAAATATTTAACGAGATTTGACGGCTTGTTGCACGTGCTCAGTGCAATCGTGTTTGCCTACGAAAGTGTGCTTAGTTTTCTCCTTTCTTTTTCTCCTTCTCTTGAATAAACTAGTTTGCTCGGGACGATCAAAGATAAGTTTGGGGGTATTTGTTCAGTTGATAAAACTGCACATTTAATATGACATTTTTCCTACCATTATTATATAATAAAAGGTGTTTATTATAATATATGATACATATGAGGGTTTATCTGTAAAAATACTATTTTCATGTGTTTATATATTATAAATAACATTTTGTAGGAAAAAGTAAGCATATAATATCCATGTAACATTTGGCCCATTTAAATATGCTTACCTTATTAATACCTTTGACCAATTCTTAATGGTTAAGTTAATATCTCAATAAAACAAACTCTACTAATATTGTTTGTTGAGTTATTATGCAGAATTTTCAGGGCTGAAATCAAGAAAATCAAAGTTGGCAAATCAAATCTACCAAAGATATTCAAGAAACTAATTCTGGTAGAAATGTGGAAAAGATTTTCAAAGTCTAGATACTCAAAAGATTACAAAGTGTTGCAGATATGAAACTACAAAAATTAGAGGCCATGATCTCACCAAAAGGGGGCGGATCCACGGCCAAACCTATCCAATGGTCGCGGTTCCGCCGCGGATTTGAAGAGTTGAGATATGGGATTATGGTGGTTAGGATCCTAACAACTAGTTTCCATATTAGGAAACTATGGTTTTGGCTCTGTGACTATAAATAAGGACCGAAAACCTCTTGGAAAAATTATCAAGCCGACGAGATCACGAAGTCCAAGACGGCTCACGCATCCAGGCTGATCATCAACTGTTCGTCTACCTCCTTGGAAGAGATCGAGAAGCAAACTAGTCATTGTAATCATTTTCTAAGGATTCAAGTGTAATGAATATTGTTGATTAATAAAGGTAGCTTTCTTTTTCTTATTCTATTTCTTCGTAGTTTAATTATGCAATTTCTTTCCATATCTTTTTCTCCCAATATGCGCGAGTAATTCTCCGCTTGTTAGGGTTCGTAGGATTAGGGTAGGCTAATGGATGATGAACATCCCTAAACCCTTTTTAAGTCCTATAAAGTTTATGAACTTTATCAAAAGAATCATTAACATCCTAATCGGGCGCGCTAGCAATTCTTTGCTAGTTCCGACCGCGATTAGAGATTAGATTAATGATTGTTTTGGTAAAGGCTAGATTTGAACGGAGTTCCGTGTCGAGATAAGGGTTAAGAGTAGGATTCCTTTTCCTTCCAAAAACCCTAATCTACACGCATCACCGTCGTTCTAGTTTTAAATCTATTAATGGATAAAAATGGTAACTTTTAATTAATCTTGCATAACTACTAAATCCTAACGAACCCTACAAGCCCTCTTATTATATTATCTAAATCTCTAAAATAATCTAGATCTATATTTTTGCATTCTTGCTTAACGTTAGATCTAGAAACCATTCTATAAAATTCTTTATTCCTCCTCTCTTTCTCAACACATCTAAAGTAAAAGTAAAAGGTTACACGTTTCCCTGAGGACGACCCGTACTCATCTCGGTCTAACTACACGCGACACCGTTATTGATTGCGGTTAACTACAAACAAAAACACTTTTTCACATCAATCAAATGGCGCCGTTGCCGGGGATACGTGCGTAATTTTTTATTCTTACTATTTGTGTTGAATTCTTAGACGATTCATATCATTATTAAAACAAAACTGCAAATTGCATATTTAACGATTTGTGTGTGAATTTTGCGAGGCAATCTGGAGTCACGGACTTGAGGAAACAGGAGATCTAGGGTTTCACACTTCTCTGGTATCTTTCTTAACTCCTTCTCTCTCCTCTCAAATCCAATAAAATCTATTTTCTGCAGGATTCTTTGCAAAATAGCGCCGCTCAAAAATCTTTTTGCAAAAGTTTTGTGATTGGTTTTGTTTTGCATATTTTAATACGGACTTTAAGGGGCAAAGACCAAATCAAGATTAGGTGGGGATTTCATCACCCTTCCTAAGCCCCACAAATCACAAACCGAGCATCTGCATCAACCCTACAATAATTTAAAAATATCTAGACCAGACTCTAAGGACTGTCGCGCTCAATAAGGACAGAGGAAGGTCGTGGGTAATCTATCGTTTATCCGCATTACTTTTGTAGTGCCTAGGCAAGTGTGTCAAAGGCTAGTGGTTTTTAATTAGGCCCACTACTGTGGTTCCTTCCCACTTACCTGACACTTATCTGGCTACAAGGGTAGTACGGAGGCGGTAGAGGATTGATCCTGCGGCTTGTCCTTTGGAAGTCTAGGAGCGGTCTAGAGACTGGACCTAGGTGACCTTAGTTCTAGGGTTGCTTGTGCATTTTAGAGTGATTTGTCTTGAGTCTCACTTTTTCAAAAAAAGCCAATTTTTAAATCACACACACGCGGCCACTTGCACTAAACCCGCTTAGTGCATGCTCGGCTGGACACGGGATCCTAGTGCCCGTCTTGTCCGCGTTCCTGCTATCGACGCCGAAGTCGGTACTTCTTCATCTTCTTTTCCCCCACCACACACGACCGAGATGGACGGCACTCCATCAAATTATAACACCACGCTGCCACCGCCCGAAGGTGCGCAGAACCCACCGCGCATCTCTCTCCAAGAGAGATGCTATCCTATCCGTGGTCCTCTTCCCACTTGTCTATCTCTTCCACCACCTAACGGGGATAATTTCGAAATTAAACCCCACTACATCAATCTGCTGCCTAAATTTCACGGGCTTGAGTCGGAAGACGCGTACGTTTTCATCACCAAATTCGAAAACGTATGCGCAATGATGGGTACTTCACAATTGACTTTAGATGCTATGCGCTTACGTCTTCTCCCATTCACACTGTGCGACTTGGCAGAAAAATGGCTTTACAATACTGTCGCACACTCTATCACTAATTGGGATGAATTCGTTATAGCATTTCTTAAGAAATTTTACCCAAACCATAAGACTGCACGTGTTAGGAGCGAGATCAACCAGTTCACCCAGCTTCCCAATGAACCATTTTGGAAGTGCTTTGAACGTTTCAAAGATCTGCTTATCCAATGTCCTCATCATGGAATCAATAGATGGGATTTATGTCGGATTATATATGAGGGCATTAATCCAGCGACAAAGCAGATGCTTGAAACAATGTGTCAATGTAATTTCATGTCTAAAGATGACGGTGAAGCTTGGAAGTATCTGGAAGACCTCGCTGAACACACTTTGCAGTGGGAAAGCGTAAGACCACCTTCATCTAGGGGAGGTATTCACCAGATCGATGTTTCCATCGCAGTGAAAGCCGAAATGGCAGCGATGAAGAAGAAACTCGATGCTATTGAGAACAAACTTTCATCAGTCTCCCTAAATCTGGTCACGCTTCCTAAGACCGTCTGTGGTTGCTGTTTGGATCCTTCACACTTAACGGAAGAATGTCCTATGAATGCATCGTTTCAAGCTAATGCTGCTTTTCAGCAACAACCTAGAAACGACCCTTATTCTTCCACATACAATCAAGGATGGAGGAATCATCCTAACTTTGCTTGGAATCAAAACCAACAAAGAAATTATCAAAGACCTCCTCCACAGCAACCACAACCACAGAATCAGCCCCCCTTTCAGTCACAGAATTTCCAAAATCCGGCCAACATTTCTACACCACAAGTGGCCGGTACTGACAACTCACTTGCACAAACTTTGGATATGTTCATGAAACAATCCATGCAAATTTCGGCTGAGATGAGGTCTTCTATTGATACCATAACGAAAAACTCCGCCTCCCATGGTGAGAGTATTAAATCATTAGAAAATCAAATCGCACAGTTAAACGCTACAATGAGTGAGAGAGAGAAAGGGAAACTCCCATCTCAACCCATACCTAATCCTGGCCACTCACAAAGTTATAATGTGAGTGTTGTTACCACGTTGAGATCGGGAAAAGTGCTGAATAACCTAGTGGGTGAGCAATTTGATGTTAGTAACACCAATGATACCCCAGCTTCTTCTTCTTCCCCTAATTCGTCTAATCTCTCACCTTCACCCGAGCCTATTCTCCATTTTCCCCAAGGCTCGAACATTTCGCCGAATCTATCTAAGTCGATTCCCACTCCAATTTTGGGATCGAATCCATCCCCACAGTCTTCTCCACAAACGTTGGACCCAAAACTTATTGATCAAGCACCTTATCCAAACAGGTTAAGGGGCAACAGACCAAGTCCACAAATGGAGAAGATTATGGAAATTTTTAAGCAAGTTAACATAAACATTCCTCTCCTAGATACTATTCAACAAGTTCCGTCATATGCGAAAATCCTAAAGGACTTGTGCACTAGGAAGAGAAAAGTTCAAGTACCTAAAAAAGTTTTCCTTGCGAGTAATGTGAGCACAGCTTTTACGCAACAACTACCCAAGAAACGAAAGGACCCCGGAAGTCCTACAATTTCTATTTCTATTGGGGGTAAAAATATCAATCGTGCTTTACTCGATTTAGGTGCTAGTGTTAACTTGCTTCCGTATTCTGTTTATGAGCAATTAGGGATCGGAGAGTTAAAACCTGCGCATTGCACTCTTCAGATGGCCGATCGATCTATCACCCAACCTAGGGGTGAGCTAGAGGATGTGTTAATCAAAGTCGGGGAATTTATATTTCCTGTGGACTTTATCGTTATTGATACACAACCTGTGGCAAACCCACGCAATCAAATCCCGGTGATACTCGGTCGACCCTTTTTGGCCACTTCCAACGCTGTAATCAATTGTAGAAACGGCTCTATGACCCTATCCTTTGGAAAGAAGTCAATTGAGCTTAGTATTTACAAGTTGGGAAGTGAACCCTCCGAACCCTATGCTCATGTGTGTTCTGTCGAATTAATGGATGTCGACAGCAGCGAATTTGATCAACCTCATAATTCTGACTCTTTTCATATGTTGTTGTTTGACCCAACCATGTACTCTTCCACCGAGTTGTCCGGGTCAACATCTAACGCTGATGAGGAACTTTTTATAGAGTCTGACGATCACCCCATTTTTTCTGATGACATTATTCTTCGGGGTATCGATGTAAGTTTTGAGGAAATTTTCGCTGATGAACTCGCATATTTAAAAGACACGGGTGTTGAGATGAATCAACTCCAAGATGAAGAAATTGGACCTCCACCCCTTCTTTTGGACAATCATGATAATGCGAGAAATCCATCAGTACTATCACTGTGTCGTCACTCCAAATTGAGACGCAATTCTTTTCCATTACACCACTTATCACCTCCCCACTTCTTCACGTCGAAAGGTGACATGTTCTTCCACCAACCTTGGTGCTTCATCGATAAAATTTTTGAATGGTTGGTGTTGACCTTCGGTCTTTGCAAAGCTTGGCATTGACCAATAACCTTGACCCCCTCGTGTGATTTTAAAAGATTAAAATTGTTTAACTCAAGTTTGGGGGAGGGGTGGTATATTTTGGCTCTTGATCATAACTTTTGTCCTCAAATTTGTGAGCCAAAAATAAGTTTGGGGGAGGATTTTCACTTTCATATATTCTTGCCCCCATTAATAATTTTCTCCCAAGTCTACAGGTTTTTGAGCTTAACAGATGACATCAGTGAGGACACTGCTGTAAACAGGTTTGGGAGAGGTTTGTGCTTATTTACACATCAATTTGCATCATATTTTACATAAGCACAACATTTTCAAAAATTAAAAAAAAAATCTTTTATAACAAAAGAGTAGAAAGTGAAAAATTACATCCAAAAGATAGGAATAGTTTAAGAAAACCAAGAAAATTAGAAGTTTTCTTAAACGAACTAGTAATAAGTAGTTATGAGCTGTTGTCCCAAGGGTTAGTAAGATGAAGGAAGTCACTAATCTGAGGATAAAAATAAGTCTGAAAAATAGTTTCTATTCTAGAAGCCGAACATTTGAATGTTGATACCCTACTATATACACTTACACACGTCCTGAAACTCGGGATAGTAGATGATACCTTGAAATGCTCTTGTCTAAAAGCCAAAGTATGAAGGAAATAAAACAAAATGAAGAAAATATAAAAATGGTGAAAAGAAAAAAATGAACACTGGTTTTGTTATCGCCAAGGCAGCAATAAAAAAATATAGCGAGGGTGCCTCTTCACCTAGTACCCTAAGGCCAACTGGTCTGGGAGTCACTGCTAAGCCTTAGGTGGTGCAAGACGAGAAAAATATTATCACCTAATCAGCAAGCACATGAGTAATCGGTCGGTTAGTACCTCAAGAATTATTAACGGTCGTATGAAAAGGTGTGAGCAAACCTAAGTATTCATCAAGTTAAAAAGTACTAAGGTAGATGGACAAGAGTATGATAGCTTGAATTGAATTCTCCAAGTGTAGGGATGTTCTATACACACACGTAGGGGTATATGATCGATGTTTGGATGAAAGGTAGGAATGAAGAATAAAGACGATGTTTTATTGAGGGATGATGTGATTTCTAACATCTTTTCATGACTATTAAGATAGGGCTCATGACAACTGAAAAGCTAGTATAGTTGGAAACTCTTATTTTCAAAAGTCTTTCTTTTATAGTTCTTATCTTTATTTGTAAATTTCACCATCTCTCTTTTATTATAGGATTTTGTGGGTGTAATCCGCTGAAAACCCTCAGGAGACAACACTCCTCCTACTATGGACACCTAGAGGTTTAAAGGCTTGTTGCACGTGCTCAGTGCAATCGTGTTTGCCTACGAAAGTGTGCTTAGTTTTCTCCTTTCTTTTTCTCCTTCTCTTGAATAAACTAGTTTGCTCGGGACGATCAAAGATAAGTTTGGGGGTATTTGTTCAGTTGATAAAACTGCACATTTAATATGACATTTTTCCTACCATTATTATATAATAAAAGGTGTTTATTATAATATATGATACATATGAGGGTTTATCTGTAAAAATACTATTTTCATGTGTTTATATATTATAAATAACATTTTGTAGGAAAAAGTAAGCATATAATATCCATGTAACATTTGGCCCATTTAAATATGCTTACCTTATTAATACCTTTGACCAATTCTTAATGGTTAAGTTAATATCTCAATAAAACAAACTCTACTAATATTGTTTGTTGAGTTATTATGCAGAATTTTCAGGGCTGAAATCAAGAAAATCAAAGTTGGCAAATCAAATCTACCAAAGATATTCAAGAAACTAATTCTGGTAGAAATGTGAAAAAGATTTTCAAAGTCTAGATACTCAAAAGATTACAAAGTGTTGCAGATATGAAACTACAAAAATTAGAGGCCATGATCTCACCAAAAGGGGGCGGATCCACGGCCAAACCTATCCAATGGTCGCGGTTCCGCCGCGGATTTGAAGAGTTGAGATATGGGATTATGGTGATTAGGATCCTAACAACTAGTTTCCATATTAGGAAACTATGGTTTTGGCTCTGTGACTATAAATAAGGACCGAAAACCTCTTGGAAAAATTATCAAGCCGACGAGATCACGAAGTCCAAGACGGCTCACGCATCCAGGCTGATCATCAACTGTTCGTCTACCTCCTTGGAAGAGATCGAGAAGCAAACTAGTCATTGTAATCATTTTCTAAGGATTCAAGTGTAATGAATATTGTTGATTAATAAAGGTAGCTTTCTTTTTCTTATTCTATTTCTTCGTAGTTTAATTATGCAATTTCTTTCCATATCTTTTTCTCCCAACATGCGCGAGTAATTCTCCGCTTGTTAGGGTTCGTAGGATTAGGGTAGGCTAATGGATGATGAACATCCCTAAACCCTTTTTAAGTCCTATAAAGTTTATGAACTTTATCAAAAGAATCATTAACATCCTAATCGGGCGCGCTAGCAATTCTTTGCTAGTTCCGACCGCGATTAGAGATTAGATTAATGATTGTTTTGGTAAAGGCTAGATTTGAACGGAGTTCCGTGTCGAGATAAGGGTTAAGAGTAGGATTCCTTTTCCCTCCAGAAACCCTAATCTACACGCATCACCGTCGTTCTAGTTTTAAATCTATTAATGGATAAAAAGGGTAACTTTTAATTAATCTTCCATGACTACTAAATCCAAACGAACTCTACAAGCCCTCTTATTATATTATCTAAATCTGTAAAATAATCTAGATCTATATTTTTGCATTCTTGCTTAACGTTAGATCTAGAAACCATTCTATAAAATTCTTTATTCCTCCTCTCTTTCTCAACACATCTAAAGTAAAAGTAAAAGGTTCTACGTTTCCCTGAGGACGACCCGTACTCATCTCGGTCTAGCTACACGCGACACCGTTATTGATTGCGGTTAACTACAAACAAAAACACTTTTTCACATCAATCAATTATATTCCCCATTCTTATTCTTTTTATAAATAAACAGGTGCTTTTGACGCATGTCTGCTACATGTTACAGGTTACAGGTTACAGGTTCTTAGACCGAAAACAGTGAAAATGATGAAAAGACGATGCAAAAGTGGACTTTGACCAACAAACAGAAGACTCTTGATCAAGCCTACATCAAAAATAAAATTTACAAAGTACAAGGCAATGCAAGGCCCAAGATGACAAAGCGAACGGTTACAAGTCCATTGCAATTTGTTCACTGGAGATCCGGAACTAACTTGGAAGCCCAATTGAGAAAAGAACCAAAGAATAACAAAGCCTAGAAAGCCCAAAAGAAGAACAAAAAAACTGAGGAAATAAATCTTCCAATGGGCCGCGAAACCGCAGCCCAAGCCCACCCATGCCGCGGTTCCGTGGCCATCTGGTGCCCGGGCTTCGATAATTTTTTACCAAAATATTGGGCGGCGCTGAATAATTAACCTAAGGGCAAATTTGTAAATTTAGACATGCGGATCAAAATGTAACCTAGGGTTTCATATTCTCTATAAATAGGAACTCTAAAGCTTGTATTCTTTTTATGCCTCCTTTTAATAATAAAATACAGATTTCTTTATGGAGAGCATCGGTGCCTCTTTTCAATTCATGAATTCAGATCTGACAACCCTGCGTTGATATTTAGAGAGAGCCATCTGTAAGTAGTTTTAATTAATTGCTCTAGTTTAGATTTTAATTCTTTGCCCTAGGTAGATTTAATTCCTTGTCGTGGATAATTGTTTAGAGTTGGCTTTGGGGAAGGATTTTGAGAGATGAGATCTCTCATCCCTTTCTTACCCATAATATATTTTCAATAGGACTCCATGCATACACGCACACACCGCGCCCTACGGCACCTTATCCCTCAAGGTAGCGGTGATACCGTAGTATAAAGACCCGGTTGCGCGCGTTTTCCATGGAGGTTAGGGTAAGGATCTCTAAAGGAAGGACAAGAACCTAGAGGAAGGAACACTTTCCCGAATGGATCTAATCCCCTTTATTGATAATTACCATAACACCTCATAGATCTTCATTCGGGTATAGAAAGTGTTGAGATTTACTTGCATTTCCAAACCATCCCTAAATCTAGCCCTAGCAAGACTAGATCTAGATAATCGTAGTATAGAATAATTAGATTTTTAGATTTAATAATCAATCCGAACACCCTTCGAAATTGACTCGTTGGCGCGATTAGGAGATTCACAACATCCCTGTGGACCGACCCGTACTCACCGGCTAGCTTCATGCGACGCCGTTCTTGATTGCGGTTATAGATAGTTTTTTAGACAAATCACTTGCTCGGGGTGCTTGGACTCCGGGAGTGTAAGCATTTGATGTCTTATGGCAAGATCAAGTATCTTCTTTGTCTTGTCTTGAGGAAAAGAGTATGCTCGACTAATCTTCTTCATAAGGGACAAATCCGGACCGCTCGATTCCTGATCGCGTGACTTCTTGGTCCCACTTTGTCGTTGCTGAACGCCTTTTCCACTCTTTGACTTGTTTCGGCCTCTGCGTCGAGCCTTTTGTACAACAGGTTGACAGGGAGGGGCATTTTCATCTTTCGCAGCCTGTTGAAGAAAGCGCTGAGTCATGGCTTTCTCGTAGATGGCCATTTCGCGATTATGGTCGTCTCGAACTTTTTGACCAGCTTCCCTTATCAGCTTGTCCATTTGTTCTTCGAACGACGGACTGGGCATTTTCACGTCGGGGCTCTTTCTGGTTCAGGGTTAGCATTATCCCATTGAGCATCTCTTTCTTCATCAAAGTCATGTACGACATAGCAGTCGTGGAGTAGCTCCCGTTTCTTGGACCGAACATATCCAAGCCCAATCGCTTCCATCCTCCCGTTAGGAAACTTGCGCTGAGTTCCGGGAACGTTCCAGATCCTGTCATAGAACTTAGCTTTTCGAGCGGTCTGTTTGAAGGGTATCCCTTGGCGCTTCAATAGCCTTTTCAAGCCTTCTGTGTAATATCTAGGCAGACGGATGGGCTGGAGCCTGTCAAGTGTAGAATCCGCGCCATGCTAAACTTCTTTCTCCACTCTTGTTTCCGTGGATCGGTAGAATAGGATGCATGTTCACCTTTTCGCCTGGGAGGGACGTAAAATGTTTGTAGTTCTTGCACGCTATAAGCTTCAAGTGCGTCGAGATCTTTGTAGTGTTTGGGCGGAACCATGGCAATTTGAAAACTTTGCTCTTCATCAGCGAATGTTTGTATTGAAGGCCGAGCGGAGAATATAGCATGGACTTCATCTTCCGAGTCGCTGCCAAAGATCAATATAGGAGCGGATGGTCCTGGCTTGTTGTGCTGGGGTGGACCTGAATAAACTATCGCTTCCTCTTCTTCAGTATCACTCCCAAAGACCGGAATAGTGATGATAGCTTTGTTCTCCGGTTTGTGACATCTCTCCGTGTCCTCGAAATCTGGCAAGAAATATTTTGCATCTTCATACTTGCGGACTTCATTCACGGAGAATGGATTTAGCTCTCTTGTTACGGTATACTCGAGACGATCCTTAAAGTATTTCATATACTGATGTTGTGTAGAAGGGATGATGTTGTACTTGTTCCCCTCCGAAAGACGACCAAGAATGAACGTCTAGCCTGAGATTCGGGGCAGATACTAATTGGTTTTATCCGTCTACCTCTCCGAAGATACCAAGTTGATTTATGGCACCGTGTATCGGAGGTTTAGACGGATGTGGCCGATATAGCAGACTTCGTCAGATTCCCCCTCGCTCGAGGGGTTTTTGATTGTGGGGATGCTCTTCCCTGCAGGCGCAAGCCCCTGCAGTTAATTACGCTACCGCATCGCAGTAACCACTTTCTCCTTCTCCAGAAATTTCACTTCGTGTTGTGTGTGTTTGTTTTGTTTGTTGATGCCCATGGATTGTATATGGAGACTAAGTGATGTCGTCGCCCGTAGGACGTGGATTAGTCCAAATCTGTATTTACTTAGATTTGGGTTTGATGTTTTAGTTTAAGGATACGTTAGCCATATTGAGGATAAGATCAACTTAAACGTTCGTTAAGGATACGTTAGTCTGATTTAAGACTAAGATCGACTTAACGGAAAGAGCATTTAGGGGCTCTATTATTCCAGTTTAGGGACGTAGTGGTCTATTTAATATATGGCCATCGGGACCCGTCACCTCTCTGACGACATTGAAGGATTACAACGACAAGTGTCAAAGGAGTTCGGAGATGTACCCTTGAACCAAAGTTAATTGAGGGTTTTATAGTCTGTTTGAATGTTTAAGGATACGTTAGCCAGATTTGAGGCTAAGATCAACTTAAACGGGATCGTTTAGATCCAACAAAAGAGCGTTTGGGGGCTCTATTGTTCTAGTTTAGGGACGTAGTGGTCTATAGGTAGTTTAAGGACATTGCGGTCCATTGCTAGTTTAGAGACATGGTGATCCATCGTTCCCGTTTTAGGGACGGATATTAGTTTAAGGACGCTTAAGTCCATGAGTTTAAGAACGCTTAAGTCCATGGGTTTAAGGACCCTACAGTCCATATGGATGTGTTTAAGGACGCATTAGTCCATTAGTTTAAGGACGCATAAGTCCGTGAGTTTAAGGACCTCACAGTCCGTATAGGTATGTTTAAGGACGCATTAGTCCATTAGTTTAAGGACGCATAAGTCCATGGGTTTAAGAACCCCACAGTCCGTATCTTGGTTTAAGGACACATTAGTCCATGAGTTTAAGGACCCCCACAGTCCGTATCGATGTGTGGTTGTCGATTGATCTCAAAAACTATCTATTACCGCAATCAAGAACGACGTCGCTTTGCAGCTAGCCGGTGAGTACGGGTCGGTCCACAGGGATGTTGTGAATCTCCTAATCGCGCTGACGAGTTAATTCCAATTATGGCGGACAAATTATTAAATCTAAAAAAACTAAATCTATCTATACTAAGATTATCTAGATCTAAATCTTGCTAGGGTTAGGTTTAGGAATGGTTTGGAAATGTAAATAAATCTCAACGCTTTCTATACCCAAATTAGGATGTAAGAGGAGTTATTGTAATTATTAATAGAGGGGATTAGATCCATTCGGGAAGGTGTTCCTTCCTCTAGGTTCTTGTCCTTCCTTTCTCAATCCTTACCCTAACCTTCATGGAAAACATCACAACCGGGCCTTTATACTACGGTATCACCGCTACCTCGTAGGATAGAGTGCCGTAGGGAGCGGTGTGTGCATGTATGCATGAAGTCCTATGAAAATATATGACGGGCAAGAAAGGGGATGAGAGATCTTCGTCTCTCAAACCTTCCTCAGATCTAACCCTAACAAGCGAGGAGACTACTCACTCATTAGGGAATTTAAAAACATTTATCTATGGCAGAGAATAAAGAATTAACTAGGGCAAGGAATTAAATTTATCTAGGGCAAGAATAGAAAATTAACCTAGGGCTGAAAATAAAGAACTTACAAAAAATGGTGCTCTCCAAAAGAATGCTGAAATTTATTAATGAAGGGAGGCATAGCCTTTACAATGATTTAGAGTTCCTATTTATAGAGGATAGGTAACCCTAGGTTACAATTGATTCGCACGTCTACACTTACCAAAATATCCTTAGGAAGACCTAGTCAAAGTAGACTCCAAGTTTTGGTAAAATTTTATATCTCTGTCTTTTTAAAAGGAAGTATTGGGCCTTGAAATTTCCTTTGTGGGCTCTTCTGTCTTTTGGGCTTCCTTATTATTTGGTTCTTTTATTAAAATAGCTTCTATGTTTCTTTCAGATCTCCAGTGAATAATTGCGGTGGACTTTTAACCGTTCGCTTTGTAATCTTGGACCTTGCATTACCTTGTACTTTATGAATTTTATCTTTGATGTAGGCTTAATCAAGAGTCTTCTGTTTGTTGGTCAAAATCTACTTTTGCATCGTCTTTTCATCATTTTCACTGTTTTCTGTCCAAGAACCTGTAACCTATAATATGTAGCAGACATGCATCAAAAGCACCTGTTTTATTTGTAAAAAGAATAAGAATGGGGAATATAATAATACAATATTATGGTGTGAACAGTTGTCGGGACCCGTCACCTCTCTGACGTCGTTGAAGGATTACAACGATAGGTGTCAGAGGAATTCAGAGATGTACCCTTGAACCGGATGTAAATTGATTTAAGAGAGCAATCTTACTCAGTCAATTTAATTTGAGGACTTACGGCCATGATTGGGCTAAGTCCAGTTGAGAATATTCAACATTTTTATTTATCTTTGGCTTATTAGGCCTGTGCTAAGGCTTTGCCCTTATTTAATAATGCACTGCATTTTCTCTTGGCCTGCTAGGCCTTTTTGATTTGGGCTCTGTCCCTTTTAAATGATGCACAGCATCTGTTTTTGTTTGGGCTCTGCCCTTCTTTAAAATAATGCATGGCATTTTATTAGGCCTGTTAGGCCCTTTTTAATTGGGCTTGGCCCTTCTGTAAATAATGCAATGCATTAATTATCTGACAGTGGCTTGTCAAGCGCTTTGCGCCAATTAATGAGCGCAAGCGCATGTGGAGGTGACACGTGTCACGCAAGCGCAGTGCGCTGCGCTGTTGCGCTGCTGACACGTGGCGCGCTCTGGTGAGTTGCACAAATTTCAGAGAGCAAAATTTCAGAGAGCAATACTCTATCTTAAAAGCGCATAGCGCAAGTGATCTTAGAGCTGACACGTGGCGCTCTCTGGTGGCTTGCGCCAACCCAGGAGCGCAACAGTGCAGTTTTTCCAAGTGCAAGGCACTGTTTTTATATCTTATTCAAGAAAAGAATCTTTAAGATTCCAGAACCAATGGTTCATAAAAAAGCAATGCTTTTGTTATTTATTATATTTTTTTTATTGAAGATCCTTGATCTTGTTCTTAGATCAATGATCTATTCAGAAGAAATTCTTCTTTTTATAAAGGTTTCACCTTTTTTCTTCTTTCTGAATTCTTCTCAGAGTTCTTTAGAGGAGTTCTCTCTTTATTTCTTGAGTTTCTCTCTCTCTATTCTCTGTGTTATGTTGTTGTTTTGGAATTGGGGTCTAGGGGCCTTTATATAGTGCCCATTAATTTGTTAAATTTGTTAAAGAGATCATTCTCTGAGTGATTTGGGGATTTTTCCCTACCGTTGGATCTTTGATTCAAGGGCTTCTATTTTACAGAAGACAATCTTCTTGTTTTAACAAGAACAGAAAGATCTTACTGGAATTTTAATTCTGTTTGGCGCAAACGCGTCTGCACTTGACACGTGTCGCGCAGCGCAGAGCGTAGCGCAACTGCGCTGACACGTGTCACACAGCGCAGAGCGCAGCGCAACTGAAGCGTTGCTTCCTTTAATTTTGTTTTAAATAGAGCCTTGCTCTGATTGGGTGCGCTGCCTTGGGCGCTGCGCTGACGCATCAGATTTTGACACATGGCGCTCTGCGCGCAGCGCAGGGGATCTGAAGCGTTGCTTCATTTATTTTAATTTTAATTTTCAAAACAGAGCTTTGCTCTGATTGGGGTAAACAAATGCCCCCCACTGTTGCGCTTACGTGGCCCCCAAACGTGAGCGCAGCGGTGGCAGAATTCCAACCGTCGCGGCAACTTTTAGAAGTTGAAAGGGCATTTGATGCCTATAAATAGGACCTTTGGTCCCTTAGATGATTTTCATCTCTTTATAAGAATTTTTATCCAGAGCCTTGCTCTCTTGTTTTAAGAACTTTTAAAAGTTCAAACTCTAGAGAATTTTAGGTAAAAAAATTAATTTGGATTAAATCAATTTTATGAGTCTTGCTCTCAATAGATCCCTGATCTAAAGAAAACCCATTTAGGGTTTCACTTAGCAGAGCTTTGCTCTTAGGAGATCCAATAGAGAACTAAAGGGAACCTTATTAGAGTTCCATTAATAGAGTTCTGCTTTCTGAAAGATTTTTTCTTGTATATTCCTAATTCACCAATGGAGCTTTGCTCCTTCCAAATCATATAGAAGAACTCTTAAGAGTTTTTCATAGATCCTGGTGGTTAGAGATGACGTTCTTATTTTTTAATGAATTATACTATCTTTCTTAATCAAGCCGTCTGCTAATTTTGTTAAGTTTCTTTTACAGAAGTAATGGGCGCCCATATGTACGACCTTGACGAGATCATTTCTTACGGGGACATCCGTCGACTCGGCCGTTCTCAAAACCGAGAATTTACTAACGCCGAGTGTACCGAGATCATGAGTCGCTTCGACGCGTATAATGGTCAACTGCTTCCTCGACGCTCTCCTCTATTGAAGCTTATTGTGGGAGCCATCTGGGAAGCTCTTCCCCTATTCTTTATCGGCGTGCCGCTTAGGGCATTGGACGCCGCCGAGAACAAGGTGCATTCGGTGTACCTGATGAACTTAATCTCGAAGAGACGGCGAGACAATCTTGTCAATCTCTTGCACCAGGCCTTTCAACAGTCCGCCATTCTTGCTGCCTATCGGAGGGTGGAGGACATCAGTGGGGATCCCGACGCCAGTGCTCGCGAAAGGATGCACACCAGGATGGTTCTCCAAGCTTGGAAAGTCTTAGACAAGGTCACTTTCGAGTTCCTAAATCCCTGTCTAGGATCTGAGGTTTTGCTGTTGTAATCATTTAAATAATATCTTTGTTTATTTCTTTATGATTGTAAGAACCTTTTGCAATATGAATGGAAAATTTCTCATTTCAGCTTGTCTTATTTCTCGTTCTGAGCCTTTTGCACATACATGAATGAGCGTGTCTCGAGCGCTTGATCAAATGCAAGTCAGATGTTCTTTCTGTCGCTTTCTTCTTTCTTTTATTACCAGCATGCCGTCTTAATAAACATGGTTGACAGATAATAGAGTAAGCATCTTGGTTTCTTCAAGAGATAGCGATGGCTTAGGCCGTAGGTTCGGATCTACTGCCTAAGACTTTTCAACTCTATGAGCCGTGAGGGTCTCATAGAGACTTTTCTCCCTACGGATCGAGAGGATCTCGTAGGTGGATTTTCTCCTTAGGAATCGTGAGGATTCCTAAGTGTGTTTTCTCTTATAAGTCGTAGGGATCTTATAAAAGAATTTTCCCTCTTATGAGTCGAGAGGACTCGTAAGCGATTGTTTCCCTCCTTGTCGAGATTTGACTTTTGGAGAGTGAGACCCGTGGATAGTATGCAAGAGACCATTTTAGACCGACTTGCAGGGTCCCAGTGCTTAGGAAACAAGTTTTTTTATCCCTGCTGTCTAAGGCTTTATCTTGAAAGTTGAGACGAATCGGGAAGTCCTCGTGAAGACACTAATTTCCTCACGAGTCGAGACGGATCGATCGGCTCTCGTCAAGGACACTAATTTCCCTGAGTTGAAGTATTTTGCCGAGGACACTGTTTTCCTCGAAGTTGAAACGAATCGGAGTATTCCTGCGGAGACACTGGTTTCTCTGCGGGTCGACGCAAATCAAGAAGCTCTCATCGAGGACGCTAGTTTCCCTGAATTGAGGTATTTGCCAAGGACACTGATTTCCCTGGGGTTGAAACGAATCGATGTATTCCTGCAAAGACGCTAGTTTCTCTGCGGGTCGACGCGAATCAAGATGTTCTCGTCAAGGACATTGGTTTCCCTGAGTCAAAGTATTTTGCCGAGGACGCTGGTTTTCTCGAAGTTGAAACGAATCGGAGTATTCCTGCGGAGACACTGGTTTCTCTGCGGGCCGACGCGAATTAGGAAGCTCTCATCAAGGACGCTAGTTTCCCTGAATTGAGGTATTTGCCAAGGACACTGGTTTCCCTGGAGTTGAAACGAATCGATGTATTCCTGCAAAGATGCTAGTTTCTCTGCGGGTCGACGCGAATCAAGATGTTCTCGTCAAGGACACTGGTTTCCCTGAGTCAAAGTATTTTGCCGAGGACGCTGGTTTCCTCGAAGTTGAAACGAATCGGAGTATTCCTGCGGAGACACTGGTTTCTCTGCGGGCCGACGCGAATCAGGAAGCTCTCATCAATGACGCTAGTTTCCCTGAATTGAGTTATTTGCCAAGGACACTGGTTTCCCTGGGGTTGAAATGAATCGATGTATTCCTGCAAAGACGCTAGTTTCTCTGTGGGTCGACGCGAATCAAGATGTTCTCGTCAAGGAGACCGGTTTCCCTGAGTCGAAGTATTTTGCAGAGTATGCTAGTTTCCTCGAAGTTGAAACGAATCGGAGTATTCCTGCGGAGACACTGGTTTCTCTGCGGGCCGACGCGAATCAGGAAGCTCTCATCAAGGACGCTAGTTTCCCTGAATTGAGGTATTTGCCAAGGACACAGGTTTCCCTGGGGTTGAAACGAATCGATGTATTCCTGCAAAAACGCTAGTTTCTCTACGGGTCGACGCGAATCAAGATGTTCTCGTCAAAGACACTGGTTTCCCTGAGTCGAAGTATTTTGCCGAGGACGCTGGTTTCCTCGAAGTTGAAACGAATTGGAGTATTCCTACGGAGACACTGGTTTCTCTGCGGGCCGACGCGAATCAGGAAACTCTCATCAAGGACGCTAGTTTCCCTGAATTGAAGTATTTTCCAAGGACACTGGTTTCCCTGGGGTTAAAACGAATCGATGTATTCCTGCAAAGACGCTAGTTTCTCTGCGGGTCGACGCGAATCAAGATGTTCTCGTCAAGGACACTGGTTTCCCTGAGTCGAAGTATTTTTCCGAGGACGCTGGTTTCCTCGAAGTTGAAACGAATCGGAGTATTCCTGCGGAGACACTGGTTTCTCTACGGGCCGACGCGAATCAGGAAGCTCTCATCAAGGACGCTAGTTTCCCTGAATTGAGGTATTTGCCAAGGACACCGGTTTCCCTGGAAGTTTAACTGATCTGTGGTGGTCTTTCAGGTTTTATATAAGTTACTGTCAAAACCGTAAAGCCAGGATTTTGATCTTCGCTTCGTTTGCTGGCACTGCGTCTGCTGTATCGAGACGAATGTCACGGTTGTCTCTAGGTTGTTGGTGAACCGCCGAGACTTGGCTTCGCTTTCTAACGGAGCCTATTGGGAAGGTGTGGTTCCCTCTTTGTTTGTGCCCTTGGATTGTATACAGGGATCGACGTTATCTCACCTGTAGGGCATAAGTTTCATCATTTTTTTTATATTATTGCTTTATTTCCGCGATGGTCTATCATTTCAGCTATTTATTTTGCGAAGGTCGCGATTGCCCAATCATTTCGGCTATTTTTCGCGGTGCCCAATCATTTCGGCTGTTTATTTTATTTTTACTCGCTGCTTTTTATTGCGATTTGCCCAATCATTTCGGCTATTTTGTATGCATACGTTTTTACTTGCTGCTTTTTATTGCAAGTTGCCCTATCATTTCGGCTATTTTGTATGCATACGCGGCTTACTGGCTTTTCGCCGTAAACCTGAATTTAGACACCGATTTCAGCTTCAGCACCGCTACAACTGGGATATTGCCAGGAGCGAATCATCATTTGCCTCTGTCGATGTCGAACAAAGGTGGCTTAGCGAACAGGGTTAGGGTCCTGTCGACTAAGGTTTTTGACTTCATGAGCCGTAAGGGTCCCACAAAGGTATTTCTCCCTATAAGTCGTGAGGATCTTGTAGGTGTATTTTCTCCTTAGGAATTGTGAGGATTCCTAAGTGTATGTTCCTCTGTAAGTCGTAATGATCCTACAAGAGGGCTTTCTCCTTGTAAGTCGAGAGGACTTACAAGGGTTGTTCATCATGCGAACATATCCCCAGTCACGGATGGGACTTGGTTAGGGAAATGTTTATTCGCGCCCGTGGATTGTATACAAGGGTCAGTATTGGACCACTTGTAGGGCAATATCGAAGGTTGTGGGGGTTTCTTAAGCACAGATTTAGGTCTCTGTAACTTAAGACTTTCAAATCTTATGAGCCATGAGGGTCCCATAAGAGAGTTCTCCTTACGAGTCGTGAAGATCTCGCAAGTGTATTTTCTCCTTAGGAATCGTAGAGATCCCTAAGTGTGTTGCTCCCTTGTGAGTCGTAAGGATCTCACGCGGGTGGTTTCTCCTTATAAGGTCGAGAGGACCCTGTAAGTGTCATTTAACAAGGTTGCGCCCTTTCGGGTTTTCACGAACACTCGCCGGTATTCCTGCTGTTTTTACTCACGGAGCCCTTTCGGGTTTCCATCCGTGCCCATTTTGCTTATGGACGTACCGTTTTTTTTATTCTTTTTATTCTCTTTTTTTTTACGAGGTCGCGCCCTTTCGGGTTTTTACGAACACTCGCCGGTAGCCCTGCTGTTTTTACTCACGGAGCCCTTTCGGGTTTTTATTCGTGCCCATTTTGCATATGGACGTACCATTTTTTTTGTTTTTTATTATATCTTTTTTTTATAGCGGCTTTGTGATGTTTCAATCCATCGTAGTTTATCGACATCTCGGTCAACAGCTAGTTTTAGGACGTAGTGGTCCGTCATTAGATTAAGGACGTTTCGGTCCGTTGTTAGTTTAAGGACGTTTCGGTTCGTCATTAGTTTAAGGACGTTTCGGTCCGTTGTTAGTTTAAGGACGTTTCGGTCCGTCATTAGTTTAAGGACGTTTCGTTCCGCTGAGGAGAAGGCCGGCTACTGCTTATAGAGTTTGGGCTTAGGAAGATAGCGAACAAACATAGTCGTCGTCATCTATCATTGACCTAGGCTATGGCTCATTAAGCGTAGTATTTCTTTAGGAAGAGGCCGTTTATTGGCCTGAAAGGCCTTTCACCGTGCATATCCATGAGTAGATAGGCTCCACCCTGGTAGACCTTGTCTATGATGTACGGGCCTTCATAGTTTGGCTCGAATTTTCCCCGCTTGGCGCGATTGGGGATCATAGGTCTTTTGACCACTAGCACGAGTTCGCCTTGGCGGAATGTTCTCGGCCTAGTCAATCATTCATATGAGCACGTCATCTTTGCTTTATAAGCCTCTAGATTTTGTTGCGCTATGAGCCGTGTCTCATCAAGGGCGTCAAGCTCCTCAAGCCGAAGGTGAGCATTTTCTTCGTCCGTCAGCTCGTAGCGGACTGCCACTCGCAGAGAAGGTAACTCTATCTCGAGGGGGAGTACTGCTTCCGTACCGAATACCAACGCGTACGGCGTTGTGTTCGTGGCCGTTTTGAACGTAATTCGATATGCCCAAAGAGCTTCTTGCAGTCTCTCGTGCCAGTCTTTCTTGTTTCGGGACACCGTCTTCTTCACGATCTTCGTCAGGGTCTTGTTGAAGGCTTCAGCTAGACCGTTAGCTCGTGGGTTATAAACTGAGGAATATCTCCAGTCTATGTTATGTTGTTGCGCAATGCGGCCGATCTTGTGGCTCCTGTAAGCTGGCCCGTTATCGGAGATGATCCGTCGCAGAGTTCCAAACCGGTAAATGACGTGCGTCTTGAAGAAATGGAGGATATTCTCCGTCTTCACTTCCCTCAGCGGTACCGCTTCTGCCCATTTGGAGAAGTAATCATTCGTCGCCGGGATGAAACGATGTCCCCTGGACGATGCTGGTTCGATAGGGCCGACTATGTCAGTTCCCCACATTTCGAACGGCCGGCTAGCCACCGTTGGATGTAGTGGATTTGGATGCTGGTGGATGAAGTCCCCATGGATTTGGCATGAGTGGCATTGCTTCGCATATTCGAGACAGTCCTGAATCATCGTGGGCCAGTAGTAACTCATCCGTTTAATCTTCAACTTCATCTTTGGGCCTGCTTGGTGAGAACCGCAGAGTCCATCATGAACTTCCTGAACGACTCTTTTCGCTTCGTCAGGTCCCAGGCATCTCAACCATAGAGAATCAAACGACCTCTTGTACAGAGTATCATTGACGAAGGCGAAAGACAGAGCTCGTTTCATAAGCTGATGTCTTGAGGACGCATCTTCGGGCGTTCGACGGTATTTGAAGTAGTCTATAAAGACTTCTCTCCAATCCTCAGCCTTTTCCCGGTCTTTTATGTGCAGGGTCGTCTGCTCAGTCGCTCCCTTTTCTTCGGATGATTCCGGAGATATTTATGCTGGGGCAAGCACCCGACGGCTTTGTACCACGATTATGACATCATCAAGGTTCTTGTCAGCCAGTTCTTTAGCGAGCTTGGCTAATGCGTCCGCTTTGCTGTTTTCCGTACGCGGTATGTTTTCCAAAGTGTAGGAAGGAATTTGGGTCAACAGTTATTGCACCTTTTCGCCGTACTTCACCAACTCTAGTTTGCACGTTTGGTAGTCGCCGTTTACTTGACTAATGACCAGTTGGGAGTCTCCGTATATGAGGAGGTTTTCAATTCTCATGTCGATGGCGATCTCGAGGCCTGCTATCAAAGCTTCATATTCGGCTTCATTATTCGTCCTCGGCTCTGTCAAGGAGAAGGCAAAGCGCATTATCCCTCCTTGTGGAGTCACGAAGATAAGTCCGATCCCAGATTTGATTATAGGGGTACTTTGTTTGCGCTTCTTCATGGAAGACGCTCCATCAAAATAAAGTTCCCACCGGGTATCACCACCGTCGATCGCGTCAAACGCATGTTCATCTGGCAGTTCGCAATTCAGAGGAGAATCGCCAGGTATCGGATGCTCAGCGAGGAAGTCAGCGATGGCCTGGCCTTTCACTGCCTTGAGAGGTTGATAGGTTATCGAGAACTCCATCAAGAGCAGGGCCCATTTAGCGAGTCGCCCCGTCAATATGGCCTTTGACATTAAATACTTAAGGGGGTCCACCTTCGAAATGAGACGGACTTCATGCGCCAACGCATTGTGTCTGAGCTTTGTTATCGCAAAGATAAACGCCTGGCAGTGTTTTTCAATGGGGGAATAGTTGTTTTCTGCCCCCAGTAGAACCCGACTTAAATAGTAGAGTGCTCTTTCTTTCCCTTGGTCATTCTCTTGTGCCCATAATGCGCCTAAGGAACCTTCGACGGCGGTCGTATAGAGAATAAGGGGCTTTCCTTTGACCGGAGCAGCCAGCACTGGCGGGTTCTGCAGGTACTGCTTGATTTCATCCAGCGCTTCTTGGCATTTATGATCCCAGACGAACAGAGTTCCCTTCTTCATCAGGTGGCTGTAAGGGCGGCACTTGCCTGAAAGGTTGGCTATAAATCGCCGTATATACGCGAGCTTCCCTTGGAGAGACCGCAGCTGTTTAAGAGTTCTTGGCGGAGGCATTTCCATGATCGCCTTGATCTTTGACGGATCTATCTCAATGCCTCAGTGTCGGACGATGAATCCTAGGAATTTGCCCGAGGAAACTCCGAATGCACACTTGAGAGGGTTCATCTTTAAGTTGTATTGTCGAAGGCGTTGAAATACGGTCTTCAGATGCTCGAGATGTTCCTCGTATGATTTGCTTTTAACCACGAGGTCATCGATATAACATTCGACGATTTCATGTATAAGGTCATCGAAGATCTTTGTCATGGCCCTCTGATAGGTGGCGCCGGCATTCTTTAGACCGAAGGGCATCACCTTGTAGCAGAATATACCTAGAGGAGTCCGGAAAGCGGTGAGCTTCTGGTCTTCGGGATGCATCTTTATCTGGTCATATCCTGATGAGCCGTCCATGAAGGAGAAAACTTCGTGAGTGGACGTATTGTCTATCATCAGTTCGGTGACTGGAATTAGGAAATCGTCCTTCGGGCAGGCTTTATTGAGATCCCGGAAGTCCACGCATATGCGCACTGTCCCATTTTTCTTCATCACCGGGACGATATTGGCGATCCATTCAGGATATTGAACCTCCTGGATAAAGCCAGAGTCGATTAGCTTCTTGACCTCGGCATTGATACTCATCTCAAGCTCGAGCCGCATTCTTCTTGACGCTTGTTTGACCGGCTTGACGTCCGGGGATATCGCCACTTTATACACAGCGATTTCTGGATCTAGTCCTGGCATTTCGGAATAGTTCCATGCGAAGCAATCTCTATGCTGCAGAAGCACGTCTTTTAACGCAGCCACCCTTTCTTCAAATAGCAGCTCGCTGACGAATGTTGGTCGCGGGTCATTCGCCGTCCCCAACTCAATTATCCTGAGGTTATCTGCCGTGGTGTGTATTCCATCTTCCAGCTCTTTCGGTGCTGGTGGGAATTCTGAGATCACCTCGTTGTTGTTGTTTTCGAAGCACCAGGGAAGGTTATCCATGTTCTCGGGCTCTTCTTTTGATATTGTTATCATGTGACGAGTACGGGCTCGCTTCGAAAACCGATGTGAATCTGGTTCTGCTTTCGTGGCTTTGGGTTCGTGCTTCTGTGGCGGCGTTACCCTCCAACTGTCAGATAGAGCGAACTTGCCGAGCTGATACTGATCTTCAACCCAGTTCTTGAAGGTGAAGCAGTTTTCGAGAGGATGCCCTATTACTCGGTGATAAGAGCAATAGTTCGAGTGTGAGATTTCTCCTGCTTGTTCGGGGTGCTTGGACTCCGGCAGTGTAAGCATCTGGTATTTTATAGCTCGGTCAAGTATCTTCCTCGTCTTGTCCCGAGGAAAAGAGTATGCTCGACTCATCTTCTTCATGAGGGATAGATCTGGACCGCTCGATTCCCGCTTGCGTGGCGTTTTAGTCCCGCTTTGTTGCTGTCGAGCGCTTTTTTCGTTTTTCGACTTGTTTCTGCCTCTGCGTCGAGCCTTTTTTATAACAGGTTGACAGGGAGCGGCATTTTCATCTTTCGCGGTCTGTTGGAGGAGGCGTTGCGCTTTGGCTTTCTCATAGATGGTCATTTCGCGATTATGGTCGTCTCGGACTTTTTGACCAGCTTCCCTTATAGGCTTGTACATTTGTTCTTCGAACGAAGGACTGGGCACTTTCGCATCAGGAACTTTTACTGGCTCAAGATTATCGTCCTCCCATTGAGCATCCGCTTCTTCATTGAAGTCATGTACGACGCAGCAATCGCGGAGTAGCTCTCGTTTCTTGGACCGAATGTAACCAAACCCGATTGTTTCCATTCTCCCATTAGGCAATTTGTGCTGAGTCCCGGGAACGTTCCAGACCCTGTCATAGAACTTGGCTTTTCGAGGGGTCTGTTTAAAGGGTATCCCTTGGCGCTTTAGCAGCCTCTTCAAGCCTTCTGTATAATATCTGGGTAGACGGATGGGCTGAAGCCTGTCAAGCATAGGATCCGCACCGTGCCAAATTTCTTTCTCCACTTTGGTTTCCTCAAAGCGGTAGAATAGAATTGCCTTTTCGCCTTCTCGCCTGGGAGGGACATAGAATGTCCGCAGCTCCTCTACGCTGTAGGTATCGAGCGCATCCAGTTCTTTATGATGTTTAAGCGGCACCATGGCGACTTGCAGACTTTGCTCTTCGTCAGCGGATGTTTGTATTGAAGGCCGAGCAGAGAATATAGCATGGACCTCATCTTCCGAATCACTACCAAAGATCAACGTAGGAGCGGATGGTCCTGGCTTGTTGTATTGGGGCGGACCCGAATAAACTATCTCCTCTTCCTTCTCGGTATCACTCCCGAAGATAGGGATGGTGGCGTTAGCTTTGTTCTCCGGCTTGTGACACCTTTCTGTGTCTTCGAAATCCGGTAAGAAGTATTTGGCATCTTCATATTTGCGGACTTCGTTCACGAAAAACGGATTCATTTCTCCCATCACGGTATACTCGAGACCATCCCTAAAATATTTCATACACTGGTGCTGTGTAGAAGGGATGATGTTGTACTCGTGTAACCATGGTCGGCCGAGCAGAGCATTATAGCACGTCTTGGCGTCTATGACGTGGAACTTAATGTCCGTGACGAGTAGCCCAAAGCGTAGCATCGGTATCACAGGCCCAAGAGTTCTTGATGATTGGGAGTCGAACCCGGAGATAGTGATCTTATCCCGAGCAAGGTGCTGGACGCTCATGCAGATTTCCTTTAACACCTGCACATTGAGGAGATTAACGGAGGATCCATTGTCGACCAGGATTTTGCCTATCTTTATATCATGGCAATATCCTGAGACATAGAGGGGACGATTGTGTTCGCACATCCCTAGGAGAAGGTCTTCATCGCCAAAAGTGACATCGGCTGTGTGTACTTCCTCCAACTCACCCTTCATCTTTTCTTCGACGAGAAAAGCTTGGAATTGCTCCGACTCCTGTAGTGCCTTGATTAAAGAATCCCTTGCCTCTTTTGATAGTATAAGGGCGTCAAGAATGCTGAGCTGCGAAGGTAGTTTCCTCAGATGTGCTAGAACGTTGTAATCCACCTTATTTTTCTTCGGCGGGTCCTTGGTAGTTAGCTCTCCCATGACTTGGTCATCTAGGGCAATATCCTCAGAGACCTTTTCTTTCCCTTTATCTTTCTTGTTTGAGGGTCTGAGATTCTTTTCGGGTAGTGTCCGATTACGCAGCCGGATATTTTCGCAGACCTTCGGCTCTTCCTCTTTTCCCGAGGTGGACTCTTTAAAGAGGGGGCTAAGATCCATTTTCCCGTCAAAATCGCTCCCGAATGTGAGAACTTACGATCCCCCGGCGTTAACCATGCGACAATTGCCGGTAGTTCTGTTAAGCGCCTCGGTCGTACCGTTCTGGTCCCGGCGAGTTTTGCGCTTTTCCCGCTTAAAATGTTGTCGGCGAGCAACATATCCCTACCACCATCTATTGAAAACTTTGCACTCTTCGGTGGGGTGCGAAATCTTCTGATGATACAAGCAGTAGGAGGGGTGCATTTCTGCTTCACCAGCAATGCTTCTTTTAGAGGGTGGTAGCTTCATACCCATTGATATGGCTTTAGCAAACCTTTTCCTCGTCTTGAACTTGCTTTTATCTGCGATGGATGTATTTTGCTACAGCGGGAGTGTCTCAACTCTTTGGTCAAGTCGCTGGCTCTTGGCCCTTTCAAATATGACCGCCTCGCGTTCCCGATCAGCTTTACTTTTTAACAGAGCTTCGTTGAGGAATGCGTCAATTGTTTCATCCGATGGCCCCAGAATTTCCGGTTTAGGATCTGCCCCCAGCTTTTCAGTGCAAGGAGTTTCCTCAGCGTCTGTAAACGAATGGGAGATCATATGACAGCTCGCCACGTATTCCTCGGATTCATCCGACGAACTCTTTCCCTCGTCTTCCTCTTGAAAGACGTTGTTGAGGAACTCTTGGAGTGTGATGGAAGTTCGCGCTTTCTGGTTATACTCTTCCAGCGCGTCAATCTGTTTTTGTAAGTCCGTGCGCTTGTCGCCAGGCTTCACGGGCTTCTTGGATTTCTTCTTCTTCTTTGAAGATTTTGACGGCCGGTTGTGAGTGTTTGGGCCACCACCGTCGATCTTTGGAGTCAGGCACGGCTTCAACATCCCTTCAACGATCTGAGGTTCCAATGGGTTCTTCCACCTGATCTCCGGACATGTTTGAAGATTATTCAGCATCCTCTTTGTTTTGGTTGATAGCATAACCTCCCATGGAGCTTCTTCAACGAGGGAGCATGTTGCCCCCGACGTATTTACCCTTTTAGGGGTGTGAGGCTGCGGCGGATTCACCTTCCATTTGTCGGACAACGCGAACTTGCCATGTTGGTACTGGTCTTCAATCCAATTTTTGAAGACGTAGCAATCCTCGGTCGGATGACCCAGTACTCGATGATAGGGATAATAATTGGGATCATTGACGTCGTTTGGCTGCGACGGACGTCTTGGATCCGGCAGATTTACGAGTCGGTTGTGCAATACCAGCTCAAACGGTCTTCTCGTTTTATCTCGAGGAAACGAGTAAGGACGTCCTAGCCTTTCCTCAAGGGGTACGCGCGGACGCATATTATTTTGACGTACCACCGGCTTCAAGTTGCTCGGCTATTGTTGAGCATTGGCGACAACAATCGCTTTTCCCTTCCCCTTCTCGTTTCGAGAGTCCGGCTTTGGAGGGGGCGGTCTATGTCCCATCTGGTCCATTTGAGCTAGCTTGTCGATCAGGGCCTGGAAGGTGGTCGGCTTGAAGAACATCATGAATTGGGATATGGTTGCCTGCGGATCGAGGGTTCCCACAAACATCCCTGCTGCGGCGCTTCTTCAATGCGTTGTTCGCATTTGGACCATAAGTTCCGCCACCGTATCGCATACTGAACCCATGTTTTACCTGGCTTCACCCAGGCATTAATCAATGCCGTTATCGGGGTGCGTTCGCTGGCGCTTGAGAAGCGCTGGGTAAACAGCAGTTCCATCTCCGCGAATGTCTTGATAGAGTCGTTTGGGAGCTCGGAGTACCACTCGAATGCTGTATCCGATAAGCTACCAATAAACTGGCGAAACAACAATTTATCATCACCACCGGTGTTGCCGCAAAGCGCCCTAAACTGGGCAACATGCTGGTGGGGATTGCCCGTCCCCTTATAGACATGGAATTTCGGTATTGTATAGCCCGGCGGGTACTTGATCTGATCATACCAGCTCGGATACGGTCGCCCCGTTTTTACGACCTGACCGGCTGCCTCAGTCGCCTGATGAACCCGTATCTGCTGAGCTATATATTCGTCCAAGTCAGCTTTGGAGATTGTCTCCTCCTTGGCTGTTGACAGAGCCGGTGGAGGATTTGACGTTTCTCCCATGTCGTCTTCAAGGACGATCAGAGGATCTTCAGCAGGAGGATCTTGTTGGATCATCATTCCTACCATGTCTTGGAACAGGAGGGCCATTCGCTTTATGTTGGCTGCTTGTTCAGCAGCCCCTTTATCCTTCTTTTCCAGTATCCTGCGAAGGAACTCGGCGTCAGTTTCTTGCTCCTGGCGTTGATCAGAGGACGCTTCGGGGCTTTCTTTCGGCCCAGTAAGTGCGGCCATCGCGTTCATCATTTCTTGGAGCTTCTGCTGTTGCTCCTGAGCTTTGGTCACTGACCGTGTAAGCGGTCTATGACCTGTAGATGCACGGTTGTCCTCCCTCCCCGACGCCATGTATACAGTATGGACTACAATGCCCCCGGACTTAGGGCATTTAGGTTCACTGCCTTTGACATTTGCCGCGGGCGTGGGGATTTTTTCCGGCCTTCTTCTCTTGTGGGCCGTTGAAGTTGAGGGGGCCGTTGCAGCGGGCACCCTGGCGGTTGTCGTCCTTTGCTGTTTGTCAAGACGGTTCTTTTCTTCCTGCACTTTCGCCCTTTTCTGCTGACGAGAGTGATCTTGGTCGATTACCGAGTCTTGAACCCTCCGCCAGACTTTATAAATTTTGGAGGACAGCCGTTGAGGGGGCTGCTCCAGCTTAGTTTCTGTAACCCTCTCCGCAGGTGGAGGAAATCTTTTTAGCGTAGCAGTTGGACAGTTCTTACGTACCCTCCTTAGCGGTTCAAAGCTGTTCCCAGTTGGAACAGCAGCATTAACTTCCACCACTGGAGCAGGTAGAGTTAGCCCTGAGGGGAAGTTGCCCCCGACCTTTCTTACTCGGCGCCAATGGCGACGTCGAGCATGTTGAGCTGTTTGGACTGGCTCGGCGATAGGGATAATTTCGTTTTGCCCCCTGTCTGGATGAGGCGCTGCCGGTGCCATCCTTTTAAAGACTGATGTTGTCCTTTGAGTGGCGATGTTTAATCTGTCAAAGACAGACCCTCGAGTAGGAGCAGGAACCGGGATAGTCAGCCTTGAAAAGACCGACTCTTTAATATGAGAAGCCGCCTTGACGGCTTCAGAAGCAGAGGTGGCTGTCTTCTTTGGGACGGCCACTTTAGGGTTCATGGGCTTCTTGGCGGGCCCATAAGAGTTCTGGTCCAGCCTGGTAAAGACAGAGGCTGCCGGTTTGATATTGGATAACCCGTTGAAAGGGGCCGTTGTAGCAGTGAGCCGATCGAAGACCGACTTCTTGTGCGCTTCTGGTGCGGGCACTGGAATAGTGAAGCTTGCAGGCGGGAGCATGGTCCCGAAAAACTGACCGGTGGTGGCCTGGGTCACCTGTTCCACCGGCATGGCAAGGATGGAAGCCGCTTGAGGCCCATAGGCCACACCTCCAGGTGAGGCGGAGTGTCTGTTGCACTTGCATTTCGAGCAGCTCGAGCAGTTGGAGGCCATTGATGCTTGATTTCTGCGCCAAGCAAAAGACCAAATCTTAGTAACTTGAAATCCAAAGGCAACCATTAACAAACCGCGATTCGTTCGCGAAGACGACACACGAAGTGTGGAGTGGAAAGAGGAAGAAGTCCCACCGGGCATGCCAGAATTTGTTCCCCTCCGAAAGACGGCCAAGACTGAACGTCTAGCCTGTAATTCGGGGCAGATGCTAATTGGTTTTATCCGTCTACCTCTCCGAAAATACAAAGTTGATTTATGGCACCGTGTATCGGAGGTTTAGACGGATGCGGCCGATGTAGCAGACTACGTCAGATTTCCCCTCGCTCGAGAGGTTTTTGATTGTGGGGACGCTCTTCCCTGCAGGCGCAAGCCGCTGCAGTTAATTACGCTACCGCATCGCGGTAACCACTTTCTCCTTCTCCAGAAATTTCACTTCGTGTCATGTGTGTTTTTTTTGTTTGTGGATGCCCGTGGATTGTATATGGAGACTAAGTGATGTCGTCGCCCGTAGGACGTGGATTAGTCCAAATCCGTATTTACTTAGATTTGGGTTTGATGTTTTAGTTTAAGGATACGTTGGCCATATTGAGGCTAAGATCAACTTAAACGTTCGTTAAGGATACGTTAGTCTGATTTGAGACTAAGATCGACTTAACGGAAAGAGCATTTAGGGGCTCTATTATTCCAGTTTAGGGACGTAGTAGTCCATTTAATATATGGTCGTCGGGACCCATCACCTCTCTGACGACATTGAAGGATTACAACGACAGGTATCAGAAGAGTTCGGAGATATACCCTTGAAACAAAATTAATTGAGGGTTTTATAGTCTGTTTGAATGTTTAAGGATACGTTAGCCAGATTTGAGGCTAAGATCAACTTAAACGGGATCGTTTAGATCCAACAAAAGAGCGTTTAGGGGCTCTATTGTTCTAGTTTAGGGGCGCAGTGGTCCATAGGTAGTTTAAGGACATTGCGGTCCATTGCCAGTTTAGGGACATGGTGGTCCATCGTTCCCGTTTTAGGGACGGATATTAGTTTAAGGACGCTTAAGTCCGTGAGTTTAAGGACGCTTAAGTCCATGGGTTTATAAACCCCACAGTCTATATGGATGTGTTTAAGGACACATTAGTCCATTAGTTTAAGGACGCATAAGTCCGTGAGTTTAAGGACCTCACAGTCCGTATGGGTGTGTTTAAGGACGCATTAGTCCATTAGTTTAAGAACGCATAAGTCCATGGGTTTAAGGACCCCACAGTCCGTATCTTGATTTAAGGACGCATTAGTCTATGAGTTTAAGGACCCCACAGTCCGTATCGATGTGTGGTTGTCGAGACCCGTCACCTCTCTGACGTCGTTAAAGGATTACAACGATAGGTGTCAGAGGAGTTCAGAGATGTACCCTTGAACCGGATGTAAATTGATTTAAGAGAGCAATCTTTCTCAGTCAATTTAATTTGAGGACATACGGCCATGATTGGGCTAAGTCCAGTTGAGAATATTCAACGTTTTTATTTATCTTTGGCCTTTTAGGCATGTGCTAGGGCTTTGCCCTGGTTTAATAATGCACTGCATTTTCTCTTGGCGTGCTAGGCCTTTTTGATTTGGGCTCTGTCCCTTTTAAATGATGCACAGCATCTTTTTTTGTTTGGGCTCCGCCCTTCTCTAAAATAATGCATGGCATTTTATTAGGCCTGTTAGGCCCTTTTTAATTAGGCTTGGCCCTTCTGTAAATAATGCAGTGCATTAATTATCTGATAGTGGCTTGTCAGACGCTTTGCGCCAATTAATGAGCGCAAGCGCATGTGGTGGTGACACGTGTCACGCAAGCGCGGTGCGCTGCGCCAGTGCGCTGCGCTGTTGTGCTGTTAACACGTGGCGCGCTCTGGTGAGTTGCGCCAATTTCAGAGAGCAATGCTCTATCTTAAAAGCGCATAGCGCAAGTGATCTTAGAGCTGACACGTGGCGCTCTCTGGTGGCTTGCGCCAACCCAGGAGCGCAACAGTGCAGTTTTTACAAGTGCAAGGCACTGTTTTTATATCTTATTCAAGAAAAGAATCTTTAAGTAACCAGAACCAATGGTTCATAAAAAAGCAATGCTTTTGTTATTTATTATATTTTTTTATTGAAGATCCTTGATCTTGTTCTTAGATCAATGATCTATTCAGAAGAAATTCTTCTTTTTATAAAGGTTTTACCTTTTTTTCTTCTTTCTGAATTCTTCTCAGAGTTCTTTAGAGGAGTTCTCTCTTTGTTTCTTGAGTTTCTCTCTCTCTATTCTCTGTGTTGTGTTGTTGTTTTGAAATTGGGGTCTAGGGTCCTTTATATAGTGCCCATTAATTTGTTAAATTTGTTAAAGAGATCATTCTCTGAGTGATTTGGGGATTTTTCCCCACCGTTGGATCTTTGATCCAAGGGCTTCTGTTTTACGGAAGACAATCTTCTTGTTTTAACAAGAACAGAAAGATCTTACTGGAATTTTAATTCTGTTTGGCGCAAACGCGTCTGCGCTTGACACATGTCGCGCAGTGCAACTGCGCTGACACGTGTCGCAGAGCGCAGCGCAACTACGCTAGCGCAACTGCGTTGACACGTGTCGCACAACGCAGAGTGCAGCGCAACTGAAATGTTACTTCCTTTAATTTTGTTTTAAATAGAGCCTTACTCTGATTGGGTGCGCTGCCTTGGGCACTGCGCTGACGCATCAGATTTTGACACGTGGCGCTCTGCGCGCAGCGCTGGGGATCTGAAGCGTTGCTTCATTTATTTTAATTTTAATTTTCACTTTAATTTTTAAAACAGAGCTTTTCTCTGATTGGGGAAAACAGAAGCGTTACTTCGTTTCCCGCCTTGGAATTTGAACAGAGCTTTGCTCTGATTGGGGTAAACAGTACTCGTGTAACCAAGGTCGGCCGAGCAGAGCGTTATAGCATGTCTTGGCATCAATGACATAAAATTTAATATCCGTGACAAGTAGTCCGAATCGTAATATCAATTTCACAGACCCGAGAGTTCGCGATGACTGGGAGTCAAAATCGGAGATGGTGATTTTATCACGAGCGAGATGCTGGACGCTCATGCAGATTTCCTTCAACACTCGCACGTTGAGGAGATTGACGGAAGACCCATTGTCGACCAGGATTTTGCATATCTTTATATCGTGGCAGTACCCTGAGACATAGAAGGGACGGTTGTGCTCCCACGTCCCAAGGAGGAGGTCTTCGTCGCCGAAGGTGATATCGGCTGTGTGCACTTCCTCCAGCTCGTCCTTCATCTTTTCTTCGGCAAGGAAGGCTTGGAATTGCTCTGGCTCTTGTAGCGTCTTGATCAATGAATCTCTCACTTCTTTAGATAGTAAAAGGGCGTCGAGAACGCTGAGTTGCGAAGGTAACTTCCTCAAGTATGCCAGAATGTTGTAGCCCACCTTGTTCTTCTTTGGCGGGTCCTTGGCAGTCAGCTCTTTCATGACTTGGTCATCCAGGGCGATATCCTCATAGACCTTTTCCTTTCCCTTATCTTTTCTACTCGTGGGTCCGAGATTCTTTTCTGGAAGCGTGCGATTGCGCAGCTGAATGTTTTCACAGGCCTTCGGTTCTTCCTCCTTCCCCAAGGTGGATTCTTTAAAGAGAGGGCCAAGAGCCATCTCTTCGTCAGAGTCGCTTCCGAAAGTGAGAACCTGTGATCCCCCGGTGTTGACCATGCGACAGTTACCGGTAGTTCTTTTATGCTCCTCGGTCGCACTTCTTTGCTCCCGACGAGTTTTGCGTTTCATCCGCTTAAAATGTTGCCGGTGAGCAACATATCCCTGCCACCATCTTTTAAAAGTGTCGCACTCTTCGGTAGGGTGCGAAATCTTTCGATGATATAAGCAGTAGCTAGGATGTGTTTCTGTTTCACCGAGAGTGTTTCCTTCAGAGGGTGGTAGCTTCATTCCTATTGATATGGCTTTAGTAAACCTTTTCCTCGTCTTGAACTTGTTTTTATCCGCGACGGATGTTTCTTGATTCGGCAGGAGTGTCTCGATTCTTTCGTCTAGTCGCCGGCGTTTGGCTCTTTCAAATATGGCCATCTCACGCTCCCAATCGGCTTTACTTTTCAGATGAATCTCATTCAGGAAGGCGTCGATCATTTCGTCTGACGTCCATAGAAGTCCCAGCTCGGGACATGCCCCTGGTCTCTCTGTGCAAGGAGTATCTTCATTGTCTAGCGATGAATGAGAGATCACATGGCAACTTGCTACGTAATCCTCAGATTCGTCCGACGATTCTTCTCCATCATCTACATCTTCAAGTACGTGGTTGAGGAACTCTTAGAGCGTGATTGGGGTTCGCGCCTTCTGGTTGTACTCTTCCAGCGCATCAATCTGCTTCTGTAAGTCCGTGCGCTTGTCGCTAGGCTTCACGGGCTTCTTGGATTTCTTCTTCTTTTTCGAAGATTTTGACGGCTGATTGTGAACACTCTGGCTATCACCACCAATCTTTGGAGTTGGGCGCGGCTTCAGCATCCCTTCGATGATCTCAGGTTCCAACAGATTCTTCCATCTGATCGCCGGGCATGTCTGGAGATCATTCAGCATCCTTTTGGTTTTGGCCGAAAGAGCCACCTACCATGGAGCTTCTTCAATAAAGGAGCACGTTGCCCCCGGTGTGTCTGTCTTCTTAGGAGTGTGCGGTTGTGGTGGGTTTACTTTCCACTTCTCAGACAGCGCAAACTCACCTTGTAGGTACTGATCCTCGATCCATCCCTTAAAGATGAAGCAATCTTCGATCGGATGGCTTACCGTTTGGTGGTAAGGGTAATAATTGGGATTATTTACTTCGCTGGGTTGCGGCGGTCACCTTGGATTCGGCAAATTGATACCTGTTGCGCATAACCAGCTCGAACAGCCTCTTCGTTTTGTCCCGCGGGAATGAGTAAAGGCGTTTCATTTTCTCATTGTAATAGCGCCGTCTCTCTTCCAACTGATCTGTTAGTCTTAGAGCACTGGGCTATTGTTGGGTGTTAGCAATGAAGGTCGCCTTCCCTTTACCCTTTTCGTTCCGTGGTTCTAGCTTCGAGGGAGACGGTCTGTGACCCATCCGATCCATCTGGGCTAGCTTATCGATTAAAGCCTGAAACGTGGTCGGTTTGAACAACATCATGAACTATGAAATAGTTGCATGAGGATCTAGGGTACCCCCGAACATGCCCACTGCTGGTGCTTCTTCGATGCGCTGTTCGCACCTCGACCACAGATTTCGCCATCGGATTGCGTATTGAACCCAAGTTACACCCGGCTTCACCCAGGCACTGATCAATGCCGTTATTGGGTGCGTTCACTGGCACTTGCAAATCGCAGGGTGAACAATAACTCCATCTCTGCGAAAGTTTTGACGGAGTCGTTTGGAAGCTCGGAGTACCACTCAAACGCCGTCTCCGATAAGTTGCCGACGAATTGGTGAAGTAAGAGCTTATCATCGCCCTCGGTGTTGCCGCATGATTGAAATTGAATTCTTATTGTGTAAATCAAATCAAATGATCCCCGGCAACGGCGCCATTTGATTGAAAAGAATTCTTGTTGTGTAAATCAAATCAAATGATCTCCAGCAACGGCGCTATTTGATTGTAAAGAATTTCTCGTTGTGTATATTTGAGAAATTGTAAAGAAATCACACGCCTGTCACGCGGGTGACCCGGGTTCGATCCCCGGCAACGGCGCCATTTGATTGAAATTGATTTCGGATTGTGTAGTATAAAAAAATTGTAAAGAAATCACAACCAAAAATTATTTGACCGCAATCAACTACGGTGTCGGATGTAGATTGTAAGTGAGTGCGGATCGTCCACAGGGACAGTGTAATAGTTCATCTTTTGAATTAGATAAGTCGAAACTTTAAAGAAAAGAAAACAAAACAATTCATGATTTGAAATTGAAGTTCAAGAATTAGAAAAATCTAGATCTAATAATAAGAAAAAGATAGAATCAAGAATTGATAGTTTGTTGATTTTTCCAAACCAAATATCAAGAATCGAAATGAGGCTCGTAGGAATTGATCGGATCTATAGATGTGATGTAATCTCACGATGTCGTATTCTTATCCTTCGATGAATTGATACTAGATCGATGATAATCGACGAGAATTAGGGATTTCTAGTGAAACTAGGGTTTCATCTTATCCCTTGTTCTTTCGTTGATATCATTCACATTCTAGCCTCTAGTAAATTCAAGAAATGATCGTAGAACCCTAATTTCGAGCGATAACAATCAAGAAAGCATCGCAACAAAACTAGGTTGTCGATTCTTGAACTTGCTGGGGTTTACAAAACTCGTAGGACTTAAAAATCGTATTAAGAGTTGTTACATCATCTTTCTATTGATCATCTCGACTCCTTAACGAGCGGAGTTTTACTCAAACATCACAACAAGAACAAAAATTACAAATTGAGATCTAATCATGATGCAAGAATTAAAAGAAAGCAAGATTAAAGAATTTCACCTTTTATTTATATCAACAATTTCTTTACATTCGCTCAAGAACTACAAGAGGAAGAGCTCGATCGTCGATTTGGCTTCGCTCGTCTCCGTGGGTCGCGGATCGGCTTGGATCACTTGCCCGATTGAAGATCGGCTTGGCTCCTAAAAGGTTAAAGGCTTCTCGCTTGATTTGTACTCAAGATCTTGAATTTGGAGTGGAATTAGGGTTAGGGTTTCGCACAAATCTTGTCACTAGACTTGTGGAAGAAGATGAAGAATTAGAGATTTAGGAATATGGAAGATTGAACTAATGATTAAAGATTAGCCTCAACCCTTAGATCTAGGTTCCTATTTATAGACATCTAAACCCTAGATCTAGGATTTGAATTTTAAGTTTCCCTCCAAAAGTTTGTTGAGGAAATTTGAATTTCCCTCCAAAAGTTAGTTAGAGGAGAAGCTTCTAGATGTGATTAGTTAGGAGGGAGCTTCTAGAAGAGGTTAGTTAGGAGCTTAATTAGAATTATCTTTGCTTAATGATCTTTGCTGATCTGGCAGAAGACTCTGGAGAATTCTGGAATTTGACGTGTCAAAATGAGGTTTAGGCCTTGAGATAGGAGTTTTGCACTGAAAATTGAGCGATGATGTGGCAAAACCGCCGCGGAACCGCGGTATAAGCTGGCTCCCGCCGCGGTTTCGCGGCTCTTTGGGGGCTTCATGGCTTGAAACTTCAATGGTAATTCTTGGGCTGTCTTATGGGCCTTTATCTGATATGTTGAATTGTATTTCTCCCTTTGGATTGCTACCAGATTTGAAATCATGGAGTTGGTGTATTTTTAATCAGCTTCTTTTGACTTTGCTCCTGCAATTTCCTGCACAAATCTCGACACAAGTGTTGCGCAAATACAGAGATGATGCGATGCCATGAAATGCTGTCAATTTCCCTTAAAGTGCCGGTTTAAAAGTATAACACGTGGAATCTGATATTTTATGATTGATTTACTAATATGTGAAATATGAATACCGAACACTTCTAAATGAGTGCAAATGATAGGGAAATTGCCGTGTTAAAAATACATTATTTTCGACTGATCAAATACCCCCAAACTTAATTTCGATCGTCTCGAGCGAACTTTTATTAAAAAGAAGGAGAAAATAAAGAAAGAGAAAAACTAACTAGCACACTTTCGTAGGCAACACGATTGCACTGAGCACGTGCAACAAGCCTTTAAACCTCTAGGTGTCCCTAGTAGGAGGAGTGTTGTCTCCTGAGGGTTTTCAGCGGATTGCACCCACAAAATCCAATAATAACAGAAAGATCATGAATATTACATTTAAAGAAAAGAATTATAAAAGAAAGACTTTGAAAATTAGGGTTTCCAACTAAGCTAGCTTTTCGGTTGTCATGAACCCTATCTTAATGGTCATGAAAAAATGTCAGAAATCACGTCCTCCCTCAATAAAACATCGTCTTATTCTTCATTCCTATTTTTCTTCCAAATATCGATCATATAACCCTGCGTGTGTGTAAAGACATCCCTACACCCGGAGAATTCAATTCAAGCTATCATACTCTTGCCCATCAGCCTCAGTATTTTTTAATTAATGAATATTTAGATGAGATTGCTCACACACTTTCATGCGACCGTTAATACTTCTTGAGGTACTAACCGACCGATTACTCATGTGCTTGCTTATTTGGTGTATTTTCCTCGTCTTGCACCACCTTAGGCATAGCAGTGACTCCCAGACCAGTTGGCCTTAGGGCACTAAGTGAAGAGGCACCCTCGCTATAAATTTTTTTATTGCCCTTGGTGATAACAAAACCAGTGTCCATTTTTCTCACCACTTTATATTTTCTTCATTCATTTTTTTTTATTTCCTTCATACATCGGCTTTAAGACAAGAGCATTTCAAGGTATCCTCTACTATCCCAGGCTTCAAGACGTGTGTAAGTGCGAATAGCAGGGTAGCAACATTCAAAATATTTGGCTTTCAGAATAGAAACTATTTTTCAGACTTATTTTTATCCTCAGATTAGTGACGTATTTCATCTTACTAACCCTTGGGACAACGGCTCATAACTACTTATTACTAGTTCGTATAAGAAAACTTCTAATTTTCGTGGTTTTCTTAAATTTTTCTAATCTCATGGATGTAATTTTTCACTATCCAAACTTTTATTATCTTATTTATGT